>CM066164.1:63470499-64070499 GCA_033629205.1 Lithocarpus polystachyus | reverse complement strand
CTGAGTTTTGTTTTGTTAGACTTCAGTAACCCACCTATCTATTTGTCGTTAGAAAAAAACACATTTTAATTTGAAAACATAACATAAAATGGATCTAAAAGATAGAGTTTGAAACTCTATAAACATTAACATGAAGTTTCAAACAAATACAAATTTCAAACAAACAAAAAGGAAATTAAATATAATCCGCTGCAATTCATCAAATGTAGCCAAAAAAAAAAAAAAAACCAAGACCAAATGTATGAAACTTTTTTGAGATAATAGATAGAACTTTATTGATATAAACTATACGAATAACAAACTTAGTCGTGAGCAACGTGGGCAGTACAAGAGGCCCAACAGAAAAAAAAAAAAAAAGTAAAACCATCCACAAACAGATCCCAAAAAAAAGAAAAAAAAAAAAAAAAAAAAGAAAAAAAACAGTAGAAACACAGACAGCAGTGTAGAAAGAATAAAAGCACCCAACAACAATTACAACAATAAATCTCAACAACAATAAAGCCATGTTTGAAGTCTTTCTTAATTACAAAACGTAGGCTAGTGTAATCAATTTATGTCTCCACACGTGCACAATATTGGGCACTTATACATGTCTCTGTCTCTGACTGGGCTTCTTTGCTCGAAATAGAATGGGTGATATGACAATTTGGCTATGCCCAAGATCATTGTTCACAGCAATGTTCATCCATTTTTTGCAAAATTTCAAACCCTAACTTTTTGATTTGTTTTATGTAATGTTTTTTTAATTAAAATGTATTTTTAACGAAAAAGACAAAGGTGAGTTACAAAAGTCTAACAGAGCAAAGCTCAGGTGGATAAAGTGCCAAACTTTAAACCACATATAGACAACTTAAATTTCGACCAAACCACAAAAAGGTAGATTGTAATTAACCCTTAATTTTAATTAGCCATTTTAGTTTCCAATCAAAATTAATTAGTGAAAATCCACACAGCTCAGTCTCAATTGGGTAAATGCATATTAGCCGTTGAAACTTGATTTTCCTATATTTTCCAATCCGATTGTCCGATTAAGGCACATTACATATCACTATGATTGCGAAAATTTCAAGATTTATGAAGAGTGACCGAAGATTTGATGACTTAAATTACAATTGTGCCCTTTGTGTGGGAAATGACTATTTTACCTCCAAGGTTAAATTAATTAAGGTTGCGAAATGAGGTGTCTACAATAATATATGGAGTTTTTATCAATGTATGATGAGCATGATTAAAATTAATAAACAAGTGAATATGGAAGATTTAGAGTGATAAAAATGTGATAGGAAAGAAGTATTTGGGGCAAATGTCCAAAGTAATTATTATTTTTATATAATTTATTTGTAAGTCAAAATTTACAATTATAATTTATTAAGGATCATTTTGTGGAATTCCAATAAAATAATCTTACTAATTAAATAACTTAACTAAGAGATGTAATCATAGAGATGTAATCATACTTTCTCAAAAAAAAAAAAAAAAAAAAAAGAGATGTAATCATATAATAAATAAGATAATTTGTACAATTATTCATACAAAAATTTGTCAATAAATTGTTCAAGTTAGCTATTAATTATTGGACATACCTTATGGTTTTCAGAACCAAAAATAATTACATATAAGCATGTATTTTACTACTTTGCTACAAAAAAGAAATAAAAATAAAAGAATAAGATAAAAAATGGCAAACCTTCATGTAAATTTATATACAATTGGATATTACTGTAATATATATTTGAGTCCATATTATGATTTACTACTGTGAAGATGACAACTACTGTTTGAATGATTATTGAGATGATTTTATATTAACTTAAAAACAAGTAATTAAAACTTAAAACGGTTTTTTTATTTAATCTGATGAAGGAGGAGCCAACTTATTAACATTTAAAGTAATAAGCAATCAAGATATCATATACTCATACATGAACATTACATTACCTAAGCAAACAAAGAGGCATTCATATGCTACAAACAATTTTATTAAAGTGGAATAAAAAATCTCCTTGATGAAGCTAGCCTTTTGAAAAGGTTAATTGGACTCTTCCCAATAATATTAATTATGATCCACTTATCAATCAAAAAAATTATGATCCATTGTTTATAATTACTATTAACCTAAGGAACATGGGCTCTTGTTTAAGCTGGGAATATGCTGCTGCTAAATTGAAAAGTTGTAATTTTTAGAACTTGTTTTGCAGACATATATATAGATTTAAATTATTTTGAGTAGTGCTACAGTTACAAACTATTTTACAACATTTTTACAAAATGTTAATGTGGCCAACTTCTTATTAATTTTCATCTAGGCTCTCAAACGAAAAGTAACCTTGAGTCCTATATTAGTTTGCTAGGAACTAACACAAAGGTTTAAAACTTCCGCTAGACTAACAAGACTTAGGCCGTTTTGTTAGTATACCGTCAATGATATTAGACCTGTTAGTACACTAGATTTTTCATGTTCTAACTTAACTAACTTACCTCTCAAAAGAAAAGTGACCTTGAGTCCCACATTGGTTTGCTAGGAACTAATACAAAGGTTTAAAGCTTCCGCTAGACTAACAAGACTTAGGCCGTTTTGTTAGTATACCGTTAGTGATATTAGACCTGTTAATACACTAGATTTTCCATGTTCTAACTTAACTAACTTACCTCTCAAAAAAAAAAAAGGGGGGGGGGGGGGGGGGGCTCACTATTAATATCATTTTTTCATTTACCAATAATCACTCACCACATCAACATTTTGTAAATTTTTTTTGTAAAATAATTTGTATCTCTATGATTATTCAATTATTTTACCACATAAATTTTTTTTGTAAAATAATTTGTATCTCTATGATTATTCAATTATTTTACCACATTTTCATATCGTTAGAAGCATTGTCAACTATGAAGAAGGCATGTAAATCTCTCTCTTAATTTGTTATTAGTTTCTCGACCTATTTTAATGGAAACTTTATTAATTATATATGTAGGAAACAACTAGACATATTTATGCTATTTCACCCATTTGGTTAAAGGTAAATGAAAAGACATTGAAAACTATTATGATTTATTGATAACAATTATTATTATAAAAACCAATTGATAGCTTCCATATCTGTAGTTGATGACGTCCATTTTTGGTGATTTGTATTTTGTTTTGTAATCTCTCTTTGTGGAAAGACAATTAATTAACAAATATTAGTGAATTGCCTAAAAGAGAGAGGAGAAAAAGAGAGAGCACTATAGAGTATTATTTATATTTCGTTTGAAGACACTCCATGTAAAACTTGGCAATTGGCATCAACACAACCTAACTAAGAAGAGAAGCAATGGGAAAGGTAGGAAACCATTTCAATTTTGGTCAATTTATATACTTTCGTCAATACTTTTATCCTATGGCAATGAAATTTGTTGTTTTTCACTAGGGGAAAAATAAGCAGCCAGTGGAGAAGGAGGAGATGAAAAGTGAGGAAAAAAAGGAAGAGAAAAATACAGGAAATTCCAATAAAGAAATTGTGTTGAAAGTGTTCATGCATTGTGAAGGATGCTGTCAAAAAGTTTCTAGATGCTTGAAAAAACTTGATGGTAATATTTGAATGATTCACTTCATATGTGTGTGTGTGTGTCTTTTGTTCTTTTATTTATTTTGATAATTAAATTTGTGCATATGTGAATGATTAGGAGTGGAAGATGTTGTGATAGATAGTGCAAATCGCAAGGTGGTTGTGAAGGGGAAAAATGCTGATCCACTGAAAGCCCTACAAACACTTCAGAAGAAATACAGTAGAAATGTTGAGCTTATCTCTCCCAAACTAAAACCAGAGGATAAAAATAAGAAAAAAGAACCAGAAAAGAAGCAAGAGGTCTATTACAATTGCACCAAACTTCCTCTTCCAAAAATCTATTATAGTTCTCCATTTGTCAATAGGTTATGTGTGCTTTCTCTCTTATTTTTACTTTTCTTTATACAGGTTCAAGTGAAGGTTGTAGTGCTCAAAATGTACATGCATTGTGAAGGTTGTGCAAATGATATCAAGAAAAGTATAGAGAGAATGAAAGGTAAGTAAATCTCTCTATTTAGTTCTTTTTTAAGTGAAATTCTAAAACCAAACTGAGATAAATTTTTTTTTCTTTTTTTTGGGGTGAAATATTAAGTTAATGTATTTCTTTTTTCTTTGAAAATTTCATAATAGGAATTCTAAATGTGGAAACAAATAAGGAAACGTCAAGAGTGATTGTGAAAGGCGCATTCGATCCACCGAAGCTTGTTGAATCCATCAAGAAGCGACTGAGGAAGCATGTGGAGATTGTGAAGCAAGAACAAGGAGAGAAAGTAGGATCACAAGGCAAGGGCAATGACAATAAAAAAGGCACAGAAGGGGGAATTAATGTTTTCTATTATCCTCCCCAATACTCAGCTCAACATATTTATCCTAATCAAATGTTTAGTGATGAAAATGTTTATTCATGTTCAATCATGTAAAATTCTTCTAATGATATGACAGAATGAATATATGAAAAGGAAAGGAAATCTCTTCCATCACATCTTTGTCTCTGTTTTTTTGGGTAGAGATAGACTCAAATTTTTACTTATCTTCTATTTATTCTTATTCCCCCCCCCCGCCCCCCCCCCCGCACCCCCCCCCCCCCCACCTTCCATGTTGCAAGGATTATGGGATAATTTTTTTAAAAAATCATAATAATAACTACTGTACTGTGCTTGAAGAATTAAATCACATTCTGATAGAATTTTCTGAGTAGGAATATTTTGAAGCTCACCAATACATCAAATGAACCTTCAATGTGACATCAATCGTGGATTGGTCATTGCAATGATTAATCAAATCTTTGACATCCTATTGTCTCAATTTCATTTTCATTGACCCTAATTATACAGTTCTTTGAAATAGAAAGTCCACTTTAGTTAAAAAAGAAAAAATAGAGCCATTGCAATCATATCTAAAGCATATATATATATATATATATATATAATTTTGTAGATCTTATGTTATACATTTGAATCCTTCGATTAAGAGGGACATGAGCAAGACTCATATCCCATCAAAAAAAAAAGGACTCATATGTTAAGAATAACCACTTTCTGATAATAATTATAAAATAATAATAATAATAATAACAACCAATTTTGCACTCATAAGATTAATCCTGGGGCTTAGCAAAAATCTTTTATGAAGTGATTGTCTCTTTATTCATATTTTTCAAACCACCCTGTAATTTTTGTCTTCAATTGTAAGACAATTTAATTAAGAAAAACTTAAAATTACAATGATCCTTTTCTAAGGACTAGCCTTTGTGGAAAACATCCTACGGAAGTATATTAAATAACCCCTTTTTTTTATGAATGATTTAATAACCCGTTTATTTACTCAAAATAAACGGGGTATTTAATAACCCGTTTATTTTGAGTAAATAACGCCATTTACATCAATTATGCGCCACATCATTCGTATTTCTCCTTATCCAACTAAATTTGCAACTATAAAAAACACAAGAAAGGACTTTAATATCTTTCTATCAAAATATTGATTTCCCCCAATCGGTTAGTTTTCATCTTCTTTCACAACCACAAGGCCATCAATGCATATTTTGGAGTTTAGGTAATGTTTCTTTATTTGTGAAACGCATCTCAAAAAAAAAAAAAAAAAAAGGGAGAAACGTGAAATTATAATCTACATCCTTAAAATTTTGGATGTTTAGATTTTATGCCTTCAAATTTTAACATTTAAATTTTACAATTTGAAGTTTTATTTCGTTTATTTCAACAGTTCATTCGTTTATATTCTTTAATAAGTGCCACATAAATTTGTTACTTTGTTTAGTTTGTTCAAATAAATTGATGCCACATTATTTTCGTAGTCTAAAAAAATAAAAATAAAAATAAAAATAAAATGACATGACATGACATAATAAAAATGATGTGACATTATTTTTATTGAATAAATTAAACATATGTGGTAAGCTTATTTGGCACTTAATAGAAAATATAAATGAAGGGGTTGCTGATGCAAATTTTATTAAAGTTTCAGTAGTAAAATTCAGATTCAGAAACTTCATAATGTAAAAATCTAAAGACTCTTAAACTTTAAATATGCAATTCACAATTTACTTTTTATGAAAATAATATCTAAGAAAGAATCGTTATCATTTTTTTTTTTAAGAGAATCGTCATCATTTAGTAAGACCAAGAAGAGAAAAAAAAAATTATTTGGTAAGGATAAATTTTCCCCAAAAATGAGTGTGCTGTTCTCTTTTTTAAGCTACTTATTAATTGTTTATGCTCTTAAAAACTAATAATAATTAAAAATTAAAAGAAAGAAATTAAAACCGTTTCACCCAAAGCTGAAAGAATCCTTGGAGCATTAAATAAATAAAATATTCTAACGTCTTTTGGGTTTTAAATCGTGTTACCGTTACACTAATTAATAATTAATAATATATAATTAAATAATAATATACTATAGTGGTTATTGTTGCGTGAGATTTGACTAGCGCCGGCTCTTGCCCAAGTGTAGCCGCACGCATGACAGACCTCATGTTGTCTGGACTGAGCTGTCAGCACTGGATTGGATACTGTACGTACTGTAGAGGGGACATTATCGAGGACCAGACTCTCACCAAACCCTTTTTCTTTTTTGGGAGGCACAAGGATTTCCATTGGCAATGCCAATTAAACACCATCAATAATAACACCAACGCCAACGTCAACGCCAACGTCTAGTGGAGCATTTAATAAAATATTCAATAAAACTATACTAGGCAAAAAAAATAAACACAATACAAAAATAACAAAAAAAAATTTTATCAAGTAATATTAGGGACACATAAAATGATATAATTTTGTATCACAACTTGTCACATAGCAAATTATAAGTGATATAAGTGTGAAGTGGGTTTATGTGAAGACACACTTCTACTAATTATAACTCATCATGTGATAAATTATAGCACAAAATGATAAATTTTGTGCAAGTTGTAACAAGAATGGTAAATTTTATTGTCTTATTAGCAATTTTCAACCAAAAAAAAGTGCATATAATGCTATCTTTCTAATATTTTTATAATAGTTTGAATTGTCAAGTTTTTATTAATTTATATTTAACTATTAATAGAATTTATTTATCTATCATAACAATTTGCTATCTAAATAGGTTTTTTTTTAGGGGGTGAATTCTTGTATGGTTCTCTAGATTTATTAAAAATATAATATTTTGATTTCATAAGTTTATTTTGGTCTTAAAAGTTGTTTTTATTGTTAGTTTATAACTCCTATTAACTATTAAAATTAAATTTTTTAGTACTAAGAATTATTAAACTTTTTTAATAAAATAAAAAAATATACAAATTATACACTTTAGAGTTTGGTTAATTTTCATTTTTAGTAAGGCAAATTTCATTTTTGTTTAATTTGGTCACAAAATTAGTTGTCCTCCTCAATTGAAACCTTTTTTTTTTTTTTATTAAAATGGATAAATTAGTAGCGATGAATTTATAGAATCAAAATGAACTAAAATAACAAAAAACCAGATTTAAAAAGAAAGGTATAATTCCTCTCAAAAAAAGAAAAAAAGAAAAGGTATAATTCGTATTTTTATTTTATTTTATGTTTTGGACAATATTATACACACATATCTACCTGGCTCAGATTTGCCGGTGATGGTCCACAGGCTTACGTGAGCATCTCTCTCACACACAAACAACACCCGGTCAGAATAGTCATATAGACGTTCAGATTTATCCACGTGGCTTAATTCTCCCGCTTCGTACATCTATCCGTTAACCCTACTCTCTCTCTCTCTCTCCTCTCTGCAACTCTTCTCTCCTCCACATTCAAGAGGAAGAAAAGAAAGAAGAGAAAATAAAGAATAATTAAAAAGAAAATAAATTTTGCAAAAAAAAAAAAAAAAAAAAAAGTTGGGGGAAATGGGGAAATTGCTCTGTGATTCTTCGACCGTTGCAGAGGCATTTCAAAATTCATCGTCACCGTGGAAGGACCAAAAGTCAACGCCGACATCACCGCCACCACCTCCACCTACTGCTGCTGCACTTGATGCAATCCAGGCCGTAGATCTCGTGGACCAATGGGATTCGGTCCACGGCCTGGAGGACCAGCAGCGCCGCCACTTGCAGAGGCTGCACGCGAAGGGCGTCCTGTGGAAGCACCCGCAGGACGGCTCCTCCGCGTCGGTGGTCTTCCGGCTGTCGCACGGAGGAGAGGTTTCGTCCGACGGGAACTGCCTGTTCACGGCGTCGCAGAAGGCGATGGGCTTGGCGGAGGCAGAGGTGGAGGAGGAGGAGGAGGAGGAGGCGCGTGGGGATGACGCGCGGGAGCTGAGGAGGCGGACGGTGAGGAGGTTCGTGGAGGATTTCGGATCGGCGAAGGCGGAGGATAAGGAGAGCATAGAGGAGGCGATAAAGCATATGTACGCGCCGGATCTGAAAAGCGGGTGGGGGATCCATGTGGTTCAGGAGGTCAAGTTGTTGGCTAACAAACAAGATCGCTTGTCTTTGGATTCCGCCATTGACGAGCTCGTTCAACTCGGCATGCAAAGGTATAGATCTCTTTTTCTTCTTTTTCTTTTTTTTCAAGTCTTAGATCTGTTTGTCTGGGTAACATTTCTTGGATCTGCTTGTTCCAATTCTTGGATAAGAAATCAAATCTGACATTTATCAATCTTTGATTTTTTATTTTTCAGCCTGAACAAAAAAAAAAAAAAAAAAATCAACGCAGTAAACTGTAAAAGTTCTTTTTTTCTTTTCCCCCCAAATAAAAGTTTTATTTTTATTTTTAAATTTTAAGATATTCTCAAATAAAAGATCTTTAAAAAAAAGTCAAGATTTTCTCAAATAATTTTTTTTTTTCAAATTTTAAGATTTTTCTCAAATAAAAATTGTTTAAAAAAAATTTATTTAAGGTTTAATTTTTTTTTTAATTAAGCCTCAATGAACTAATTAGTGGGATTGTTATCAATTTGTCGCATTTGGGATTCCTTTTTGCGTTGTAGAGAGTAAATTCTTGTTCTTGAAGTGGGAATGTTGTTGCTTGAAGATTTGGTAGCATGTAGCTTGCTTGTGCTCTTTATTGTAATGATTTTTTTTTTTTTTTAACTGCTGATTGTAGAGAAATGGCGGCGGAGTCTATTTACAAAGAGAGATGTGTGCCGGTGAATGATGGTCCGAGTTGGGCGAAATACATGTCGATCTCTGGTTCATCTGATGATGAATATGATATCATCACTTTGCAGTATACTGAGGAGGGTTTATTAACTGTAGATGAGAATAGGGAAGGTCATGCTGCAGCTTTTGGAGATGATATAGCAATAGAGTGTCTTGCAACAGAGTTCAAGAGGGAGATTTATGTGGTAAGGAGAACATTTGGTTCTTAGATTGATTCTGTTTTTCTTTCTCATAGCTCCATTGCATGATTGGGATATTGATATTTGGTAACTGTTTATAAATCTTGCTTTGGACCTGTTTCAGCTGTAAATTATAGTTATAATATGGTTTATCTGGTAATACTAAGATTTCGTATGATGTCTCATATCTGTAATGTTGCATTTGGAATATAAAAGGCGCGAGTGTTTGTGATTGTGATTCTGAGTGTTGCTGTGAAAGACGGTAACCTGTTACGGGTGCTTGCCTTGAGACGTAGATAGTCTTTGAGAATAGACGTTGATGTTAAGTATAAGTGTGTATTTGGTTAAACTTGTCTTACAGAAGTGTATTCTTGATTATCTGAGTATCTGGTGTAGGTCATCTACGCAAATGCGCTTTATTTTATACCTGATCTATATGGGTGTACCTGCCTTTGATAATAGAAATTGATGGCAATTAAAGGTGTGTTTGGTTCATTTTGTCTTATTAACGTCTCATTTTGAGTGTCTGGTGTTGGTCATCTAGGCAAACTCATTTCTGTCTATATAGGTGCATTCGGTTCTCCTTAAGTGTCCTTGTATTAATTAATTTCATGCAGGTGCAAGCACATGGAGCAGATGCAATGGTTGACGAAGAAAATTGTGTTTTCTTCCTCCCACATCGCCCTAGGAGTCAAATTTGTGAACCTCCCTTTTTCCTTTTCATGAAAGGAACAGGTAATGGAGCTATCTCATTTTGTTACACTCCATTATTGCCTATGTACAAGCATTTGTGTAGTGATTGATTTTCTCGTTCAATCATTTATGATTGATTTTCTCGTTCAATCATTTATGAATCTCAATCTCCCATGAATCCTTTGGTTTCAATTGCACAACCATTGCTCATTCCTTTTTATCTTTTAGTTTGGCTAAGCATTGCAGTTTTATTTGCAGGTTGGTGTGGCGCTGGAGCTGATCACTATGAGCCCCTGATCGCCCATCCTTCTTCCTATGTTTCCCAGGAGAAGGTTGCAATGGTACTTTGAGGATATTTTTCCTGCAGTTTTGTGGCCTAGAGTTTGAGTAGAAGTAGTTGTTCCATTTATTTTTTCCTGTAATGTTTCAGATGCAATCAAGTTCTTCTGATTCCTTTCTGGGTGACAAGGAGAGATTCGTTGCATAGAATTCATTTTTTTGTTAGCAATAGCTAGAATCGGCTTTGACTCTAACTAGTAGGTCTCATGCCTGCAATTGAGCAACCTGTAGTAGTAATGCTTCACCGGCTTCTTTTATTGTTGTGGTTGAGTATTTTTCCTCTTTTGGGGGGCGCATGTTCGTCTAGGCTCTATTTTGTCCAAGATAGAATGGTGCCTTTCTGTTGTATCTTATGGTGGGGTTTGTTATTCCAATGATAGGAGTGATTTTTTATTTTTATTTTTTAAATCTTGGTGTTGTGACTTCTTCTATTTTGACTGATGCAATCAACAGAATCGTAGTAAAACATATTTTGACTCGGTTTACAAGACTGAATGGTCCATACTCGATGCAGTGTTGTGGAACAGTCGCCTGATTAGCGTTGCATTGCACTACGCCCTTCATTTATTAGTGTTTTTGTGGTGGCGTCAGGTCACAGGTGTGCTAACTGTGAACTACTATTGCCAATGACCTCTTATAGGTCAAATAACATTTTTGGGTGTTTCTAATGGAGATTTGAATCCCCTCTCCATATATATATATATATATATATATATAAACTCTGACTGGGTCGAGGGCATTTTTCAAGTGGTGGAAATTGAAGCTTTTGCTATGGAAGCAGGGTTGGTCTTTTTGCAAGTGATGCGGGATTTGGCTGTATAAATAGCAGGAGATTCAAGTGTAATTTACAAAGCTGTTATGGAGGGTGAGAATCAATGGTCCGGGTTCGTCACTTGATGCGAGGGATTCTGGAGATTCAAGTGTCATCTAAAATGCTGTAATGAAGGGTGAGAATCAAAGGTCCGAGTTCGGTCACTTGATGCAAGGGATTCTGGCAGGAGCACAATCTCTCTCAGAGGTCGTTTTTGTTAGTGATAGTAGCATTTCTAAAACAAAGAAGAAGAATGACAATGGTTGATTTCAGATCTGAGGGCGTGAGGTTGAAGATGATTGAATTTGGGAGTTACCGTTGGTTTTCAAATGTGGGTGAAATGCACCATTTTACTGAAGGGTGTTTATAAAAACGCATCATTTCATGTGTGCTGTTATTTAAACCTTAGTTGGGTAGAAACGGTGTCATATGGCTTGGGAGAAGAGCAGGTGGCTTTTGGCGCGAAGATCATTTAGTTTGTTTGTTATTTCTCTTTCCTAATTTCACGGATTAGATCCTTATAATGTGGCTTAATTTGTTATTCAATTTTTTAGATAGATTGTACTATAAATATAATTGTACTCTTCAGTTTATCATTAAGCAAGAAATTCAGTTTTCTTCAATCAAACAATCTCTCTCTTCTCTTCACTTTCTTTCTATTTTCTCTCAATCTTTCCTTTCTCACAAACAGTTCTTATCTTTGTTTTGTTCTTGCTTCAACACTGAGATTGTGTTACACAGCTCTATAAGAAATTCTTTATGGTATCAGAGCCTAAGATTCCTCTACAGAATTCTTCAATGGCAGCCTCAAGCTCAACTGTTACATCTTCTTCAACAGCTTCAAATTCTACAATGAATGTAATGAATCAACCACTTCTTCTTCTTTCAAATATGTCAAACATGATGACAGTCAAGCACTAGATAACTCAAACTATATTGTGTGGAAACATCAAATTTCTATGGTTTTAAAAACTTATTCCTTGTTTGAGTTGCTGGAAGAACAATAATTGGTTCCTGAGAAGTTTCTTAAAGATCTTGGTGGTGCTTACACCATAATTGTGAATCTAGATTACACACTTTGGAGGTCAAAGGAGAAGGCTTTACTAACCTTCATAAATTCCACTCTCTCACCATCTATCTGTTGGAAAAATACATATTCGTATCACATACAAAACATACGCAGCAGAAAAATTAACGGATCTACTTCATTCGCAATTGATAACATGTCTATGAAAGTTTTAGAATTTAAGAATAAGAAAGCGTACCTTGGTGTGGTGAAATTCAAAACCAAATATCAGAAGTTCTTGGGAAGACTTTTAATCTTCACTCCAATTCCACTTAATGCCCAAGATGTGTGGTCTCTCAATCAGTTTCCAAGGAGAGAACAAGAGAGTGTCCAACACTCACATACAAGCCATTTCATTCATTGTGTAATCTTGATGAAAACACTTATGAAAAAAACTCATCCAAAGAACCTTATGAAATTATGTATGTTTCTCTCCTTATATACAACTGATTATCTAATTGGGCTAGCCTTTTGGACCATTCCAATTAGGCTCTATTGTGTGGCTTGGAGTGGGACCAAAAAGGAACAAATAAGACTCTAACTCCAATGGGCCTTGAACTTTTCTGTCAACTCTTGACAAGTCCAAAGTTACCATTAATTATATTCAATACCACTATATGAATATAATTGCACTCTAGGCCTTATTAATAAATTATATCCCAAGACTTTATTATACATGCAACCCCTTCATTAAAATATTCATAGTAATACAAAGTCATGAATGTAGACTGCCACTTTGAAGATTACTACATCTTAATCCTTGAGTACCCGGTTTAATCCTTATTGTTATTCATCATATATTTATGAAATCCAATTCCATAAATATATACTTTAGTAACTCCTTACTAAAGTGGTTGGATCCAACTCTCTGAATAATCAAACCCATTAAACTTATCTCAAGAGAATATTTTATATCTCCGTTAAGAGATTATGAATTCCATCTTGAGAATATATGTTCCATCAACACTAAATGCGGTTGCCCAAGATACTGAGGTTTTGACCGTAACTTATAGATCTCACTCCTGATATATCAAAGCAACCTACATCTTATGATCAGGTCCATTATTCTTTTAGGATTTAGAATTGATGTAAATAGAAGTCGTGAGATTTATTATTCATTTGACAATCGTTAGGAAAATAATAAATCTCACAGCGGTCCAATTCAATATGTCTTAACTCTTAAAACATATCAACATACCAACTAGAAATCTCCATTTCCATGATCAAGACAAATCATCTTAGTTGATATGTTATAGTCTTCGCAGATGAAACGCCCAATTTCATCACCGACTACGAACTACATTATGAGTTTACAAAGAATTTGCAATTTATATTTTCTGTGACTAAATCACATAAATCGCATACTGTGCATCTCATGAACTAAGATAATGTCTCATTAGTTCATTTATAAATAGTCTCTTATAATTAAACAATTTAATTATTTATGTCATACAAATAAATTTGATTTTAGGGCATAAACCCCAACAATCTCCCACTTGCCCTCAAAGACAATTTACCATACATCCGACTTATCTCCCTTTAGAGTAATTCAAAGTCACTCTAAGGCAAGGTTTGGAAATAAGTTTCAGTCAGATTTATTGTGTAAATTATCTTTGCTACTACTACTCAAGTACTCATATCTTTCTAGTGAGATAATACTTATGCTTAATATGTATCTTCACAACAAGGACGAACACATATCTTGAAGTCCAACTTCATGAATCACAATCAAATTACAAGTCAGCATTTGTACATCCAGTAACCATCAAAATCTCACTTTCGTGAACAAGCATATAATCCCTCATTCTCCTAAGATATTTGACTATATGCTTTACTCTCACTAAATTAAGTGATTTTTGATTCATTTGATATTTGCTTACTATGTCTACTACAAAATAGATATTTAGCCTAGTATATAGCATAGCATAAAGACTTCCTATTGGTATGATATTATGAACCATCTTAATATGCACTTCCTTTTATATGTCTTAGGACTATAGTCTTATATAAAAGAACTTCAAACTTAAAAAGAAAGAATCCTTTTTTGAAGTGTTACATGCTATACTTGGCTAGAATCTAATCTATTTAAGTAGTTCGAGATAGACTCAATATTCTAATTTCTGAATTATAACAAA
The DNA here is from genome assembly GCA_033629205.1 of Lithocarpus polystachyus. NCBI lineage: Eukaryota > Viridiplantae > Streptophyta > Magnoliopsida > Fagales > Fagaceae > Lithocarpus > Lithocarpus polystachyus. The sequence goes on along the minus strand of CM066164.1, from coordinate 64,056,099 downwards.
GTTTAAATTCTTAGGATATGACTAGTCTTTTCCAAGTACTTTATATCAAACTGGATTAGACAACAAAAACTCTATTGATGACAATATCTCTACATCGTTCTAAATGATTAAAATGTCATCAACATACATTAAGGGTCTGTTTGCATTGGGCGTTTGCTACGTTTTGCTCTTTTTTTTTTTTTTTTTACTCAGCGTGTTGTGCACTATTCACTGGCCATGAACAGTGATTTTAGGCTAGTGCACAACATTGAAGCAACAGTAGAAAAAATTATTTTTTTTTTTTTTTCAGTTTTCAGTTATCAGTTTTCAGCAAAATAAGCGGTATCCAAACGCATACTAAGAAATTTATTATTCTATATAGCTTTCACACACATAAGGCCTTTTAATACTTGATCAAATTAAACAATTTGATTACTTGATCAAAGATGATATTTTATGATTCAGATGCTTGCTTTAATCCTTAAATGGAATTTAAGCAACTTGCATACTAAGCACTACTGTTTCTTTGCTATGTACAAGTCTAGTTTCATCATATGGATGTCTTCCTCAACATTGCTACTAAAAGAAGCTTTCTTGATATCCATTGCCATATTTCATCCAAATGAAATATAATGGATAAGAGAATTTAGATAGAATCAAACCAGACTATTGATGAAAAAATCTTTTCATAATCGAACCATTTCTTTCTGAATAAATCTTTTCGCCACTAGTCTTGACTTTGAGGGTTTGCACCTTCAAATCTATCAATCTCATTTACTTGTAGACCTGTTTGAAAACAATAGGCTTAATGCCATTAGGCGCTTCTACAAGTTCTAGACTTCAAATAAAATCCAATTCTATTCACATAACCTTGATCCAGTAATCTATATTCAAATAATCTATTGCCTTTACGTAGGACCGAGGATCAAATTCATATCCTTGTGGAATAATTTCAAAAGTTTATCCTAAAAGTATGAACTTACTTGGTAATTAATAATCATCCCACTACGATATTATACCGGTGTACTAGCTATACATCTAGAATAATGTTTTGTGGTGTATCTAATACAACCATCTCATTTCTAAATGTATTTTATAGTTGTTTTTCAACAAATTCCGACATCTTTTTTTTAGAACAACTATACATTTTACTTTAAGATTATTCACATAGTCATCATCAAGAACTTTGTATTTGTACTTTACAAACATCTTGTCTTCTTTATGACTACCAAAACAATCTTTTGCAATTCCGTTTGGATACTCATCATAAACACACATTTTTCTACCTTTTGATTTCAATTTGTCAGACTTCCTATCTAGCACAAATGCTGGACATCTCTAAAAGTGGGAGTATCATATATTAGGTTTTCACCCAATCCACGATTTGACTAATGTCCTAGGAACAAACTTTTGAAATCAAATTTAGAAAAAATATAGTGATTATTAGAGTACATCTCCAAAAGAAATAAGCAAATGGAAATACTTATCATGTACTTTTCTATTTCTAAAAGAGTCTTATTCATCCTTCATGTATGCACTAACTTAAAGAAGTCAATGAAACTTTATTCCTTTACAATAAAGGAGCCCTAGATCTTATTATCCTCTAAATAAAATTCATAGACTAGGAATATAATAAAATAATGGTTCTAAAAGCCTATCTTTCACCAATCTTGAATATCATTTAGATTAATAAGATCTAGGCATAAGTGCCAAATACATACAATAACAAAGGATGGAAACTTTCTCTTTAAAAAGTAAAACATGTAAATTTCCATCTAGAAAATAATCATGGACAATACTTAGCATTACCAAAACAGAAACACTTTCTTTTTGGTCATGCTTTTGAGTCTAATTTCTTTTTGGCAACTACTAGGACAACTTACTTGTCCAACTGTTTGGTATTATAATTCATCTTCTTATCACCCTTACCTTTCAGTTCTGACTAAGAATTTGAATTAAATCATATTGATCCTAGCTTTAGCTTCTAGGATGTCTTCCGTTGCGTAGAACTCACTCATCAATTCAGATAACATAAAAAGAATTTATTTTCAAAACAATCTGAATTGATCAAATGATTCTAACAAGGACTTATGGATCATATCCAAATAAGATTAACATTTAATCTCAACATCCAAGAATTCCAATTAATTTTTATAATTAAAACATTTTTATAAAATAATATAGAATTGGAACTCCTTAAGCCTTTCTTAGCACTCAATATGATTCATACCAAACATTTATTTAGACTTAATATAAAGTGTAAGTGTATTACCAACTCATGCATCTCATGTTGTTGCACACTTGAGATATCACCCTTACCTTTCGGTTCTGGCTAAGAATTTGAATTAAATCATATTAATCCTAGCTTTAGCTTCTAAGATGTTTTCCGTTGCGTAGAACTCACTCATCAATTCAGATAACATAAAAAGAATTTATTTTCAAAACAATCTGAATTAATCAAATGATTCTAATAAGGACTTGTGGATCATATCCAAATAAGATTAACATTTAATCTCAATATCTAAGAATTCCAATTAATTTTTAAAATTAAAACATTTTCATAAAATAATATAGAATTGGAACTCCTTAAGCCTTTCTTAGCACTCAATATGATTCATACCAAACATTTATTTAGACTTAATATAAAGTGTAAGTGTATTACTAACTCTTGCATCTCATGCTGTAGCACACTTGAGATAGAAGCCAATGTAACATTTTAGCATTTCAATGGAGACTATGATTACATCATAATCTATCTTCCATCAATGCATCATGTATAGGAAATTATGACAATGCTGAATCAAAACATATTTATGTACTTCAGCTCCTTTAAGCACTATGTCCAAAATTATTTTTTAGTTAATGTGATTCACTTAAAATAGTAGCTAGAGAACAAAATTATTGACAACTTTATTTTGAGACTATGAACATAATTATAGGGACATTATATTTTGCATCCATAACCATATAGTATGAACACCCGAAAACCATACTATACTAGGTGCAACGACAACCTAATCCCGCAATTAATATTTCTCGGAAGCGAGGTCATACCAATCACTATGATCAAGCGAGAATTATTCTCATTATTAATGCTATCATGGTAACTCTTACCATACAAAAATAATTTGCCACTCTTCCTTTGGCCTCTAAGTAATAATGACATAGCTCTTTTGGGAGGTTAACATTACACTTAGTCTAGTGTACACCATTATCTAGAATCATGTGTAGCCACATTTCATCTCCCTTTATAGTGTTTAAAAACTGTAGTACCATGAAACAAAGCACCCTCCTTTGGGATTGCGAGGCATATATACCAAGACGAGGTGCTTGTTCACACTACTTTAAACGGGTAAGTTCAATCTTGTACTACTATGAAGTAAACACCCTTCTTTGGGATCGCGAGGCATATACGCCAAGACGAGGTGCTTACCCACACTACTATGAACCGATAATGAAGGCCGTGAGATCCAACCCTTGTATCTCTCTCCCACTAGAAATTTTAAAACAAGTGGATTATCATGAAATCATTGTGATCTAATCACAATTTTAACCCTACACATTAAATGTGTTTAATAGTTTAAATTCAATGTGATGTAACTAAGTCACGTTACTATAACATAACGAACATTCGCGCAATCACAAAGAAGTTTAACCTTGTAATCCGTGAAGTAGAAACCCTACGCATGGAATGCAAGACTCGAAGTCAAGACAAGGTATCTATTCACATTACAATAAACTTAACAAAAGGGTTATTTCAGCACTCCCACTCATTATTTGGGTTTTCCTTTAAGTAATTGTGATCCAATCACAAGTAATAACCTTGCACTTGTTGAAGACTCTAATCTTATTAGAATCACTAACTAAAATGGAAGTCCTAAACTATTTAGGATTCCTTAAACTCTAATGGATCAAAAATTAGTTATATAGAACTCTATCCTTAATTTACTAAATAAAAAGTTCTAATCTCATTAGGAAATAAATACCTTTTAAATAAGCTTTAATCTCATTACAACTTCTAATTAAAATTAATTAAGGACTTTTAATCATATAACAATTCCAATCTCATTAGAATGTTTCTTAAAAGACAAGTCCTAAACTATTTAGGACTAAGAGTTCTATTTAACTAATATCTTTGATCTTATTAGGTCTTTTAGTTAGAACCATGTGTAATCTCATCACACATTTCCTTACACTTTATACATTTGAAAACATTTAGAATATATTCAAAATTCCCTTCAAATGCATTTTCGCGAGAATCTCGTGACTAAGCTCTTCCCGCAAAAAAGGCGTAAGGAAAAATAGTGAAAATACAAAATTCAGACAGAAACTTTCGCTACTGTCTCGCGGGTATCTTGCGACTAAGCACTTCTCGCGAAAACAATTTAAGCAAAAAATTGAAAACACAAAAAATTAGACAGAAACTTTCGCTACTGTCTCACGATTGGTTCGCGAGTAAAGCTTACCTGCAAAACGTTTTTGTCTTCAGAATCATTTTTCACGAGTAACTTTGCGGGAAGCTAACCCGCGAAAAACTCGTGTTTTCAGTTTTTTCAGAGCAGTTGCAAACATTTTTCAACGATTTTTCATGAACAAACAACCATCATATGAACATGATATGTAGAATTTGATATCAAAACTGAATTCCATTGATGCTATAGCCTTAAAGATGAATTTAACATACTTAAATTCAGATTTAAACAACATCATAACATCAATATCAGTTTTTATCAAATCATAGTTTCAACAACCATGCAGAAAATTAAATGCATATATAACTTTCTAACAATATGAAACTATTATCTCTAATTCTAAAACTCACAAAACATGTTATTCAGATTCGAATTGAAGTCTGCTCTGATACTAATTGTTGGGAAAATATATGTTCGTATCACATACAAAACATACACAGCGGAAAATTAACGGATCTACTTCATTCGCAATTGATAACATGACTATGAAAGTTTCAGAATTTAAGAACAAGAAAGCGTATCTTAGTGCGGTAAAATTCAAAACCAAAGATCAGAAGTTCTTGGGAAGACTTTTAATCTTCACTCCAATTCCACTTAATGCCCAAGATGTGTGGTCTCTCAATCAGTTTCCAAGGAGAGAACAAGGGAGTGTCCAACACTTACATACAAGCCATTTCATTCATTGTGTAATCTTGATGAAAACACTTATGAAAAAGACTCATCTACAGAACCTTATGAAATTCTGTATGTTTCTCTTCTTATATACAACTGATTATCTAATTGGGCTAACCTTTTGGGCCATTCCAATTGGGCTCTAGTGTGTAGCTTGGAGTGGGACCAAAAGGGAACAAATAAGACTCTAACTCCAATAGGCCTTGGGCTTTTCTGTCAACTCTTGACAAGTCTAAAGTTACCATTAATTATATTCAATACCACTATATGAATATAATTGCATTCTAGGCCTTATTAATAAATTATATCCCAAGACTTTATTATACATGCAACCCCTTCATTAAAATATTCGTAGTAATACAAAGTCATGAATGTAGACTGCCACTTTGAAGATTACTACATCTTAATCCTTAAGTACCCGGTTTAATCCTTAATGTTATTCATCGTATTTTTATGAAACCCAATTCCATAAATATATACTTTAGTAACTCCTTACTAAAGTGGTTGGGCCCAACTCTCTGAATAACCAAACCCATTAAACTTATCTCAATGGAATATTTTATATTTCCATTAAGAGATTATAAATTCCATCTTGAGAATATATGTTCTATTAACACTAAATGCGGCTGCCCAACATACTGAGGTTTTGACCGTAACTTATAGATTTCACTCCTGATATATCAAAGCAACCTACATTTCATGATCAGGTCCATTATTCTCTCAGGATTTAGAGTTGATGTAAATAGAAGTCGTAAGATTTATTATTCATTTAACAGTCGTTAGGAGAATAATAAATTTCACAGCGGTCCAGTTCAATATGTCTTAACTCTTAAAACATGTCAACATACCAATTAGAAATCTCCATTTCCATGATCAAAACAAATCATCTTAGTTGATATGTTATAGTTTTCGCAGATGAAATGCCCAATTTCATCACCAACTACGAACTACATTCTGAGTTTACAAAGAACTTGCAATTTATATCTTCTGTGACTAAATCACATAAATCGCATACTATGCATCTCATGGACTAAGATAATGTCTCATTAGTTTATTTATTAATAGTCTCTTATAATTAAACAATTTAATTATTTATGTCATACAAATAAATTGGATTTTAGGGCATAAACCCCAACACTATCTTGGCTCTCATAGTTGGATGTACTTTTGCCATGGAGGTTTGGAAGGTCTTGGAGAACAAATTCTCTTCAATCTATAGGTCTCATGTGATAAATCTTAAGGGTGAGCTTCATAACCTTAAGAAAGGAGCAGATTTTGTAGATGACTATCTACGAAAGATCAAAGTGGTGAGAGATAAGCTCCTAGCAGTTGGTGTAATTGTAGATGATGAAGAACTACTCCATATAACTCTTAAAGGGCTTCCTAAAGACTATAATGTTTTCAGGTCAGCAATAAGGACGAGAAGCACTCAATTGAGTTTTGATGAATTGTCAACCATGCTAAATGCAGAAGAAGAGTCTTTAAATGAACGATTGGATGCTAAAGATTCAATCTTTGCAATGGCAATAACTGCTACTCCAAAGCCAAGTGGCAATTCAATCAGTTCAATAAAAGGGGCTGAGGAAATTACAATAATAGAGGTGGAAGAGGAGGCAGAGGTGCAGGCAATCACTCACCTCAGTACAATCCCTTCACTCCCTTTCAGCCAAATCAATCCAATACAAGCTCTACTGCTCCTAGATCAAAAAGACCTACTTGTCAAATCTGTGGCAAGCTTGGTCATATAGCTATAGATTGCTATCATAGGATGGATTATGCCTATCAAGGCAAACATCCACCTACCAAACTTGTTGCAATGGCCAATGCTTCAAATGCTTGTCTTGCACAGGAGCAACCTTGGCTAGCAGATAGTGCAATTATTGATCATGTCACTGCCAATCTTAATCAACTCAACTTTCCTCAGCCCTATGGAGGTTAAGATCATCTTATAGTTGGAAATGGGCAGAATTTATCAATTACTCACATAGTTAATACCTTCATTCCTTCCTCTTATTCAACTTTTCACTTGAATCATGTGCTTAGGGCCCCTTCAATTTCTTCTAATCTAGCTTCTGTCCATAAGATTTGTCATGACAACTGTTGGTGTTATTTTGATGAAAACACTTTGTCAATTCAGGCTTTGGCCACGGGGAAGGTACTCTACCAAGGCAAGAGTGATGATGGAGTTTATCCCATCTATCATCATAAAGCTTCTCATCTTACTTTGTCTTCTAAGGTCTGCAACAATGTTGCTAAGTCCACTGTTTTCAATAAAGCACTGTAGCACATGAGACTTGGTCATCCACATGATCAAGTCCTCAAACTTCTTTTTCCTGGTGTCAAATCTGTAATGAAAAGTGTATTGCTTTGGTTCAATCTTGCACTCATTGTTTTTATGGTAAAATGGATAACTTACCTTTTCCTAAATCTCAATTTGTTGCGTCATCTCCTTTTAAACTTGTTTATTCTAATGTGTGGGGTCCTGCCCCTGTGACTTCCATCAATGGTTTTCGTTATTATGTTCTATTTGTTGATCACTTTACAAGATTCACTTGGATATATCTTCTTAAGTCAAAATCAGAAGTGTTTTCTAAATTCATTTTGTTTGAGGCCATGATTGAAACACAATTTACTACCAAGATTAAAACTCTAAGGTCTGATGGAGGTGGTGAACATACCTCTTTTGCATTTAAGTCTTACCTTCTGCAAAATGGTATCATTCACCAAATTTCTTGCCCATATACCCCACAGCAGAATGCTTGTTGAGAGGAAACATAGGCACCTTATTGAAACAACCATTACTCTTCTGTCTCAAGCCTCTATGTCCACTAATTATTGGTCCTATGCTCTTCTCACAGCTATTTCCTTGATCAATTTACTTCCAACTTCTGTTCTCAGCTTTGTGTCACCTTGGCATAAGCTTTATTCTACTCCTCCAGATCTGTCACAATTAAAAGTCTATGGTTGTGATTGTTATCCACATCTTAGACCTTACTCCTCTCATAAACTTGATCCTAGAACCAAGAAGTGTTTATTTTTAGGCTACTCCTCTCCCTGTCTTGATATTTCTTCTCAGCACATATATACCTCTAGGCATGTTCTGTTTAATGAGTCTAAATTTTCTTTTTCCACTCTTTCCTCATCTGCCTCTAAATCACCTTCCTCAATTTCAGTCTTGTCAAATTCTCTCTGGTTGTCTAATCTTCTTTATCTTCATGCTTCCAATCATCCTTCTTTGTTAGGTCCTTATTCCTCACTACTTTCTCTGACATGGACTGGGCTAGGGATCCCTTTGATCGACGCTTCACCACAGGTCTTCTTGTTTTTCTTGGACCTTCTTCTATTTCTTGGTCCTCCAAGAAACAGGCAACTGTTGCTCGTTCTTCCACCGAGGCTGAATACTGTGCCTTAGCCCATTGCTACAAAATTGTCTTGGCTATGCATTTTTTTCAAAGAATTGCGTATTTTTCTCTCTTATGTCCTTGTTCTTTGATGTGACAATGCTTGTGCGATTGCTCTTTCTGCTAATCTTGTGTTCCTTTCTCGCACGAAACACATTGAGGTGGATTACCATTATGTTCGTGAGAAGGTGTTACGTTGTGATTTATGTGTTCGTTTTGTTTTTGGGAAGGATAATCTTGTGGATTTGTTCACCAAACCTTTGCCTTCCCCTTCTTTTCTTCTTCAATGTCGTAAACTCCTGTTGGATTCCTCCCCCAGTTGTTTGAGGGGGGATGTTAGTGATAGTAGCATTTCTAAAACAAAGAAGAAGAATGACAATGGTTGGTTTTAGATCTAAGGGCGCAAAGTTGAAGATGATTGAATTTAGGAGTTATCATTGGTTTTCAAATATGGATGAAACGTACCGTTTTACTAAAGGGTGTTTATAAAAACGCATCGTTTCATATGTGCTGTTATTTAAACCTTAGTTGGGCAAAAACGGTGTCGTATAGCTTGGGAGAAGAGCAGGTGGCTTTTAGCGCGAAGATCAGTTAGTTAGTTTGTTATTTCTCTTTCCTAATTTCACGGATTAGATCCGTATAATGTAGCTTAATTTGTTATTCAGTTTTTTAGACAGAATGTACTATAAATATCTTTGTACTCTTCAGTTTATCATTAAGCAAGAAATTCAGTTTTCTTCAATCAAACAATCTCTCTCTTCTCTTCACTTTCTTTCTGTTTTCTCTCAATCTTTCCTTTCTCACAAACAGTTCTTATCCTTGTTTAGTTCTTGCTTCAACACTGAGATTGTGTTACAGAGTTCTATAAGAAATTCTTCAGTTTTCTCAAAGGCGTTCAGAGATGCAAATTAGTAGCTCATTTGGTGGCTAAGCATGCTCAGTTTGGAGACCAAGACAAGATATGGCTTGAAGACAAGCAACAGTGTCTTATCTTCTTAAGTCTGATGTACTGATGTTTAAATGAAAGTATTCACTATTGAGTTTGGCTTCAAAAAAAAAAAAAGAATTTCTAGCGTTCTAATTCTAAGCATGGAAAATTCTATAGTAAGTCAATGGACTATGTATCATTATATCCTGGCCTTAATTTTTAGGAGTGCTTGGCTTGCACTACAAAATTTACCCAACAATTCTACAAGTTTAACTCATATGATTAATCCTTATGAAAAAGAGATTGGTGGTGATTATACAACTGGAAAGCAAGCCAACTTTTTTTTTTTTGCTTAATTTCATTATTTGCAGCTCTTGGCCTTCAATCGCTATACTCGAAGCAAAAATTTCAAAATCTCTACAAGGTGTCGGCTTTAGTAAGAATGGTAGTGACCCAATGATACTTTTGGTGGGGGATGTTCGAAAGTGAAGGGAAGAGAAGAAATCACAACAAGGACTCCGCTGAATGGGGAAATAGTGTTTGGCTCCTAGGTTTTGTGTTGGCTATCTGCAAAAAACAAACAAACCTACTTTTCTAGACGGGGATAACTTCCTCATTCTTTGAGGTAATATTGTTTTCATACCTTCCTCATTCTTTGGGGGAAGGTGGGTGATATGTGGGGTTGATAGACATTTCTTGTCACAGCCCAAACCCAATTATATGAGGCCAATGATGGAGTCAAAAATTATTGTAGGGGGCTGAATTACGGTATTAATAAATCGGTTAGGATAAAATCTTTTTTTTTTCTTTTTTTTTATTGAATCCATACCGAGCTTACTTTATTAAATTAAAGAGACAAAATCAGGAAAAACAAGAAAAGAAACATTTGGAGGAACGGACTCCATCTAGGTAATAACTGAAAAAGAAAACCTAACTCTCTTAACTAAAGCATGAGCAACAATAGGGAGGGACCAAGGATTTTGAGTTAAAGGGGGCCAGAGTATAAGTAAGAAAAAAAATCATGAAATTTCAAGTAAACTTATATTTAGTATTAACAAACTACCAACAAAGACAAATATACAAAATCATTGTTTCATAATACATTATAATGCAATCATCTACTAACAAAGACAAAGACACAAAACACTATTGTTTCTTACTATATTAGAGTATTTGCATCAACTCATGCAAAAATTTATGTTTATATTAACATAATAACTTTTTTTTTATATACTCAATTTCCAAAATACCCTACATCAAATTATTTATTTTACACTACATTTCATCATAATACTATTTCCTTATCAATTTTTTATTATTATCTCAATTCATCTCTCTTCCTCAACCAAAAACCACTATCCCCAATCTAAATAATTTCTAAAACGTTCATTTGCATAGCTACAGTAATTGTGTAAATTTGTTCAATCAACCCCAAAATACACCTATATCAGTCTATGTATCATTGTACAAAAATATATTTGTACTATAGTAATTGTGTAAATTTGTAAAAATACATTTATGCTATAATAATTGTGTAAATTTACACAGTTATTGTAGCATAAATATATTTTTGCACAGTGATATATAGATTGATGTGGGTATATTTTGGGGTTTTTTGGACCAATTTGGGGCCTTATGCTATTTTACAATTGATGCAAATGCTATTACAATGAAATTAATGTAAAATTGTAGCGGAGGGGACCCAAAATTTTTGAAAGAGGAGACCCAAATATAAAATTATAAAAAGAATATCTACACACACACACACACACACACACACACACACACACACATATATATATATATATATTACATTTTTTTCCTTGAGACTACTGGGGCTCGGGCCCCCTTGGGCCCTTACCTAGTTTTGTCCATGCCTATAGAATTAGCCTGTCTCCTAATAGGAGAGAAGGAATGACTCACAAGCAAGCCAGCAATAGACTTTGTGTATTTGATAAGATGGCCAATGGCCGGGGGTGGTATACAACAAGAATTTAGATCCTTAGCAACAATCTCAAAGTCTCCCTAAAAAATAGAATGGTGAATTTCAATTTTAATCACGAACTGAATAGCTCTTCATGCCGCCAATGTTTCTAACAATACCACTAAAGTCGGCATTGCAATTTTTTCTAAGAGAGCAACCATAACTTCATCTTCACCTTTACAATTTCAAATTACCACTCTTATGTCTGCTTCTCCTGTAGCTTCAAACATTGCACCGTCATAGTTTATTTTAAACTCATCTAAACTAGAAGGTTCCCACTTTGCAATTTTTGGTCTGGTGATCAGCACATGTGCAGGTTTATTACGTTGGAAATCCTGCAAATAGTAGCATGCAGCTTCTGGTATCTTTTTTGAATCAGTAGGCATAACTCACCCACTCGTAGCTTATTCCTTTTGTTCCAAATCGACCAAACAATCATTGCAAAAAGATCTAGAAGGTTACCTCGACGACCAACCACCTCCACAAGATCCAAGAAAGAGTTCAAATGGGGATATTTTATGCGGATCTAACTGAAAACTGGACTCCAGGCTTGACCAATCTCAATGCAATTCCAGAGGGCATGAATTGTATCCTTTGAGGGTGAATTACATTGACTATAGAGTGTACTCAGTGATTTTCCTCCTCACAAGGGCTACTTTTGTTGGTAAAGCTTCAGAACATGCACACTACAAAAATGTTTTTACTTTACTTGGACTCTTAAACTTCCAAAGACAAGACCAGAATTTTTTTATCCTTGAGTTATCAGACCTTGAAGCTTTCTCCCTGTTGCCTCATCACAAAGCAGAGCATATCCCAATTTCACAGAATAAGCACCATCCTGGATCTTTGGCCAAAAAAACCAGTCCTCTTGCCTGGTTGAACACAAGGGAATTGCTTTAATTCTTTATGTGTCAGAGGGAATGAAATTCTGATAAATCATTTCAATGTCCCACCAACCCGTGTCAGAGTTTATCAAAACAGAGACCAACGTGCAAGCAGGAAAATTTATCTGGGGAGATAGTAAGTCTCATTGGTTTCCATCCGATAACCAAGAATCTTCAAAAATATGAATTCGAGAACCTTGACCAACCCTCCATCTCATCCCTGTAGAAATAACTTTCTTGACTTTAAGAATGCTTCGGCAAGCAAAAGAGCCTGACCCACACTTGGCATCAAATATCATACCCCTAGGAAAATCGTGGTTAGTAAAAGACACCAAATCTGCTTTGCGAGCATAGCATCATTAAACTTCCCCAATTCTTTGAAATCCATGCCATTAGCATCTTTAGATTGACACAAATCCCATTTTTTCCAATGAATCTTCCTCCTATCTCCTCTTTATCTCTACCAAAATTTCCAAATCATAGCTTCAATATCAGTGCAAAGATCTACTGGTAACTTGAAACATGACATGGTAAAAGTGAGAATTGCTTGTATCACGAATTTTAGAAGAACCTCTCTGCCGGCCTACGAAAGCAGCTTCTCTTTCCATCCTTGTAACTTCCCCCAAGCTCCCTCTTTAATGTAGTTAAGGCTAGCCCGCTTGTTTCTCCCCACAGCAGCTAGGAGACCAAGATATTTTTCACACTCTCTAATCTCAGGAACATCAAGAAAATTTTTTATTAACTCCTTTCTCTCATCAAACACAAACTTATTAAAGAAGATAGTTGTCTTGTTTCTATTGTTTTGTTGGCCAAAAGCTTGTTCATACAAAGCCAAAATTTCTTGGACAGTAAGGAGATCACCCATATTAGCTCGACAAAACAGCAAACTATCGTCAGCAAAGAACAAATAAGTAATCTTAGGACCACTTCGGTAGAAAGCAAAACCTCAAATTAAATCCTCCTTAGCAACCCTTTGGATTAATTGATTAAGACCTTCAGAGCAGAGTAAAATAAGTAAGGAGAGAGTGGATCTCCTTGTTGGATTCCTCAAGTCGGCCTAATATCTCATTTTGGCTCCCTATTTACCAAAATTGAATAGGACACTATGTTGATACATTCAATAATGAGAGTCACCCATTTTTTGCTAAGTCCCATCTTCTCCATTGTTCTTTTCAGGAAGATCCATTCAAAAAAAAAAAAAAAAAAAAAAAAAAAACTCAATTAAAAGTAAAACCATTAAGTAGTATTTTTAGAAATTATTGTAAATATTACATCAAATAATGTTCAACTTATATTCCAACAAAATTAAAACTTTTATAGGTAACATTAAAAAATAAAACTATCAACTTGCATCTAATTATTTTTTTTTCTTCAATAAATTTAACATTTTTTATAAACATAAATATGTACCTAAACATAAACCTATATTTTAAACATATGAAAGGAATTAAATAATTTTATATGTTCATTCCATATATGCAAATTATTGTTGTATGTTGTACACATAAAAGAGAAATGTCGATTCCTTTTAAAAAACAAGAGTGTTTTGAAAATGATTTTTGTTTACAAATATGTTCATTTAGCACAACAATTGATCAACATTGATAGAATAATCAAGTTTAGCCCAAACATAATGCATTTTTCTAAATATGATTCCATGGCACTGCAACACTTATATATTTTACAATGACTTTTGATGTCATAACGTTAGTAATAAAAGTAATTTTAGTGGAAAGAGATGAGAGAGGGAAGATGATAATCTTGTGCTTTATCATCATTTTTGTAAATAATTTTATACATTCATTCCAATATGCTTTTTTTTTTTTTTTTTTTGTGGTAATATGTTACACATAAAAGAGAAAATATCGAGTCCTTTAAGAATCAAACGAGTTTTAAAAAATGATTTTTGCTGACATATTTATCTATTTATTTAGTTACAATAAATAGTCACCATTGATAAAATAACCAACTTTTGCCCAAACATAATGCATTTTGGTGAACATGATCCGAAGGTAGTGCCTATAACACTTTTATATATTACAATTAGAGATAGGTTCAAGTTACACTTGGTGTAACTTTTTAGAGTTACACATTTTCTAAACCATCAGATTTAAGTAGATCTAACGATTAAAAAAGACACTCATTAATGATAATATTCTGATTAGAATCTCATTAATTATCATTTATTTATTACCTTCTATCCCCATCTCTAAACCAAAAAAAGGGTCTACGTTTTTTTCTCTCTCTCCTCCATAATTCATGTTTTTCTCTGCTCTCTTTTTCTCCTCCATCACTCAAATCCCTCAAAGATGCAGTTGAAATTTTGGAAAGCTGAGTTGAAGAAGGAAAAGTGACACATGCAAATTAAAATCTGTAAAATCTTTACAAGTCTCAAATGGGAAAAAGGTTACATCAGCGTCCAAGACCAGAAATCAATCATACTTCATTATGGTGAAAAATTGAAAAGGTTAAAAAAGAAAAAAGAAAAAGGGAATTGACACTGTACACGGAATCAATAAAATTAGTGTATAGTTTCTTTTTAGTTTACAAGGGTTTTGTACATAGACACTCCTTTCTCTACCTCAGATCATTAACAATTTCCGCCAATGCCATCATAAATCCAATTGAGAGAGAAAAGGTATGTGAAACTGCGCAGTATTCTCAGCCATTTCGTGCTCATTTAATAGTTCCTGCCTGCACAAGTTTGTCATATGGGTAGGCTTATTCCAGAGAAGCAAGCCGTTAAATAATCCATCATCACATCTTATTCTATGTTGATTCACTGTAGGGTATCTCTTGTCACATTGGTGTTATTACGTAATAAAAAATTCTCAGTCGTCTTTGACCACGGTGTAACCCATTCCACAGACTGTGAATCTGGGTTGAAGAAGTCCACCCATCTCTTGCTTTCAACCCAGCCCATGAGGAGGAGCTAAGTGCCTAGCAGAGAGCCGAAAGAAAAGGGAGCAATTGCACCAGGGTCAGCCCAGATTCACTAGAAGAGTATGACCGGATTAAAAGAAGAAAAAAAGAAAAAGAAAAAAGAGAGCAGTACGATCTCAACCAAAATATATATTAATATATATATATATATATATATATTGTAAATATATTTGTAAAGTCATTAGTAAAAAAAAAAGAATACATGTGAAATGTTTTAAATAATAAATAAGGAGAGAGAAACAAAATTGCTATTAATTAAGTGAATGAGGTGTAAGTTAATTAGTATTTAATACTATTTTTCTAACCATTAGATCAATTACAAATCTACAGTCTACATATAGTGTAACTCTTGATGTAATAATGTTAGTAATAAATATACTTTTGGGGTAAATGTTACATTCAATCTAACAACACATTAACATTATATCTTGCTATGTTTGACTACGTCTATGGCTATCGAAGTTTAACCACCTTAAGGGCGCTTACTGAAAAATTTTAATAAGCAGATGCTAAGAATGCAAAAGAAAAAGAATTCTTATAAGCAGCATGAATGTAGCGTGCTCCATTGAAATATTGATCGATGAGTTTGATAGTCATGTGTTGGGTGGACATCTCTCTTTTGCTTCTAGTATGCCAAGTCGTGTGTCAATATGAATATCATAGTGTTATTGCAATTTCTTTGCATGTAGCTAGATATGGAATGAATGTATAAAATTATAGACAAAGATAATGATCAAACACATGATTATCATCTTCCTTTCCCATTTATTTCCATCAAATTTACATTCATTACTAACATTATGAAACAAAGAAGTTATTATAATATATGAGAGCATTGTCAGCACTACCTTTGAATCGTATTCAACAAAAAAAAAAAAAACATTATTTTTGGACTAAAATTGGTCATTATACCAATGCCAACTTTTTTTTTTTTTTTTTTTGGCACTCACTGAACAAATATGCGAGCAAAAATTATTTTCAAAACTCAAATGTTTCCTAAAAGGATTTGATATTTTCCTTTTTATGCATATAAAATAGTACAAGAACATGCACATAACACATGGAATAAATATATAAATTTATTCAATTTCTTTCATATAGTTAAGATGAAAGCTTATGTTTATGTACATGTTAATGTTTATAAAACAAATTGTGTTAAATTCATTAAAGATTAACATATGGTAAATGCAAGTTAATTTTATAGTTTACTTGTTCACATTCTCCCTAGGTGGATAGATTTAGGAGAAGAAAGAGTTGGATATATGGATTACAAAAACATACAAATAGGCTGTTATTAGTTAATTTTCATTAATCATATCTATTTTATTAGGTCTTTCTAACATCCAAAACCAAATGGGGTTTTTTGAAAGTTGAAACCTTTATTAGTTAGTTTTCATTAGTTCAAAAATAATAATAATAATAATAATAATAAAGAATTGAGTGATTCATATGATTTGAAATTTTTTGGATTTTAAAATTACTAATTAGGACACGTTTGGTATACTAAATGAGGATTACAATAGAAATAATAATCTTTATTAATAAGAATAAAAGGTGTTGTAATGGAATATCTAAACATATTCATACGTTTGGTTGTATGTTGTAAGTTTGTAACATTAGAATAAAACTTAAGATCTGTATTTAGGAATTATCTTACATATACAATTATATTATGTAAAGAAGAATTATTATTATTTAAATTTGAGAGAGATGTTATTTTTTATGATTCTATATTTTTATATAATTTTTATGTGCATATGAAAAGCTTGTATATTTGAAAATATATTAATTTGAGAAATTATTACATCTACTAAGGAATAATTATTGCAACCCTTTTAGAGATGAATAATTATTCCCTATTTTAAAGGATAACTATTCATAAAGAGTGACTATTCTCTATGATAAAAATAAAACCAAACTACAGAATAACTAAAACATATAAATAACTATTACATTACAGCTTATAAAAATAAAAACAAAAAACGAAAAAAAAAAACTATTACATTGCAGTGTTTGTTACCTTCTACTAAACATGTGTTACAATATACTAAACATGCTCAAAGGAAAAATAATCTAGTATAAAATAGATTATCAATTAATGATTATCTATTTACGTAGGTGTTTGTGAATATTTGATGCCAAGAGGGCTCCTTTTGAAAGCTTGGTTACTATAAATTAGTTCATTATGTTTCAAATATTAATAAAGAAACAATCAACTTATATGATGCGATATTTTACAAAATTTAAAATTTTAGTAATGTGATTCATCAAATTATACATTACATACACCAATTTGGATAAATCTTACTTTGGCTACATTGATTAGTGCATTTTACAAATATTAAAATTTTAGTAGCGTGATTCACCACATTATACATTACATACACCAATTTGTATAGATCTTACTTGGCCACATTGAATTAGTTCATTAACGACAAGCTCAAGCAATCCTGAATAAATTTTGGCATCAAAAGGTCATATTTGTGATTCGATCTCCACCAAAAAGAAAAATGAAAAAAGAAAAAGAAAAAAAAAGAAAAGAAAAAGTCAAGTTTGCAAGAGAACATCCCCTCTCATTAAATCCTCTAATTCCCTTGCAAACAATGCAACAGGAATTCCATGTACTTAATTTGGTTTTCTCCAAAAAGTTCCAATTTAATATCTATTTAAATACTAGCTTGTTTCTATTTTCCAATTTTGGCTTGATATTCCCACGTACGAGGAATTATTCTGGAATTTCTCTATTTAAACATAGACGTGGACACGACATGGCATGAGACACGTCAATTTGACAATTTTTGAAAAATTAAGACCCCAACACAGTTGAAAAATGACAATTAATTAATTATATTAATTTTTAGACATTTTATTTTTATTTTAAGTTTTCAAATTAAATAAAAAAAAATCAAAATCTTTAAAAATATATCTACAATAAAAAGAAAATTTTTAAATAAATTTTTTTCCACTCGATACATTGAGGACACATGCAAGAGTGTGCCAAGTGTCCATGTGCAGCATGGAGACATTGGGGATTTTGGGATATATGTCCATTTTAGTCTCATTTTAGTGTTTTTTTTTTTTTTTTGTCCCATGTCTACTAGTCTTCTTCCATTTTTTTTCTTTATTTGGTTTCATACGATTCTATGTCCATTAATTATACAAGTATGTGTTCATTGAAAATGTATTTCGAATAATACGGATATGTAGCACTCGTCTCACATATGGTGGATTCCGTACTTGTGGGGGTGAACTTCCACAATAGAAAGATACTACATATACTGGTTACAAAAAATTAAAATTTGTGATCTTTAACCAATCCTCTATTTCACTCGTGCTTGAAGAAAATGTTTTTCGCCATGCATGCGCTGCAATTTCACTATTTTTTATGTGGTTAAAAAGTAGGAAAAAGACCATAAACCTTAATATAATTAGTATAATGGTTAGATTTAAATGTACTTAAGCAGATAGTTAGTTTGAGTTGGAATCTTTTTCCAATATAGAATATTATGTTAGAAACTTCACGGTGTGGGTGTGAGAGAGAAATGACTAATTATCTATTGTTAGGGATGAAACTACATAGGGACAAATGGGCCCTCGAATACTTTTTTAGTAATATATATTTAAATTTTTTTTTATAGTATATATAGTTAAATTTGAAGTTTTAATTCTAAAAGTTATACCTAACTTCCTTTGAGAAATTAAGTTAACCCAAAGAGATCCAAAAAAATGGAAATATCTAACTGGCCCATTGTGGGGGGCCTCTTGTGTGGTTGGGCCTTAACCCTTCTGCTGTACTAAGGCCTGTGAATTTAGGATAAGGGAGTTAGGACTAGTCTCGTTAGGATTGCACCGCAAACTAGCTTGTGCACAAGTCAGGCTCGCCCAATGTTGAGACAACCCGGGGAAAGCACCGTAGGCTAAATATAGGGTGTAGTCGTGGAAGGGTAACTATTACAGTAGAAATATGCTACGGCAGAATAACCATTATAATAAAACGCGCTAAATAAAATCACAGTAAGCAACTAATACCGTAAATAAAATACACAGGATTACAGCAGAAAAACTGATACAACAAATAAAAAAAGAAGAGAAATACTATAGCAAGACATATAACACTAAAGTAACGCCCGACAATGCAATAAGGATAGCCTTGTTTTCCCCAATCTTGGGCTACGCTATTTAGCAGTAACATGTCCAAAAAGGGGGCCAATCCCCAACACGGGTAACCTCAATGCAAATTCCTACTATAGAAATTACTTGTGCTAGGAAGAGGACTTAAATGGTTTTGAGTTCTGATTTGTGGGTCAAAGAGAGTGGGAATGTCAAGGGGAGAGAAAAGTTGGTTTACCGGTGTATACTTCTATTTCTGCTGTATTTCTTTCTATCTTACGTTTTTACTCTCGCTTACCACTTAGTTTTCTTATTCTCTTTTGTTAGGTTTCTTTTCTTTTCTACTCTCTGTGTTTTTCCTCATCTCTCCTTATGTATATGCCTCATCTTTTATTCATGGATACCTTTCTTCCTTTTATACTGCTTGAATTGATGAGATTTCTTCCTTTTGTCCCTAAGGCCGTACCAACCATATTTGGTTTCTTGTGGGCATCTTTCCAAGATTGCCCACTAACTTGTTGGTTGCCCGGCCACTACCTCTACTTAGAGTGTGCTTGCCACACCACTCTTCATTTCCAAACAAAATTCATTGTTTTGTTTCCCTCCCCTTCACTGCCTTCCCTCCCCCCAACGGATAAGGGTTGAAGGCTCTTTACACCTACTCCTATAGCATGCATCAAGTGGTCCCAGCCCATATTTACCTCTTTTGGGAGAAATGTCATTCTAGGAATCCCAGATTATACTTCTTTTCTCTCCACCGCCAAACCACACTCCCTGAATCCCTTGACCGAGGGCCCACCTCCCATGTATTGGTTGGGTACAAGTAGGTGGTGTCCTGGGCCTTATGCGTGGGCCACTACCATTTGTGTTTGTCTCCTCTTACTCCCATACCATTCATGCCGTTCTTGTGTTGTCCTCTTCTGCTATGCGTACGGGTCGTGTTTGTCTCCTATGGCATGAGGGGTGTGTGGGCTTTTGGCTTACATTACATTCTTTTGTTCCTCCACGGACTGAGTATTATCTAGGCAAAGGTATCTGCCCGTATAACCTACTGGGCTTCCATTTCTGCCATTCCTCTTCTTGCCCTGGCCATGGGCCTTGTGGCTGTTAGTCCTGCCATGCTAACCCGTTGGGTTTGTTATCTCTTTGCTTGGGCTTCCTTTGCCCATTTGTTTTATCTTTACCTCTTACTCCTCTCACGGGTCTGCTAGCTATTATTCCTGCCACGTTGGCCTATTGGGCTTGCTACCTCTTTCTTTGGGCTTCTTTAGCCCATTTATTTTATCTTTATTTCTTATTCCTCCTATGAGCCTGCTGGCTATCATTCCTACCACATTGGCTCATTGGGTTTGCTTTCCTTGGGCTTTCTCAGCTCATTTACTTTTATCTTTACCTCTTATTTCTCCCATAGGCTTGCTGGCTGTCATTCCTACCACGTTGACTCATTGGGTTTGCTTTTCTTGGGCTTTCTCAATCTATTTACTTTATCTTTACTTTTATTTCTCTCATGGGCCTGCTAGCTATCATTCCTACCATGTTGGCCTATTGAGTCTAATAACTCGCTTTTTCCATTCATGTTTATTTTTCCTTCCATTGTCCTTATTGTTGAGTTTCTTCTGCTATTGGTTTGTCAAAAGTGGGCATCAACACCCACCTATAGCCCCTTTCTAAGAAAAAATATTTTAGTTAATAAATACTTCAACTCAAGTGGTGCTATTGTATGAAAAGTGTCATACACTTTATTAAGTGTTGTCAACTTGTACATGGATCACCAGTAACTCAAGATCATTATTGCTAACCACCATATCAACTAGGGTAAAGGTTTTGGGTCCCTTCCCTCCTCTCTGTCTCTCGAGAATTTGTTTTATAAAAAAGAAAAAACATGAATCATATGGAGAAAAATATCTAGTATTAAAATAGTAATTAAATCACTGTACAATGTATATACCCCCTTTTGAGTTGCACCTAGAAGCATCCCTCTTTATTATACACCTTTCTTATTTTTCCATCCTTCTCATAAACAAAAGGCACCCAAATCTACAGCGAAATTACACTTGCATGGAGAAGAAAGTATTGCTTTTTCATGTCACCATTTCCTTTAAAGGGGCCCTTCTTTGAAGCTTCATTCTTTATAAACGCTTGGAATTTCTCTCACTCTCTCTGGTAAGACGTGAGCTTTTGGAGGGAATCTAAACTACCGTCCATTTTGCAAAAGCATATGTCAGTTCGTTGAACCTTTGTATTTCAAAATTTCCAAAGGGGCGACAATTATTATATATACGTAATCTCGAAGAAGTCTAGTTCATTTAGCCTTTCTTTATACATTTTTCTTTTGGTTGTGTGGTTGGTAGTAGCGTTTGTTGTACATTTTCGTATATACATACCTCCATGAATTTTTTTCAAAGTGATCATTATGAAATTGAAATTATACAAAATCTACTAAAAAAAAAAAGAATTTTATATATTTACAAAAAAAAATGCAAATACATAAAATCTTACAATTTTTAAAATTTTATTATGTTGGGCCAAAAAAAATTTAGAGTGGTCACAACTTTTTTTTTTAAGGTTAAAAAATCATAAAATGTTTAAAATGTATATGTATAATAATTATATTTTTTTTTAGGTAAAGGTAGTTTTGTGGCCACCTGGCTTCAATGAGGAGCTAACTACATGTCGACAATGAAATATTGTACTCAAAGCAAAGAGGGGAGGTGTAACACTGTAACTGGACAGTGAACTTGAAAATCACTTGGAAGCTAGCATGCCAAAACAAAACACAAGGATTAATTATCTTAGTTAAATGAAAAACGTAAAAGCTACTATAAATTTTATTAAAAAAAGGTTTAACTATTTATATGACAAAAATATGATTGACGTAGCTAAAAGTCTAAAACAGCGTGATAAATAAATATTTTGAATTATTTTTTTTTCAATTGAAGATATAAATTTGTAAAATTTATGTAGTAAATTTTGAATATGCTAACATCACTTTAGTCAAATATAGCTATGCTTACAAATCCCACCTCTACGCTCTAATTAATTACTATTTGAGTCTAAAACAATTCATCTCCAGGCTCCAGATCATTTTGGTAGTTTGGGTTGGGATGCTATTATTTGGTTATATATATATATATATATATATATATATATCATGGGCATGCATAGACTCGGATTTGAAGTCATAATTTATATATACGTCTTCTGTAATATGTCTTTTAACCAAATTAACTATATTATTTAATCATGAAAGTTTTCTCATTTTTCTTGGTGTTTCCATCAACTTTATATTTTGAACTGATTTATGTATCTTGGTGTTCCATCAACTTTATATTTTGAACTGATTTATATATCAGTATCACCTTTACAAGATGCTTTAGCAAACGTGCCACTTCAATTATAACTGAAAAGCATACCAAACCATAGAAAAAGCATGCAAATAAGATGGACATATATTTAATTAACGGCACTTCCTTCTCTAATATTGAGCACCCAAGAAAAGAAGGAATTGCATGGTAATTTCTCATCGCTACTTTCTTTAACCTATGGATCTATGGAAATTACTCAAATTAGTGATACAAGCAATACTAAAACAGAAAAAAGAAAACAAAAAAAAAAAAAATGCTTATTACAAAAAAAAAAAAAAAATAGTTGCAATAACATTTGTGTTATTATAATAGTTGATACGGGTTGTTACAATAAAATTTGAAATAATAAATTTATGCAATGAAAAATTTCATTGCAATAAATTCCAAATATTTTAATAACAATTTTAATGCAATAATATATATGTTGTTATAAACAATTTATTGCTTCAAATATTTTGTAGAAATAAACTATCATTTCACAAATTTTATTACGATAGATTAAAAATAATTGACAAAAATAATTCATATAAAATTATTGCAACAATATATTCGTTATAATAGATAATTATTTCATGTTTATCATTGCAATAAATTTTAAAATAATTTAAATCAGGTTATTACAATGCTATCTTAATACTTGTTATTGCAATAGATTGTAAAATTATTACAATCATAACTTCATTGCAA
This sequence comes from Lithocarpus polystachyus, assembly GCA_033629205.1. Classification (NCBI taxonomy): domain Eukaryota; kingdom Viridiplantae; phylum Streptophyta; class Magnoliopsida; order Fagales; family Fagaceae; genus Lithocarpus; species Lithocarpus polystachyus. Next base: position 64,032,674 of record CM066164.1, on the reverse strand, counting down.
TAGATTCTAAAAATAATTGCTATCAAGTTATGGCAATGATTTTTGCATTTTAAGTTATTACATAAAAATTTTCTAGTATAGTAAGGTATTAAAACCTATATTGCAATTGAAAATTATAAGTTATTGCAACTAATTATTGTGATTCAATAATTTACCAATTATAAGTTATTATTGCAAAAACTTTTAACTTGTAGGTGCAATATCATGTTTAATACCACTATACCAATTTTATTGTATTAAAACTTGATATAATAGACTTTATTTTGGTGTAGTGATTCCCACAAGGAAAAATAACTCAAGTTTATGTTAGCACCCAATTTAGGCCAAGTTGTTCCTCTCAAAACACCACAATCGATTGTTTGTGAACAGTTTCTGAGCTCCTAGAGTCCAATAATGGGCAAAATCATAGATGTCAAAGCAATAATTTCAATGTCTTGTGTGAACATACTTGCCCATATCTTTGTAACCATTACAGCAACAACCAATGCTAAAAATCCCTATATGAAGCTGAAAGAAAGCCCTACAATTGTAGCAAGTTTTGCCTTCTTTGGATTGTTAGCACCAAGTTCATTTCCAACCCTTGTTGACACTTGACACACCAAAGCTTAAAGAAGATAGGAAAATGTAGATCAAAGCCATGGTTTGAATCAGATCACCCATGAAAGCAACGGTTACTCAAGGATTGAGTAACAACCCACATAGTAAAATCATGATTTCATACCACCACCATTCTAAGCAAACTGAAATGCAGCTTGGAATGGCTAACCTTTGAAACACTAGTGGAAATTTCAAACCCCAAGTTTTCACGTACACCTTGGAGATGATAATATATATATATATATATATATTTATATGATTAATGATCCTACCAGATTGAAGTTGGTCCAAACGCCACTTAAAGCAATGCCTTTAATTCCAAGTTTGAGTAAAAAACCAAAAAATTAGTTGATGGGAATGTGAAGAAGAATAGAAAGAGTTACACAAAGGCAGAGTTATGTGTGATAAGCAAGACAACTAAAGTGTACCTAAAGCCCAAGTCTATACACGTTAACAATGTGGTTCCTTATGTTTTTAGTTATTGTCTTAAAAAAATAATATTGATCTTTTTCTTAGTTTGTCTTAAAAATGATATTGGTCTTTGTTGGGTGTTTAATGTTGTTACTTTGATTCTTTAAAAAAAATGTTGAATAATTATTTATTTCAATAAAGATATTATTACAATAATTTGATCTAAGGTCAATTAAAAATCAAACATCTTTAGTTATTGCAACAATTTCTTTATTTTAAGTTATTGTAACAATTTTTTCTAGCACGATAAGGTATTAAAGCCTATATTACAATCGAAAATTATAAGTTATTGTAATTAATTATTGTTGATGCAATAATTTATCAATTTTAAATTATTATTGCAATAACTTTTAACTTGTAGATGCAATATTATATTTAATACCGCTATACCAATTTTTTGTATCAATACTTGATGTAATAGACTTATTTTGGAGTAGTGCAAGCGAAATTTGAATGGGAAAAATTAATTTACGTATACTACAATACTAGTTGTATTCTACAGTACTAGTTATATAACCAAACCCACATGAAGTGAGAAAATACGTATTTACTTTTACTTTTACTTTAATTCTATGTTTTAGTTGGTAAAAAAAATAGAGAAATTATGTTTTAGTTTAAGATTTGGGTAAAAACTAGGTTACACACTGTTATATGCGTTCTTATGCATCCATTCATACAACACATAAATTGTGACTTGAAGTCCTAATTTTAAAAGTTTTCAACTTGAAACTTGTGAGCTCAAGTTATGATTTATTTGCAATTTGAGTGTGTGTATAATAGGGCCACCTTTAATTTAAGAATTACTCAATAAAGATGGTTGATATGCACGAAGAAGGTTATACCAGATTTGCGCATTTATCCTTTTTAAAGTTATGCTCATATATTAGTGTATGGGTAATTTTTTGTCAATAATCTCAGCTCAATTGACACCTCCCAACATCCTCAATAAGGATACACGTACAGGATCAAACCCCTCCCCCCAATTTTAATGTGGTAAAAAGAAACTTCTTCAGGCACACACACACAATGTTAAATTGACATATAAAGTTTCTTTACTATATATTTCCAAATTATCTTACTAAATTCTCTTTAATTTCCACTACCTAAATCAATATCTTTGGTGTCACAAAGTTCATGGTTCATGGTCGAACCACTACGAAGTGGGAAACTAGGGGCCGTTGCATGTTGCTAATACAAAAATATATGTTTCTTCGATATAATTTGAAGGCAGAATTTAAAACCATCAACGAAAGCAGTAGAAAGCAAACAGAGACTGAAAACAGGAATCACCTAAACAAACACATTCTCAACCTGCATGCCATGTCTTTTCAAAAAGTAACTCACTCATTACAAATTTACAATAATTAATAAAGTAGCCGACCCGTCTGGAATCCACTTAAATATCCTCCTCGTTGCTCCCCTATATATAAGTCCTTGTTTTCACTGCTCTGTTCAGTCAGATGTGAATACTTCCCAGCATTTTTTTTTTCTTTTAACTCTTTCATTACTCTCTCCCTAGCTCCCAAATATTTCCAAAATTTCATTTAAACCTGCTTAGAAAATCCCTACTAAATTCTTTATTCACGCTTTAGCCATGGCATCAATCAAAGCAGAAAAGCTTCGAGCGATGAATAGTTACAATAAGAGTCAATTTCTTTACAGTCTCATTCTTCATGCTCTTGTAGCACTAACATGTAGTTTACTATGTTCCTATCCTAACTGGTTTCCTTCTCTACGCTATTCAATGAAGCATTTTTTGTTTACCGCTCTTCCAAATATTTCTTCTTTCCTCGTGAACCCCAAGTGCATGTTCATATTATTCAATGTCATAGTCGTGTTTCTTGTGGGAGAATCAAAGCTTTTGAGCTCAAACGCATCGCCAGCCAATGAAATTTATGATGAATATGTTGAGAGGAGTCAAAGTATTAGGGGACGCTCACACTCCACTCTTGAAGAGAGAAAAGAGAGGACAGTGGAGACGAATTCTGATACTCATGAGGGATACAATAAGAGGGACCAAAGTCTCAAGGGAGACTCCACTCTTCTGGAGAAAAAAGAAGAGAGGAAATTGGAGATGAACTTGGTGGAGGACAAAGTGAATAGAATTGAAACTAAAGAAGTGAAAAAAGAAGAAATGAAAGAAGTTGTTGAAGTAGAAGATGATGATGGTGATGATGGAGAGGCTGAAGAAGAGGCAGGATTGCCTGCTGAGGAGCTAAAGAAAAAAGCTGAAGAGTTTATTGCTAGGGTCAACAAACAAATGTGGCTTGAAGCCAAATTATAAGTTTGTACTGAAGCATGATTGGTATAATATTAATTGGGTATCCTAGCTACCAAAAAGAAGAGAAAATTAGACCAAGAAAAACCCTTATGGATTAATATTTCTCTGAGTGATAGGAATCTAGACATGACGCGTTCAATTTATGTACTTAGAACAGTTTGTAGTTGATTCTCAAAAAAAGAAAAAAAAAAAAAAAAAAAGAACAGATTGTAGTTATGACATAATTATTTATTGTTATTAAAATTCCGATCAAAAAATATGGGCATCCTTTTAAAGCTAGACAAATACAAAGAGAAGAGACTGGATGTTCATGTACAACAAAATAAACAAGAATGATATAATATTATGAGAAAATTCTCACTCGCACCATATACATTAATTATTTGTGGAACCTATAATCTCGTTGAAAGTAGTATTACTCCCAAGATATTAAATAAGTACTCGTTTGTACGTGACACATGCATGCCTAACATCTTTAGATGCTAATAATTTGTAATTTGGGGTGTGATTGGTAGAAATTGCAGTCACGCGACATTTGGACCACCAACTTTTTGTTTTCTTTCTTTCTTTTTCTCTTTTGGAGGAAAAGGTAACTATACAAGCCTGTAAGCAAACTCTTAAGTGCTACTTTGGTCCAAATTTGGGTAAAGATATGTGATTATTTTAATAATTAAGATGTGGTTCTTTAAAAAAATTCGCAATGGCATCTTCATGAGAGAGAGAGAGAGAGAGAGAGAGAGAGAGAGAGATTTCTTTATTGAGAACCAAAATAAAATTTTCTATAAATCTCTCAGATTAAACACTGCGGCTCGTCTGCTCTTAAGGGAAAATCTTGTTATACACAATGTGTATAACAAGATTTATAGTCATGTTTTCAGTTATAAAAAAACAGTATGGGTAAAACACACTAGCTATAACAAACACCGTCCTTCCCATAATTCTCTTCAATTCCAATTAGTAGCCCTTCACCTTCTTCTCCTTAAAGCACCATTTGATAAATCAACAGCCAATTAAAACCGACTAACTCTTAACGAATTGATTGATCACAAAAATTAATGGAAATATTCCAAATACATATACATAATATATATATATATATATAACAATAAGTAATTAATATATAGAGATCAATATAATAATTCTTTTTTTCACTTCTAGTGAATATCAGATTATGATAGATGGCGAAGCTCAAGTACATTTTCAAACTAGATATAAAATTAAATTTTAGAAAGGCATAGTTGCTCTTATCCCCCTATTTATGGGGTACACTTCAATCCCTGCCCCCTTAAACTTTGAAATCAATCCATGCCCTCCCTGAAGTATTGGAAATTAGCACATTACACCCTGCTGCTAAAAAATATTCCATAAAAGGGTATTTGATTCGCTGTGATGTGCCCTTAATATGATGTACATTATAATGATGTGACATTAAAGTTTTTTATTTATATTATTTTTTTCTAATATTTCATAATCTAAAATCACAAAATATATCATTTTATCTTAATTTCATCACCTTCATAAACAATATAATGTTATATTCTTGTATTGAGATTACATTAATGTAAGATTACAATAATGTAATATTATGTTGTAATGTAACATTACGATGAACCAAACGCCCTCTAAATTCATTTTCTTTAAGTGAAACACTAGGAAAGAAATAAATGACTTTTATTTAAAAATTCTTGTGTTTTAAAGATTATGAGCCAAGAAACGAACGCAAAATAAAAACTAGAAGGGAGGACTTAGACACTCTTGATGTCATTTTTCGTTCTTAAACAAATTAATTACAATATTAACAATTAGGTTTTGTTTTCCCCTTGAATATAATTTAATTTATGATAAAATATTATTTTGGCCCCTAAACTGTAACAAAAGTTTGTTTTTCCTCTCTAAATAATAAAAGGTTATTTTTTCGCTCCTAAACTTTGTAAAGAGTTTTTTTTTTTTTTTTCTCAATAGTTTAAAGATAAAAATAGGGATAAAAAAAGAACATTTTTTCAATAGTTTAGGGATTAAAAAACTGTATCTCTTTTAAAGTTTAAAGAAAAAAGGTCAAATAATTTTAATAGTTTAGGGACTAAAAAACAAATTTTTTAAAGTTTAGGGAGGAAAAAAAAAAACTTTTAGTAAAGTAAATAGACCAAAATAATATTTTAGCCTTTAATTTAAGATTCATTGTTTTCACCAGTAATCTAATAAAGGATTATTCTAATATGAATTGATTGGGGCTACTTGGAGAGTTTAAAATTATTAAAATACAATGGTAGTTCATTTCAAATATCCACCAATGGTTTGGGATTGAGATTAAGAGTTAAAATATCCTCTAACACATTGAAATTGAGATTAAAATATCTATAATGTGCGATCGTTTTTAATGGTGGAGATTGACAATAAAAAAAAAGTAACTTTCAATCTCAAATCTTAAATAAAAAAAATAATAAATGTAAAAAAAATAAAAATGAAGAAGTAAAAAATATTTGAGAGAGGAAGGAGAGGTAATATTGCACGGGATTCTAATCCACTGCCAACTTGACATTATAAAAATAAAATAAAAAATTACAAACTAATGTTAATTACTAAAACTCTAGTCAAAATTCTAAGATTACAACATTTTGTGATATAATAATTTTGTCATAATTCTGAAATAGCAGATTGTTAACGATGAAAAAAAATGATAAAAGCATATAAAAATGACATGAATAACTCAAAACCATGCTGACTCTAAAGTGGATCTTAAAGGCTTTCACTTTTCTCAACAATGACATCTGAACTGACATGGAATTTACTCATTTGTAGTGGTTTCCTTCCTTAGATACTATTTTCTGAGCCGTATATTCTTTCCTTAGTTTGGAAAGGCCATTGTGTGGTGGGTGGGTTAGGAACGAGTAATATTCCCTGAGATTCGGGAGCTTGGAAGTGGGATCGGGCCAGCTTGCCTGTATTGATATATGTTCCTGAAATTCCTTTCTTAGCACCGAAGGGTCGGAAAAGAAGAAGAAGAAGGAAGTGGCTTTCACAGTTGAAATGGTGGCTAATGGCTATTCCGACGAGGTGCTAAATGCTACTAATATCCTATTACGCATTAGCTAACTAACTTTGATTAGTGACAAATTCCATTATTTCCTTGCTCAAATTGTTTATTTTTTAATTTTTTTATTCTCATATTTGTAGACTTTAATTAGTCTAATGGTATAGTTTTTTCTCGTCAAATAAAATAAACTGATTAATTTTTTGACTTAATGATAAAAAAATATAATCGTTAAAAAACCGACCTTATAAGTTATAAGTTTATCTTATCTTTTAAAATAATAAAAATATTAACGTATTTGAAGGGATTAAAAACAAAAGAGAAAAGTTTTTTGTGAGTGCCAGCAACAAGCCAGCAAGTCCATTTTGTCCGTATGCAAATATGCAAGTCTTCAATGATTGGTGTACATGAGACTTATCAAAATATCAAGTATTACTTACCATTTAAAAAAGAAATAGAAATAGTACCAATTACTATAAAAAGGAGAAAAGTGGTTTATTAAGCAACCAAAACATCTTTTTTGGTTTTTTTTTTCTTTTTCTTTTTCTTTTTTTGGGTGGGAGGCTGGGTTTTACTTTCCAACAACTTCTTGAATTATCGAACAAGTTGCCGTATACAATTTTTGTGGTATAGCATGGCCAAAACTGCGAAAGGCCTTTTAGATTTTTTTTTTTTGTTTTTTATTTTTTTAATTTGCCGACAAAGTTTGGATTCTTTGGAAGAGTGTAATATCCGCAGATATGACATTCATTAGCCTAGTTACACGATTGGGCCGAATCTGGAAAAGGGTCAAGACACAGTTTGTTGGGTCATAGACTCAGTTAAGTGAGGGACAGAAGTCAAGTCGTCTACAGCCCAAACAAGCCCAGGCCTAGTTCTTTTAATAATTCATATCCTTCAAAAAAATAATTCATATCCTTCTAATATCTTCCTTGGGCCCAACATTGTTTTTGCTAGCCTGATCTTATCGACCTTACTATTGACAAATTATTGTTACTTTCCTCGTACTAAAACCCATCATCAACAATAGTTGTAATTAATTCGACTGTAAAGTTTTTAATAGTTGAATAAGAGATCTGAATTCAATTCTTGTGTACACCAAAAACCAATTGATATCTTAGTCTAATGATAAAAAACTATTATCAGAAGCAGACATCATATATTAAAACTCTTTAAAAAAAAAAAATCACCAATACGTGATTGGAAAAAAAAATGTAACAGATTATAAACTGTTTGTAATGAAATTGGATTTTATTTTGGAAATGGCCTATTCAAAGTATTCATTGGCCAATATCTTAGTAAAGTAGGAATTTTAAATAAATTTGTATGTTCTAATTAACTCAATTGATAAAATATTCACCCTAAAAAAATAATAAAATATTGTAGTGTATTAAAAAAATTATGAAGTATTTAGTCATTGTATAAGAGACTTGAGTTTGTTATACCTTAACCCAACTTGTGCTATATACACGTTACCTGTCAATATCATTGTTGTCATGAAAATTTCTCTTGTCTTTTCATGTTATAAGCTCTGAGTGTGAGAGACCGCGCCCCCGGCCCCCCTTTTTTTATATAGGTGTGTTGGGCCAAACCCACGTGAATGGGTAGAGTCGTGTTATTGCCTCTCAAAATGGAGGTTCGACTAGTTATATTTCCCCCTTTAGATTAAGGGTTTTACAATGGAGTCGCCACTTATTTAATTATTGGAATAAATAAGAAAACCAAAATTGAAAAGTTCCTCATTTTATTTATTTGCAATTGAATTTACATTGATCATATGAAAATTACATGGCTTTGGTCCTAGATACAATCTAAGATAAAGTACATAGCTTTATTTCCTAGTTACAATCTAGAAATTGAAAATTACATGGATAAGCATTGGTCTCCTAACCCTTGATCTAAGCTCGGAGGCTATGTTACAAGGTGGGAAGGTGTTAGGCACCCACCTTACCCGGTGAAACCGGTCTTCTAGACTATGGTGGCCAACATTCATATCATATCATCCAATATGCCAATCAATCAATTTGCATGTTGAATTTAATGTGTATGCATGTAATAAACCCTAATTCAATTTATTAAGCGTTGCATTTGAAAAATAAATTCTAGTAAATGTGCGTGAATGGTGATAACCTAGATTCAAGGATTTGAAAGAATTATGAAACAAACATGTTTTTCATATTTTTGATGTGGATTAAAGATTAAAACTAATGTTATGCATGAACATGTGATGAACAACCAAGAACATGTGAAGAACAATTAAGAACATTCAAACATATTCAAAGGAATTTAAATGATCATTATCATGCTTTAATCTTAAACTCTCATCATGGCAACACAAAAAAAAAAAAAACAATTAGGGAAAGAGATTATACCTTCATGCAAGATCCATATGGAGGATGAGGAGACTCTTGAGGGAGGTCCTAAGGGTGGAGAAGAGTTAGGAGAGGAAGAGTGAGTCTCACTCAATACCTTGAATCTCAGGAAGACCAAGATATGACAAGACTACTCAACTTCACTAGAACTCAAGAGAGGGGGTTTTTTTTGTCTTGGAATGAAGGAGGGGGGGTTTATATAGTAGTAGTGAAGGAAATATGAATGGAAGGCCATTAATGAGGGTTGACAAAGAATCATGAACCTGAAAATCTAGTGCATTAAATGGAAAGATTGGTAGGAGTGAGGAGCAAGCCAAAATTCGGTTTTCCCGTAGCTGCTGTAACAGCCTATGGAGCTAACTTCGAAAAATCATATCTGACTCAATTCTGATCGGAATTGTTTCGTTCTTGTGCTCAAATTGAAGCTCCGGATGTCTAGTTTCTGGAAAAATTAATCTCATTCACAGATTCCAAATATTCTGAGAGATATTGATGAAATGGTGAGCAGAGGTCATTTGTTAGAAAATGGTTTCAGCACAATTAACATTAATAGGTGCCAAATTAGCTCCCAATTAACATTAAATGGCTCCAATCACTCCCATTTCAGACTTAATTGGTCCCAAATTTACTCTAATTAAAAGATAATTACACAAATTATTCATTGAATAATTAATACTTAACTATCTAATTAATTAGGTGTGTCCAACTTTACCATAAAATATAGTCCTAACCAATAAAATTATGACACATCATTGATCTCAAATTGATTATACTTATAACCAATTGAAATCAATTGTTCATAATCACATATAGTCGGACTCAACATGTGATAGTGCATCTCAGCCATTAAAACTTGATTTGATGATAACTTTCAATCTTGTGGTCCGATTAGGGCTTATGACCAGTCGATTTGATTGTTATAACATTAAGATCATTTTGGTGGAATGAGATTAAGGATTTAATGACCAAAATTAAGAAGTATATTTCCAAGGAAAAATTACCCTTGTACCCTCTCGGTGAGGTTAAATGCGGGTTGCAAAATGGGGTGTCAATACTGAGCAGAAATTATTTTTCTATATCATTTTAGTCTTCTTGATGCTTGCATTTTTTCCTTTGAATTAGACCATTAGTTCACTTATGCCAGCTAACCAACTCTCCCTCACCCAATCTACCAATGGAATAAAAGAGATAAAAATCCATCGACCTACTCATTCTTATACAAGAAGACATGAGCCCAACTCGTTGATTTAGCAGCGAAATTGCGCACCAATATTACATTAACAATAAATTTTATAATTGGTTCATGTATTAAATTGTGACTAATGCAATATTATTTTCATATGGAACTATTATTGATATTACTTTTTTCATACATTAGCCATGTGTCACTAATAATTGTGAAAAAAAATTGTAAAATTTGTTATGTACATATATACTTATTGATGTGTGGAGACTTACATCTGGTTGCGGTTTTTATTGGATCTGAATTTTGATAAATTTACCATTAAATTACATTTTCTTCTTATATTCTTCATGCTAGCAAAAATTTTAGAAAAATCAAATATCGTTAGCTATGTAATCAATCCAAATTTTCAAATTTCAAATTTGTGTATTCTAAAGTTATGCATAAAAAAATAAGTTTATAGTTCAAATAGTAAACAATATCAAATTAACATAATATTTAACATATGTGTTAAAAACATAAATGTACAGGGTTGGGCCCTAGGCCCCACGAGCTTGGGGCCCAAGCCTCACGACACATTATATGACCTTGTCTCCACTCTTAAACCTTCAGCTTCGATCCAAACACCTCAGGGCCCAATCGGGGCCCAAAAGCTGAAATAAGACTGCACTGACTTGAATACCCCAAGCAGACCCTTCCCGATCATCTTTAACCTAGTCGGGGGTATCATTGCTCGGAGATACCATGTTCTCGGTTGCCCGGTAGTGCATTCGGGAATATCACTGCCGAGTGGGCTAGTGAAGGTGAGAATAAATTCCAATGCCACTACTACCTTCCCTACCAAAACACCCACCTAAAGATGATGGAATTGGACCCCCATTTGCACTAGTAAGGGGGAGTAATCATAACACATCCACTTATCTAAGGCTATAAATAGGAGGATTAGGGGAGACGTGGGGGTGGGTTGGCAATTCTAGAGGGAAAACTGAGAGAAAAGAGCGACCAAACTAAGAGAGAAAGCGAGTGACTCGGTGAGGTAAGAGAGAAGGATTTAAGGGATCAGGAGTGTATTTAGATCTCTCAATATAGGACCACCTATAGTAGAAAACCTTAAAGCCCACAATACAAATAGATTGTGAGCCCAAGTATAGGTTAAGCTCGATAACCATATTTTGGGTGCACACAATAAACAAATATAAAATTTAATGATTAAAATTTTAAAATATGTAACCATATTAATTTTTTCGAATTTTATCTTATTAAAGAAACTTTTTCCTTAAATGTGAAAATGAAAAGAAAACTATGTTGGATCCTTAAAAAGTTATTGAGTCCGGCTTAAACACAAAAAAGTCATTATCAAAGAGTTATCGTCTACTAAACACTAGTACGATTGTTTAAGAAACTAAACCTAAATATAAAAGGAATCAATTAATAATACCAATTTGGCTTTTCTCTAATTCCATTGTTAGGGAGGACAAAGCAGCCTTTCGGAGATCTCAAGGGGCCTTCTTCAACTTCAACCCTCGATGTCCCCGAAGTTGTTGTTGTTGCCCCCTCTTTTCCTCTTAACACACACTGGTTAAACATCGACTCCTCCAAACTTCAAACCCAACAAAACACAGATAAAGAAAAGACACAGAGAGGGAGAGAGAGAGATGGCGACCCTTTATTCAACTCATTGCCGTTCATATTCGCCATTAACACCATCACCATCATCATCTTCTTATTCTTCGAACTGTTCTTCTTCATCATCATCTTCAAAACTCGGTCATGTAGCGGTATCTTCTTCGGCTCCAAAGCGTTTTCTTGCAGCTAAGTTATCTGTACTATCCCAGAACCAAAATGTGGCCCGCATGCAAGACGGTTTGTTTCTTTCTTCATTTCAAGAATCTGAATGATTCCTTTTGTTCTTTTTTCAAATGGGTTGGTGTTTGTTCCCAAAACCATTGAATAAAAATTTTGAATTTTAGTTTTTTTTTTTCTTTAATAATCTGGGACTTAGATGAAGTGGCTTCTAGTATGACCTTCAATCAGTTAAAACATGATTATAGATTGCATGGATAGTATTAGCAAGTCAGGGTCATGAATTATGATGGTTTTCTGAGTAATCAAGAAGGGGAATTGTCAATTTTATTGTCTCAGTTTTTGCAATTTTTAAATATGATAAAACATGTTTCCTGTACTATTTCAATGGATGGGATTTTTGTTTGTCTCACTTGAATGGCAACTGGGTGTGTAGGTGCGGTAGCCACTGCAGTAACCCCAATTGAAAATGATTACCCTTTCAAGAATTTGAAAGGTGGGTTGTTGTCAGTCCCATCTACGGATGAATGTAAAGATGCAGTCGGATTCGATATCAATGAAAATGAGTCTACAGTTAGTATTACTGTGGTTGGAGCCTCAGGGGACCTTGCCAAGAAGAAGATATTTCCTGCACTTTTTGCACTCTATTATGAGGGTTGTCTCCCTAAGGTTTTGCATTTTTTTTCATAACTAAGAAGATTCCTTTATTGTTATTCTTTTATTGATGGGTCAGCTTAAAATGAGTTTATTTTCAATACTTTTAAAGTACGAACTTATTTCTTTGCAGCACTTTACTGTGTTTGGTTATGCTCGGAGTAAGATGACCGATGCTGAACTTAGAACCATGGTTAGCAAGACCCTTACTTGCAGAATTGATAAGAGGTGAAAAAAAGAAGAAGAAAATCCTGTCGTTTGCTTGACTTGAAGCTTGGTGTACATATCTGTAGTTTCAACTGTGGAAGTTAGTTATATAGCATTGCATATTACACATTGTGCATGCGAGTGTGTGCGTGTGTTTTGGTCGATTATGGAATGCTTTGAGTTGTTCAGGTTGTGATGTATTCTTTCTGCCGGATTATCAGGGAGAACTGCGGTGAAAAGATGGAGCAATTTCTTGAAAGATGTTTCTACCATTCTGGTCAATATGATTCACAGGAAAACTTTGCAGAACTAGACAAGAAGCTGAAGGAACATGAGGTACTTTTTCTGTTGGATGCATGTGATAGAAACTTTCATAGTAATTCTGATGTAAGGCATTTCAAAATGACTATTACACATGGCATGTTGACATGACTGAATAATCTACATGGGTATGATGTGGTGGTTGACTATTCCACATGGGTTGATGACATGTCTGAATAATTTACATAGCGAAGGACCTTCTTTTATAACACATCTAATTGTTTTTACACTTATGCTAGTTATAGTTTGTTATGATTTAAACATGTGATTAATTGTTTTACACGTGCTAGCTATGGTTTGTTTTGATTTTGATTCTACACATGTTCTAGCTATAGTTTGTTAAGGGCTTGTTATTAGGGATGATGTCAGCATGAGTTTAGCATAGCCAAATCCTTTGAAGATTGTCCATTGTAAATTCAACTTAGTCATATGAAAATTTTATTTTAGAATCATAATTGAGATTTGAGAATTCTCTCCCATTCTGCCGTCACTTTCTCTCTCTTTCTTTGAAGTTTTTACATTTCTTCATCATTTTGGTATTAGAGTTGAGGCTTTGATCAAGCTTCCATGAATGCTTCAACCTGCTAAAGAACCTTCAGATTTACCCATCCTTCTGATTTGAATTACTTGTCTGAGTACATTAAAATCCACTTTAGAATTGGATTGTGGTTTTGATCTTGGCGAGCACATTGGCAAGCTTTATGATTTGATCTATTCTTGAAGATTTTGATTTGATTGATTTGGATTTGACTTGTCTTCACCTCTACTTTGGTTGTTCTTGAAATTCTTCCTCAAGAATCTAAGCATGACTTGAATATCATGGCACGACAAGTAAGAGCTTGGCGAACTAAGGGTAAAGGAATGAAGTGATTTGAGAAGGCAGATGGAGAAGGCAGTGCCTTGACTATTCGGTGCCAACTAAGGGTGAAGGAATCAGATAGTGAATGGAGCAGTTGAGAAGGCAGATTACTTCCTTGACTGATACAGTGCAGTGCTTGCTTCCTCCTAGTATAAGGAGTAATGAAGAGCACAAGTGGGAGAACAACATCAAGGCTGAACTTCTAAAATTTCAAGGAAGTATCAACCTCGGTGAGTTCATTCTTTGGTTGAACACAATCGAAAGGGTGTTTGATTACTATGAAGTTTCTGAAGAAAGTTGGTAGTATAAAGGAGCGTACTGAGACATTTTATCAGCTTGTAGTAAGAGATGATGACTTACCTGATTCATGTGGTGTGGGTGTGTTACATGGATTCGGGGTTCAACCAGGTAAAAAGACACGATGTTCTGCTCGGTCTCCAAGCTTCCTCGTCATTAAAAAATTTAAGGACAGGTTTTCTTTTAGAGGGGTAATACTGATGTAGGACAATTCCACATGGCATTCTGATATGGCCAAGATAATCTACATGGGCATTCAAGGGTGGACGACTATTCCACATGGGATTATGGTAGCTGAGTAATCAACGTGGCAATGGACCTTTTTAAAACATGTGAATCATTGTTTTTACTGTTACATGTGCAGTTTATAGTTCTGATTTTTAAACATGTGATTAATTTTTTTGCACATTTGCTTTTATTGACATGGAGAAAGCATATGATAGGATCCTTAGAGATTGTGAGGTGAGTTTTGGAAAAGAAAGAAGTTCCTCTAAAGTATGTCAAGTTTAAAGGATATGTAAGATGAAGTTGAAACTAGTGTGAGAGCAAGTAGAGGCATCACAAGTGAGTTTCCTATTGGTATAGGTTTGCATCAAGTGATGGATGACCTGAGTCTAAATTGTTCTAGAGGAAGTCCCTTGGTGTATGCTTTTAGTAGATGATATAGTTTTAGTGGATGAAATTAGACATAGAGTTAATGCTAGGTTACAAATTTGGCGAGACACTTTAGAATCTAAAGTCTTTGATTAAGTGGGACTCAAAACAAAGTACATAGAATGCAAATTTAATAAAAGTAGAAACAAAGATTTAGGGGTTGTAAGATCTGGAGGTCAAGAATATCTTGGATTAATAATTCATAATGATGGAGAGATTGAAGAATATTTGAATCATAGGATAAGAGTAGGGTGGATGAAGTAGAGATGTTTGAGAAGCACATCAAGAGTATTGTGTGATTGTAAAATACTTATTAAGTTAAGATTTATGCTACAACCACAAATTAGTTTACGACATTTTTACGAATTATTGATAGTTAAAAGTAATGCTACAACCACAAACTATTTGACAACATTTTTATAAACTATTGTTGTGGCAAATTCTTACTAATTCTCATCTAGGCCCACCACTAACATCACTTTTTTACTTAGCAATAACCACTTACCACATCAGTTTGTAAAAAAATATGTTAAATAGTTTGTGGCTTTAGATTTTTCCTTAAGTTAAAGGAAATTTTTTATAAGATTGCTATAAGACTACATATTCTTTATGGTACCAAATGTTGCTCTACTAAGAAACAATATATTCAAAAAATGATTGTAGCTTAAATGAAGATGTTAAGGTGGATAAGTGGAAATAGACAATACTTGAAATAAGAAAATTCAATTAAAGATAGGATTGACCCCTATTGATGAAAATATGATGGAGAATTGCTTGAGATGGTTTGGTCATTTTCAAAGAAGAGCCATTAATGTACTGGTAAGAAATAGTGAGTCGATTAAAGTTAAGGGAATGAAAAAAGGGGTAGAGGAAGAAAAAAATAAGATTAATATTAGTAAAAAATGACAGGTCAATTAAGGAAGTAAATGATTTCAGATAAAGTGGAATGACAAAAAGGAATACATGTTGCCTACCTTGACTAGTCTATTGAGAACCCATAGTTGACCCTAAAAGTTTTGGGACTAAGGCTTAGATGTAATTCATTATGATTTCAACACATTAATTATTTTACTCTAGCTAATTATAGTTTGTTAAGGTGTTGTTCTTTTGAATGATGTCAACATTAGGTCAACATAACCAACTCCTTGGTGTATAAAATTATAAATAGTCAAGCTTGGTCATTGTCAACTCAACCTAGTCATTGCATGAAAATTCACTTTGAAATTAAAATTGATAGAGTTTCTCTCTCGTTCTATCGCCAATTTTTCTCTCTACTCCATTTTATCTTTCTTTCATTGAACTTCCTAAATTTCTTTAACATCACATATTACCAACAAGTGGTTCCTTATTTATGCTAGATGGAAGTTAAAACAAAATCTGGCTTTCTGATTATGGCTCATCTTTCTTATCTTTTATCAATTAGAGTGTATCTTGTATGCTGAGATCATAACAATGTTTCTTGTATTTTATTTCTCTTTTGGCTCTTCCTTTTATACTTTCCATGTACCAGAGTTGCCCCTTATTTGTGCTTTTCTAATGAAATTTAGTTACTTTATATATATATATATATATATATATGATGCATTCAATCTTCCTAAATGTTTATGGGAGTTTTTAAGCTCTCATGTGCATAAAAACAATCCCTGTACTTAATATCCCATTGTAGTTAAAAGAAAATCAACATATTGTGCATGTTGGACTTGCTGAATAATTGGCTTTTTGGAGTTTCTGCCTTGCTGGTACTTGCAAGTTGCAATGCAGCATTCCCTTTGTTCTTTGTATACCTTCTACAGATCAGGTATAAGAGAAATCATCTCTTTTGCATGGTTGGGCTGGTGTTATTATTATTTGGTTGATTGCTAGAGGTACATGTGATGACTATGAGTGCGATTGCTGGTGCACATTGGAATCAATTGCAATATAATTTTTGGTGGAATTGGTGTCCAGGTGGATATGAAATGATTCATTTGTAGAATTTCACAATTATATGATCTCACAAGTTGTTATTTTGAAATGGTGGTATTATCGTATCCCCAAATGTCCAATGAGCTTTGGTTCAAATGACACTTCCTCTGACAAAAATGGATGGAGGGTGAGGTCATAGGTTCAAAACCCATTGGGTGATTGTGCAACGTATTTATTTTTATTTTATAATAAATAAATAAAAAGCATATCCCAAAATGCACCTGTACAGTTTTTGTTTTGTGTTCTTTGTTTAATGGTTAGGGACTCTGGTAATGGCACTCCAGTAAATATTTTCATTTGTTATTTTGGGGAATTTCTAGCAGTCTTGTTTCTTCTTCAAGGTCAAGATAGGATATGGAGGGTTTTGTCTTCAAAAGAAACTAAATTTACTGTTCTTTCCACAACTTGAACATGAATTTGTGTACATTCATTTGACAATGATGCAGGGTGGGAAGGTTTCTAATCGCCTCTTCTATTTGTCAATACCTCCAAATGTATTCATAGATGCTGTAAGATGTGCAAGCTTGTCAGCCTCAGCTGGTAATGGCTGGACTAGGGTCATTGTTGAGAAACCCTTTGGTCGGGATTCAGAATCCTCAGCTGCTTTGACAAAAGGTCTTAAACAGTATCTAGATGAGGATCAAATATTCAGGTCAAGTTTTATTAACAAAAGTTGGTTCTTATTATGCACAGAATATTGACTATAATCTGATTATATCGACAAATTTCTTTTACAGGATAGACCACTATCTTGGAAAGGAGCTTGTAGAAAACCTATCTGTTCTCCGGTTCTCTAACCTAATATTTGAGCCATTATGGTCAAGACAGTATATAAGGAATGTACAGTTTATATTCTCTGAAGATTTTGGAACCGAAGGACGTGGAGGGTATTTTTTTTTCTAATTGACATTTGTATTTAATTTCATGCGAGAACATATGATTCATTTTAGTTTTCATTGCATTGAATGTAGGTACTTCGACAATTATGGAATAATAAGAGACATTATGCAGAACCATCTGCTTCAGATACTAGCCCTATTTGCCATGGAAACTCCAGTTAGTTTGGATGCAGAAGATATCAGAAATGAAAAGGTTCCCCCCCCACCCCCCAAAAAAAAAAAAAAAAAACCTGAAATCTGGCTATTTCTAAGATGTTTTCTATATCATTTTTTACTAAGAAAGAAATTGTTTTCCGGTTGCTAGGTCAAAGTTTTACGTTCAATGAGGCCATTAGAACTAGAAAACATGGTCATAGGGCAATACAAGAGCCACACAAAAGGAGGTGTAACTTATCCAGCCTACACTGATGACAAGACTGTACCCAAGGACAGCTTAACTCCAACATTTGCAGCAGCTGCCCTCTTCATTGATAATGCAAGATGGGATGGGGTGCCTTTTCTAATGAAGGCTGGGAAAGCATTACATAATAAGAAGTATGCAGAATTAAGGAAGAACTTCCTAAGTAATATTTTATTTGTCTTGAGGTGAATAATTTTATTTAAATTTGTTCCTTTTTTTTTTTTCTCTGCAGGGCTGAGATAAGAGTGCAGTTTAGGCATGTGCCTGGCAATTTATATAACCGAAACATTGGGACAGATCTTGATCGAGCCACAAATGAACTTGTTATCCGAGTGCAGCCTGACGAAGCTATTTATTTGAAGATCAATAACAAGGTCCCTGGTTTGGGGATGAGATTGGACCGAAGTAACTTGAATCTTCATTATGCAGCAAGGTAAAACATATTTTTATATTATTTTATACATGTCAAACTTAAAACTACCGTATTTTAGTGTATACCTAGGTGTTAAGTATCGCTTTAGTCTTTGTTAATAATGAACTATAAGTAAGAATTTCGTCATCTGACTTTTGCATTATTTTTGTTGATTTAACAAAACTTGAAAAGTCAGTTGATTTCAGTGTTTGAATATGGTGGTACTTCATGAGTGATCTTTTCATATTTAAATCGAATGCCTTTGCATGTTATTTCTAGATATTCAAAGGAAATTCCAGATGCTTATGAGAGGCTTCTGCTGGATGCTATCGAAGGGGAAAGAAGGTTGTTTATCCGGAGTGATGAATTGGATGCTGCTTGGTCACTCTTCACACCTGCGTTAAAAGAGCTTGAACAGAAGAGGATTATCCCGGAGTATTATCCTTATGGGAGTCGGGGTCCTGTTGGAGCCCACTATCTCGCAGCAAGATACAAAGTCCGATGGGGTGATGTTAGTGTAGAACAATGACTGGGAATGGTTGTCGTTATTAGTCATATTAGGGAGCATATAGCTTCTTGGTTTCGGAGAAAGCTTTGTTTATGAAGTCCGGGGAAGACTAGGAAAGTGAAGTTAGTGACAAGCAAATGTAATCATGCTCTCCTTTTTCATGGTTGCTTTTCTTCCAAAACACAGTTAGGAGTTTAGGATTTCGTCAACATGGGGATTGCCATGAATGTATTTTCCACATTAAATGTCATGTCGTATAAAGTTATGGGCACTCATTGAAGTTACTTGGTCAATAACAAGAAGAGAAAGGAAATAATTTAGTGTGGATCAAACTATTCAGTGGGCGCAAACATTGTTTGTGTTTATGGAAATGTATACTTTCTTAGCTACACATCATGAAGCTCAATAGCTCACAAAGACATTAAAAAATTGAATGTTTTAATAACAATGAATTTACTATTTTAACTCCTAAATTAAATATTATTATCAACAACATATTAGAGTATATATGGCAAGGTATAATTATAGCATCGCTCCAAATTACTAAGATAAGAGGGAAATATATATATATATATATATATGTCCAAAAATTTAATATCGAAACTCTAGTAGTAGATTGTATAATGGCGAAAATAACATTTTCATCTCTACATTTTCACGCAATTTTCATTTTGGTCCCTATATTTTATTTTCATCACTTTTAGTTCCTGTTTAGAAAAACGCCTTCCACTTTAGTCCTTTCCGTCAGTGCCCTAATGACACTGACCTACGTGGCAAACAGAATTATTAAAATAATAATAATAAATTTTATTTTATTATTAAAAAATGACATGTCAGCATATAAATTAAAAAAATAATTTATTAATTTTAATTAAATCAAAAAAATCAAAAACAGAAATAAAAATAAAAAATCACAATAATTAAGATCAAAGCGTGTCTTGAACAAGAACAACAAGAACACAAACTCAAATTCAAGAACACAATATTAAAATCCAAAAATTACGAACTCAAAAAATAAGAACAAAAAATTAACCTATAGATCCGCGTCAAATTAAACATGAACAAGGAATTAAACATGAAAACAAACACAAACCCAAACCCAAAAACAAACACAAACACAAACCCAAACGCCTAAAACAAACACAAACATAAACCCAAACGCCTCTTCAACCGGCGTAGATCTGGGTTTGTATTCTTGAAACACAAACCCAAACCCAGAAACAAACACAAACACAAACCCAAATGCCTAAAACAAACACAAACCCAAACGCCTCTCTGGCCTGCGTAGATCTGGGTTTGTGCTCTTGAAACACAAACCCAAACCCAAAAACAAACACAAACACAAACCCAAACGCCTGAAACAAACCCAAACGCCTCTCCGGCCGGCGTAGATCTGGGTTTGTGTTCTTGAAACACAAACCCAAACCTAGAAACAAACACAAACCCAAATGCCTCTCCGGCCGACGTAGATCTGGGTTTGTGTTCTTGAAACACAAACCCAAACCCAAACCCAGAAACAAACACAAACACAAACCCAAACACCTCTTCGGCCGGCGTAGATCTGGGTTTGTGTTCTTGAACAAGAACACAAACCTAGAAACAAAATTAAAATCCAAAGTTCACAAACCCAGCAACAGATAGAAATTGGCAACCAAACACAAAAGCAGATGTGGCGGTGGAGAAAACCTCGATGCCGTCGCCCTCGGCGAAGGCAGATGCGGCGGCGGTGGAGAAAGCCTCCTCCTCAATGAGGTGCGCGGCGGAGGAGGCCTCGTGGAGAAAGCCTACTAAGGTGTTGGTATTTGAGAGAGAAAGAGAGAGTTATGGATCTGAAAAGAAAGAAGAAAAACAAAGATACAAACACAGAGTAAGTAATGGATCTGGAAAGAATGAAGAAATGGATCTGGAAAGAACGAAGAAAAAGAAGTAGAAAATGAGAGTGGGAGTGTTGTGTTGGTTTTATTTTAATTTTTTGGGTTTGTGTTTTGTGCTTGTTTTCATGTTTAATTCCTTGTTCATGTTTAATTTGACGCGGATCTATAGGTTAATTTTTTGTTCTTATTTTTTGAGTTTGTAATTTTTGGATTTTAATTTTGTGTTCTTAAATTTGAGTTTGTGTTCTTGTTGTTCTTGTCCAAGACACACTTTGATCTCAATTATTGTGATTTTTTATTTTTATTTCTGTTTTTGATCTTTTTGATTTAATTAAAATTAATAAATTATTTTTTTAATTTATATGCTAACGTGTCATTTTTTAATAATAAAATAAAATTTATTATTATTATTTTAATAATTTTGTTTGCCACGTAGGTCAGTGCCATTAGGGCACTGACGGAAAGGACTAAAGTGGAAGGCGTTTTTCTAAACATGGACTAAAAGCGGTGAAAATAAAATGTAGGGACCAAAATGAGAATCGCGTGAAAATGTAGGGATGAAAATGTTATTTTCGCCTTGTATAATCAGAGCCACCACTACATAATAACCATTGTCATTTACTTTTACCTTTACCTTTATTTATTTTCCTTAAATTGAATGTTGGATCTAATAATAGTGATTTATTTTGTTTGACACATTGTGATATTGAGATATTTTTAGTTTAAAATGATTATTGTAATACAGTTACTTTGTTAGTTTAAATTTTAAATTTTAAAAATTTATTTGTTTGATTTTTCATAATTCATATTAATTGAATTAATACTAAATTTTGTATTTTTTTCTCTTTGATAAAATCTGATAAATGAGCAGGATTAACCCATTTAATAAACATGTCGTGTTAGGGTTGATTTATATAATCGAATATTCATAAGTTGACACAATAATAACTTAACACCCAAACATGAATTGCCATTCCTATGGCTTGTACCTCAACTAGCACTAGCACCTATTGGTAATTCCAGCGAAGATAGAGGGTTCAAATCTCTCTCTCTCTCTCTCTCTCTCTCTCTCTCTCTCAAATTGTCAAAAAAATAAAATTTTGGCACATCATATTTTATTTAAATAATATAATAAATAGTTCCATTAGTCATTTATAACCACAACCACAATAAATACCTATTAACAATTACTATAGGGGTAAGAGTCCAAAGTCATATAGTGGGCCTGGGGCTTGATCCGAGGACGTTGATAAGTCCGAAGAAGGATAAAAAGTTATGAAGGATTTCGGTTTAGAGACTCATAGATACGAGATGGGTGGAAGGAGGTCCGAGGAGGAATTTATTCTCGGAAATGATAAATATTGCTTAGATATGTATTCAAACGATGAAAGTAATCCTTGTAGGAGCCTCGACGATAGGGACGTGCCTTATGAACACATGAGAAGGAAGGAGACCCAAAATATCTAAGGAAAAGCTGCTACCATCGTATTAAAATGCACTACAGCTACTCTTCTGGCCGCATTTATATGGAGAGGACTCCTGAACAGTGCTGCCTTGGCTACCGCAACTCACAGAAAACTAAAGAAGGTGTCTGATGGGACAGGTACTCAAGTGAGGACTCAGATGATCAATAAATGTAGGATCAAGATGACCCAAGAGGAGCTGTATAAGGTAAAGAAACCTTCACCAAAGGGAGAGGGAAAAAAAGGAGAAACAAAAAAAAAGGAGAATACTGTAGCGATCAAATGATATTCGTACTTTGCTGTTATCAAGATACATAAAAGGACCTCCTCAGACAAGCAAATCTGTTCCGTTATACTCTACTCGTCCTTGCACGACCATCTCCTAAACCCAAACTGGCCATTGTCTAACTTATTTGGGCCTAGTTCTTCGACCCACTCTCTACAAATTTATTGTATTGAGCCAACTGGACCAATATCCCACACACCTTGGGCTTGGTCTACGAAACGTGTCCACACAATTACCATAATTAAAAATTTAATAGTTTCATATAAAAACACAATCATAATAAATATCTTTTAATAATGATCATAATTATCAAACTTCATATTTACTATTTCATATACAAAAAAAAAAATCATAATTAATGTGTATTAATAACTATCAGAATTATCAAATACATATTTATATACAAAATATAAGAGAGAGAAGGTTGATAACTAGTTATATTTATTTGTTCCATAATTATCATAATTAAATATTTATATCATAATTATCACAATTAATTATTTCTATCATAATATTTATTAGTTACATATTTATTTCAAATACATAATTATCATAATTAAATATTTATTAGTTCCATATAAAAGCACAATGATAATAAATATTTCTTAATAACTATCATAATTATCAAACTTCATATTTAATATTTCACATACCAAAAAAAAAAAAAAAAAATCTTATTTAATGTCTACTAGTTACTACCATAATTATTAAATTTATATATATTCAAAAACTAAAAGAGGGAGAATTTAAAAAAAAAAAATTTAGATAAAAAATCATATTTTATTAAATATTCTTGTATATTGCATGTGTTGCTAACTAGTTATAATTATTAAAAAAAAAAAATTCCAATTGAATAGCATTCTCACTCACAAGGTTGACGAGCTCAATGCTCATCTTCTCAAAAAGAAAAAGAAATAAAAGGTTGATGTGATCAAATTTCCATCCAAAATTATCATTTTGTTTTCTTTGACTTTTTTGGCCTGTAATTTACAAAATTAATGCATTATAAATGCAATGAGCAGGCACCTTTGGAAATCATTCATATTTCTATAAAAAGACGAGTTCAACAGAGTTTATCAATTGACTGAATTGGTCTTCGGAGGTCACTATAGTTAACTAAATCCAATTGAATTGTATACTCACTTTCAACGTATCTTGTGCTCAAATTTCCTTCCAAATATATCAAATTTCTTTCTTTGTCATTTTTGGCCTGTAATTCATAGCATTACCACATTATAAATATAGCTAGTGGAGACCATATCAAAGTTATTCATATTTCTTCAAAAAGAAGTGAACTTTCTGATTTCAATGGAAGGTAGAGTACATATGCACTGGACTAAGGTGCTATTTCTTATGGGCTTGATGTTCATCGCGATCGGGCCCAATGTAGTCCAGAGAGAATTTGTCATTTCAATGGATCCATGTGATCAGAGTGTTTGTGAGAATGCTTGCAAGGCAATTCTTAAAGGACAATTTATGAGTGCTGATTGCTACAAGGGAAAGTTCTGTGAGTGTCATGGTGGATAGTAGTTAAGAGAAGAGATAAAATCTAAATAATGAGATGCGACTGTTTTCTCTAATAATAGAATCTCTCTCTCTCTCTCTCTCTCTCTCTCTCCTTAAATATACTTTCTTTCAACTTAATTAATTAGAGCATTTTCTTTAACAAGAAAATCAAGAAAAACTGAATTTGGGGAAAAAAAAAGTTCATTAAAGGCATATGCCAGGGTTAGTTGCTTCGATTCAATATGGAATTAGCCAAACTGGTAAATCCCAAATTGTTTAAAGCAAAATATCAGGTTTAACGATAAAAATCTGATAATCCAATAAGAGAATGTTGAAACACCACATAGATATTTATAGAACTTAGAGTTGAATATCATAAAAATATGAAAACTCCATGTGCTGAAGATTCTCTTGTTGAAATATTTGACTGAAATTTGGCTTCAATCAAATGATGTTAGATTTGCACAACTCATATCTCATTTAAAATCTCTAGCAACAAGTTTGGGTTTAAAGGATCACTTGCATGAAACCTTCATGAGTTGTGCCCATACTCACGAAAACAGGAGAATCTTAAAACATATGGATAGTCACATTCTTGCACCTATATCTCTAAAACCGAAAAATCTTGGGCGCATTTGATTTTAAGTTAGTTTATTGCTTATTATACATACTATTTGTGATCAGTTCCATAATACTTTTTGTCTGAACTTTATTCCAAATAATTTAAGTTTCAACTTTTTAAAAATAACAAGGATTTAGCTTTTTGTCTCGCATTATGCAAATAAACTACCAAAAAATAATCATTAAGGTTATGTATTTGTATGAGATAGAAATTAAAAATTTTCCTTTGTACCCAAACAGTGAGGGAGCCGTAAGTACACTATGACAATTAACTAATACCTAGTCCGACGGTTCACGGTTGTCATACGACAATAAGGGTAAGTAGATTTCAATCTACCTTACGGATTGAATATTGACTTGCAGTGAAAGTGATACAGGTACATATACTTTTCCAAGGCACCAAAAGCATGAAGTTTTTTTTTTTTTTTTTTTGGCTGGATTGACCATAAGTGTGAAGTTGTGCTTTGGATTAAGGTTGCGCTAGGGATTAGAGTTTAAAGTCATCTTATTCTATTATTTAGCTTATTTTTGCTATTATTTATGAGTCTCACTACACTTTTTGATATTATTCATAAGTTCCACTATACTATTTCAGTTAGTTTTTACCTTTATCTACAGTACTTTCAGCAAAAAATTTTTAATTTCAGTTAAATAAGCTATTCCTAAACGAACTTAAGTAATCGAGTGATAATAGGATACTCTAACACTAATTTTAAGGAGATGCAGATGACAAAGTTACATGTTCTCATTTTTTTTTTTCTCGATTTTTCTCACAGGATTTTTTTCTAATGCCTTTTAAGATTTGAAGATAAAAGCTTGCCTTAGAACGATTAAATTTTTTTGTTAATAAATAGGGAAACCTATTCAAAAGAAATGAGACATTCTTTGTCTATCATTACTCTCCCTTTTTTTTTTTTCTTTTCTTTTTTTCTTTTTTCTCTTTTTGGGATAGGATTACTCTATTGAAATTCCGTCAGAATAACACTCAAAGAAGCCCATACCCATGAAATTGCTAGAGTAAAATACTAGTTTCTCACCCAAAACATCGATCTTCTGTCTAACAAGAAATCATCAAAAAAAAAAAAAAAAATGCATTGCACTTTGTTCATAATTAAAAAAAAAAAAACGTGATAGTTTAATTTTGTAGTCTAGGATTTAATCTTGATATCATGCATTATAAAATATTAAAATGTTCATTCATATAGGTACATGCTATTTTGCATTAGATTAGGGATTCGCATGAGATAAATTCATGCGCATGGAATGCAAACCTAGATTATGATGAACTATGATATCATTCCATGGGTAGAATTTCATGGCATGCTCGATTAGATTTTTGTATCAGTGGATTTCAGGGATTTTTAGATGCTTTTATTGAAGATGTGTACATCTTTATTTCATTAAAAAAAAAAATCCTCTAAATTTTACATAAAATATTATTTTTACTTAACAATTGAAATTCAAACATCTAGTCATTAGTTTGCATCACATTAATAAGAAGAAAATAGTCCAAATTTAGTAAGGATGAAGTGTAAAACATATGTTTTACACTATCTGATAAGAGATTATTATATCAGTTTTTTACTTAAAACTCAAATACATTCTATCACACCTAATAACATCTTAATAAACTCCCAGTTGGGTTGGATTTTCAAATGAGTATTAAAATTGATTGGGTGTGGTTGGACCTATTTTTTTTTAATTTGTGATATCATAATGTGACATGTTGGGATTGAAGTGTACAAAACTTAAGTTTTATATCACATCCTTATAAAATTTAATCTCACCCTTATAAAATTTAATCTCACAAGAAAACGATAAGTATTTAAAGCAAATAATATCAACACTCAATATCCTGGACAAATTCCCAGGATGTTTGTGTTTATGGAAATAAATTCTTTCTTACCTACACATCATGGAGCTCAATAACTCACAAAGAAATTATTGAAAATTTGAAAGTTCTAATGAAAAAAAAAAAACATTTGATCAATAAGAGAAAAGGTTGTAGAAAAGGTTTAGGATGATACCTTGAATGGAAAAGGTTTAGGGATGATACTGTCAAATTGAAGACTTTGCCTTTGTAAGAGAAAAGGTTTCTAAATTGGTATGATACATTGAATGGAAAAGATGGAATTTTATTGATTTATTTATTATTTTTAAGTAATTTAATTTTAGATGTACCGGAGTTATGAACTTTTATTTTGTGCACAGTGGTGAAAAAAATGGTCTCCGTCTCCGCAAAAGAAGAATTGAATTGAAAGAATTTTGTTTAGGAGGGTAAATAGTCATCTACTTACCTATTGAGACTAATAAGAACTGCAATCCAGAGGTCGATTGCAGATCAATAACTTAGATTACATGACCAATTTGATGTAACTTCCATCATTCTGGCACCGGTATTAGGGATGATGAAGGTGGTGGAGCGACTGACAATGAATTAAGGAGAAGGGCAAGGGTTTTTTTTTTCTTTTTTCTTGTAAGGATTTGCTGCATACAAGGTTGCAGAAATCCTGCATACTGGTATATGTGTAAAAAAAATTTGGAATGGCACCTATCAAGGGTCATGTGCAACATACACATGACCAATTTAATGAGAAACTTTTGTTAACAAATGTCTTCTCTCTCTTAGTCTCTCTCTTCGTCCTCCTTGCTCATCAAAAACCCAGCCCCTTAACCCATAAGGAGCTGGGTTACTGAGGAGCGAGGAGGAAGAGGGGGAAGAGAAAGAAGGGTGTGTTGATGATAGGTTTTGAAGAGAGAGAGATTTATATTTTTATTGGGTTTTTGTTGTTGGTGAGAGAGAGCGAGAAACGTTTGTTAAAGGAATTTTTCATTAAATTGGCTATGTGTGTCGCACTTGACCCCAACATGAGTCACTTTAGTTGTTTTACACATATACTAGTATGCAGGATTTGCCACTACCTTGTATGAAGCAAATCATTGCCATTATTTTTACTAAGTTGGTGACTAGGATATGACTCAATAATATATAAAACATGGCAAAATTTTGTTAGATGGAAAGACAACTAGGAATTGTGATCCTCCGAGATGAGTGAATAATTTTTTGTAACTAACATGGTCAATTCAAATGGGAATTGAAGTCAATGTAAGAATCACATTAGGTAACTAATGGTCAAATGGGCATTCAATACTGTTAAAAAAAAAAAAAAAAAAAACAAGAGCTCAACAAAATCAATTAAAAGAGTGCATCCATTTTTTTAGGATCATCTATAATGTATGATATATATAAATTCAAAGATGTTTTTTGTTTTCAGTTGACTTCATGATATTTTGCCACATAAATTTTTAAGGCCTCATATACTACCCATTAATGTTCTAACACACACACACACACAAAATAAATGAGTTTAAATTCTACTTTGAAATAAATGAGTTTAAATTCTATTTTTATATATAAACCCTCTATTAGAATCTTGACATGTTATGAGTCTTGTACCTCAGCTAGCACATACTGGTAATTCCAACGAAGATATCAAAAGTTCAAATCTCACCTCATCTCCAATTGTCAAATAGTCCAAAAAAAGAAAAATTGACACATCATATTTGCTTTAAATAATAGAACAAATAGTTCCATTAGGCATTTACAACCACAACCACAATAAATGCCTGTTAATAATTACCATAATTAAAAATTTAATAATTTCATATAAAAATCTAATCATAATAAATATATTTTAATAACTATCATAATTATCAGACTTCATATTTAATATTTCATAAAAACTTTCTCAAAAAAAAAAAAATTCATAAAAATAATCATAATTCATGTGTATTAATAACTATCAGAATTATCAAATACATATTTATATACAAAATAAAAGAGAGAGAAAATCATTTTTTAGGTAATATTATTTTTGCCCCTAAAAAAAAGATAAAATCATTTTTTAATAAATTTTTGTAACTAGTTATAATTATTAACAAAACTAAATCCAATTGAATTGCATGCTCACTCATAAGGTTAATGTTCCCAGATTTCCTTCCAAATATATCATTTTTTCGTTGGGGTCATTTTTTGCTTGTAATTTATAGAATTAAGGCATTATATATACGGTGAGTAAAGATCTTTTGGAAGTAATTCATATTTCTCTAAAAAGAAAAGAACTTTAGGTTGACCTTATGATATTTTGCCACGAAAGTTTTGACTCCTACAATATTATACATCAATGTTTATAATAATAATAATAATAATAATAATAATAATAATAAATTGATTGTTCTATTCACACACAACCATAATAAATACCTACTAATGATGATCATAATTATATTTTTAATAGTTCTATATAAAAACACAATCATAATAAATATCTATTAATAACTATCATAATTATCAAAATTCATATATAATATTTGAAAAATGCTAAAACCACTAATTATTTTACAAATTGTTTTTTAAACCGCTAATGTGGTGGGTGATTATTGGTGAGTAAAAATATAATGTTAGTGGTGGACTCAGATGAGAACTATTAAGAATTTGTCACATCAACAATTTGTATAAATATTGTAAAATAATTTGTACTTGTAGCATTACTCATAATATTTTACATACAAATAAAATCGTATTTAATGTCTATTAATAACTAATTCATATTTATATACAAAATAAAAGAGGGAAAAATATTTTTTTAGAAAAAAAATCATATTTTATTAAACTTTTTTGTACACTGCACATGTTGCTAACTAATTATAATTATTAAAAAAAAAATGAATCCAATTGAATAGCATTTCACCCACAAGGTTGATGTGCTCAATGCTCATCTTCTTAAAAAAAAAAAAAAAAACAAAAGATTGATATGATCAAATTTCCATCCAAATTTATCATTTTATTTTCTTTGACTTTTTTTGGCTCGTAATTTACAGAATTAATGCATTATAAATACAAGGAGTAGAGACATTTCTCTAAAAAGACGAGTTCAACATAATTTATCAAATGAGTGAATTAGGCCCTGTTTGGTTTTTTTTTTTTTTTTTTATCACTTGATGATGCACAACAAATCAGTAGGCTGGACACTTCGGATTTCTACGGCGGCGATGACAATCTACTTGAAAATCTGGAAAGATAGACAACACAGTCAGAGGTGACCGGGGTGTACCGGCCAGAAACCCTCCGATGGCAAAGTCAGTGTCTTCTTTAAACTTTGGAAGTCCAAAATACTTGGAAAATATTCCGTACCTTTTTATTTGGTGATCGTTGTTCTTATATAGTCCACGCCATGAGCAGTTACTCGCTTCATAACTTCTCCTACATTGGAGGATGCCGGAAGGTTCGTAAGTAACCTCCATAACTGCCATGGAAGTTACTTTATTAAGCCGTATGTTCTGTAACCGTCATTGGAGGTGGCTTCGCGGCAATGCCTTGGTTACAAATGCGTTATGGAACAAGTATATAAACTTCGTCCAGGGAATCTGCGATGGCCACGTTTGAGGTCGTGACAGTCCGTCCAAGGGTCTTTGTGCACGGACGAGTCTACCGTGGACGAATCTACTGTGGACGAATCTACTAGGTCATGGGTCAAGGTATTTCTCTTCTTCTATGGACGACCCCTATGGACGAGTATGGAGTAGGGTGTTTTTCAGGACACCATCAGTTGCCCCCAGTCCGTGGGTCGTCTAGGAAGATGTATGGTGTTGTCCCTTGGACGCTTGTGTAAACACTCCACATTTTAACTTGTTACGTGTCACGATCTTAGTAGCGGAGATTCACGTCGACTCATTTTTCGAGGAGTGTGCCACGTGTCAGCTTATGACTGGTTGTGACGTTTCAGGTACTAAAGTCTTCGCCTATAAATAGTACAATTCCTGAGCTACCCTCTCATTTCTGAAAATTTTCTTCACTGACACTCCTCGTCTTAGCGCCTCGTCTAGAAGTTTTCCGCGTCCATAGTCATCTAGATCCAGGTATTCTCCTTATTCTCGTCCTTAGGGTTCAACTTAAAAAATGTCTGAAGTTATCCTCTCCTAGTCTAGCAACAGTGTTGAGAAAGCCATAGACGAGTTCCATGATCCCAGTAGTTTTAGTGGGTCGAGTAACAGTAGTAGTAACAGTAGCAGTGATGGGAATACCTCAGACGAGTATACGTCTGGGGTCCCTGGAGTTCCTTTAGAGGTTCTCCAGGAACAGCTTATGACGAGGACTGAGTCCGGGTCAAGGGCAGGTACCAGTGCTCCCTCGTCTATCGTTCAAGACGATGAGGAGGTTGTTTACAGCTGTGCCTTAGATATCCCGTCTAGGACTGATACCAAAAGGTTAGAATCTTTGAAATCGTGGTATCAAATCCCAGATGACTTAAACCCTAGGTTACCCGTCCGTGGGGAGTGGTGTTGCCAACCCCATTTTGGAGTTGGTATTTATGAGGCTTACCTTTTGGGAGGCTTGAGGTTGCCTCTTAACGCCTTTGCTAGGGAATTGCTGTCTAGGTTAGGTTTGGCCATCTGCCAATTTAACCCCAATGCATGGAGACTGATTGTCTCTATGCAAGTCTTATGGAGGGAGGTGTTTGGGGGGAATCGTCCTCTCACTGTGGACGAGTTCCTCTTCTGCTACAAGCCCTCCGAGATCAATCAATCCCTGGGCTTTCATCAATTTACAGCTAGGGGGGCTGATTACAGGTTGATCCAGTCCTTGGTTGCTTCTGACAGGAACTGGAAGACGGAGTTCTTCTTCGTCTCTGGCCCTTGGGCTGGGAAACCAAGTGAAGTTGGTAGGGATCCCTTTGGTCCCTACACAGGAGAGTTAGGGAACCTTCATCCTGAAGGTACGTTTAAGGTTGTCCGTCCTGAGATGTTTATATGTTTCATTTATTTATTCTCGTCTAACGCTCTTCTCTCTTTTTTTTTTTTTTTTTTAGGCGTCAGACGACCTCACCTGAGCAGGTTTTACATTGAACGAGTTCAAAAGGCTCGTCTGTACACCGACAGAACGTTCCACTCTTTGGTGAGCTTAAGACGCCTTGCAGCGTGGGGCTTAGGTCCAGAGCCATCCCCTGAAGCCGTCGCTCACGAACGTACCGTTCGTAGACGTAAGTATTTACTTGCTTTTTACTTTGTTTATTTCTTGTTCTTATTCACCATCTTCTTCCATTCTTGTAGGAATGGCAACAATGAATCAAAATAAGGGTAAGGAGGTGGTGGACGAGGTGGCTGGGCAAGGTGCTCGATCCCAACCTCGTCCATTAGTTGGTGACAAAAGGAAGTCCGTGTCAAAGGGGGTTGACCTGGGGAGGCTTCCAAGTCGTCGGAAAGAGAAAAGGGCCAAGCATGGGTCGTCGAAATCTGGTGCCGTCGAATCCGGTTCTGTACCTACTGTCCAGCAGACTCCCGTCCATATTGTGGACGACGAGCTCTTGGATCCTCCATCTGTGCATGTGCCGTCCACAGTCCAAGCGCCTGTTTCACCCCTACCCTCTAGCCAAGTCACTTTGAACCTCCTTGGAGATGAAGATTTAGCTTGGGAGAGGTTCGAGAGGGTTGTCACTGATCAGGACGTGGAGGCCTGCTACAACATGTCCTTGAAGGATTTTGAGCACTCTGGTGTTCACGATCTTTTCAAGGTGAGTTTTTTTTTTTTTTTTTTTTTTTACCTCGTCTTCCTTTTGTTTTGTTTTTTTTTTTTTTTATCCATACACGTCTAAAAACAAATCTTGTGCAGGCCATGTCTAAGTTCATTGCCGCGTCCAGGCAAGCGACGGAATTAGACAAGACGAGGATCCTGCTGGAGAGGAGGATACAGGAAGTTAAGGACGAGAGCAAGAGGTGGGCTGAAGTGGCGGCCAAGGCTAAGGACGAAGTAAAGGAGTTGCAGGTCCATATGGACGAGCTTAAAACTGAGGCCATAGAGAAGGACACTCGTCTTGAGAATCTCCAGAAAAGGAATGACGAGCTGAGTGGTCTTCTTGAAACGGCTAAGGGAGACGCAGTTGCACAGTTCAAGGCGTCCAAAGAGTACACCGATTCTTTGGACACGAACTATGCAGCTGGGTTTGAGGATTTTAGATTGGACGCCATGGAGACCTTCCCCAGCCTTGACTTCAGCTCGATAAAACTCAACCTTGGTGGTGCTACTTCGAGCTCTCTTCTCCAGACGAGCTCTGAAGATATCAATATTGAGGACGACGCCACTACTCGTCCTGTTCAAGACGGCCCTAGTGTTGATCCCTCCCCGTGAAGACTTAGTTTTAATAGTAGTCTTTTATGTATTTTTTTGATTTAGTCTATTTGCTCAAAACCTTTGAATGTAATATGAGTACAATTTCTTCGTCCAAAGTTTTAGGACCAGGACGAGGCTTTTAAACAGCTGTGTTTATTTCTCCTGAGGGTTTTTGGACGGGTTGTCCACCCTTATTATTTGATGAATGAATGTTTCATTTACTTTTTGTATAGACGAACTGTTTTCGCATTCCAATTATGTTTTGATCGGTCCATCATAGGTATTTGTTCACCTTTTAGCTTATAAAGTGAACTTTATTCACCCGTCTATGAGTGTTGACTTCAACATTGTTCCTTCGCCCTTTTTTGTTGGACGAGAGTTTGCCTATGGACGAGTTAAACTTTATTCACCCGTCTATGAGTGTTGACTTCAACATTGTTCCTTCGCCCCTTTTTGTTGGACGAGAGTTTGCCTATGGACGAGTTTTCAGTTTGTGCTTAATAAAAATAGATTTTCATTTACTCGTCCAAACTTTGGCTGTTGATATGTTTTGGATTGTGCGTTTCCTCGTCCATGGTCGGGTTGGGTTATCCCTCGTCCATGGTTGGAATAACACATTGTGGCATCAATTCGTCTACTGGAAGAACGTGCCTTATTATTGCTTTATCCTGTTTTAAAGGAAAGCTTATGGACGATACATCCTTGCGTCCAAGGATTTTCCTCGTCTTTGGTTCATTTTCACACATACTTAGATATATTTTAACATACATCACATATATGCTATAAATGTAAATATTCGTCCATAGGAATGGCACATGTTTGAGAGCTTTTGAGAGCTAGTGCCTTTAGGGAATTACAAACGTATTAACACAATTCATAAGTAGTACACGTCTAAAACATTAGTAGTAAGCATTTATTAGAAAACTACTTCGACACATCCATGACGTCTGATGCTCGTCCATGGTTTTTATTGATAGTATCTTCTCAGATGTTCAACGTTCCAGGGGTGCTCCAGCTTCCGTCCGTCCAGAGCTTCCAAATAGTAGGATCCTTGCCTCTTACAATTAATAACCCTGTAGGGTCCTTCCCAATTTGGCCCCAGCTTGCCATGAGCAGGGTTTTTGGTGGCCAAGGAAACCTTCTTTAGGACGAGGTCCCCTATGTCGAACCGTCTGGGCTTGACCATGGTATCATAGTGCTTGGCCATCAAGTTTTTATACCTTGTTGCCCTCTGTTCCGCATTCATCCGTACCTCGTCTAGGAGATCGAGGTTAAGACGAAGCTGATCATCATTTTCTCCATCCTGATATTTCATCACCCTATGGCTGGCAATGTGCACCTCCGCAGGTATAACTGCTTCGCTCCCGTAGGCTAGTTTAAAAGGTGTTTCCCCTGTGGGGGTTCTTGCTGTCGTCCTGTAAGCCCAAAGGACTCCTGGTAGTTCATCTGGCCATACACCCTTTGCCCCGTCAAGCCGAGTCTTGATAATTTTCAGCAAGGATCGGTTTGCTATTTCTGCTTGACCATTTGCTTGTGGATGGGAGGGGGAGGAGTAATGATTCTGGATGCCGAAGTGTGCACAGAAGTCCCTGAATAATGCATTGTCAAACTGCCGTCCATTGTCCGAGACTAACACCCTGGGTACCCCGAACCGGCATAAAATGCTCTTCCAAACGAAATTTTTGACATTTTGTTGTGTGATCTTCGCTAGTGGTTCTGCTTCTATCCATTTAGTAAAGTAGTCTATACCCACCACCAAAAACTTCATCTGCCTGGTTCCTAGCGGAAAAGGACCCAAAATGTCTAACCCCCATTGCGCGAAGGGCCAAGGGGCCATCATAGGAGTGAGGTACTCTGCGGGTTGTTTGGGGATGTTGCTGAATCGTTGACACTTGTCGCATACTTTGACATAAGCTTTTGCGTCTGCTTGCATTGTGGGCCAATAATACCCTGCACGGACGAGTTTATGCACTAGTGCTCTTGCCCCCGAGTGGTTTCCACAGGATCCTTCATGAACCTCTCTTAACACATAGTTTGCTTCGGCCGGAGCTAAGCATCTTAAGTAGGGTTGGGAAAATCCTCTTTTGTACAACATATCATTTATGAGGACGTACCTGGCCGATCTGATTCTTAGTTTCTTGGCCTCGTCCTTCCCCTCTGGTAGCTTTCCATTTTGTAGGTATGCCAATATCGATGTCATCCAATTGTCTTCACCTTCTATCTGCTGTACTCCCGGCAGATCTATGCTTGGCATGTATTGTACTTCGTCAAACTCATCCACTTGTCCACTTGCCGAGGCTTCTTTTGATAAAGCGTCTGCTTTCATGTTTTCTTCCCTAGGTACCTGAATGAAGCGAGCCCCCTTAAACTTTTTCACGAGGCGTCGCACCTTACTAAGATATCTCCTCATGCGTTCTTCTTTCGCCTCGTATATCCCATTCACCTGGCCCATGATTAGCTGGGAATCTCCATGGACGAGTATTGATTCTGCTCCTAAGGACTTTGCCAACTCTAGCCCCTTCAGAAGAGCCTCGTACTCAACTTCGTTGTTGGTTGCTGCATACTGTAGGCGGACGTTGTATTCCAGTTCATCCCCTTCTGGGGATGTCAAAATGACTCCTATCCCGCCTGTATATGATGTGGAGGATCCATCAACGTGGATAACCCATTTTTGAACGCTGCCCGGCTCGTCCAAACCTTCAACGTTAGGGGTAAACTCTGCTATGAAATCTGCTAGTACTTGTGCTTTTATTGCGCTTCTTGGTAGGTACCTGATTTCGAATTCTCCCAGTTCAATAGCCCATTGGACTAGTCGCCCTGCAGCTTCCACCCTGTTCATTGCCTTCTTCAATGGATGGTCTGTCAAGACATTGATGACGTGCGCTTGAAAATAGTGTCTCAACTTCCTCGAGGCCGTGATCAAAGCGAAGGCCAATTTTTCCATCATAGGATATCGTCCTTCTGCTCCTCTCAGAGCTCGGCTGGTGTAGTAGACTGGTTTCTGTACCTTTCCTTCTTCTCTGATTAACGCCGAGCTAACAGCATGTGGGGACACCGCCAGGTACAAGTATAGTTCTTCACCAGGTATGGACGGGCTTAGCAGCGGAGCAGTGGTTAGGTAGGCTTTGAGGTCTTGGAAGGCCTTCTGACATTCGTCCGTCCACTCAAAGGCTTTTTTAAGAACCCTGAAAAATGGCAAACACTTGTCAGTTACTTTGGAGACAAACCTGTTGAGCGCAGCAACTCGTCCAGTGAGTGCTTGGACTTCTTTGATGTTTCCTGGCGGCTTCATGTCAATGATGGCCTGGATCTTATCGGGGTTCGCTTCGATCCCTCTATGCGACACCATGAATCCAAGGAATTTTCCCGACGCAACTCCAAAAGCGCACTTGCTAGGATTCAGTTTCATATTGTACCGCCTGAGTGTGTTGAAAGTTTCCTGAAGGTCACCCAAATGGTTCTTCTCATCCAAACTTTTCGCTAGCATGTCGTCTACATAAACCTCCATATTTCGTCCGATTTGCGACTGAAACATCTGATTAACCAGCCTCTGGTAAGTTGCCCCTGCGTTTTTTAAACCGAAGGGCATCACCTTATAACAGAACAGCCCCTGGCTTGTCACAAAGGACGTCTTTTCCTGATCTGCCTCGTCCATCTGTATTTGGTTATAGCCCGAGAAAGCGTCCATGAAGCTTAATAGTTGATGTCCGGCTGTTGAATCCACCAATTGATCGATGCGTGGCAAGGGGTAACTGTCCTTGGGGCAAGCTTTATTCAGATCAGTGAAGTCCACACACATTCTCCACTTGCCGTTTGCTTTCTTGACCATCACTACGTTGGCCAGCCATTCTGGGTAATAGACTTCCCGAATGAACTGCGCTGTCTTCAACTTCAGGACTTCTTCCTTTACAGCCTTGTCCCGTTCTGGAGCAAAGACTCTTTTCTTCTGACGGACGGACTTGTAAGACGGACATACATTCAATCGATGTGTGATGACACTTGGATCAATTCCCGGCATGTCTTCGTGGCTCCAAGCAAACACATCCACACTCTTTTGTAAAAAATGGATGAGGTCTTGCTTTGTTTCTTTCTTCATGCTTGTTCCTATTCTGGTGAACTTTTTGGGGTCGTTTTCGTCCAAAAGAACATCCTCAAGTACTTCGGTAGGCTCTACAACAACTCTCCTTTCCTCTATGTTCATCGTCTGAGTTGCCTCGTCCATGGTTAGCATGGCTAGATAGCATTCTCTCGCTGCTAGCTGATCTCCTTGCACTTGCCCTATCCCGTGCTCTGTCAGGAACTTGACCGACAAGTGGTAAGTGGACGTCACTGCTTTCCAACTGTTCAGGGTAGGTCTTCCAATGATAGCATTATACGACGATGAACAGTCTACCACGAGGAAATTTATCTCCTTTGTAGTCTGTTGTGGGTGTGTTCCCACCACCACAAGCAGCGTAACCATTCCTACTGGTTGCACCTTCATTCCTCCAAAGCCTACCAAGGGTGAGTTCACTGGGCGTAATAAGTCTCGTCCGAGATTCATTTGCTGGAAGGCGGGGTAATACAGGATGTCCGCGGAACTTCCGTTGTCAACTAGCACCCTTCTGGTCGTATATCCTGCGATAAGCAGGGTAATAACGATCGCGTCGTCATGGGGGTGGTGAAGTCTCGCAGCGTCCTCGTCTGTGAAGGTAATGGATTGTTCCCCGGCTTCCCCCGTCCTGACAGGTCGTCCTGAGAGTTGAACATTCTGTACTACCTTCAGGTATGTCTTCCGTGACCTGGAAGTCTGTCCTGCTGAGGTTCCTCCAAAGATTGTCCTTATTTCTCCTAGCGGTGGTCGAGGCGCCTCTTCCAGCTTTCCTTTCAACTTTTCATCCTTCTGATCTCGTCCAAGGAAATTCCTCAATTTTCCCTGCCTGATGAGGTTTTCTATTTGCTGTTTCAAATCGAAACATTCGTCCGTGTCATGCCCGTGGTCTCTGTGAAAACGGCAATACTTGTTCTTATTGCGCTTGTTGGGGTCTCCTTTCATCTTTTCTGGCCATTTGAGGGACGGATCATCCTTGATCTGCATAAGCACTTGGTCAAGTGGGACATTCAGAGACGTGTAGTGCTGACTTCGTCCTGAGGATGAAGCTGGCCTTCTATTATCTTGATCCCTTTTTTCCCCTGCACGGGCCTTCTTTGGACGGGGAGCTTGCTCCTGGTGACGGGTGTTGTCTCCTTCCCTTCTTTCAGCTCTCTTCCTCTTCTTAGCTATAATCGCATCTTCTGCGTTCATGAAATTTTGGGCCGAATGGACGAGCTCAGCCATGGTCTGAGGCTCTTGCTCATAGAGCTTGTGGATGAACAAGTCAGAATTGACCCCGTTGTGGAAAGCTGCCAGTAATAGTTTGTCGTCCATCTCGTCCACAGTGAGGGCTTCTCTGTTGAAGCGAGTAATGAAGGAGCGCAAGCTCTCATTTTTCCCTTGCTCAATTGTGAGCAAACTGGACGAGGACCGCTTATGCCTTTGTCCTCCAATAAAGTTGTTGACAAACAGTTTACTCAACTCTTCAAACGAACTTACAGAATTTGGAGGTATTTTGCTGAACCACACTCGTGCCGGTCCTTTGAGCGTGGTTGGGAAAGCCCTACACATGATCTCGTCTGGAACTCCTTGGAGATGCATTGTGGTTTTGAAGGTTGCTATGTGATCGCATGGATCACGCGTCCCGTCATATGAGTCTAAGGAAGGCATCTTGAACTTGGCAGGCAGGGGATGGCTGTTAATGGAGGCTGAGAAAGGGGAGTCCGTACGGTGAACCAAGTCTTCCACGGGATTCGTTCTCCTCATGTTCTCCCTCATTTCTTCCATGGCTTTACGCATTTGGTCCATTTCCCTCTCCAAGTGTGGCACTCTTCGTGAAACGGTACCCCTCGACTGGCCTTCGGGGTCAGCGTTTTCTCGAATCTGACTCTGGGCTTGTCCTTCCTCGAACCTCTCCTGGCACTGCCTCCGCAAGTGAATCTCCCTAGTCAACTCCTGGTTCTGACGGGTTAATTCTGCCATGGCGGCTGCCATGGATTGTATGTGTTGGAGGGCTGGCTGTTGAGCGACTGGCGCTGACTGTCGATCGCGGTTAGGATTGCTCGAGGCATCTCTACTTTCTTGGTGGCCTGGGCTGGTAGCCCTTGATCTTGTCCGAACCATACAGCCTTTCGTTGAAGGAAAGTAGTTAGTACAAACTTATTTCTTTCCCACAGACGGCGCCAACTGATGATGCACAACAAATCAGTAGGCTGGACACTTCGGATTTCTACGGCGGCGATGACAATCTACTTGAAAATCTGGAAAGATAGACAACACAGTCAGAGGTGACCGGGGTGTACAGGCCAGAAACCCTCCGATGGCAAAGTCAGTGTCTTCTTTAAACTTTGGAAGTCCAAAATACTTGGAAAATATTCCGTACCTTTTTATTTGGTGATCGTTGTTCTTATATAGTCCACGCCATGAGCAGTTACTCGCTTCATAACTTCTCCTACATTGGAGGATGCCGGAAGGTTCGTAAGTAACCTCCATAACTGCCATGGAAGTTACTTTATTAAGCCGTATGTTCTGTAACCGTCATTGGAGGTGGCTTCGCGGCAATGCCTTGGTTACAAATGCGTTATGGAACAAGTATATAAACTTCGTCCAGGAAATCTGCGATGGCCACGTTTGAGGTCGTGACAGTCCGTCCAAGGGTCTTTGTGCACGGACGAGTCTACCGTGGACGAATCTACTGTGGACGAATCTACTGGGTCATGGGTCAAGGTATTTCTCTTCTTCTATGGACGACCCCTATGGACGAGTATGGAGTAGGGTGTTTTTCAGGACACCATCATCACTCATTACTCCTCGCTCAATTTTCGTCACTCATCACTCATCACTCATCACTCATCACTTAAAATACTCCAATTTCCCCAAACCCACCCAAACGCATTCATCACTCAGTTCTTTTGTTTCAAAAAAAAAAAAGAAAAAAAAAAGGAAAAAGTCAAAGATTGCAGCAACCATTTCGACAACAGAGGTGTTTCAAAAAAAAAAAAAAAAGTCAAAGAATACGGCTAAAAAAGTTAAAAATTGTAGGTTTAATTACGAAAATGCCATTGAAAACTGAGTTATGGAAACTGAAAACACCTAAAATATGTTTTCAGTTTCTATAACTCATCACTCAAAAATCAGAGAATTGAGTGATGAAAACAGAGTTATGGTGCTCCCAAATGGACTTCTCGCTATGGGTCCCACCATTTTTGAGTTTTGAGTTATGGAAACAGAGTTATGAGTTATGGAAAGTAAAAATCCAAACACCCCCTTAGTCTTTGGAGGTCATTATAGACAAAACTCTTTTTTTCTTTTTTGAGATAGATTGAATTCTATTCTAACGTAATATAAGTGTATATGTGTGAAGTTTCTTCTTAGAAACTTGATTCTAAATATTACTCCTCACACCCCACAAGTACTTATTGTTATAAAATAGTGGAAGCTCAAATTACCAATATTGATTATGAAAATATTTTGGACTTAAGAAAAATCTCCAAACTAATAAATAGGAACGAAGAAAGTTAATTAAAAAGAAAATAGACACAAAACATCAAGAATTATGTGGTTCAGCAATAGCCTACGTTCATGGGTGACGACGAACAAATTTCACTACAACAAATTTGAGATAATACAAATTGGTGTGAGATAATACAAATTGGTGTAGAGCCACTCTCACAAATCCAAATCTCAAATACAACCAAATAACTCTCTCTCACAAATACAAAACCAAAGAACCAAAGGTTCACAAATATCAAGTATGAATACTAAATGCCAAAAACCAAATACAAATTGCGCACAAACCAAAGGGAGAGCCACAAATCAAATCCAAGAGTTGCAATGCACTAAGAGAGAGCAAATCACCAAACTGCAAAATTAAAACCAAGCGGCAACAAAACCTCTTTCACAATTCCAATTGCAACCCACAAATATCAAATAACTAAACTAAGAGAGAGCCTCTTTTTCTCACACTCTCTCATCTCTTTCTCTCTAATTTTCTGTAGTAGCACTA
Source organism: Lithocarpus polystachyus (assembly GCA_033629205.1). Taxonomy (NCBI): domain Eukaryota; kingdom Viridiplantae; phylum Streptophyta; class Magnoliopsida; order Fagales; family Fagaceae; genus Lithocarpus; species Lithocarpus polystachyus. The sequence continues at coordinate 63,991,765 of CM066164.1, read as the reverse complement.
TGCTTATATAGGAGACTTAAGTAGGCTAGAATATCCAAAACCAAGAAAGACTAGATTTCTTTTCCACACACAAAAGGAGAATCACTGCTATTCCAAAAAGAATTCCAAATCAAATAGTAGACAAGACTTTTAATAGAGCTTGATAACTTTAAATAACAATAACCCAAAAAGAAAATTCATTACTTATCCAAATCCAACAAGGAGTCGAACTCCTAATTCAAGCCATATTCTACAAATCTCCACCTCGGCTTGAATTCCATCAAGCCTCACAAACGATATTTGTAGACCACCAAATACAAATCCTTAACAAGTCTCCACCTTGACAAGACATCTCCTAAACCACAAATGCAAAGCACTTAATCAAATCAGAGCCTAACTAGAAAAAAGTGCAAATTATCCAAAATCTCTTCCAAATGCGCCAGTGGACGCCAAATACACCTAAAGATGGTGCCAAATCCAAATAAGAGTCCAAAACAAAGTGTATATCACCACAAACGAAACTTCTCTATCGCCACCACCAAAGCCCCTACGGGCAAATTCAAATTGCAAATACCGAACAAGTCCAAGCAACGCTTGAACTTGTGCAAATGCTTAATTACCATGTCACCACCAAAATTAACATCCTTGGCCAAACACAAACGAATAGTGCCGCAAGCTTGTTTATTAATCTTTTCCGAATCCTTGTCTGACATCCCTACAGGTTTGTCTTCCAAAGTAATATCCAACTCTTGTTGGACCAAGACATCCATAACTTCGCATTGTCACATGCCAAAGTTATTTGTTCCATCAAATTTCTCTACTTCAAATTTGGCATTAGAAACCATCGTCCTAACCGCCAAAGGTTTTATAGAAGACTCTGCCAAAACTTTTCCAAAAGACTCCGTCGAAGATTTTGTAGAGGTAACAGTGTTTTCGTTTCGTGAGGCTTTTTTTTTTTTTTTTTTTCTTTTTTAAGTATTCGGTTTGTGTGTTTTTTTTTCCCCCTTTTAAATGTTGTTATACTGACATAACAAATTTCACAATTATAGTTTCGTTAGTCACATTTTTTTTTCCAGTAATCGGTTTGTGTTATTTTTTTTAAAAATATTGATATAAGCTGGCATTTATATTGTTATACTGACACAACAAATTTTTATATAATAGTGTTTTTGTGCTATTCATGTAGTGTTATTCGCTGTTCATCTATAGTGTTATTTCCGTAAGTCACTTTTTTTTTTTTTTCTTTTTTTTTCAGTAATCGGTTTATGTTTTTTTTTTCTTTTAAATATTGATGTAAGCTGACATTTATATTGTTTTATTGACACAATAAATTTCATAATATTTTCACAATTATGATTTAGTTAGTCACTTTTCTTTTCCAGTAATCGGTTTGTGTTTTTTTTTTTTTTTTTTTTTTTCTAAATATTGATGTAAGCTGATATTTATATTGTTACACAACAAATTTCTTATATATAAAAGCGGCTATGTCGCTACAGTGCTTTGGCACTGTGCATTTAGTGCTTTTGCACTGTTCATCTACAGTTCCATTTTGGTCAGTCGTTTTTTTTTTTTCATTAATCGGTTTGTGTTTTTTTTTTTCTTTATATAAAAAGCGGCAATGCCGCTACAGTGCTTTGGCACTATGCATTCAATGTTGTTGCACTGTACAGCACTGTAACGGCAACAACGACTTCGTTTCGTGAGTCCTTTTTTTTTTTTTAGTATTCGATTTGTGCGTTTTTTTTTCCCTTTTAAATGTTATTGTACTAACACAACAAATTTCACAATTATAGTTTCGTTAGTCACATTTTTTTTTTCCAGTAATCGATTTGTGTTCTTTTTTTAAATATTGATGTAAGCTGGCATTTATATTGTTATACTGACACAACAAATTTTTATATAACAGTGTTTTTGTGCTGTTTATGTAGTGTTATTCACTGTTCATCTATAGTGCTGTTTCCGTGAGTCACTTTTTTTTTTTTTTTTAGTAATCAGTTTATTTTTTTTTCTTTTAAATATTGATGTAAGCTGACATTTATATTGCTTTACTGACGCAATAAATTTCACAATATTTTCACAATTATGATTTAGTTAGTCACTTTTTCTTTTCCAGTAATTGGTTTGTGTTTTTTTTTTTTTTTTTTTAAATATTGATGTAAGCTGACATTTATATTGTTATACTAACACAACAAATTTCTTATATATAAAAGCGGTTATGTCACTGCAGTGCTTTGGCACTGTGCATTCAGTTCTTTTGCCCTATTCATCTACAGTGCCATTTTGGTCAGTCGTTTTTTTTTTTCATTAATCGGTTTGTGTTTTTGTTTTCTTTTAAATATTGATGTAAGTTGACATTTATACGATTATACTGATACAATAAATTTCACAATATTTTCACAATTATGGTTTATTTAGTCTTTTTTTTCAATAATCGATTTGTGTTTTTTTTTCTTTCAAATATTGATGTAAACTGACATTTATATTGTTATACTGACACAACAAATTTCATAATATTTTTACAATTATTGACGTGTCAATTTCTTGCAAGTCAAAATAAAATAATAAAATATGAGACTGTAGCTAACCACAACTGAAAATAAATGTTTTGACAATGCCGTTATAGTACTTTCGCACTGTAAATCCAGTGTTTTAGCACTGTTCATCTACAATGCCATTTTCGTGAGTCACTTTTTTTTTTTCCAGTAATCGGTTTGTGTTTTTTTTTTCTTTTAAATATTGATATAAGCTGACAATAATATTGTTATAATGACACAATAAATTTCACAATATTTTCACAATTATGGTTTGTGAGTCACTTTTTTTTCAGTAATCGGTTTGTGTTTTTTTTTTTCTTTTAAATATTGATGTAAGTTGGCATTTATATTATTATACTGACACAACAATTTCACAATATTTTCACAATTATTAACGTATCAATTTCTTTCCAGTTGAAATAAAATAATAAAATATGAGACTGTAGCCAACCACAACTGAAAATAAATGTTTTAAAAAAATGTTACAACACTTATTGTTATCACAATATTTTCACAATTATTGAGATCTCAGTTTCTTATAGATCAAATAAAAAAATGCTAAGTCCACAACATTTTAACATTAATTTTTACAGTGCCTAAAGTTTTTTTTTTCCAGTAATCGATTTGTGTTTTTTTTTCCTATTAAATATTTATATAAGCTGGCATATTTATTGTTATACTGACACAACAAATTTCACAATATTTTCACAACTATTGAGGTATCAATTTCTTACAATTCAAAATAAAACAAATAAAATATGAGACTGTGACCAACCACAATTGAAAATAAATATTTTGATAAAATGTTACAACACTTATTGTTATCACAATATTTTCACAATTGTTGAGATCTCAGTTTCTTATATATCAAATAAAAAAAAATACTAAGTCCACAACATTTTAACATTAATTTCATAACAAATCATAGGTAAGCTATTATTGATGGATAGCATTGGAGTTACAATGCTTTTGGTTTATTCAATTGGCACTATAGCTATAGTGCCTAAAGATTTTTTTTTTCTCAGTAATCGGTTTGTGTTTTTTTTTTTCTTTGAAATGTTTACGTAAGCTGACATATATATTGTTATACTGACACAACAAATTTTACAATACTTTCACAATTATTGACGTGTCAATTTCTTACAAGTCGAAATAAAATAATAAAATATGAGACTATAACCAACTACAACTGAAAATAAATGTTTTGAGAAAATGTTATTGCACTTATTATTATCACAATATTTTTACAATTGTTGAGATCCCAGTTTCTTATAGATCAAATAAAAAAATGCTAAGTCCACAACATTTTAACATTAATTTCTACAGTGGCTGAACTTTTTTTTTCTCAATAATCGGTTTGTGTTTTTTTTTTTCTTTTAAATATTTATGTAAGCTGACATATATATTGTTATACTGACACAACAAATTTCATAATATTTTTACAAATATTGAAGTATCAATTTCTTACAAGTCAAAATAAAATAGTAAAATAAGAGATTGTGACTAACCACAACTGAAAATAAATGTTTTGAGAATAACAATAACAATGTTATCAGTTTAAAACTAATAACAACTTGTCATTTAGAATTTGTGCTAAAAATATTATGAATGTAGCATTTCTCTCAAATAAAATAAAAAAATAACTATTCAGATCCTAAAAATGAAGATATTGTGAAAATATTGTGATATTTTGTTGTATTCTTAAACTTCTTTTTTAATATAGTCAAATTGAGTGAGCCAAAATTCATGATTTCACACACAAAATCTATTAATTTTTTCACTACTGAGGGCAGCACGTGCAGTCAACACTAGTACTCATTAAGGTTATGTATTTGTATGAGATAGAAATTAAAAATTTTCCTTTGTACCCAAACAGATAGGGAGCCCTAAGTACACTATGACAAGTACCTAGTCCGACGCTTGTCATACGACAATAGGGGTAAGTAGATTTCAATCTAATCTAAGGATTGAATATTGACTTGTAGTGAAAGTGATACAAATACATATATTTTTCCAAGGCACTAAAAGCATGAAGTTTTTTTTTTTTTTTTTTTGCTTGCTAAATGACCATGAAAGTTCAATTAGTGTGTAAAATACTATGAATGTTTAGACCCCCAATTTACAAATTATCAATTCAAGCTTTAACACAAATGATAAACGTGCGGAAAATGAATTAAAGCCTAAAACAGAATTGATAAACCATCTAAGTCAAATAAAATCACATCCATAATAGAAATTAAATGACAAAGATAAAGGGAAGAGAGATGCAAACATAAGGACAACACAAGACTTGTTATCGAAGAGGAAACCGAAACCCTCGGCGTAAAACCTCTCCGCCGCCCTCAAGCGGTCAAAATGATCCACTAAAGAATGTAGTTGGGATACAAGGACAGCAATAAACCCTCCAAGCCTAATCTACCTAGGTACCTAAGCCCTCCAAGCTTCTTACTCCAATGAGGTTACGCCGAACCTATTTCTTCTTTAGCTTCTCGGATCCCGCTACTAGTCCATAGCATCTACCAATATAAATTAGCTCCTTCCTAACTGCTTCCCAAAGTACCAAAGAGCCTTCTCACAGGTATGGGTGAGGTGAGAAAAGGTTTTGGCTAAAATACCTCTCAAGGATCTACAATGGAGAGGAAGAGAGTAGAGGAATTTGAAGAGTCACAAGGCAAAGATTGTGGAATTTGAAGAGTCACAAGCTTCTTACTCCAATGAGGTTACGCCGAACCTATTTCTTCTTTAGCTTCTCGGATCCCGCTACTAGTCCATAGCATCTACCAATATAAATTAGCTCCTTCCTAACTGCTTCCCAAAGTACCAAAGAGCCTTCTCACAGGTATGGGTGAGGTGAGAAAAGGTTTTGGCTAAAATACCTCTCAAGGATCTACAATGGAGAGGAAGAGAGTAGAGGAATTTGAAGAGTCACAAGGCAAAGATTGTGGATGAGTCAATCTTGTTTTTCTCTAGGGTTTCTCTCTCAAAATTCTCTTTGGAAGCTCTCTACATTTCGTGGGTATAAGGGGTATATATACTGGTGGGTGTTTGGAATGCGAAGAGACAGATTTTTCATAACAGAGTTGGCTAGCGGCTTGGCCTCGCGAACAAACTGAAAGGCCAGTCTGAAATTTTTTGTCCTGTAGTGCAACAGCTGGCACGACGGTTCAAATTCTGGTAGCTTTCTAATCGCAAGCCACCAGCGAGATCTAGTCGTGAGTTCTCCTTTGCACGCTTCTCTGGTGTGCAACATCTGGCAACTTGCCAGTCGCGAGACACCAACGAAGTCCAGTCGCGAGTCCCTGTTCTGCAGCACAGTCTTGAGCAATTCTTCACACTCTCTCACACACTACCCTTACATGATTCCCACTTAAATACAGGGTTTCTAAATGCTGAAAATACAAGCAAATTGGCACGGAATAAAGACAACAAAATGGTTGAAAAATTTCAACCTTACAATCTCCCCCTTTGGCTATTCCGTGACAAAACCCTACAACAAACTCTAGACTTAACGCGTGAGTTGGGAATAGTTGAACAAAACTCGGTCACACCTAACTCTAGAATCTGTGAAGCTCTTGAATTATATGTACAAGTATCTCCTGAAAAGCAACCACATAATAAGTTCATTGTATGCAGAAAAACTTGTATTGCATATGAAGAAAGCACAATGCGATCAAGCAAAAAGGATTAAAACAATAGAGCATGGCTTGACCAAAAACAAACAATCACTATGAATAGTGATCACAATGTTCATTCTCACAAGAAATGAACATCTGGACATGCAATCTAATAAGCTCAATAACAAGTATCATTTGCATGTCCAACACTCGACCAATGCAAAATACAAGAAGTATTTGCATCTAGGATACAAAATCCTACTAGGGTACAAGAGTGATGTACTTAAAGATAAAAACATAACATTTAAACACAAAGTACGAAAGCCACAAGGCAAGAAGACATAGTGCTTACAAAAGCCAAGTACAAAACATAACCACAATGCCACATAAGCAAAGGTACAAAATAAAAGGCTACAGAAGCAAAGGTACAAAATAAAAGCTAATAAGGAAGTAAGGTAATTTTAACATAATGACTCCCCCTTTGATGCAGCTTTTTCTCCCCCTTTCATTATACTCCCCCTTTTTGTCATGGAATAGCTAGTCCTCATTTTCTTCTAGCTTTCGTTGAATTTCATCCAATTGGGTTTGAATAGAAGTAAACTTCGTATCACAACGGATGGTATGATGATGTAGAAGGGAGGTAAGTCCTGACATCTTGTTGCTTAACTCATTTACAGAGGCCATAATGCTGTCTAGCATCTCGTTATTTGAGGATAAGCTAGAGCGTGAGCTATAATGAGAATCTGGAGTTTCTGTTTTGATTCCTTTTTTGCTATGACCAATGCTAGCATTGAGAGTACGAATGTTGATTGGACAAGGTGTTGGATACGGAGTCTCATTAGGTAGTGGATGGAGGCCTTTGAGTTTCAAGATTCTTGAAATGAGACAAAAAAAAAGGAACACAGTTTCGGGATTCAGTTCTTGTAGCAGTTTTGCACAAGATGTGAAAAATATGAGCGCAGATATCTATCTCTTCATCTATGATCAAATCATGAAGGAACAAGGCTCTACCAAGATTCATGAACCCTGTGATGGATAGAGGGTAGAGATTGTGAAATATGATTATTATTAGCACCCGTAATTCTGAAGAGAGAGAGGAGACCTTGACTGATTTTCCATTTAGGGAGAATTCCAGATTCCTTCCCAGAGTATCCCGAAGTAATTCCTCATTCGGATTGAAGGTATCATATACTGGGGGAGAAGTGAAAATTGGTCGATTGATATGAAGAATCTCAGATAGATAAGCAGGAGTTACTAAGAAATTCTTTCCTCGAACCCAGCACTTGAGTTCTCCACCTTCAACGATGGCATTCGCATAAAATTCTTTCACAAGACTCTCATATGCATCATCAAGATTTGAGAGAAGATAGTTCCAATTTTTCGTGGCAAACCATTTAGGAATGGTTGTGTCAATTAGTGACGATTGGTCAACAGCCCTTTCAACCAGTGGTGGTGCATCTCTGAAATAGTTCTCATGATTTTGAAAGGCAGCGAAGGATCTGAACTTGTTGGGATCATACACTCCTGATGATGATGTGCGAGTCCTTTTTGACTGAAGAGGTAGTTCATCAAGATCTATCACAAGCTCCTTTCCTTTACTCCAACCCCCTTTCACAGCTGCTTTCTTAAATGGAGACATTTTCACCCTGCATCATAATACATCACAAGATAAAAGATACCACACACAACAACAAGCTGTATTAGTATCATGGCAGTCTCAAAATCAGAAGGCATAAAACCCTAAAAACATGATAAATATGATATTTTCAAGACAATGTGTATGGGTGAAATAACACACACCAAAAATAAGCAAGGTAGGGTAAATAATGATAAATAATAAGGCAAAACCAGCAAGAAATTGCACACCCAATAAGCCTAAAGATGATATACCCACAGATAAGCAATGAGCAAACTAAGAGCATCAAGAACACACAATCTCAAGAGGCTATAACACAGAAAGGTAATAATATTGAGAAAGAAGCAAAACCCATACATTTTCAAGAGGATTGCTGAACAGAGATGATGAGATTATGTGTGTGAGCACAGTGGATTTGAAAGAGGGAAAGACAATCAAGAAGATGAACATAAAAAATCAGACAAATATCCTTTAGCAAAAAAAAAAAAAAAAACACGCAATTTTCGCGACCGCAACAAGTCGCGCCACAGTCACCAAGTCCAACCGCCAGAACACTTAAAGGAAAAATTTTGAAAAATTTGCCTAAGTGTTTTTCGCGACTGGAGGTTCAAACCGCGAGATAACCGTGAGATGAGCCGCGAAACTTTCTGTGTAAATCTCACGACTGTACCTCCACTCGCGACAAAGTCGCCAGATTAAGACGCTAGAAGCATAAAAATCCAGATTTTTTGAAAAAATTTCTAAGTCTTTTTCGCGACTTGGGTATTGACCCGCCAGAGAGATGCGAAAACAATCCATATTGATCTCGTGACTAGGGCATGCGACTAGATAGACCCGCGAATGAGTCGCCAAAATAGGACACAACGGTTTTTGACATTTTTGACAATTTTGCTAAAACAAAAAGACTTTTTCAAAAACACACAAACGCTCAAAAATCTTTTTGTGCTTGATCAACAAAACTTGAGCATGTGAAACACATTTTATCAAGTACAATCACACAAATGAATAAGGCATTCAATGAACATAAGCAAGTGTGATGTGTATGGATATCAACAATGAAATAGTCCTTTGTCTAATGTGAAGCTTCAATGATCAATTCAACCAAGGCATACACAATTAGCACTAGATAATGAGATCCATCTCAATTATAGAAATATGCATATATGACCTCCCACAAGAAAATGATTATATAACTTTTGAAGCTTTTCATTTGGCTTCATTACAATTCTCAACATTTTGTCATTTTGAATCAATACATCTCATTTTGAGATCGATGCTTGAAATTTTTGATATTTCAATTTGATGATCAAGCCTTTGGCTTTTTGGGCATCATATACTATATTTTGAGTCGCTTTCCCTTTTTCCTAGTCAAATACTAGTTTGTGCGATAGGCTTTTGCAACTCATTATCTTTTTTCATTTTGAGATTTACATTGGTTGAGCTTTTTAAGCAAAAGCAAAAATAAAGAGTGGGAAGATATATAGACACAAGTCTACGCATGTCTCAAGATCATCAAAATCATTGACTAATCATTCATGACAAGTTTGAAGATCGATTTACAACAATTATATAAATTTCAAGATTTTTCCCACATTGATATAAGTGCAATGAAAACAAGCTACGCTCATGAATGCACTAAGCCATTAGTACAAAGGTACAAGGCAAAACAAGTTTATGACAAAAACTCAACAGCGTTGATCAAACCTTTTAGATTTTATAGTTTTATATGTTTTTGAATTTTTGACCAAAAAAAATTTATCAAAAACAAATCATGTAAATACATTTAAAGTATGATAAACAAACAAGACAAGCTATATAAATAGCCAACAAGTGAGTGTGTGTCCAACAACAGAGAAGTTAAGGTGCCATAGAGAGAGAGGACACACAACACACAAGAGAGTCAAGGAATTGTACCAACTCCAATGGCCTTACGGAGAGATTCAAACCATAGACCATCGAGAGGCTTGGTGAAGATGTCTGCCTTTTGATTGTCTGTGTGTATGAACTCAAGGCACACCACTTTATCTTCTACCAGATCTTGGATGAAGTGATAACGGATCTCTATGTGTTTTGACTTCAAGTGCTGAACTGGATTCTTTGAAAGATTTATAGCACTGGTGTTATCGCAGAATACACACATGGTATCTTGAGGAATCGTATAGTCATGAAGTAACTTCTTCATCCAAAGAAGTTGTGTACAGCAACTTCTCGTAACTATGTATTCGGCTTCAGCTGTAGAGAGAGACACGGAGTTTTGTTTCTTGCTCATCCAAGAGACTAGATTGTTACCGAGGTAGAAATAGCCCCTTGAAGTACTCTTTCGATCATCTATACTGCCAGCCCAGTCTGCATCCGAATATCCAGCAAGGCAAGCATTTGAATCTTTTGAATACCACAGCCCATAGTCCAAAGTTTCATTGACATATCGAATAATTCGCTTTACTGCAGTCAAATGGGATTCCTTTGGAGCAACCTGATATCTAGCACAAACACCTATGCTAAATGCAATATTTGGTCTACTAGCGGTGAGATAGAGTAGACTCCCAATAATACTCCTATACAAGGTTGGACTCACCTTTATTCTAGAAGAATCAACACTCAGCTTCGTAGATGAACTCATGGGGGTGGTGGCATGCTTTTTTGATTCAAGACCAAACTTCTTAACAATGTTTCTAGCATACTTTTCTTGTGAAATGAATATATCTTCCTTCTTTTGTTTAACCTGAAGACCGAAGAAAAATGTAAGTTCCCCCACCATACTCATTTCAAACTCTTTCTTCATCTCTTCAGAGAATTCTATGGCTCGATCATCAATAGAAGCTCCAAAAACTATGTCATCAACATACACTTGAGCCACAAGAAGATAATTTTCATCGTTCTTGACGAATAGAGTCAGATCAACATATCCCCGTTTGAAACCTCTTTCCAGGAGATAATGAGTAAGACAATCATACCAAACTCTAGGAGCTTGTTTCAGGCCATAAAGGGCTTTCTTCAATCTCAACACATGATAAGGAAAGTAAGGATCCTCAAATCCTTTAGGTTGTTCAACAAACACTTCTTCATTCAGGTATCCATTTAGAAATGCACACTTTACATCCATTTGATAGAGTTTGAAATTCATAGTACAAGCAATCGACATAAGGATTTGAATAGACTCAAGTCTTGCCACTGGTGCAAAAGATTCATCAAAATCCACTCCTTCTACCTGAGTGTATCCTTGAGCCACTAACCGAGATTTATTTCGGATAATCTCTCCATCTTCATCTGTCTTGTTTTTGAAGATCCATTTAGTGCCGATGACATGAACATTTTCAAGCCTGGGAGCAAGTTCCCATACATCATTTCTTATAAATCGATTCAGTTCTTCATGCATGGACTCAACCCAACTTTCATCTTGGAGAGTTTCTTCTACCTTTTTCTGCTCAAATTGGGCAAGGTAACAATGGTAAGTGACATGATTGGCCAAAAGTGTGTAGCCCTTTCTGAGGTGAAGACCTTCCTCTAAAGACCCAATGATGTTGCTCTCAGGATGGTTCTTAGACACTCTAGAAGATGGCTTCTTTGATGAGGATACTTCATCATTCTATGGGAGGATGAACTTTCGGAGGAGTAAGAGGACTAGATGTCATTGATTTTGTGTTCACTCTTGAACTCTTGGGAGTTGATTCCTTTTCCGATGTAGTTCCTTCAACTTCTATATCAAGAGCTTCAACTTTAACAGTGGAAGTTTTAGTGCTTGGCACTTCTCCATTAGCTACCATCTCTACTTTGGTTATGGCATCATCAATTTCTACATTGATGGATTCCATTACAGTCTTGGTTCTTTTGTTGAAAACTCTATATGCCCGGCTTGTAGTAGAATACCCAAGGAAAATGCCTTCATCACTTTTAGCATCAAACTTCCCAAGGTTCTCTCTATCATTTAGAATGTAGCACTTGCTTCCAAACACTCGAAAGTACTTCACTCTAGGTTTCTTTCCTTTCCAAATTTCATAAGTTGTCTTCTTTGTTCCCACTCGGAAGAATATTCTATTACCAATGTGACATGAGGTGTTCACGGCTTCTGCCCAAAACTTTTGAGGGATTTGCTTGTTTAAAAGCATGACTCTTGCCATTTCTTGAATCACCCGATTCTTCCTTTCAACCACCCCATTTTGTTGAGGGGTTTTAGGGGCTGAAAATTCCTTTTTGATGCCATTCTTTTCACAAAAGAATTCAAATCGAGAATTCTCAAACTCCTTCCCATGATCACTCCTTATCTTGACGATAGGAGCTCCTTTCTCGTTTTGTAGTCTTTTGCACATGATCTCCAATTTCTCACATGCTTCTGATTTCTCTATGAGAAATTCAACCCAAGTGTACCTAGAGAAATCATCAACTATGACCATAATGTACCTCTTTCCTCCTAGACTTTCAGTTCTTGTAGGCCCCATCAGATCAACATGAAATAATTCTAGACAACGAGAAGTAGCGATCACATTTACTTTATGATGACTAGTCTTTGTTTGCTTTCCCATTTGGCATGCACTACAAATAGTTTTCTCCACCTTTCCAAACTTTGGAAGACCCTCAACTGCTTCAAGTTTAGACACCTTGGCTACTTTTTTGAAGTTTGTATGCCCAAATCTGTGATGCCAAAGTTCCAACATGTCGACACATGCACTTCTACACGAAATGGTGCCGTAGGAACTACTCCATAGCAATTATCGATAGTTCTATTTCCCTCCAAGACCTGAATCCCTTCTTCATTAATGATTAAGCACCCCAACTTTAAGAATTGAACAAGGAAGTCCTCATCACATATTTGAGTGATACTTAAGAGATTTGCCTTCAGTCCTTTAATGTATAAGACATCCTTTAATAGATGTAATCCAGGTATCTCAACAGTCCCTTTGCCGAGTACTTGAGCATGACTCCCATCACCAAAAGTCACATAGTCACCAACCTTCTCTTTAAGTGACTTAAACAGTGATTTGTCTCCTGTCATATGCCGAGAACAACCACTATCAAGATACCATATGCATGAATTAAAAACCTTCAAAGAAGTGTGTACAAACAAGCAAGCATGAGACAAACATTCTTGACCTTCAAACAAAAATTTATCCTCATGCTTCACGCTTTTGCTAGATTGAATTTTTCTTTTCAGATTATCAACTTTCTCACATAAAAATTTATTTCTTCTTTTATATTTCTCAATTAAAGAGTTAGACTCACAAAGACTATTGTGTAAACATTCACTCTTAAATTCAAAATATTTCAGCAAGTGAATAAACATCCTAGCATGTGTCTTTGTTTTTAATAAATCTAAGAGTTCATTGTTAGAGCACCCTTCAAACATACTCACATAATCATTATTACAGGAACTTAAACCACACTTCAGCATAGTTAAGAACACAGCAACAACCAAAAACAGGGGTCAAGGATCGCACAAAGGTAATTAAACCACATCAAGTGCACCCGCTCTAATACCAATTGAAAGTTCAATTAATGTGTAAAACATTATGAACGTTTAGACCCCCAATTTACAAATTATCAATTCATAACACAAACGATAAATGTGTGAAAAATGAATTAAAGCCTAAAACAAAATTGATAAACCATCTAAGTCAAATAAAATCACATCCATAAAAGAAATTAAATGACAAAGATAAAGGGAAGAGAGATGCAAACACAAGGACAACACAAGACGTGTTATCGAAGAGGAAACCGAAGCTCTCGGCGTAAAACCTCTCCGCCGCCCTCCAAGCGGTCAAAATGATCCATTAAAGAATGTAGTTGGGATACAAGGACAGCAATAGACTTTCCAAGCCTAATCTACCCAGGTACCTAAGCCCTCCAAAATTCTTACTCCAACAAGGTTATGCCGAACCTATTTGTTCTTTAGCTTCCCGGATCCCGCTACTAGTCCATAGCATCTACCAATATAAATTGGCTTCTTCCTAACTGCTTCCCAAAGTACCAAAGAGCCTTCTCACAGGTATGGGTGAGGTGAGAAAAGGTTTTGGCTAAAATACCTCTCAAGGATCTACAATGGAGAGGAAGAGAGTAGAGGAATTTGAAGAGTCACAAAGCAAAGATTGTGGATGAGTCAATCTTTTTTTTCTCTAGGGTTTCTCTCTCAAAATTCTCTCTGGAAGCTCTCTACATTTCGTGAGTATAAGGGGTATATATACTGGTGGGTGTTTGGAATGTGAAGAGACAGATTTTTCATAACAGAGTTGGCTGGCGGCTTGGCCTCGCAGCTGTACTGAGTCGCGAGTTCAAGCCGCGAACAAACTGAAAGGCCAGTCTGAAATTTTTTGTCTTGTAGTGCAACAACTGGCACGACGGTTCAAATTCTGGCAGCTTTCCAGTCGCGAGCCACCCGCGAGATCCAGTCGCGAGTTCTCCTCTGCACGCTTCTCTCGTGTGCAACATCTGGTGGCTTGCCAGTCGCAAGACACCAGCGAAATCCAGTCGCGAGTCCCTATTCTGCAGCACAGTCTTGAGCAATTCTTCACACTCTCTCACACACTACCCTTACATGATTCCTACCTAAATACAGGGTTTCTAAATGCTGAAAATACAAGCAAACTAGCAAGGAATAAAGCCAACAAAATGGTTGAAAAATTTCAACCTTACAGACCAAAAGCATGAAGTTGTGCTTTGGATTAAGGTTGCGTTTGAGATTAGCGTTTAAAGTCAGTTTATTATATTATTTAGCATATATTTGCTACTATTCAATATATTTTGCTACTATTCATAGGTCTTACTACATTTTTTGGTACTATTTATGGGTTCTACTGTACTATTTCAAGTTTTTAACTAGTTTTTATCTTTATCAACAAGTATTTTTAGCAAAAAGTTTTCAGTTTCAGCTAAATAAGCTGTTCCCAAATAAACTACTCGAGAGATAATAGGATACTCTTAACACTAATTCTAAGGAGATGCAGATAACAAAGTTACAGGTTCTCATTTTTTTTTCCACGATTTTTCTCATAGGATTTTTTCTAATGCCTTTTATGATTTGAAGATAAAAGCTTGAGATCTAAAACTCACATCCCTGAAGGCCTTAGAACGATTAGTATTTTTGTTAATAAATAGGGAAACCTATTCAAAAGAAATAAGACATTCTTTGTCTATCGCTACTCTTTTTCTTTTTTTTTGGGAGGGGGGGGGGGGAGATAGGATTGCTCTGTTGAAATTCAGTCAGAATAACACTCAAAGAACCCCATACCCATGAAATTGCTAGAGTAAAATACTTGTTTCTCACCAAAACATCTTCTGTCTAACAAGAAATCATCAAAAAAAGCCTTGCACTTTGTTCATAATAATTAAAAAAAAAAAAAACGTGATAGTTTAATTTTTGTAGTCTAGGATTTAATCTTGATATCATGCATCATAAAATATTAAAATGTTCATTCATATAGGTACATGTTATTTTGTATTAGATTAGGGATTCACATGAGATAAATTCATGTGCATGGAATGCTAACCTAGGTTGTGATGAACTATGTGTTAAAAAAAAAAAACATGTTTGTATCGCATACAAAACATGCATAGTGGAAAATTAACGGATTTACTTCATTTATAATTGATGACATATACTATTTAAATTTTAGAATTCAAGAACAAGAAAGTGCACCTTAGTATGGTAAATTTCAAAAACAAAGATCAGAAGTTCTTAAGAACACTTTTAATCTTCACTCCAATTTCACTTATGCTCATGAAGTGTGGTCTCTCAATCAGTTTCTATGAATTTGTTTAAGGGAGAATGAAAGAGTGCAAGGCCCATTTCATGTATTTACAAAAATTCTGTATGTTTCTCTTCTTATAACTGATTATCTAATTGGGCTAGCCTTTTGGGCCTTTCAATTGGGCTTTAGTATGTGGCTTGGAGTGAGATCAAAAGGGAACAAATAAGACTCTAGCTCCAGTGGGTCTTGGGCTTTTCTGTCAACTCTTGACAAGTCCAAAGTTACCATTAATTATATTTAATACTACTATATAAATATAATTGCACTCTAGACCTTATTAATAAATTATATCCCAAGATTTTATTGTACATGCAACCCCTTTATAAAATATTCGTAGTAATACAAAGTCATTAATGAAGACTACCACTTTGTGAATTACTATATCTTAATCCTTGAGTACCTGGTTTAATCCTTTTAAGTTGTTCATCATATATTTATGAAATCCAATTTTATAAATATATACTTTAGTAATTTCTCACTAAAGTGGATTTTATAAATATATACTTTAGTAATTTCTTACTAAAGTGGTTAGGCCTAACTCTTTGAATAACGGAACCCATTAAACTTTTCTCAAGGGAATGTTTTATAGCTCCATTAAGAGACTATGAATTCCATCTTGAGAATATATATTTCATCAACACTAAATGTGGCTGCCCAACATACTGAGGTTTCGATCATGTCTTAGATCTCACTCCTGATATATCAAAGCAACCTACACTTCATGATCAAGTTCATTATCCTCTTAGGATTAAGAGTCATGTAAATAGTAGTCGTGAGATTTATTATTCATTTGACAGTCGTTAGGAGAATAATAAATCTCACAGCGATCCAATTCAATATGTCTTAACTCTTAAAACATATCAACATATCATTTAGAAGTCTCCACTTCCATGATCAAGATAAATCATATTAGTTGATATGCTATAGTATTCGCAGATGAAATGTCCAATTTCATCACTGACTACGAACTAAAATTCTGAATTTACAAAGAACTTGTGACTTATATCTTCTGTAATTAAATCACATACTATGCATCTTATGGACTATATAACAATGCCCAAATATTCATGTTACCATTATTTTATATAATAATAAAACAACTTTATTAATTACAACATTAAGTCATACATAATGTCATATATAATGCTATACATAATATCATACATAGCATCATACAAGATTTAAGGGCACTAATCCTAACACTATGATATCATTCCATGGGTAAAATTTCATGGCATGCTCGATGAGATTTTAGAATCAGTGGAATTCAGGGATTTTTAGATGCTTTTATTGAAGATGTGAACATCTTTATATCATAAATAAATAATCCTCCAAATTTCAAAAAAATAAGAAAAAAATAGTCCAAATTTGGTAAGGGTGAGATATAAAACTCATATTTGACACTATCTAATAAGAGATTGTCACATCGGTTTTTTACTTAAAACTCAATACATCCTATCACACCTAATAACATCTCAATAAACTCCTAGTTGGGTTGGATTTTTCAATGGGTATTAAAATTTATTGAGGTAGTTGTGCTTATTTACACTACATCCTTATAAAATTTACACCAGAAAAACCCTAACGATAAGTATTTGGAGCAAATGATATCAACACTCAATATCCTGGGCAAATTCCCAGGATGTTTATGTTTATGGAAATGAACTCTTTCTTACCTACACATCATGGAGCTCAATAACTCACAAAGAAATTATTGAATATTTGAAAGTTTTAGGGAAAATAAAAAACAATTTGTTCAACTTGAAAATTGAATATTATTATCAACAATATATTAGTATATAAGGCAAGCTATAATTATAGCGTCAACTTAAATTACAAAGAAATTTTCTCCAAAAACATTTTATATTAAAAAGAAAATAGGGAAAATAATTTTAAAATAAATTTTAATATTTTGTTGAATATCAAAAACGTAATTGTTATGTTAAGCATAACTCTTTTTTTCTTGGGTGGGGTACAATGAAGGCTTTTAGGTCTATGGTATACAATCAAGGGTGGTTCTATTCTATCCATGCCTCCATGATTTTAAAACCTTTAAATTTTGCATACATCTCCCTCAAATTTTAAATCATTTCAATGATGTTTTTGAGAAGGTAATTTACAAGAAATTATTCACTCCTCCTAGAGAACCACCTCAGCAATGCCTAGTAGTCTTAGTAATCATCTGTCCTCCCATCTAATAAAATCATGGCATGTGTTATATTTTATTGATTTATATTCTAGCCACCAAGTAGCCATAAAAAAATATATTAATAAATAAAAATAACAACAAAAACAACAATAAGGCTTTCTTTTTTGTGGGTTTTTTTAAAAGAAAAAATTATAGGAACTTGGGGTAGTTTTTTTTTTTTTTTTGGAACATAGGGGTAGTTTTGGTTGTGTACATGGAGTAGTGGGAAGTTTTATAGAACATGGGTAGGTTTTTTTTTATTATCAATTTACAATTTTAACCTCATTTTTATTTTTTAGGAATAAGGATAAGTTAATTAATTTAGGGGTATTTTTGAAATAAAAAGGATAACTAACTTTCTGAATCCTTTTAATATATAACTAGTCTCTAAGCACGCGCGTGAGGCTCTTCTATTTTTTTTTTTTTTTTGTAAAAGTTAATAATTTGTATCTATTATAATCTAGAAATATATTTTTTTTATTTTTCAAAAAAATAAAAAGGATTATTGTAGGAAAAACACTTGGTTGTAAGAAATTGTTATTAACGGAAGAAATGGGTTTATTTGACCATCGAAGAAGTCCATTGTGAATTCCAATTGAGAAGACAAAAATCAAACCCACAAAAGTTACATGAGAATTAATTGGATTTTACAGATCTAATGGAGAAGTTGTTTAGTGTTTGTCCCTGAAAAGCAAGTAAGAGATGAAATTTAGGTGAACGGTGAACTTCACTCATGAAAAAAAATGAGGACTTATAAGACTTTGCCATTATAAGAGAAAAGGTTTCTAAATTGGTATGATACATTGAATGGAAAAGATGGTATTTTATGGATTTATTTATTATTTTTAAGTAATTTAATAATAGCTATAATAGAGTTATGAACATTTAATCTGTGCATCGTGGTAAAAACAATGGTCTTCGTCTCTGCAAAAGAAGAACTGAATTGAAAGAGTTTTGTTTAAGAGGGTAAATAGTCATCTACTTACGTTTCGAGACTAATAAGAACTGCAATCCAGAGGTCGATTGTAGATCAATAACTTAGGTTACATGACCAATTTGATGTAACTTCCATCATTGCCGGCACCGGTATTATAGATGATGGTGGTGGTGGAGCGACTGACAATGACAATTAAGGAGAAGGGCAAGGGGGTTTTTTTTTTTTTTTTTTTTTCTTGAAAGGATTTGCTGCATGCAAGGTTGCAGCAAATCCTCCATACTGGTACATGTGTAAAAAATTTAGAATGGCACCTATGAAGGGTCATGTGCAACATACACATGACCAATTTAATGAGAAACTTTAACAGATGTCTCCTCTCTCTTAGTCTCTCTCTTCCTCCTCCTTGCTCATAAAAAACCCAACACCTTAACCCATGAGGAGCTGGGTTCCTAAGGAGCGAGGAGGAAGAGAAAGAAGGGTGTGTTGATGATAGGTTTTGAAGAGAAAGAGATTTGTATTTTTATTTGGTTTTTGTTGTTGGTGAGAGAGAGTGAGAAATGTTTGTAAGGACACGTTTTCGAGCTCCAGCCTAAAGGGGGACGGACCGGCCCAAAATGACCCAATAACAATGAATTTGTAGAGAATGGGAAAAGTAAGCTGGGCTAAATTGGATTAGGCAATCAACATGGCGAGTTAAAAGTATAGGAAAGACAAAAATAAAAGTTATACGTGTAACAAACTGTCCTCGGCAATAATCCGAGGAGGCTAATTTAATGTTCTTAATTCTGGTACAAGTTCCCTTCCTTTCCCTTTTTCTTTCTTTCCTTTTTTTTTTTCTCCCACTTTAAGAGGGGTTCCTTTACATTGTATAGCCATTTTTAGAGCATCCTCACCCTACACTTGTCTATTATTTAAGCCTCCACTTGAGTACCTGTCCCATCATGTATCTTCTTTGGCTTTTTATGAGTTGCGGTGGCCAAGATTACATTGTTCAGGGGTCTTTTCCACATAAATGCGGTTAGGAGAGTAGGTGCAGCACATTTAATGCGGGGGTGGCAGCCTTTCCTTAGATATTTCGGGCAAATGCTCCCATCGGTATTAGGATCACTCCTCGGACCATCCTTATCTGTTCCAAAAGCCATGGGTTACGATGCAGGATCCTACACACTCATTTGCTTCTCCTCGGACCTGATCTCATCCTCGGATCAGGCTGGAGGTTCAGTGCGAGGATTTGGGCCTCTAACCCCACAAGGCCCAAAAATAGAGTTTTAGGGTTTTAACCCTTTCACGGTCAGAGGTACAATCTTGGGCCCCTGTCCATACAATAGCCCCTCAAAACTCCGGTTTTTCCCTCCCAATCGAGAAGAAAACGTGGGGTTTTGACATCTCAAAAACATGTCAGTTTATTCCTTTGCTAACATGTGTCAGATTATCGTCTCGCGCTTCTCGCGAGCATTATTAATGCTTCAAAATTCGCGAAGCGTCATTGATTACTGTAGGCGGCGCTATGTCACGTCCATCCAACGGTAAGGGATAGATCTTACGGTGGGCATTTTACCTCGAATTTTGAGCGGGACAACTCCCGCTCTTTCTCTATAAATAGCCACCTAGGGGAGTCGCTTTCTCTTACTTGTCAAACCTTCAAACTCTCAAGGAATCCAAATGTTCTCTCCTTAAGACTTCCTTTGCGAACAAATTTCTTAGGTTCTCTATCTTTTTAACGAAACCCACCTTAGCCTCTTAAAAGTCCGAAGGTTAGTATTCCTACTTTTTGTAAAGTGTTGAAGCATGAGTTTGCTCTCTGTAGTTGAATTTCTCCTCGGCCAAACTCCTTGGCCTTGTAGACCTCATTCCCTAGTTAGCCGATTTGAGTTATTTCCCCTTTTTGTTAGTCCATATGGGTAGGTTCTTGGAATTAGTGGATTCCCCCGCAAAAATAGAAATTTTTAAGGATAAATACCAGATCCCCCAGGGGGTGGGTCTGCGATATTGCCATCCAGACCGAATAAACTTGGATAGAAGAGATAGGGAAGTTGTCATTCCTGTAATGGCCTTTATAGAGGGGGGAATGACGCTTCCCATGGGTAAGATCACCCGCGATTACCTTTTCCATCATAGGTTGTGCCCCCAACAGTGTGCACCCAACGTTTTTAGGATTTTAGGTAGTGTCGATGCCTTGAACAAGCATCTCGGTCTAGGGCTCACCTGGTACGATGTGGTGCACTTATATGAGGGCCACTCACAGACCGATGGGGGGTATTACCTTAAGTCCCGATCGTCCGTAGTTAGGCTCATTTCTTGCCTCCCTAGATCCAACAAAAATATGAAAGATGATTACCTCATAGCCTCTGGAGCGTGGCATGATGGCGTCCACTGCCCTGTTAAGGAGGGGGACCCAGGTGGGAAGCCTCTAAGTTAGGTTTTCTAGTTAAAATCTTAGAGTGTTAGCTGTGTCATCATTTCCTTTCTGTTTTCGTTGTCCTTTGGTGATGCAACTTGATTCCCTAACTGTTTATTTCTCCTCGGTTTTGCAGATAAAAACATTGTAACTCCTTGGCTCAGCCATACAAACGCCCCGGCCCTTAACTTTCTGCTCCGAAAGAAAATTTTTGTGAACGAGAACGAGCAACTGCGCGTTGTCCACAAGATTTTGGACTTCGAGCCCATTTCAAGGTCATTCCAAGAAGTTGGCAACAACATTAGGGTCGGTGATTCTTGGCTCAACAGGATCGACGTGTCGAAGCCAAATTTTATCGAGCCTCATGACCTTCCTCCAGTTGCGCTTCCGATTCCGCAGGGTATTCCGCTACACATAACTCCTCTTCAAAGAGGAGTAGCTGCGGTAGCCGAAGAGGGAATTGCCTCGTCCCGTCTATCTCTAGAGGAGGAGATAGATCGTTTTCGTTTTGAGGAGGAGGATCCGATACCTGGGCCAGCCCAATCTTCTATTCCTGGGGGCGAAACCGGTGATCGCTCAAGCGTACAAGCGCCTGCTGCCATGGTAACCTGCTTGGATAGTACATCCGAGAAGGAAATGGCTTCGAATCAGAAGGGAAAGGGCCTGAAGGAGCTTCGGGCTGGGAGGAGTAAGGGGGGAACTTCAAAGGAGGCTCCCAAATCTAAGGTCCCTCCCTCATTTCCTCCTCCTCCTCCTCCTCCTCCGGTCGACCTTGGCTTGAAGGCCTGTCCGGATCTAAAAAAGAAGAGATTGATCGTGAACCTCGAGGAGGGGGAGATCGTGCAGCAAAAAGGGGCTAAGCAGCAAAAGAAGGGGAAGGAGCCCAAAGACAAGCGGCCCTCCTCTGTGGACAGTCGAAAGGACCAGAATAGGGCTGACGTGCATGTGGCGCCCCATTTTTGGTCTCCTCGGCTGGAGGTTGATGGTGCAGCCATTGCCTGGGACGCCTCTGTCCGGGAGTATAGGAGGGGCCAAGCTGCTTATGTGGCCGAGGCGTTAGAGCAGCTGCTCCTTCTGCCTAAGGACATGGAGGCGGTGAGGAACCTAAAGTAGCAGGACCTCTTTCTATGCTTGAAGAGGGATCTCGCAATGGTGAGTCTTAAGTTTCTTATTCTTTATTCGCGCCAATTCTCTTTACCTATAATTTACTAATATGGTTGCGTTATTTTCGTGCAGATCACCCAGGAGGTCTTCGTGGCTGAGGAATGGGTGAGAGAGGCTCGTGGCGAGGCGAAAAACAAGATGCTTCTTCTCCATGATGCCGAGAAGGCCCTAGGAGCCGCCAAAGTTGAGAACAAGGAGCTCCACTCAAAGCAAGTGAATAAGGAGAGAGAGAGAGAAAGAGCGCGGAGGCGGGATTGAAGAGCGCCGAAACGCAGGCTGAAGATCAGCGTAAGTTGCTTTATAAGAAGGAGCTAGAGTTGGCTACGTCTAGGCAGCTTGTGCTTGATCTGAAGGCGTAGCTGCAGAAGGCTAAGGAGGCCGCTCAACTTGCCAGGGAAGCGTTCGAGGCCAAGAAACAAGTGTCATATCAGCTTGGAATTGAGGAGACACAGGCCAAGCTCATTGAGGAGTTGGCCGAGGCGTGCAGGGAGTTCTGCAGCATGACTTGGGACGAAGCTCTCGATGCTACGGGAGTCCCCGCGGACTCGACCCTGAGGCACTCTAAGAACATATACTATCACCCTGACATCCGAGAGGTTCCAGATGTCGATCTCCCAGGAGTCACTGGTGCTGAGAAGGCCAAGGAAGTTGAGGCTAGTGGAGCCAACCCTGGGGCCCAAGGAGCTGCTGCCGAGGCAAAGGAGACGGAGGCTAAGGCCAAAGAAGATGATCCTAAGGCCAAGGAAGTCTTCGCTGCTCAGCCGGGTCAAGAAGAAGACCCCTCTGCCCTCAAGGATAAGGCTTAGAACCTAGGGTTTTCTTGCTTTTTGTTTTTGTAATTTCATTTTCTATTTTCAGTTCGGTTGTACATGCATGCCATTTTGAACGGAAATGTAATACATGATTTGATGAATGAAAATATTCTCCTCTCTTTTGCCCGTGTGTTCATCCTTTATATTTCATATCTTATTGTTTCTAATTGATTTTAACATATTGCATCGAGCTTGGTAACTTGAAGTACATTTTGCCGTATATTTATAATACTCCAAGTAGTCATAGGTACAGTTTACTGTATCAACATGGTATTAACTGTATTAAATGTATCAAGGTGTTTGATCTGAGAGATCACGAGAAGGCAGATAGGACTAAGAGTACGAGCGAAGGTTCGTTTGGTACTTAGAAAAGTCAAGTGAAATGTTAATTTTTCCCAAGCAGGCAGTCCGAGGGGCCAGGCGTAGCCTAGGATCTGCTTAATACTTAGAAAAATTACAGGCAGTGTTAATTTTTTCTAAGCAGGTGGTTCGAGAAGCGTAGCTTAGGATCTGTCTAATACTTAGAAAAATTATAGGCAGTATTAATTTTTCCTAAGTAGGTGGTCCGAGGGGCCAGGCGTAGCTTAGGATCTGTTTAATACTTAGAAAAATTAGAGGCAGTATTAATTTTTCCTAAGCAGGTGGTCCGAGGGGCCAGGCGTAGCTTAGGATCTGTTTAATACTTAGAAAAATTATAGGCAGTATTAATTTTTCCTAAGCAGGTAGTCCGAGGGGCCAAGCGTAGCTTAGGATCTGTTTAATACTTAGAAAAATTATAGGCAGTATTAATTTTTCCTAAGCAGGTGGTCCGAAGGGCCAGGCGCAGCTTAGGATCTGTTTAATACTTAGAAAAATTACATTGATTAATCGCCACACACTATGTAATGAACACAGATAAAATAAGGTGCATTTTTATTAATAATAATACCTTTTCAGGTTGTTTACATTCCAAGGGTGCAGCACTGCTTGATTCTCTAAATCTTCCAAGTAGTATGCACCTATTCCGGCTACAGAAGTGATTCGGTACGGTCCTTCCCAATTGGGTCTTAGTTTGCCCCAAGCCGGATTCTTCGTAGAGCCGACCACTTTCCTTAACACCAGGTCTCCAGGTGCTAGAGGCCTTGATTTCACGTTGGCATCGTAGCCCCGCTTAAGTTTATGCCGATAATAGGCCAATTGGACCGTGGCGTTTTTCCTTTGTTCATCAATTAGGTCCAGACTTTTCCCTAGCAGGTCGTTGTTACTGTTCGGAGTGAAGGAGCTTGTTCTAAGTGTAGGGAACCCAGCTTCCAACGGGATGACAACTTCGGCCCCGTAAGTCAACGAAAAAGGGGTTTCACCAGTGAACCTCCAAGGTGTAGTTCGATAAGTCCACAACACATGTGGAAGTTCCTCAACCCACCTTCCTTTGGCGTCATCTAACCTTTTTTTGAGTCCACTCACTATGACCTTGTTTATGGCCTCGGCCTGTCCGTTCCCTTGGGGATAGGCTGGGGTGGAATACTGATTGGTTATCCCTAGTCCACAGCAGTATCTCCGGAAGGATTTGCTGTCAAACTGAAGACTGTTATCCGAAATGAGGGTATGAGGGATTCCGAATCGAGTGACAATGTTTTTCCAAATGAACCTCTTTATATCTGCATCCCGGATGTTAGCCAACGGCTCGACTTCGACCCACTTAGTAAAGTAGTCTGTGACAACCACCAGATATGTCTTGTTTCCAATAGCCCTGAGGAAAGGGCCCACGATATCCAAGCCCTATTGGGCAAAGGGCCATGGGCTGGATAGAGGATTGAGCCCTCGTCCAGGTTGATGGATATTCGGGGCGAATCTTTGCCACTAATTGCACTTCTTTACATATTGCTGGGCTTCTCTATGCATGTTGGGCCACCAGTACCTTGAGTAAGGGCTCGGTGAGATAAAGATCTTCCCCCAGTGTGACTGCCACAAATTCCCTCATGCAGCTCTTCTAGGAGGACCTCAACCGCTTCAGGGTGTATGCACAGCAGGTAGGGTTCAGAGAAAGATCTTTTGTATAGATTCTGATCCTCGGACAACCAAAATTGAGGAGCCTTCCTTCGTATCTTATCTGCTTCAAGCTTGCTCTTAGGCATGATATCATCTTTCAGAAACCGAACAATGGGGTCCATCCAGCTAGGGCCTGCTCTAGCCTAATGAATGGATAACACTTCCCCTTCAGACCCGCGTGGTTTTGCGAGATCCTCTACCAGAATTATTCTTGGTAAACTCTGTGCCGAGGAGGTCACTAATGTTGCGAGCAAGTCCGCGTGTGTATTTCTGCTTCTAGGATTATGTACCAGATTGAAAGAATCGAAACCAGACTGCAAATGTTTAACCTGGCTCAGATATTCCTGCATTCTGGGGTCTCGAGCCTCCATATTCCCTCGGACCTGGTCCACAACCAGTTTGGAGTCTGAGAATACGTCTACGGCCTTTCCCCCCATCTTATGGGTTATAGTCATTCCAACCAGGAGGGCCTCGTATTCTGTTTCATTATTGGTGGCCGAGAACCCGAGCCTCAATGATTTTTCAATCATGATGTTTTCGGGGGAGATCAGTACTAGCCCCACCCAGGACCCTTTGAGGTTTGAAGCACCGTCAATATAGACTTCCATGGAGGTGCTAGTTATATAGAGGCTACTCCAATAAACCTCATCCACGCACAGTTTCTCTGCATCCTCTTCTGCCGGGGATTCAGAGAACTCGGCGACAAAATCGACCAGGATTTGCCCCTTCATAGAAGTGTGAGGCATGTACTTTATGTCATAGGCACCAAGCTTTGTTCCCCATTTCGTGATCCTCCCCGTGTAATCGACGCTTCGAAGTAAAGTCCTGAGTGGCAGTTGGGTCAGGACAACAACGGTATAGGACTGGAAATAATGAGGCAGTTTGCGCGTGGCGTGGACCACGGCTAGAATGGCCTTCTCAAGTGGCAAGTATCTGATCTCGGCTTCATGCAAAGACTTGCTAACGTAATACACAGGCATCAGTATGGCATTATCAACTCTTATCAATACCAAGCTTACCACATGGGCGGCCACTGCGATGTAGGCAAACAAGACTTCGTCTGCCTCAAGTCTAGATATGATAGGTGGCTAAGAAAGATATTCTTTCAACTGCTGGAAGGCCAAGGCACACTCCTCGGTCCACTCATAGTCCTTCCATTTGTTCAATAGTTGGTAAAAAGGTCTGCACCTATCTGCCAACCGAGATATGAATCGGTTTAGGGCAGCGATCATTCTGGTCAATCTTTACACCTCCTTAGGATTCCGAGGAGGTTGCAGGTTGTTAATTGCCTTGACTTGACTTAGGTTCACCTCAATTCCACGGTGAGTGACCACATAGCCTAGAAATTTTCCTGACCCCATTCCAAAGGAACATTTGGAAGCATTGAGCCGTAATTTGTGCTCTCTCAAGATTTCGAAGACGATTGCGAGGTCAGCAATGTGCTCGGTATCCTCTTTACTTTTGACCACCATATAGTCGATGTAGATTTTGATATTCTTCCCCAGCTGCGGCTCAAGCATCCGTGTCATCATCCGTTGATAAGTGGACCCAACATTCTTCAGTCCAAACGGCATTACCTTGTAATGGTAATTTCCTGTGGGGGTGACAAAAGCCGTTTTCTCCTAGTCTTCCAAGGCCAAAGGTATTTGATGATAACCCTGAAAAGCGTCCAAGAAGCTCATGCGAGGGTGTCCTATAGTTACATCTACCAACTGGTCGATCCGAGGTACAGGGAAAGGGTCCTTCGGGCAGGCCTTGTTCAAGTCTGTGTAATCCACGCAGACTCGCCATTTGTCATTCTTCTTCTTCACCACCACAGTGTTAGCCAACCAGTCTGGGTAGAATACTTCTTTAATAGCTCCTGCCTTCTTAAGTTTTGCGACGTCCTCCCTGACGGCATCAGAATGATCCTTGGAGGAGCATCGTGGCGGTTGCTTTTTGGGGGTGACGGCGGGGTCAACATTCAGGTGATGACAAATGAAGCTCGGATCTATCCCTGGGGCCTCGTTAGCGTTCCAGGCGAATACGTCAATGTTCTGTTTCAAGAATTGCACCAACTCTTCCCTTTCTTGGGGAGGTAGCTGGACGCCGACTTGAAAAAACCTTTCTGTGTCATCATCAATGATGATTTTCTCTAATTCCTTGCATTCTGCGCCTTCGACCTCCCCACCAGAAATTGAGGTCTTAGGTTTTAACTACTATAATCCCTCACTTGCGAGGGCCGAGGACCCTGGCTCGGGTTGGCGCGCTATGGCGGCCACCAGACACTACTTGGCCACAGACTGACTTCCCACCAGCTCCTCAATCTGACCCCTAGACGAGTATTTTACCTTGAGGTGGGGGGTGGATGAGACGGCCCCAAGGGCGTGGAGCCAAGGCCATGCCACGATAGCCGTATACGGGGAATAGGCATCCACTACAATGAAGTCCACCTCCACCACATTTGAACCGGCTTGAACTGGCAATCTGATTTTTCCGCACGGGATGACGACCCTTCCATCAAAACCAACCAAAGGTGAATCATAGCTGGCCAAATCTTCTTGCTTCAGATTGAGCCCCTTGTAGAGATATGGATACATGATCTCGGCCCCGCTGCCCTAGTCCACCAATACTCTCTTAACGTCGTAGCCCCTAATTCTGAGGGTTATGACTAGGGCGTTGTCATGTGGCTGTATGGTTTCGGCTTTATCCTCGTCTGAGAAGCTCAATGCTGGGTAAGCTTCCATTTTGGCCCTTTTGGGCACTGACTCAGAGACCTCAGTGTGTGGGCTGACAATGGACATCACTATGAAGGGGCAAGATCCTGTTCTACCCTGTGCGGCCAGAATGACATGGATAATGCCCAAAGGGGGCCTAGAGTATGCACCGCTTTGAACTCTTGAGGTTGCCTGGTTCCCCTGCTCACCGGGTTGGGTTTAAAACTGTTTGAGTTTGCCTTCTCGGATCAATTGTTGAAGGTGACCCCACAAGGTCCTACAGTCTTCAATCATGTGGCTGCACTCCTTGTGATACTGGCAGTGTAGACTCTGGTTGCACTTCGCAGGGTCTCCGATCATTTTGCTCGGCCATCTAAAGTATGGGCTCGTCTTTGATCTTTTCCAAGATCTGATGCACTGGTTCCCAAAATAATATGTTAACAGTCTAAGTGACTGAAGTTCCAGAATCTCTCCGAGGGCGATTGTTGTTGTAACGGTCCTACCTGAAATCCCTCCTCTCTTGATGGATAACCTTGCCTTTGCCTCTTTCCTGCTGTTGGTCTTCCTCCACCCTTTTATACTTGTTAATGCGGCCCCATGAGTTGGCGTACGCTGGTAACGGGTTTTCCAGTTAGGGACCTTCTCAAGCCGTGCTCGACAGGTAAGCCGACCTTAAAGGTTCTGACGGCTACATAGTCAAAATCGCCTTCGATCTCGTTAGACATCTCCCAATACCGGTCCGAGTACGTTTTCAAAGTTTCCCCCTCCCTCATGGACAAGGACAGCAGGGAATCTAGAGGCCAAGGGACTCTGCTGCGTGTGATAAAATGGGACCCAAATGCCTGAGTAAGCTCTTTGAAAGAGTTAATGGAACTCGCCCTCAGGCCATCAAACCATCTTATCGCCACAGGTCTTTAGCTAGAAGGGAACACTTTGCACATTAGAGATTCATTGTTAGAGTACACCGCCATCCTCTGGTTGAGGTAACATGCTCGACGGGATCTGTGCGGCCATTATAGAGAGTAAAGGTTGGCTGGGTGAACCGTCTGGGAAGTCTTCCTCCTTCTATCCTGCGTGTAAAGGAAGAATTGGATATTTGGTCTAGAGCTTTGCTCATGGCGTCATTCCCCAGTCCCCTCGATGATGAACTTCCCCCCCTGCGCTGTTGGCGATGGTCTTCTTCATACGAGAAGGTTTCGCTCGGGGGCGTTCTTGATCTGCGCCTATATTCGCCATCCTTTTCACCATCTGATGAAAGACCCGAGGATGTGGGACTCCACCTCCTCCGTTCTTGGCGCAATCTCTTCTTCAGGTGGTCAATCTCCTTCTGCATGGCCCTGGCACGTTCGTCATGAGAAGAATGGCTGTCTCCCTTAGACTGGCTTTCGCCGAAATAGATGGTATGCACGCTGCCTTCCTGACACTCTCGAGGATGCTCTTCTCGTTGAGATTCTGCAGACTCTAAGTGGTGTGAGCTTGAGCCTGCCATGATTGAGTATCTAAAACTCTAACCAGTCAACCTTCCCACAGACGGCGCCAATTGTAAGGACACGTTTTCGAGCTCCAGCCCAAAGGGGGACGGACCGACCCAAAATAACCCAATAACAATGAATTTGAAGGGAATGGGAAAAGTAAGCTGGGCTAGATTGGATTAGGTAATCAACATGGCGAGTTAAAAGTATAAGAAAGATAAAAATAAAAGTTATACGTGTAACAAACTGTCCTCGGCAATAATCCGAAGAGGCTAATTTAATGTTCTTAATTCTGGTACAAGTTCCCTTCCTTTCCCTTTTTCTTTCTTTCCTTTTTTTTTTTCTCCCACTTTAAGAGGGGTTCCTTTACATTATATTGCCATTCTTAAAGCATCCTCACCCTACACTTGTCGATTATTTAAGCCTCCACTTGAGTACCTGTCCCATCATGTATCTTCTTTGGCTTTTTGTGAGTTGCGGTGGCCAAGATTACACTGTTCAGGAGTCTTCTCCACATAAATACGGTCAGGAGAGTAGATGTGGCACATTTAATGCGGGGGTGGCAGCCTTTCCTTAGATATTTCTGGCAGATGCTCCTATCGGTATTGGGATCACTCCTCGGACCATCCTTATCTGTTCCAAAAGCCATGGGTTACGATGCGGGATCCTACGCACTCATTTGCTTCTCCTCGGACCTGATCTCGTCCTCGGATCGAGCTGGAGGTTCAGTGCAAGGATTTGGGCCTCTAGCTCCACAAAGCCCAAAAATAGAGTTTTAGGGTTTTAACCCTTTCACGATCAGAGGTACAGTCTTGGGCCCCTGTCCCCACAACGTTTTTTAAAAGAAAATTTTCATTAAATTGGTCATGTGCGTCGCACTTGACCCCGACATGTGCCACTTTAGTTGTATTACACGTATGCTAGTATGCATGATTTGCCACTACCATGTATGAAGCAAATCATTGCCCCTTTTTTTTACTAAGTTAGTGGCTAGGATATGACTCAATAATGTATAAAACATGGCACAATTTTGTTGGATGGCAAGACCGCCAGGTATTGTGATCCTCTGAGAGGAGTGAATAATTTCTTGTAACTTACTTGGTCAATTCAAATGGAAATTGAAGTCAATGTAAGAATCACATTAGGTAACTAATGGTCAAATGGGCATTCAATACTGTTAAAAAAAAGAGTTCAACAAAATCAATTAAAGGAGTGCATCAATTTTTTTAGGATCATCTATAATGTGTGATATATATAAATTCAAAGATGTTTTGTTTTCAATTAACTTCATGATATTTTGCCACATAAATTTTCAAGGCCTCATATACTACACGTTAATGTTCTAGCACACACACACGCGCGCACACAAAATAAATGAGTTTAAATTCTATTTTTATATATAAACCCTCTATTAGAATCTTGACATGTTATGAGTCTTGTACCTCAACTTGCACATACTAGTAATTCCAACAAAAATTTCCAAAGTTCAAATCTCACCTCATCCCCAATTGTCAAATTGTCCAAAAAAAAAAATATTGACACATCATATTTTCTTTAAATAATAGAACAAATAGCTCCATTAGGCATTTATAACCACAACCACAATAAATGCCTATTAATAATTACCATAATTAAAAATTTAATAGTTTTATATAAAAACCCCATCATAATAAATATCTTTTAATAACTATCATAATTATCAAACTTCATATTTAATATTTCATAAAAATAATCATAATTCATGTGTATTAATAACTATTAGAATTATCAAATACATATTTATATACAAAATAAAAGAGAGAGAGAAAATCATTTTTTAAATGAAATCATTTTTCCCTTCAAAAAAAAAAGATAAAATCATTTTTTAATAAATTTTTCTGACTAGTTATAATTATTAACAAAACTAAATCCAATTGAATTGCATACCCACTCATAAGGTTCTGTCATTTTTTGCTTGCAATTTATAGAATTAAGGCATTATGTATACGGTGAGTAGAGGCCTTTAGGAAGTCATTCTTATTTCTCTAAAAAAAAAAAAAAAAAGAACTTTAGGTTGACCTTATGATATTTTGCCACGTAAGTTTTGAGTGCTACATTATTACACATGAATGTTTATATATATATATATATATATATAAAATAAAATAAAATAGATAGTTCTATTCACACACAACCATAATAAATGCCTACTAATGATGATCATAATTATATATTTAATAGTTTCCTATAAAAACACAATCATAATAAATATCTATTAATAACTATCATAATTATCAAACTTCATATATAATATTGAGAAATGCTAACGTAAATAATCCATTTTAGGAAAGTTTTAATACCACTTTTATGGAAAATGAAAAAAATTATCAAAATATTAATTACTTTTTTTTTCTTTTTCTATAAAAATTTTCTTTAAATGAATTATTAACGAGTGCTCTTAGGGTATTCATTAGCATTTTCCTATAATATTTGGAAAAAAAAACTAAAACCATAGACTACTTTACAATTTTTTTTTTCAAACTGCTAATGTAGTGGGTGATTATTGGTAAGTAAAAATGTAATATTAGTGGTGGACCCAAATGAGAACTATTAAGAACTTATCACATCAACAATTTATAAAAATATTATAAAAATAGTTTGTACCTGTAGCATTACTCATAATATTTCACATACAAATAAAATCATATTTAATGTCTATTAATAACTAATTCATATTTATATACAAAATAAAAGAGGGAGAAAATTTTTTTTAGAAAAAATCATATTTTATTAAACTTTTGAACATTGCACATGTTGCTAACTAATTATAATTATTAAAAAAATGAATCCAATTGAATAGCATTTCACCTAGAAGGTTGATGTGTTCAATGCTCATCTTCTCAAAAAAAAAACAAAAACAAAAAGGTTGATGTGATCAAATTTCCATTCAAAATTTTCAGTATATTTTCTTTGACTTTTTTTGGCCCGTAATTTACAGAATTAATGCATTATAAATACAAGGAGCAGAGACATTTGGAAATCATTCATATTTCTCTAAAAAGACGAGTTATATAGATTGAATTCTACTCTAACATAATATAAGTGTATATGTATGAAGCTTCTTCTTAGAGACTCGACTCTAGCCCTTACCCCCTACACCCCACAAGTACTTGTAAAATGATCATCGCGCCAAGGGTGTGAGGCGGTATTGAAAAAACTAAATACAATTGAATTGGAGAAATACTACGTCCATAACATTTCTCACAACAAATCCTAGTTGGCAAGTTGTTATTTGCTATTACTGGTGGGTAAGAAAGTAATTTCAGTGTTAGTTTTAAATTTAAAACCTGTAACAACCTGCCAACTAGGATTTGTTGTGAGAATGTTGTGAGAAATGTTGTGGACGTAGCATTTCTCATTGAATTGTGTACTCATAAGGTGTCTTGTGCTAATTAGATTCCCATCCAAACATATCATTTTTCTTTCTGTCATTTTTGGCATGTAATTCATACATTAACACATTATAAATATAGCTAGTGTAGACCATTTCAAAGTCATTCATATTTATTAAAAAAGACGAGAACTTTCTGATTTCAATGGAAGGTAAGAGAACATATGCACTGGACTAATGCGCTATTTCTTATGTGCTTGATGTTCATGGCGATCAGGCCCAGTGTAGCTCAGAGAGAATTTCTCATTTCAATGGATCCATGTAATCAGAGTGATTGTGAGAATGCTTGCAAGGCAATATTTAAAGAAAAATTTTATGAAAGCTAATTGCTACGAGGAAAAGTACTGCAACTGTTATGGTGAAAATTTTAAGTATGTAAGAGAAGGGATAAAATCTAAACGATGATATGCAACTATTTTCTCTAATAATATTTAAGTAGAATCTCTCTCTCTCTCTCTCTCTCTTAGAATCACCTTTTAAGCGATGGCTGAATTCTTCACACCCTATACTTATGAGAGAAAATGTGCCATTCTAAGTGGAATTTGTCAACACCGCATCACACTTTTGCCCTCCTTAAATATATTGTCTCTCAACTTGATTAATTAGAGCATTTTCTTTAACGGGAAATTCAAGAAAATTTGAATTTAGGGAAAAAAAAAAAAGTGTTCGATTCAATATGGAATTAGCCAAACTGTGTAAATCCCAAACTCTTTAAAGCAAAATATCAGGTTTAACAAAGAAAAATCTGATAATCCAATCAAGCAAATGTTGAAACACCACATTGATATTTAAAGAACTTAGACATGATTCTAATTAAATATCATAAAAATATGAGAACTCCATATGCTGAAGATTCTCTTGTAGAAATATTTGACTGAAATTTGGCTTCAATCAAATGATGTTAGATTTGCACGATTCATATCTCATTTAAAATCTCAAGCAACAAGTTTCTGTTTGAGAGATGCCTCGCATGAAATCTCCTAGAGATGTTGTTCAGTTCTAAATGTTTAGAATTAAATATTTAGATTTCTATTTTTATGTATGTTGACAAATCGAGATCAAAACATGTCTAGATTATTTATTAGACATTGCTCATGATAGTACAAATCAGGATTCAAGAACTTACAAGCCGCAAAAGAGAGAAGTTAATTTTAGTGAGGTTCGACCAATCGAAATTAAGCTTCGATTGATCAAAAATCGCAGTCAGGATTTTTTCTGCAAAATTCTATTTTTGTCCAAACACTACAAAAACGTTTAGGGTTTTAAGTGAAACACTTCTTCCTATAAAAGGATAACCCTAACTACGTTTTAAAGTTTCTTGGAAGTCTTGTGAGTTACTCGTATGCGATCTGTGAGGTTCTGTACCTTCTAACTCAACAAGCATCTGCCAGATCAAGAGATCTACAATCAAGAATTTGTGGAATCAAGTTGTTGCTACAAGATCAACAACAACTAGTGATCTAAAACTTTAGAGTGGGATCTCAAAGTCATAAGTGTGGGAGCTTATGTTCTGCAAATCTAAGAGAGAAGAGTTTGTGAAATCGGAGCTGCATGTGGTTGTGTTAGTAAGTTCTACTAGAGGTAGCATTATGTTTAGGAGTTAAATTTTTTGTAAACTTCAATTCTCTCTAGTGGATTTATTTACCTTGAGGATAGTTTAGTCAAATCCTCCTCAGGTTTTTACCTTGAAAGTGTTGGTTTCATTAGTTTTCCTATGTAATCATTTCGTTGTCTTATTTATTTTTCCACACCTCATGATATGATTTATTATTGTTTAACCTAGATCTCATAATTAACTAAGTAACTACTTGGCTAATTCATTAGGTTAAACAATCTGTTTTTAAACTGTCTAAACAAACAAATAGATGTGCCCAAACTCACGAAAACAAGTGAATCTTAAAACACATGGATAGTCACATTCTTGCACAGTTGCACCGATATCTCTCAAAAAACCAAGGAATTTTGGGTGCATTTGATTATAAGTTAACTTATAGTTTATTTATGTACTGTTTGTGTTTATGGGAATTTGTACTTTCTTACCTGCATATCATAGAGCTCAATATCTCACGAAGAAATTATTGAAATATTGAAAGTTCTAATAAAAATAAAAATAAAAACTATTTCAACTTGATAGGAACCTAGTGGTTCCTAATGGGGATTAATAAAAATTGTAGGGGAGTGTATGAAAATGGTAGGAAAATGGACTAATGCACTAACAAATTGGTTTTTTCTTCAATTGATATTTATAATTGAATTACAATCATGTATTTATAAGAAACTAGCTCTAATGTCAATGGCCCACATGGCTCGAGATAATTGGCTAATTGATTCAACATGTGCTCTATGAATTAAGTCATGTGTTAAATGAGCTACATGTGCTCAAACCCTAACTAACTCATTCTAATCTCAACTACTTAACTAACTAACTACCTAACTAAAGGGATTACAGCAATTATTTCATATTCCTAACAATCAATTAAAGGAGTGCATCCCATTTTAGGATCATCTATAATGTATGATATAAATATATATATATATATATATATAAATTCGAAGATGTTTTGTTATTGGTTGACTTCATGATATTTTGCCACATAAATTTTTAAGGCTTCTTATATTACACATCAATGTTCTAATAGACACACACACACACACACACACTAAATGAGTTTAAATTCTATTTTTATATTTAAATCCTCTATTAGAATCTTAACATGCTATGAGCCTTATACCTCAGTTAGCACATACCAGTAATTCAAACAAAGATATCTAAAGTTCAAATCTCACCTCAACCCCAACTATCAAATTGTCCCAAAAAAAAATCTTGACACATCATATTTTCTTTAAATAATAGAATAAATTGTTCCATTAGGCATTTACAACCACAACCACAATAAATACCTATTAATAATTACCATAATTGAAATTTTAATAGTTTCATATAAAAACACAATCATAATAAATAACATTTAATAACTATCATAATTACGAAACTTTGTATTTAATATTTCATATACAAAAACAATCATAATTCATGTGTATTAGTAACTATCAAAATTATCAAATACATATTTATATACAAAATAAAAGAGAGTGAAAATATTTTTTTTAGATAAAATCATATTTTATTAAATTTTTTCGTGCATTGCACGGGTTTTTGACTTGTTATAATTATTAAAAAAACTAAATCCAATTGAATTGCATACCCACTCACAAGGTTAGTGTGCTTAGATTTCCTTAAAAATATATCATTTTTCTTTTTCTTTTTATGTTATTTTTGGATTGTAATTTATAGAATTAAGGCATTGTAAATACAGTGAGTAGAGACCTTTTGGAAGTCATTTGTATTTCTCTAAAAAGAAAAGAACTTTAGGTTGACCTTAAGATATTTTGCCACATAAGTCTTGAGTCCTGCAATATTACACGTCAATGTTCATATCACATACAACCATAATAAATGCCTACTAATAATGATCATAATTATATATTTAATAGTTCCATATAAAAACACAATTATAATAAATATCTATTAATAACTATCATAATTATTAAACTTCATATATAATATTTGACATTCAAATAAAATCATATTTTATTAAATTTTCTTGTACATTGCACATGTTGCTAACTAGTTATAATTATTAATAGGGTAAATTGCAAATTACTTCCCTAAAGTTTGGGAGTGATTAGATTTTACACCCTGAAGTTTCAGAATTTCGATATATATATATATATATATATATATGAGTTGGGTGCAAGCTACACCTAATGTAACATTGCCATTAGGGCTGTTCACGGGTTGAGTCAGATCAAGTTTGGGTCTGACCCGTACTTGACCCGATTGAATCGGGTGAACGGAAAATAGACCCGCAGCCGACCAAACATCCGGTTCAAGCCCGACGGATCGAGTCATCAGTTGAGCAGGTTGGAGCCTCGGGTGATTTCGGGTCTCAAGCACAACAACATTTCAAAACCCAGAACAATCTTCTAAAAAAAAAAAACTAGAACAATATTTAAAATAAAATAAAAAAACCAGAACAATCTTCTCAAAATCCAAACCAAAAAACCTAGATCTATGAGGCTAAAACAAAATCAAAACCTAGAAAATCTTTAAAAAAAATTAAAAAAAAAAAAACCCAAAACAAAGAAATTAAAATCCAAACCAAAAACCCCAGATCTATGGCTAAAACGAAAAAGGAAAGATTAAACCAACAGCACCACCACCATTCCCTCCCTCACCACCAACCAACACATCCATCACAAGATCAGTACAATTTCTTAAAAAAAAAAAAAGAAAAAGAAAAAAAATAACCTTTTTTATTAACCCACCATCAAAATGCACAAATTGATCAAAGAAGGCTTATGGAGTTTGAGACTCAACCAAGGACGGCAAGTGCAACAACGTAAAGGCAACGTCAGCAATAGGCTTGTGGAATTTGAATCAATGCTGGCAGACTAGGCAACGTCGGCAAGGAGGCTCAAGATAAAGGCAGCGACAAGGCCCACCTTGGTGATGGCGACAGCAAGGAGGCTAGGTTAGGGATTTGAGTGAGAGATTAGAGAAAGTGGGAGTGAGAGAGTAGAGAAAGTGAGAGAAATTTTTTTGAAACTCAAATGTAAAACAGACTCATCACCATGTTTTTTCCTTTTAAAAATTTTGGGCGTGGCGGGTCGGTTTACATGGGTTAGAAGTCCAGGGACCCAAAACTGACCTGAAAAACCGAATTTTAAAATTGATTGACCCGCAACCAACCCGTATGGACATTCGGATCCGTCCATGGGCCTTCGAGTCGGACGGGTGAGCTAGGTCTGCCAG
This sequence comes from Lithocarpus polystachyus, assembly GCA_033629205.1. NCBI lineage: Eukaryota > Viridiplantae > Streptophyta > Magnoliopsida > Fagales > Fagaceae > Lithocarpus > Lithocarpus polystachyus. The sequence goes on along the minus strand of CM066164.1, from coordinate 63,954,322 downwards.
GTTGCTGGACAGCCCTAATTGCCATATATATATATATATATATATGACAATGTTACACCACCCAATAACTTATTATAGAATTCATATTTTGAAAATCTTACCGTTAAATTACATGTTCCATATGTTTTTAACAATCATGCCAATTTGCATGTCAATTGGATATTATTTACCATTCGATCATACACTCATCTTTTATGCATTATTTTTAACTACAAAATTTTGAATTTAAAAATTGATTGATGACATGGCTATTAACCTTTGATCACCTTGAAATTTTTCAAGCGTGGAGAATATACAAAGATAATGTAATCTAAAGGTAAAATAAATTTAAGTTACAACATAAATGTAAAGATGTGGGAGTTAATATGAAATATAAGGAGTTAGTAAAATGTTTAATCTTACATTGAAAATGAGAGAAATTATTTTATTCTTTTTAATTGTGGTGATTAATGGGTTGATATGTATTGAAGCATATTTTGAGCTAGATACATTCAGAATTATTTTCATATCTATTAGTGAGTAAATGGTCTTTTTATTATGGAATATAAAGAGTCATTCACCCACTTAATGAATTAGCTATTGGGCTTATTTATTCCTTCAGAACTCCTTATCTCATCCATTAATTGTATAACTCTAGCTCCATAGATTTATGTCTAGAAATTAATCTTATAACACCCACTATATCAGAATAATGGAACTAATTAACTAGATTTATTTGGGTAATAATTTTGTAAGGCCCATTGAGTTTATAAATAGACTCATTTAGATTCATTACAAGTTAGAATACCAAAAAAATTCAGCAATTACAAGCATTCTTATACACTAAAACATAGAGAGGTTCTTGGCAAATAAGAGTGTTTTTTATGGTGAAATTTTAGACTTGAACACTTTGTGCAAAGGTTGTTCTAGGCATACAACATTTGTTAGGTTGTTGTATCTTGGAGGAAATAAGTCAGAGAAGGTCGCACCTGTTACAAAATTTAGCCAATCAAAGGCTTGAATTTCCTTAAAAAGAGCAAGTGTCACGCCTCAGTCCAAATAGTGTTTTGTATTTTCTAATCTCAAATAAATAATATTCAAAAGTATTATTCAGTTTCTCACTACAAAACACGTGGGCTATAACCGCATTTTTTTAGCCATGTTTACAAAAACGCGGCTATAGGTTGGCTATAGCTACGTTTCTAGTAAACGTAGCTTAAACTATAGCCGTGTTTCTAGAAACGTGACTAAAATAAGACTTCTAGCTGCGGCTAAAATATGTTTTATAGCTGCGTTTTTAGGAGCTATAACCGCGTTTTTAAAATGCGGCTGTAGCCCACTTTTTTCTATAGTGTCTCTTTGTGTCATTTCCATTATTATTTTGTTTGCCCCAACACATGTCAAATTTTATTCAAATCAAATATTATTTACTATTCAATCGATAAACTTATTTTTTATGCATAAACCACAAAAACTTGAAAATTAATTCAAAATTCATATCCAATTAATAAAAAAAGATAGAAGGCATTTGAAAGGATTCTCTCCAAACCAGTTTGGAGTGAAACCTTTAGAATATTACTGTCTCATTCTCTATTTGTCTTTTTTTTCTTTTTAATTTTTGTTATGGCACTTAATAAGTCTAAAATTGTTGCTCAAGTTAATGGAAAAGGCTTATCTCCAAACCAGTTTTGAGGAAAAATTTTCCTACCCAATACATGTCTATTAATAAAATCATCCATGAGTATTTTTAGTTACATGACCTATTTAATGAGTCTACCTGGTTAATTTAAATGATACACATGGATTGTTTTGTGAATTGCTATATAATAGATTGAAGGAGATTCTCCAAACTAGTTTGAAGGAAAAATTTATTCACTCTTCGCACTACTATTTTGAGAGAAAATTTGTAATTCTAACTATAATCTCTCATATTTTCTTTCAAATCAATTAGAGAATTTTCTGAAACACAAAAATTAAGAAAATTGAAAATGGTGACAAAAAAGTCAATAAAGGCATTGTAAAAGGTCATTTGCCTTGATTTGATATGGAATTGGGAAAGCTGGATGAATTCCATAAATTTTTGGAAGCAAAATTGTGGGGGCCTAAGCCCAGCTGCGATGTTGGGCCTTGGGCCTGTCCGAGGAGGGGTGCCTCCTCGGATATATATTGATCGTTCACCAAGCCTGGGCCCATTGGTCAAAACAAGTACATAAGGAGCTCCAACAGTAGGTGTGCACTCCGGGGGCACGAGAAGAAACAAAGAGCTAGGGGGCGCCTAGAGAGGGGCTACTACCTCCACATTAAATGCCTGGCAACTACTCTCCTGGCCGCATTTATGTGGAGGAGACCCCCAAACAGTGTTGCCTTGGCTACCACAACTCACGGGAGGCTGAATATGGTGGCTGATGGGACAGGTACTCAAGTGGTAAAGCCGATCATCAACAAGTGGAGGCTTAGGATTATCCCAAGGGAGGGTATATAATGTAAGGGACCCCTGAGGCAAAAGGGGAGGAAAAAAGGAGAAAGGAAAAGGAAAAGGAAAAGGAAAAGGAAAAGGAAAAGAAAGAAAGAGAGGGTAGGAAAAGAGAAACTCTCCTCGGACGCAGACGAGGACGCCTGTTTATAAGAAAGGTTGAGAGTTTATCCAGCAACAGTTCCAGCAACATTGGCCCGTTATTAGGCCTATGCTAGCCCAGCCTTCCAACCCATTTTCTCTACAAATTCATTGTTTGGGATTCTTGAATTTGGGCTCTATCACCTCATTGGGCTTAGAACTTAAATTACGAGTTCCCACAAAAATATTATGTTTGACCAAAATATATAACTAGTCAATTGAAGCAAATGTCAAGCCACCGCATAGAGATTATTTATCCCCTTTAAAATATCTAGTCAATTAGGTTTTTGCCCTTATTTTTTAAAATATCTAGCACAATGTCCCCGTTTTGAAACTATATAGCGATATGTCCCTGTTTTGAAACTCAATTTTCTTAAAATCGAGTTTCAGTGTAGAACTCGAGTTCCTTGAATGGAACTCAAGTACCATTCAAGGAACTCGAGTTCCATAATTTTTTTTTTTTTTAATTTGATTTCCTATAACTCGATTTTCTACAAATCAAGTTTTACATCTCAAAATCGAGTATCAAAATAAGGACATATCGCTAGATATTTTTAAAAATAAGGGCAAAATCCCATTTTCTCCTTGAAATGAGTGCTTAAAATTATAAGTCAAACTTGAATTGAGTTAGATATCGAAAAAAAAAAATTATAATATGTGTAGACACCCCATTTTGCAACCAAAGAATCCATTGAGGGTAAAATTGTAATTTTAAAACACTTCAAGAGTAAAAATGTTGTTTGAACCATTTGATGAACATGAATTCCACTCTAAAATACAATTGACCTCACCACGATCAAAGCAACGTATATAACACAAAGATTGGACCAACAGATCAAAAGATCAAACCAAATCAAGATTCAATGGTTAATATGCATTCTTAAGAGAGATTAATTACCACCATGACTTGTGGTGTGGTGGCCATCTTGTGTACTTAGGGGGATCACAGGTTCAAGTTCCAAGGGGAGCATTATAGGGTAGATTAGGAGAGAGAGAGAGAGAGAGAGAGAGAGAGAGAGAGAGAGAGAGAGAGAGATTCTTATTGGTCTTTAATTGGATTAATTGAAATTAATTTCATGTCAAAATTTCATTAATTTATTTTTAAGACAATGAGTAATTAAGAATAATAAGAAAATTCATAAGATAAATCACAAGTGTTTGATTTTTTATTTTCCCTCCTTCAAAAATGAAGGAAAATTGAAGATTATAAGGTAAAATCATTAAGATAATGATGATCATTAAGTGGCTTTAAAATATCTCAAAACTCATAATTATCCTCAAATAAATCATAAAATTGAGCAAAACAAGCCAAAAGTTGAAGTTGGAACCAAAATGTGCTTAAGACACAAGTGTGGGTGCCAATCAGCACTAATGTCCTGATTCTCACAAAATCCAAGTTTTGGGATAATTTATCAGCTCAAAATCAAATTTAAACGTGCATGAGGATAAAAACAAGTTCAAAACTCCTAGAGAGATGGAAATGAAGGAATTTCAAGCCCTCTCTTCCATTCTCCTCAGTAAATAGAAACCACACCCCCCCCCCCCCCCCCCCCCCCCACAATATCAAATTAAAGGATTTGAACTTTCTACAACTCTAGAGTTTATTAAAAAAAAATTAAAAGTAGTGAGATGCTATAGAAATTCTGAGAGAAAAAACGAAGAGGAGACATTAGGTTGCTTACGAAACATTCAGTCATCTTAGATTTTTAAACACCTTCAATTATTTACACTCCTTCACATCAAATTCTTTATCAGCTCAACACCAAGCAAGCTACAACACATTACTCAACACATGCATTGCATTCACCAACACATACCTCCCTTCATCAATTAAACGGAAGATTCGTGAATTAAAATGTCTAACATTTTAAGGAGTCAAATTCATCCTTAAATTTGGCATCAAGTCGTTTGAAGAAAGTCGTGCATGCAGCAGGTATAATAATATTAGTCATTATATTACATATTTCGTAAAATATATACATGTTGATTGATGATATGAAATGAAAATTACTATCCATGAAAATATATACATAATCATGCATTAGATTAGAGGATGATTATTTATTTTCTATAATTCTATGTTTAGTATTCATACATATCATGCATTATCCCATTTTGAGTGAATCAAGTGCATAACAAGATTACCACCATCAATTTATTGAAAACCAATCTACAAATCAGGCAAAACGAGTGTTTAATACCTTCTCATCTTCATGTATGTATTGCTTTTATGTTTATTACAATCTCTCTCAATCACTAAAAAATCCTCTTAATTGAGACATTATCCAACTCACTCAAACTTGAATGCTACAAAAATAAATTCTTACAACAATTTATTTTTGTCAAACATATAGATTGCAGTGGTGCTTGAGCTTGGACCAAGGACAACGAGCGAGCGGGAAGGAGCGGTTGCCGTTGACGATAGTCGGGGCACGTAGTAATGGTGTTGTAGAGGAGTTGAAAGGGAGTAAAGGTCGTGGGATTGAAGTAAAGAATGCTAGTTAACAATTCTAGTCTGTTTTACCCAATACTCGATACTTGGTATTACTCAAAATGACGTATTGCCGCATAGGAACGTGGTTAAATACATAGATGCATCTTGAAACTTTGTTTAATTTCCATGACAAGATTTGAAACGTAGAGAACCTTTCACCTAGGATTCGCAATGTGACACTTTCCTTGTTTTTATCTCTCTTACATAACGTGGAAATAATTCTAGTGTGAACAGGTGGACTTAAAATGTAAGATCCTATTGCAAAAGAAACACAGTAACAGAGGGTTCAAACTTCAAAGTTCAAACGGAATATGCGAGTAGGTTTTTGTCAAACACGTGTCGTGGAATTTGTCACCCCAAGTTTAGACACCAAATGCGAAGTTATTGGCAACAAATTCTAGTAGCTCACTTTGTGGATTGAAGCCTGGTCAAAGTGGCGTTCACAAACAGTAGGTCTTGTGCCAGCATATAGATTTTATTGTATCCAAGATTCCAAATACAATGGTTTATCGAAAGATTCCAACTGCAATGAAATTTCCTTTATTTACAGACAATTATGCAGTCCTTCATAATGGACATGTTTATTGATAAACATAATATATATATATATATATATATATATATATATCTTACATATATTTTTTCAAAAAATAATATTATTTTATTTAGCATTGTGTTTTAAAATTATTTAAGAATCTGACTTTTTTTAAAAGAAAAAAAAAATTCGGAAACGCATGATTAAAAAAATATGGTGTCACTTAAAATTTAGCCAAATCAACTAAAAATTGTGCTTTTTGAAAAAGAACAGATTTTAAGGGATGAAATCATGTTTTTAATTACTAGATGCCCAAATAACTTTAAAATAATATCAATTTAAATAATTAATAAAATGATATTATTATTATTATTATTATTATTAGGGAAATGCTAACGAGTGCCCTTAGGGCACTCATTAAGAATCCATTTAAAGAAAGTTTTTATTTCACTTTTATAGGAAATGTAAAAAGCTGTTAAAATATTAATTACTTTTTTTTCATTTCCCATACAAACTTTCTTTAAATGGATTCTTAATGAGTGCCCTAAGGGCACTCGTTAGCATTTCCCTTATTATTATTATTATTCAAAATTTACACTTATTTTCAGAGTCATAACCTTACCCAAAAGTCACATTTCTCTAAGCAATACCATCTATACCAAGTAGGGTTCTTGTATGCAGGAGGGTGTACTATATTATGATTTAATCACACATCACAACCGTACACTAACATAATAAAAATTTGGAAATATTAACTCTTATTAGAAGATATGATTGATGTTAGATAATGATATCCTTGTGCATAAATCCATTTGGAACCATTACATCTACTCCAATTTTATATGGTGTATTCAAGATTCTAACTCAACTAACACTACTTAGAGTTTCCAAATATGACATCCAGAATTCAAATTCTTATTCAAATTATATCTACCGAAATATCAAAAAAAAAAATTTATAGTTTCTGCCTATCTATGTAGGCTTGTAGATTCATTATGAATATAATGGATACTTTTAGTTTCAACAAATGGTATATCCGAAAAACAGTAAACATTTTGCTATGAGTTTTTGATGAGGCAGTGCAAAAATCACATGATTTGGGTTTCTGATAGGGGTGGCAATTTGTACTCGCGTGTTGGATTCGAGTCGTGTCGACTTATGAGTATTCGATTATATAAGTCAACACTAACCTGAAGCGTTTATTAAACGGGTCAAAACTCCTTAACTTTAACACAACTTATTTATTAAATAGTCAATCATGTCGACCAGTATATCAAATTTTATCAAAGTGAAATAAAATATAAATTTTAGTCTTAACCCAATTGATTTGAACTATGAAAAACCAAACAATTTTAATGTAAAATTCAAAACTAACGAATAACCATATCACAAATAATCATTCAAAACTCAAAACTAAAACATATCTCAATATCTTAAAAATCAATTGCAATATGTCAAATAAATAAACTGCAACAACTAATAAATTTATATACCTAAGATTATGAAGAGTATATTGGTAAAATGATATTTAATTAAATGAGTCAGGCAAGTCAAGTAAGTTCTGTGGATTAGACATGAATACGACACGTTTATTAAACTAGTCAATCATGACTATCCAAATATGACACAAACTAATTAAGCCTTAACCTATAACCTGTTAATTTTGTGTTATATTTGCAAGTGGTATGGGATATTTGCACTCCTAATTTCTGGTCATTTCATTAAAGAAATCACACTCATTTTTAGGATGGAGTGGGGCAGGAGGGGTAGTTCTAGAATGAAAGAGATTGGATTTGGGACTGTAATAATGAAGTTAAACAATGGATTAAGCTTTATTTCTTTCAAATTATAGTCTACTTTTTTTCGGTAATACAAATGATAGTCTACAAAACCTACTAAAGTAAGAAAAATTATATAAATATATTTATATTTATATATTTGTTTTCAAGAGATGTTGGGTAATATGTCAATAGCAAACTTTTAAAGGGCCCCCTTTGTATCCTTGGTGCGCAACACACGAGAAAAACAATTCAAAGAAATAATACATATATCTCACCTACCCATTATTATCTACACGAATTCGCCTTATTAAAGCAGTGAGAAACGAAGAAAAGTCATCCCCACGTATCTAATGAAGCTCATATAATGCAGCTTCCGAGAAATCCTTCTCAAAAATACCCTTTTTTTTTAATTATTATGATCATCTCAAGATTTCTAGGGTCTACATGCCTACATGTGAGTGAGTCTACAACCAAATATTAAGTTTCAAAAGTCATATTAATTCCTACCCAAAAAAAAAAACGTCACATTAATTATTATTATTATTATTTGCTTGATGGTCAAGGTATAAAAGTGGAGAAAGTTCGACCATATTTATTTCCCAATCACTTAGGTGGCAAGAATGTGAAAGCAATTTTGTCTTTTATCAAATTTTTATTTATCATTTGAGTGTAATACAACTAGATGCAATGATACCTCTTTATTATTAAACTAAGATATCAATTATTTTTTAGTGTACACAAAGATTAAACCTTAAATCTCTTATCAGAGAATTTACCAATTAAGCTAACTGAAACTCACAATTGCCCTAACATACTTATAATGTAGAACTTAATACATGCATGCATTGTACATTTATCATTCAAATTTACACACAAATCCACATAATTCAAATGATATTTTTTAAAAATCCCAATCATTGCAAGTTTACATTTTCTTATTGACTTATGATTTTTTTTTCTTAGTTGATTTTGTTTATTTGTTTAGATTTTTCTTTTAAATTTTGTTTTTCTTTTTTAAAAAAATTATAATTGTATTTCTTACCTCAATTATTTTTTCAAACAAAATAAAAATTAAGGAAAATAACCTATAGAGTCAGTGTCTCTCCCTCTCACACAGTTAATTAAATAAAGGAAAATTTTAAAAATAAAATAATTTCTATAAAAGTACTATCAAAATTTTTTTAATATAATTTATTAACAAAAAACACTAATTAACTTTTAAAAAATAAAAAAATAAAAAGCACTTGTTAACTTGACCTTTCACTAAATTGTGAAAATTTCAATCATAATTGTTTATTAAGAAGATTCGATTCTCTGGCCCATCTTTCATCATTGGCTTCCACTAGATAGGGCTTCTTTGCATGGCCAATAATGTTCCCTCTGTGAGAGAGTCATCAATCCAATGACCTACTATTGAGTATTGACCCCAAAAATATCAGGAACCTACTTATTGCACAAATCCCCTTGGTTATCATTTCTTTTCTTGTGCCCACTGGACCCAATATTCTGATATTGTAGTACAAAAGTTGAAAGTTTGAAAGTTGGAACCCCAGTGGCTTTGCAGACAGAGCATAAATCTTCAAGCAAATCACGTAACTAATTAAGGCACAACGAGCGCATGATTGCATTAATTTTCAATGACATTATAATCCCACTCAGAATGTGAACAATTCTTGGATTGTTGGACATGGCCTTTATTACTGTCCTTGCTAGGCTGGTAAAACTGACAATCAATTTGAGTGGGACTTTTTCCCTTTTCTCTTTTCCTTATTGGTGTTTCGTAGAACATGAGATTGTAGTGCTAAATTATTTCCGTAAAAGGGTCTATTTTGTTTGTTCACTGTTTTAAATTGAGATATCCACAAATGTTGTGGACTTTGAAACAATATTAGATACAATTTTCATGAATGTCTTACTTTACCCATAATTTATTTAAACACCTAATATCCCTTTCTATTTTCTTTATCTAGGTAGAATTTCAGGAGGGTTTACTTTGACAACCAATAAGTTATTATTTCAAGATAGTTGAATTTTTTAAGGTAGATAAACAATTAAGACGAAAAGAACATCACCTAATAGGATAGCTTTTGTTGTATCGCCACTGTGTACATAGAAATGACTTTAAATTCTATGATCCAATGTAAGCATATTCATTAAGTTCTTAATAGTTTATAGCACTCAATATTCAATAATATCATGTTAATTGTTTAGAGTTTTAAGGTACCTCTATTGAATAATTCTTGAAATGCTATCCATCTGATTTGAAATTGGTGGATTAAATTTTATCATATCATCAATATTTTATACAAATACTAAAATAGTGCTAGTTAATATTTATTTAAAATTTAGATGACAAAATTTCAATAAACTTCTTTCAAAATAGATTAATAAGATTTCAAGAATATTGCAGTAAATTTATTCTAACAAATCTATAAAAAAAAAAAAAAAAGGATAAGAACAAATGAGTTATTATATATTGGGTTCAACATAATAATTTCAATTTTAATTTTAATTATTTTTCAACCCAACCGAAATAGCATCACACTGTAAATAGAAGTTAACGTGTTTAATCTCAAATTATAAAGTCATCGTCATTATTTCAATCTCATAATCAAACATAGGATCGAGTAAATGGTACCCACCAATCCATGTAGTCCAATCCTTTATTTTATCCTAACAGTAAAGACAGGCAGAGAGAGAGAGAGAGAGAGAGAGGGAGATAATAAAGTACTAGTATCTTTCAATTAAAATTTTAATGGGTTTGAAAATTTGAACATGAAGCTAAATTCCATTGACAAATGACATTGAAAGGTCATCAAAGCCTTTTGAGGTCATCTTCTTCTTCAATCATACAGGCCCCATCTCACCCCAGTTCTCTTGGAACCCAAGGCCTCAAAAATCACCATCCACAAGAGGTTCTTGACTCACTAGTCCTTCCCCAAAATCAGACATGGCAGAAAACAAGCCTGCAGAGATCACAGATTTCCAAATTATGATCGCAAACAAAGATGATAACAAGAAGCAGTTAGCTCCAAAAAGAAGCTCCACCAAAGACAGGCACAAAAAAGTGGATGGTAGAGGCAGAAGAATAAGGATGCCAGCTCTATGTGCAGCCAGGGTTTTCCAGTTAACACGAGAATTGGGTCACAAGTCTGATGGTGAAACGATTCAGTGGCTATTACAACAAGCTGAACCGTCAATTATAGCTGCAACTGGTAGTGGTACTATTCCAGCTTCAGCTCTTGCAGCTGCAGGGTCCTCTGTTTCTGAACAGGGTAACTCTGTTTCAACAGGTTTGCATACAAAGATGGAAAGCCTAGGAGGACCAGGTATTGGGTCCGGTGGTAGGGTCAATTGGACAATGATGAGTGGAAATTTGGGTAGGCCTCATGTGTCAACTGGGATGTGGCCCTCTATTAGTGGTATTGGGACAGGTTTTGTTCATAATCCAAGCCAGACAAGCTTGAATTTTGGGAGTGAAAACTCGAATTTCCTTCCCAAATTTGGATTCCATGGGTTTGAATTTCCAAATATGAATTTGGGTCCTATGAATCTTTCCGCAATTATGAGTGGAACTAACAGGCAAGTGGTCCCTGGTTTGGAACTTGGGCTTTCTCAAGAGGGTCATATTGGGATGATAAATCCTCAAGCTTTGAGTCAGTTGTACCAACACATGGGGCAGAGCCGAGGTGATGCAGATTCCTTGAATCAGCAACAGGAACCTTCTGATAAGGATGATTCTGAAGAATCGAGGCAGTAGCTAAAAGGGAGAGATTGATCATGACTTATAGCATAGGTTTGCTTGGACTAAGAAGCTAAGTAGATTATTACGGTATTGAATGGTTGGAGTTTATTATTGAGAAAGTTGGGAATTCAATTCAGTGTTTTTAATGTATTGGGTTAAATACGATAGGTGACTTGCAGGATTGCTCTTCTTTGTACAACAAAATTTTCATCCTTGTCTGCAAATACAGGTTTTTTGCTCTCTCTTTCTTTTAACTCTTCAAAAAAAAAAAAAAAAAAAAAAAAAATCTTATGTTTGAGCAAGCTAACTTAAGTAACCATTCCTTGTGCTTTATCACATGCAGGATGAATTACGAAGAGAGCAATAGTTTGGAGGTTTGATTTCTCTTTGTTTCTTATTGGTTATGAGGTGTAATATTGTTATCAAATGTCGTATTGCTAGGAATTTTCACTTATTTGCTTACACATATATTAATATTATATATCGCTTAAGAGTAATAATCTCTTTCTGAAAATAAACTTTGGAGTATAACAATGCTTAAGCTATATAGCCTATAGAAGAGTGCCATCTATGTGCTTCCCAATTTGAACAAGGCAGTGATTTCCCATCTAACTTGTCAATTGAAGAGTAGGTATGCAATTTCATATCTTTTTTTTCTTTTTCTTTTTTTTTTTTTTTTGGTTGAACTTCAAATGCATATTTTCTTGGATTCCCTTTTTACTGCTGTACTTTTTGTTGTTTGTCGTGCACGAGTTACACTTTTTTTCCCTTGTTTTCCTTGTTTGCTTTTCTTCTTTTGGACAAGTACCTACTCATCTAAAGAAAATGTACTTCAGACTTCATCCATGGAACTTGGCTCTAGTTTGGAATTAGTCTTTTCTATTATTGTACTTCTTCTTGTAACTTATAGCCCAAATCCAGAGATAGTGAAAATGATTTTTGCAGTCATCTATATCATGGTATGTGGATGGTACATAATTGTAAAGTCCATACAACATGAGAGGTATGATGCTTATATTGAATGCATCACATAATTGTTGCAAGACAGGGGATAGCTATATCTTTTTTACTCCCTAGCTATACCCTTCCTTTCCCTTGTATTTCTCATAATTATTAAAAAAAAAATTAGAAGGGTTTATTATTTTTTTTGTCCCCTTAATATTTTGTAATATATTTTTTGTTTTGGTCTTGGAGGATAACTATAATATATTGTTTTGCCTTTTAAAAGAATATCTTTATTTTAAGTTGTATTTTTGTAAAATCTCTTAATGTAATTATATGTATCACATCACTTGTCAATTTATAAATATAGAACCATTTAATTATAATGATATAGTGTGAGAGACCCCAAACTTGGGAAAATTTGGCTCATGTGAACAAGTAAGGTCGTGTTAATTGCCTCTCAAAATGCATGACTTTGACTAATGATAATTGACCCCTAAATTAAGGGTTTTACATGAAATCACTATTTATTTTATTAAATAAGAAAACCATATTGAAAATACCTCATTTTGTTAATTGAATTAAAAATTTACATTTGAAGAGTATAAAAGGAAAGTTAGATGACTTTGTTCCTAGAAACAATTTAAAAAATTACATGGTTTAAATTTCCTAGTTACATTCTAAAAAAATGAAAATTAGATTAATAAGTCCTAGTTTAGAACCAAGATAAAAGATTGAAGACTAAGTTACAAAGTGAGAAAGTGCATAGTACTACCTCACCCAATTAATCAGTTTCCTAGAATGTAATAGACATGGTCATGTCACGTAATCAACGCATCAAAACATGCCATAAATACAAAAGCAACATTTTTAAGAAAACAAATCTAACAATTAGGGTTTCGAAAACAAGTTTTGAACATATCTTCATCAAAAATTCTAGTTCTATAACAAACATGTTCATCTCATATCATCAATCACAAACATATTTGTAGTTCTAGAGTAAAAGTTTGGTTCTACAGTACTTTGATTAGAGGGTTATACTTCCATGCACGATTGGTTTCATCAAAAGACGGTTTGAATGTTCTTTGGTATCAAGCTCTTGGCTCCTTGGACATTACCTCTTCCCTTCAATTTGTCCTATTTGGATTTTCAAAATTTTGGATAAACCCTCCTCCCTTCAAAAGGTCTCTTCAATCTTCTTTGGAAATTTTGGTAGAATGACAGCAAATCTTGGATGAATCGACTATTGAAAACTAGGGGATAATTTGATGATCCAAACACTAAGGTTTGTGTTTAGGATTTGTGGAGGCAATTGGGCATTAATTCAAGAAGAATTGAGAGCTTCTAGGGCTACAAATTTCAAGGCTAATTATCTTACACATCCACACACACACACACACACACACACATATATATATATATTAAATTGCTAATCAGAAAATTCGAAAATTAGGCTGAAAATTTGTGTCAAGCACTCAAGTGTTGATTCTGGTCCTTAATTGCCGAGTGACACTTGGGAATCAAGTCCAAATGATATTTGACACTTTGATTCAGAGTCCAAATGGGATTCGATTTTGATTTTTCACACTTTCAAACATTTTTTTTATTAGTTTTAAAGAGAAATAAGACTTGGGACCTATTATCCCAAAAAAATCTAAGATCATCAACTAAATCTACATAATCTAATTATCTAATAGAATTAAATAATCTTATGCTTGTTGGTGCATTCTTGTCCTAAGCTTAGTCCATGAGATTATTACATGTCATTAATCATGATTTTTTCTTTAGAGAACCAATCATAATTAAAATTAATTATAATCACAAGTATTTAGTCACAATCATATGACTGCGTATTAACCTTGATTTGACTATATCTTTTAATTTGGTGGCTCAATTTAAGCGCATGATATGTCGTTTTGATCGTTGGAACTTCTAGATTTATTTTCAATTAAGTAATTGAAAATCTAACGATCAAACTTATGATTTGTCCCTTACATAATAAAAAATGATTTTCCTTTAAAATGAGATTAAATTGAGGTTGCAAATGGGGTGTCTACATCTAGCTACAAATGTTGTATTCACATGGCGTTTACAACTCCTAAACCATTAATAAATATATAAATATATATACACACACATTAAATTATTAATAAATATGAGACTGGAGTCTTATCGAATTTTTGAATGAAATACATATTACAACGATATTGGTTATATCTTTTTTAGTTCTCTGTACTCATTTTCTCCTCACCTAATAGCTTGGTGCTGGTGAGAAGCTGTGGCTGGCAGCATGAGGTCTTTGAATATGGTGGATGAGTACGGATGCTTTTAAAGAGGCATTATTGGTGGTTTTGAGAAATGTGTAGTGTTGGTAGATCAGTAACAATTTCTACGGGTTCTATTGTCGGCAACCAATGGGTTTGTAGTCGCTTGAGGCGATTGTGGTTGGTAGATCAGTAACAATTTCTATGGGTTCTATTGTCGGCAACCAATGGGTTTGCAGTCGCTCGAGGAGATTGTGGGTTATTAGTTTCAGCTATATTGATGATTTGGGTTTATAGAGGGTTCAACTAGTCTAAGTTGCCTACTTCAGTTTGTTGGTAGCGGTATTTGGGTGTGATTGGTTAATCAAAGTTAAAAGCCTTTGTATAACTCTTAAGTACTATTTTTCATTTTATGTTTCACAAATTACATTATATTATGTGTTTTTTTTTTTTTTACTTTAATTACTTTATAATTAAAGAAAAATGCCGTGTAATTGATTGTAATCGGTGGAATATTAAAATGAAACATTTATAGTGAAATAGAGCGTTTTTATCTAATTAGTCAAATACTCGAATCGATTTTATTACTGATATCATTGTGGTCAAATAGACAGATAGACTCCTATAATCACGTTAAAACAAGCTACTTCACACTAACCCAAGTACTCACAAATGTGTATACTTACCAAGACTTTGTGTGCATTTGTTTCAGCTTTTAGGAGTTGAAAAAGCGTTTTTTGCTACCGAAAGTCCAAACCGTGTGTTTGGTGAAGTTTTGGAAATGCGCTTTAATAAAAAGTTCATAGTTGCAAAACGCTGAGGAAACTCAAATTGTGTGGCATCAAAGGAGCAGCAATTACAAGAAAGTTGTGAAGTACGTTTAATGTTACCGTTACAAGTTGAGCAAATTGCCAAATTTGCCCATAGTTATTCTTAAAAACTCAATTTTATCCCTTTGTTAATAACACAATTTTATGAACGGTTCAAGCAGCTCTTTGGAGACTACTATGAAGTATGAATTAATGCCTCCATACAAAATAACAAATCCCATTTACACCATGCTTCTACTCCCTGGACCAGAAAGAGCAATGGGAGAGAAATGGCCCTTTAGGCATAGGAAATCTTTATTTATTTTGGTCCAAATGAAAATCTAATCAAATGTCAAGAAATACAAGGTGATCGAATGACATATCAGACCCAACCCAAGCAACAAATTCTTAGATTTTGTGAGAGTTCTCCGCATGACCTTGATAATCCAACCATGTTCGTATTTGGAGCCAAGGGCCATTGGGTTTATTTATTTTTTAATTGGTAAGTTACACTTATGAAAAGAGGTGTTAATTGAGATATAGCTCATTGGCTAGCTAAATCTTTTGACACTCATTTGGTCGCAATTTCTTTAACAACAAATAGATAGGAAATGAAATCTATTTTATTAAATTTTGAATATTTATTTTTTTATTTACTTAAATTTTTTTAATTTGAGAAACGAAAATTCAATTTAGACAAATTTTCTTGGATCACAAGTATATTTCAATAATTTTTTTTACCTTAATTTACTGATAAAAGTCATTTAATTTATTTATTAAAAAAAAAAAAGTTAGTAATGTAGCAAAGCTCTGGCAACAGGCAAGAACCTTCTTGGACTTGCCAACCAAACTGAATAGATTACATCCTAAACCTGTCAACCCAGCCCAAACTCAACTTCACCATTTACTTTTGGATAGGTCTTATATCCAATAGCACACCCATACTGTAAAAACACGTAGTAAACGAAGCTCAACACAAGATAGAGTTGACCATTGACCATTGACCATATCGTATCATCTGTGTTTTTTCCTCATTTTTATTCATTCTCATCATTTATAAAAAAATAAAAATAAAAATAAAAAAAGAGCTCTCTCCCTCTCTCTTTTTTTTTTTCCTGGGTGATACAATGGTAATATTAATAATGAGAATCATATCTCCCTCTCTTAGTATTTTACTTTATATTCAACCAACTACAACATGACATATGACATATATTTAAGTTAAGAAAAATCGACGTTTGATCGATTGCAATTAGTGGAATATAAAATGAAATAGTTTGAAGACGATAGAAAATTATATTCATACTAATGGTATCATTCTATCCCTAGAAACCCAGCCCCTGGGTCTTTGGAATACGACTAGACTGCTTCCTCTACATACATTATACATATTCAATCACATAGGGTGTAAGGACTACAATCAGCTTGGAATCTTGATCTTACTTCTTAAAATTTCCAAAACAAAAAACAGAATTTTGGTGAAGGCACTGATAATTGGTACAAGTGGGCCAAATTGCTTAATGAGAGATTCAGAAGAGTCGGTTGCATGGACAGAAGAGGTGGTCCATTGAAGTGAGAGTTATTTGGACCACGTAACCAAAGATGAAATGTAGCCAGCCAGAGGTCCATTAGTGCTGAGACTCGGTTTTCAAATATGAGTCACAGTCCTTTGCTGTTTCACACTCTGGAATTTCAACCAAAGCCAAGTGGTACTGTCTGAAGAAAAATTATAACCATTCAATTTATATATATACACACACACACCAGTGATGTGAATCCTGTGGTGGACTGATTCAGTAGCCAAAAATAATAAAAATGGACTGATGCTAAAGCAATCGAATCTGTAACCCATTCAGCCCTGACCTATATGGATCAATGGTGCTGGGACAAGTTTCACGGTGGACCATGGCATTAAGGGCCACGAGTTATTGGGTTGGTTTTCTTTTTTTCCTTTTTTCTTTTTTTGGGATACATTTTTATTGGGTTGGTTCTTGAGCTGGTTTACAATGGCATAATTGGTCCAATTTGTAGCATAACAACAATAGTAATGCACGCGATTTGGTTAAAATACTAGTTGGCATTTTCTACCTGTTGTTTCCAATAGAAACCTTCATAACTAAAATCTTCCACCTCTAATTATCAAATTATAAAAACGAAAAAACAATATGGGACATTAATCAAGTCAAGTGCATTATTCAAGTCAAGTTTATTGGAGAAAAGAGAAGGGAGAATGATGTCAATAATGAGAGAACCAAAATCTGTATTATCTCAATTGAAATTTTTGTTTTTTATTTTTACAATTCGATGGTTGCAACAATGACAGAGATGAGCTTTAAACCATAGTTCTCCTTATAAATGAGGATAAACGATACCACTGAATTACAAAACTCTTAACATCTCAAATTAATATATATATATATATATATATATGAATCTCAAATTAGAAATCTAATCCTTGTATTCTACTATCTCGACCATTGATAGTTGCACTAGTCAACAAACCATTGCCACATGAAATTGTTAAATTACAACCTCTGCATATACACAGATGTAATTAAAATAATCACAAACACACCATGACTTTGACACTAGATAATAAGAACCCCTTGCATTAAAAATAAAAAATAAAAATAAAAAACTACCCATCCAAATTGGCAGAGGCTTTTAAGTGGAGTTGTGGTGTGCCTTTGTGTTAGAACTCCTTTCCCTCTCCCTTGTGTGTGTGTGTGTTTGTTTCTCAAAAAAAAAAAAAAGGGTAATTGTCTTACATTGCTTAAGAGAGTATGTTGTGTGTAGTATAACATGCCCCACCCTCCCTTAAAAGTTACCATGGCTTTTGAGTGGAGTTGTAGTGTACCTTTGTGTTAGAACCCCTTTCCCTCTCCCTTGTATGTGTGTGTGTGTGTGTGTGTTTGTTTGTTTCTCAAAAAAAGAAAAAAAATGGGTAATTGTCTCACATTGCTTAACAGAGTGTGTTGTGTGTAGTATAACTTGCCCCACCCTCCCTTAAAAGTTACCATGGCTTTTGAGTGAAGTTGTGGTGTGCCTTTGTATTAGAACCTCTTTCCCTCTCCCTTGTGTGTGTGTGTGTATTTGTTTCTCAAAAAAAAAAAAAAAAAAAAATTGGCAGAGTCGCAAGGAGGCAGAATTGGCCTTGACCTTTCCAAATTTAAAGAAATTTCTTACTTGTAAAGAGAGTTTTTTGAATTTGTAATTCACTACCCTTCCAAATTATCTCGAGCCAGATTCTAAAAAGGGTCGTCCAATTTAAATTTTAGAAGACTAAAACACCATATTGTTCCAACTCCTAATACTTTATAGCCAATTTAAATATTAACATAAAATAAAGTAAGACTATCATGATTTGATTCTTCCATGTCTCTTTTTTTTTTTTTGATAAAAAATGTGTAACTTTATTAAAGAGTTTGGCTTACTTTCAGTACCTTTTTAACTGGACATGTCTTTTTGTTTTAAATATACAATGAAAAGTGGTAGTGAGTTTTAATCCCCACCTTTTATTTAGTTAGTAGATGATATGACATTCTCTCATTAAAACAAAAGGAGGATCCTTGAAAAAAATAATACTAGAAGTAAGTCAAACTTTTTATTAAGTATGCGTTTGGATAGCGCTTATTTTGCTGAAAACTGAAGACTGAAAACTAAAAACTGAAAAAAAAAAATATATATATATATATATATTTTTCACTGTTTGCTACAGTAAATGTTACTGTTCATTAGCCTGAAATTACTGTTCATGGCCAATGAACAGTAACAAACACGCTGTTTTGAAAAAAAAAAAAAAAAAAAAAAAAAACGCGGAAACGCAAAACGCGCCGCGGAAACGCACTAAGCAAACAGACACTAAGACGAAGATAAAAACAATATATCTTGAGCTAAAGCTGACTCAATCATATTAGGATTTTCCTCCATCCAAGTTATATAACTAACAACATTCTTAACATATTAAACCAAAATGTGTGCTAGCCGGTTGTCTTGTCCTCTGACATGAGATATTTGTACCCTTAAGTAGTAGTAATAATAATAATAATAATAATAATAATAATAATCAAAGAAAAACCATATTTTTCTTTCACTTATTTTTTTGAACACCTTTTATACTTTGCTTTTACAAGTTGTGAATAGTGGTGGAGTCCTGTTGCACATCTTGAATTCCTACGCTACCATTATCACATGTTAGGTAATAATAAGTATGTGTAAGTTTCTTCCCCAAACTCACTTCTTCTCTTTCTTTTCCCATAGATATTTTTATCTCTTTATCGTTGATTAATTGAGTTCTTTTGTTTAAGGCAAAAAGATGATATATATATATATATATATATATATCGTTAATTTTTAATTCTTATTCATATATGATTTCATTCAAGATAATGTTATTACTTCTATAAAATTTGTGAGGAATTCATGTTTGTTAAATATATTCTTATTTAATCTAATAAATATTGCCAAGAACTACAATTTTTTATTATTAATATTTATTGTAATATATTTAAAAAAAAAATTAGCTACAACTGATATATTCTTTAAAAGAATATATGTTAACAATTTAGAAAGCAACCCTTGAATTCTATTGCTACAACTTCCATTCTCAAAAAGCGTCATTTGAAATCTCCAACAATGAGCTTCTTGCATATATTTTAGTTTATTTTTCTACTGGTTTGCAAAAATTTTAGTTGTTACTTGTTTGGCTATAATTATATATAAGGACACAATTCAGATGTCTAGTCCACAAGATGGATAAACCTAGGCTCAAAAAGCCCAAAATAATAAATTTGTAGAGAATAGGTTGGGAAAACTCAGCTTTAATGTGTTGAAAACAAATATAATATATCCAAGCAACCAAAAGAAAAAAGGACAGAATAGGTTTATTCCAAGAAAAACGTCATCGGCTCAATCCGATGAGACTAGTTTCAGTGTATTGATTTTACGAGTTGGTTACAAACTTGATTCTAAGTCGCTACAGTGTTTTTTTTTCTCCTTTCTTTCGATCCCCTGTTCTCTGGGTCTTTCCTCCATTTTATACTCTCTTTCCCCTTCTTCCTTTCCCCTTCTTCCATTGCCCTCCACATGCAAGCTTGATGGTTGGTCTTAATCCTTGTCCCATCAGCACCTTCCGAAAGTCTTTATACAATAGCTATAAGGCTGAATAACACTATTCAAGTATCACTTTCACATTAATGTGGCTAGAGAGTTAGTTGCAGTGCATTTAATGCAGAGGCTGCAGTTATCTTTTTAGATATTTTAGGGCTCCTCCCTGTCTAACGTTCTTGCAATGCTTATCCGCACCAACAGAACTTCCCAGAACATTACCTTGGTCGATAGGCAAACCTCTTCGAACCTTGGCTTTGGTTAGTCAAGGAATCATTCATCCTCGGCCCATCCTATTGAGCCATTATGACCTTCTCGGACAAACCCTTATCCTCAGCTTAGGCTACAGGCCTAATATAAAAATGGGTAATGAACTTTTTGGGCCCAATATCCCTACAATATATTAAGAAGGGACTCCTCTCCCATTGAATAATCAAATTTCCTCTAATTTTTATTTAGATGTAAGACATGTGACATTTAAAATCAAATAAATCACACGTGTCGCACAATAGTAGCTACATGGTACTTCTATATTTTATTTTTTTATATTTTTTTCCTTTTGTACTTACATATTACCTCAATGATTTTTCTTTTTCTTTTTTTCTTTTTTTATAGGAGTACCTCTATGATAATAAATAAAACATAGGTAAAAAAAACGCCTAAAACTTTTGCTAATCTTAGCATAAATTTAGTAAGTTTGATAGACATTTGTGTTATATATTTCTTTTCTTTTCTTTTCTTTTTTTTTTTTTTTTTTTTTGAGAAGAGGGTTATACATTTCTTGGTTTATAAAATACTTCATTTTCATCTTGAACTATGTTTTGTAATTTTTTCTTATACTATAACACTAGTATGTAAAAAAAGGGGAGGAAAGTATTCATCAAAGTTATAATTCCCCCTTTCCCCAAAATCCAAAGTATTCTTCAAAGTTCAAAATCCAAATAATCATTCTAAGGGTAATTAGAACATAGAATATAAGTAAAATTATTCAACACACCCAGTGTATTTATACCCTTCTCTCTCATAAAAATGGATCTTATATGTAAGTATCGCATATGGGACTCACATTTATCTAAGAGGAGGATATAGTACATCAAATATACAAAATAATTTCTCAAAACATAGGAAATCTTATTCAACAATGCAAAGCCATATCTTCTTCTTTTACTTTTCTTTTTTAATTTTTTCTATATATTTAAATAAGACGTAAAAACTAAAACAAACCCAATAAAGAAATAAAAACCTAATAAGGTATGGAAATCAAATATTGATAAAAAGATAGAAAAGATAAGGAAATATAATTAAAAATAGATACTCCCTCGAATATTCTAGAACATTAATTTTTTATTTTTTGATAATTAGAACATTAAATTTTCAATAAAATTAGGGATACAACAAAAATTTACAAATATTTCACAACATTCTTAAATAATATACCATGTCACATATGGGTCCATCATAATTTGCAATTTATTTTTTTTAACAGTCCATGTGTGAGGTGATAAACTAATTGAGAATGTTATGAAATTTTTGTGTCCCTAAAAGGCAAGAACGTCTCTAGGCCTAGGCCGAAGGTTCCCTACACCTCAAAATTTTATAAAAGGGTTCTAAACCAAACCCACCCCATCCAAGGCTCCCAAAGTTTTGGACTAATAGAAATCCAACCCAATTGAAATCCATAAATTTTTTCACCAAAAGAAAATTATCATGAGTGTGTTAAGTTGGTGGACTAGATATTTTCAATTGTAAAGATGTTAATAAAACCTAAATACAAAAATTTAATTAGTAATTTTACATCTCAAAAGACAAAAAAAAAATCGTTTTTAAACAAAAATTAATTAGATAATTATACATTTTTTTAATTGATATTTAAATTCTTTTTTTAAGTCTCGCTTGAACTACATTGAGTTGGCCCTTCAAATAGCACTCTATCACTTCTCAAAAAAAAAAAAAAAAAAAAAAAAAGCAAGAGTCTTGTACTTAGTAATATATATTGATTTTCTTTATAAAGAGAACTAGAATTCAAACCTCCCTCCTACAACCATAACCACCCTCGGCTTGATCCCCAATCCGGATCTGAAGAAGAAAAGAAAGGTGATAGAGCTGGAGGAAGGCAAAGTGGTCACTCAGAAGGGGGCCAAACAACCAAAAAATGCTAAGGACAAGCAGGCTTCCTCCATGGAAAGCAGAGAGGACCTAAACATCGCCGATATATGTCAATCGCAACGCCTCTGGGCTCCGCGCTTGGAACTCGACGCTGCTGCCATTCCGTGGAACTCCACCATCCGAGAGTTCCAAAAAGGACACTCAGCATACATCGCTGAAACTCTGGAGCAGCCTCTCCTCTTACCCAAAGATATGGAGGCTCTGAGGAGTATGAGGCAACCAGACCTTTTTATGTCCCTGAAGAGGGACCTTGCTATAGTAAGTGCTATGTTGTCCCTCTTTCGTTCTTTCCCGCACTCTTTTCATTGATACTTAACAGGATTTTTCTATTGTTTTTATGCAGGTCACTCAACAGGTTTTTGTGGCCGAGGAGTGGATCAGGGAAGCCTGGAGCCAGACCAAGGCTAAGGCCCACTCCCGTGTGGAAGTTGAAAGATCCTTGGGGGCCCTAAAACACGAATACCAAGAATTGGCCACCAAGCTGACGACCAAGGAGAGAGCCAGGAAGAGTGCCGAGGCCGGGTTGAAGAACGCACAGGACCAGGCCAAAGATCAACGAAAGAAGCTCTATCTCACCGAGATAGAGCTTGCCACGCAAAGGCAGCTGGTCCTAGACCTAAAGGCCAACCTGGAGAAGGCCAAAGCCTCCGCTCGGGTAGCCGAGGAAGTAGCAAAGGCCTCAAGTCAGGCTTCTTACAATCTCAGTGTAGAAGAAACCGAGATTAGGCTTGCTGAGAAGCTAACCGAAGTTTGCAGGGATTACTGCAAGGCTACTTGGGCGGAGGACCTCAACCTTGCCGGAGTCCCTGTTGACTCGAAGTGGAGGCAACCGGGGAGGACATACTATCATCCTGACATCCGCGAGGCCCCCGGCTCCCTCCTATCTCCCTCTACCCTTGATTAATTCAAACCTCCCTCCCACTTGAAAATAGAGATGATCAAGTTCTTGAAACTCTTCATTTGAAGAAATTATACAATCTTCTAGTAGACTATGTTATTTGTTCATCATTCCACTAAAAGACTTTTACTTGTTTAAAATTGTTGACTCAATAATCAGTTTCTGTTTTAAAAAATTTTTAACTCAGCAATTTTAAACAAATTGGAGTCTTTTAGTGAAATAGTGAACCATGTCACTTGTCCACCATGAGAACCTTATAATTTCTCTTTCGTTTGACTAAAATGCTTGCCATGAAAATGCACTGAAGTAAACGATTTTTTTTTCTTTTTAATTTGTTCATTTGTGTGACTTGGATAGATTGAAAATTTGGGTGCACATTCAGAAAATGATTTTCTTTAATTTAAAATGATTCTATGGTTTAAATTAAATATTATAAATCTAAAAGAGTATCCAACATCACATCATTTAAAATTTTAAATAAAGTGACACTCCGTACATTATTAAATCTATGAAATAGAATCTAAATTGTTAAATGAAAAAAAAAATTGAAAAGTTTCTTTTTTGCACATTTCTACAAGATTAACTTCTGTATTAAGAAACTTGAATTTAACCGGAAAAAAAAAAAAAAAAATTTGTAATGGTGGAGGACAATTGACATATTACCAATCAATTATGAGGTTGATTTCATGAATTTATGCTTTTAGTTAACCCCATAATTTGAGAGAGGAAGTATAATAACCCTTATTATTAGGTTTTTTTTTTTTTTTTTTTTTGGAGGGAGTTCCAACATATGACGTCTGTTTTTGATAATAGTTTTTTATCATCAAATCAAAACACCAATCAGTTTCTGATGTAAGCAAAGATTAAACTACAGATTTCTTATTCAACTATTACAAACTTGTCAGTTGAGCTAACTGAAACCCACCTTATTACAAACTTGTCAGTTGAGCTAACTGAAACCTAACTTATTACTAGCTTGTGTTAGGAATCAGGTTGAAAGAGTTACCGCTGCCTAAACATATCAAAACAAAAAACCACTTGATTCATAGAGATGTATGGGTATGGCTGCACATAGACATAGCCAAACTTCATCTTGACCAGACACATATGATCAATGTTGTTCGGTAGCTTATATTGGCTTCGGTATTGAATGCACACTCCTTTAAAAAAAAGGATTGCACATGATCCTCAGCCCCATTAAAACTGTCATTGCTGAGACAAAATCACCTTCTCAGATCAGCCATGTTCGATGTGCCCAAAATATAAGCCATTTTGGCATACAAAATTGCAAATCTCATGCTTTTAACATCATGTGTGGGCAAAAAGAAGCCCAATCACATGTAATGCTGCCATGGCAGGTGGGCCTAACAATCTTCCCAGTACGGACAGACTGTCCTCCTATGCTTCTCTTTTCTCTGTTTACTTTCAAATAATAAAAAAACACACTGTTCCAAGGATTGGGCATCAAAATTACTGATAAAAAAAAAAAAACATGTACTTGTATATATATCTTGTAAAAGACAAAAGCCCCAAGACATTGTTTACTTTAATCTGCAGATTCTAAACCCCAAAAGCGTGTATGTGTACATGTGTGTGATGGAAGAACAGTCCAATCCCAAATTAAAATCTTTAGAACCGCCCATTCAATATCTACTTTCTTCTTTATTTTGTCTTTCAGTCAGGTCACCTTGACTCATCGATGTTGCATGTGATACAACTCAAAAATGGCTGGACAAGTAAACCAAGCAAAACAGTCACCTCTCTCTCTCTCTTCCATGTGGCTATCATGTGCAGGATATGCAGCTGTGGCAAGTGGTCTGTATGTAAAGGATCATTGTGAGAGATCTCATTATGGGTGCGTTTCATTCTTCCCAAGTCCCCATCTGGTTTTTTATTTGGTCATTTGGTTGTTTGACTAACACCAGTATATTAGTATATTATAAGTTCACTCTATTGGACACTACAGAGAGTTGGTGGGTGAATAAGATCACGAAATAAGCCTGTTTTCGAACAACTATGCTTAGTTTACAAAGTATGGAGGCTGGGTCCCAGACTAGCGCATTTGAGAAGTCTTGGTAGTATCATAAGGGTGCAGAAAATAGAAGAATAGTATAATAAATATCTACTTATAATTATCCTGATAGTCCACGCATATACATGAATACAATTAAAAATATTACAATTAATCTATATATATAATAATAGGTGAAGCAGAGAGAAACTCAAATAGAATTTCAAATTAGAGTTTCAATTTTGTGTCATGTGTCTAGATTTGAATTCTCAATTTTGCGCCACTTGTCCTAACCAAAACTCAAAAAAAAAAAAAATCTAATTAGCTTATAAATTGGACTCCAATTTTGTGTCATTAATCTTATCTAAATTTTCTAATTTTTGTGTCCAAATAAATGATGTATTAACATTTAACACGGAAGTCAAGAAAACCACAATGATAATACTCATTGGCCTAAACAAGAACATCTCACCTACACACTTTTATGGGTGAACATCTCACCTACACACTTTTATGGGTGAACATCTCACCTGCCCATATTTAACACGGAAGCCAAGAAAACTATAATGATAATGCTACATCTCACCTGCACACTTTTATGAGCGAACATCTCACCTGTCCACTACCAGAACCAAGAAGTCCAACGAGAAAGCCTATAAAAGTAAAACATCATCTCCTCCTAATGCCATATCGTCATCCCATGTCTTCTCTTTCTCTCTCAACCTTTACCAACTAGATCCACACACACTACCATTTTCTCATCCTTTCGGATTTCTAAGAGTAAGGCCGGGTTCAAACACAATATTCAATCCCACTCTTCCTTGCTTCACACTCTCATATATTACCGCTTCATTGGCGCCTCCAAAAATATTTCAAGCTCAATGTGGAAACTAAATTTACCAAGATGAACATTTTATCATCACAATTGTTAATATTTTCGTGCGTAAGCACGGACTACATGCTAGTATATATAATATATAAAACGGTTTTATCTAATAAGTAATATATTGTGCACATTTTTAGTATTTGATACAAGTATAATAAATTTTAATTGAAACTTTTCCTAATTTTATTATATGTTTTTAGATGCTTTTTTTTTTCTCTTTTTATTTTGATAATTCTATTGTTACAATGGAGATAAGAGTTTTAAATCTTGAACGTCTCTGTCGGAAGTATTAGGAAGTGCTAGTTAAGCTATAAAGCTCTTAACATATGCCTAAATTTACATGTAAAAGAACTTGGCACAAAATTAGAATGTAATTAGAACGTAATTTGAATTATTGATTGAACTTTGACATTTAATATATTATTACTAGCTTGTAAGCCAATCCACATGCATGAATGCATTTAAAAATAAGCATAATTAGATGTAAAATAAATAATTTACCAAATTTGAATACGCCTGATGATCTTTTTTATTATTTCATATTATGAAAAAAAATTTGTGTTATTTCTCAACTAATTTTTGTTACATATGATAAGATATGATAAGCTAATAAATTACATATGATAAATTGAGCTTCCAATTTAATACTCTCTCTATCCCAAATTGTTGGTCTTATTTAGAAAACTCAATTTTTAAAAGGAACATTATTTATTATCTTATCTCTTAATTAAAAAGATATAAGTTTCTAAAATTACTCATAAACAAAGTTCTCAAAAAAAATTATCATTTAAAGTGCTTGTGTTTGGCATGGGCTTAATAGAAAACTCAATAAATTAATGGATTTTAATTCTAAAAACAAGACAAAATTTTGACACATCCCAAAATAGAATATGAGACCAACAATTTGAGATAGAATAAGTAACTTACCTATAATAAAATAAGATAAGTTACTTACTAAAAGAATATGATATAAACTTAAGGTCATAATTTTTGTTTTAAATAGTTTTATTTTATTGATAAGAGGGACAAGAATCAAGATCCATGTTCGAGAACCGAGTATAGACGAGGAATGAACAAGTATCCAAGCAGTAGGCAGGATTGTTAAATTAGACAACAGAAAGTAGTCCAAGCATCACCATGGAAAGAAGAGCTAACTAAAGTGTTGGACATGCTAGTAATCTAATCTATATTAATGACATTTTAACTAATTTCACCTAACAATTGAGGGGCTCAAGAGGAACTGATGAGATGAAGATCAAGCTAGTAGACTCGACTATAAACGTGAGAAGGAAGAGTATCATTCTCCGTGCTCTGAAGTATCTAAGTATTACTCTCAAAACTAAGGAACGGAATGGGAATTGGAAGGGGGAGGGGGTGGAGTCATTTGAGAGCACTAGACTAATATAAATAAGGGTTCAACCTCATAACAGAGCTATTCTTGACTAGCACCCAAAGTTTTTACTTTTTACACTATATGTTGACTGCATTGGAACCTTTTTTACTATTCCATTGGGGATCATCAACAAGGAACATTGGTGTTCCATATATTGTCTAGAGAAATCACGATGGAGGAATGGTTCAAAATCCAACAACCCAAGCCATCAAAACCTCTACACGACGGTCATTTCTCTAAGAGAAGAAATTCCCCACCCATAACCATGTTAGCTGCGTTTCAAGAATATCTAATAATTTTCGGTATCTGCTTCTAAGTGTAAAAGATTTTATCTTCCTCTGCCACGTTCGGTTCCATATACACACGTCTACATACATCTCAGAGAAAGGACGACTCCACGCGCTGTATATTATTATATAATATTCCCCACACCAAGTAGGAACTGAGGTGGCTACCCATATCTCCAAGTAGATGGTAACAACAATAAAAAGGTTGGTAAAAAGTAGAGTGAATATT
Source organism: Lithocarpus polystachyus (assembly GCA_033629205.1). Classification (NCBI taxonomy): domain Eukaryota; kingdom Viridiplantae; phylum Streptophyta; class Magnoliopsida; order Fagales; family Fagaceae; genus Lithocarpus; species Lithocarpus polystachyus. The sequence continues at coordinate 63,926,183 of CM066164.1, read as the reverse complement.
TAAATACATTCATATCTAGAATCCACCTCAAGCAGATTTCATTTCTTTTTTTCTCCTACTTTCCTTTCTGTGACTATGAGTACAGATTATACTAATCTAAATAAATGCAAATAATACCGATATTAAATTCATTCCAAAAAAAGGTGTGATATAAAAGAGAAAAATGCAATCAACATATACAGCCAGACCCAACAAGGGCAATGACAAGAAGAAAAGATAAGGTGCATTATTTAGGACTATAACTCTGCAAGGGGATTCTACCCATTAGTAGGCCAAACAAAATCTTTGGTGTCGAAGGTAGTAAATTGCTTGAATGGGGAGATTCCTTTAAGCCACAAAGAAATTCCCTAAAGCTTAACAAAATCCCAATAGATTTCTTAAATGATAAATATGACACACATATTCCCTCACTCAGCCAAAGGGTACCCAAAAGGTACACCAAAATCTAACTATAGATTTCATTTTTGATAGATTTTCCTCATAAAATGAACCATTCCTCTCTCTCAAAAAAAAAATAATAATAATAATAATAAAAAAACTTTAATTAAATCCTCATAGCATGGTACCGATATTGCAAAACAAGTGAAGAAAAGACACATAATAGGCTATAATAGCCTAGTAGTAGAACCTAAAAAGATCCTCAAAAGTGTCTAGCTTTAAATTTTTTTTTTTTTTTTTTTAAATATCCCAATTCCTAAACCATAACAAAAAAGAAAAGGAAAATTGAGATTTGATATTTGATATTTGATATTTGATATTTGATATTTGAGCCGCCATGTGAAAAAGAAAAAAAAAACACAAACACAAACCCTAAAGACTAGAGAGAGATGAGAGGAGGACCAAGTGTTTAGAAGGGGAAGTGGTGGGGGTGGACCCCATAATTAGGAGCGACAAAGTCGGATGATAGATAGTCCCATGCGCTTCCCTTTTCTATTTGTATGGTTATTGTTCAGATTTGTTTGTTGTTATATGTCCCTCCAAAAACTCTTCTTCCAGCTCAAGAGCCACCACACCACCCCCAACTAACTACTCACAACTCACAACCCCCAAAAAACCCCATTTCACATTTCTCATTCCCAATCTAATCCAAACTCCCACAGACAAAAACTCTTTGTGTGTGTGTGTTTGTGTGAGAGATAAATAAAATAAATATTATAACATTAAAACAAAAGAAAATCAGAGACACAGAGATTCCAGAGGACAAAGATACTCTCTATTCTGAAATCTCTCTTATATAAATATACTCCCTTTCTTCTCTATCAAGCTCTCTGCTTTTTTTACTCTCAATTTCATTTCCAAATGGATTGTTGGACCTCTTCTCTCACCATGGATGATGAATTTGAAAAGCTTGTGATTCGAATGAACCCTCCAAGGTAACAACTTTTTTTTTCTTTTACTCTGTATTTTCTTTGTTGGGGCTTCGTTGGTGTTGTTTGTTGTTGAATTGAGGTGGGTTCTTGTTTCTCTCTCTAAATTTTGGCTTTCTTGAGCTGAAATGTTTGAGCTTTTTTGTGATTTTGGTTCATTGTTGATATGGGATTTGCAGGGTTACAGTTGATAATGCCTCAAGCAGGAAAGCCACTTTGATTAAGGTATTTGATTGAATTCTTTTGTCTTATCTGACTTTTCTTGTATACAACTCAAAAGGGTCACTGTGGTTACAATGAATCTTTGTGAAAACGTTTTAGGTTGATAGCGCAAACAAGCGTGGGACTCTGTTAGAGTTGGTTCAAGTTTTGACTGACTTGAATCTTATAATTCGTCGAGCTTACATATCTTCAGATGGGGAATGGTTCATGGATGGTTAGTTTCTCATTCTCAAATGATGTATATATTCGTAAGAACTTGAATCAATGGTTTGTGATTGACTTTTGTTGTTTCCGTTTGTTCTTTACAGTATTTCATGTCACTGATCAAAATGGGAACAAGCTGTTCGATGATGAGCTTGCTGAGCGGATTCAACAGGTAGATCTGCAATACTAAATTTTGTTTTATATCAATTGTGAGGTGCTTAAGATGGAATAACCATAGAGCTGGAGATCTTAATGTAATAGTGGAAATTCCTATTGGGTTTCTATACTTGTAGGAAGAATTTGGTAGTTGATTTCTACTGTGTTCCTTGTTTCTCTATCGAATGCTTGTATGGAGGTTTTAACCTAGTCCTGCAAAATTCTCAAATTAATTTCTTTGTTACTGTTGATTTATCCCTGTTCAGATTAATAAAAGTTCTTGTACCTGTTAAAAAGATCAATTTAGAGAGTCTAACCAGAAACCACTCAGGATAGTACTGTTAAATGTTTAATTGTTATGGAAGGAAACTAGACGATAAAATTCTACATATGTACATATACATCCCAAACAGAAGTTAATGTACTCTTCTTGGATAGAAGACTTTAATGGATAGCTACCAGGCCTACTACGTTTAATCACCAACCCCAATTAAATACATTAACAACTAGATAATGGAAGAACAAGACAAAGAAAAAGCATTGGTTGCTGTTTGGTCTGTATCATAATCATTTGGCAATATTCTGTGTGGAGCCTTGTGAATTATAACTTATAAGTCAAATTGATCATTAATTTCACATGTTGCAGTCGCTGGGACCTAGGGCACGTAGTTTTCGATCCTTGAGAAGGTCCGTGGGTGTCCAAGCTGCCATGGAACACACGACAATTGAATTGACTGGAAGAGATAGGCCAGGCTTGCTTTCAGAGGTTTTTGCTGTTCTTGCTGACCTCAAATGTAACGTGGTAGCCGCAGAGGTCTGGACCCACAATTCAAGAATGGCTTCAGTTGTTTACATCACGGACGAGGCAATTGGAATGCCAATTGATGATCCTGATCGGCTTGCTAAGATCAAGCAACTTCTTCTTTATGTACTAAAAGGGGATAGAGATAAACGGGGTGCTAACACTGCTGTCTCCGTGGGTTCAACTCATAAGGACCGGAGACTCCATCAAATGATGTATGCTGATCGCGATTATGATATGGATGATACAGATTGTGCGTCCACTAGTGACAGAAGAAAACTTCTTGTAACGGTAGAGAATTGTGTGGATAAGGGATATACTGTTGTGAATTTGATGAGTCCTGACCGTCCTAAGCTACTCTTTGATACTGTATGCACACTGACTGATATGCAATATGTAGTATACCATGCTACTGTAATTGCGGAGGGACCAGAGGCTTATCAGGTTGTCTTTAATTTCTTTGAATCTTTTTTTTGTATTCCATTGCGGTCAAATTCATTAATTTCTTGAAATGCACTTTACAACTGATGTAAAGGACCTCATTTGGTTGTTTCATTTGGCTGATAGGAATACTTTATCAGGCATATGGATGGCTGCCCTATTAGTTCTGAAGCAGAGAGGCAAAGGGTAATTCATTGCTTGGAGGCTGCTATCAAGAGGCGAACTTCTGAGGTACAAACATGGGAGATTTGGTTAGATGCAAGTTTTTAGTACTTATCCAACTCACTTTTTATGTTAACAAATTTTGATACAATACAGGGTATAAGACTAGAACTCTGCGGTGAAGATAGAATTGGTCTTTTGTCTGATGTTACTCGTATATTTAGAGAAAATGGTCTATCAGTTACTCGAGCTGAGGTTAGTACCAGGGGATCCCAAGCTGTAAATGTTTTTTATGTGACTGATGCGTCGGGAAATCCAGTGAAGAGTGAAACAATTGAGGCAGTTCGTAATGAGATTGGTCTGACAGTACTTCATGTGAAGGATGAGGCCTACTCAAAATCTCCACCCCAAGAGAGTGGGAGATTCTCTTTGGGTAATATCTTTCGATCCAGATCAGAGAAATTTCTATACAACTTGGGTTTGATAAAGTCATATTCTTGAGCAGTTAATTTGGAGAAAAAAAAAAAAAAGTTGTGTCCAACGCATGTAAATATTAAGTAAAAAGTCTGTTTAGTTGTAGATTGTGCTTTAGGACCAAATTGCAAAGGTTTAGGTGCTTCCCATGTAAATCTTGGTCAGCTCTCAAAATTGCAATCTGTCAACTTGTAAAGTTTCATGTGCATACAACTAGCTGCATCTTTTGGTTAATGTTTCGCGTAAATACATTTACCTGGTTGCATTTTTTTGGTATTAAAAAGTGTTTTGCATGTACAAGTGCACTGCTCCATTACTTCAGAATATTCTCTCTTATTTCTTGGTCTGGCAGAATCTTAATGCCATGATATTGTTCAAATAAAAGAGGATGGAAGTGAGTTTAATGTGAGTGTGGTTTAAGTTTTTAAACCGAGATCAAGGCCCCTGAAAACATTAAAGAATGTCGGGCTTCATGTAGCACAAAGACATAGTTTAGTTGATTGGTGAAAATGACTTGAAAAAATGTCAAGCACACGGCTCAAATGTTGGATTGAAGTGCTGTGTTGCTTGTAATGAGGGCCAGGACCCTCCATATATATATATATATATATGAATGCGCCGCCAAGATTGACTTTGTTACAATTCTGATCAAATTGAATTGCAAAGTTCTTCCTAAGTAGTTTTCATACTAGGCATTTTCTGAAAGTGGCACCTAGTGCTTTGGTTGGTAAGGTCACTACCGAAACACTAACCTTACAGCCATCTGTAGTCCATGTCGCATGAGTACCATTTGTCACTTTTTTACTACTTCCTTTTCCAACTTTCCTTCTTACATCATGCTTCCTTATTAGTTTTTTTTTTTTTTTTTTCTTTAACCAATACTAGTTGTTTGATTTTAATCCCAAACCATGTTGCATCGTAAAATTATATAACATTAAAACTAGGCGTAAAAACTTCATGTTTTCAAGCTTTTGTTTTACTATGGCGGGCACTCTTATCGTGTTGATCACCCTATTAAGTACAAATTTTTGTAAAATTTTAAAGTCAAAAACCGAGGTTTAAATTTCTAAGAGAGAGAGAGTTTCACACATATATACACTGTTTTAGACTACTTATTAGAGACATGTTTAACCCCATCAAAAAAAAAAAATTAAAGACATGTTTAACCATGAGCATATAGTTTAAATCATACTTTCTGAACAAAGAAAGATAGAATTCCAAACTCCAAGTCCAATTCTCAATTATAGCCTACACAATAGATAAAATGTGGAATTAAATTAAGAAAGAAAGTTAGGATAAGGAACCCAAAGTGAGTGGAGAATGCATCACAACAGTTTAGACTTTGTGAGATATTTGTATATAAATTAATATAAGTAAGCCTAATAAATGACATAACCTTCTAATATTTAATAATTCTCTGAAAGTATACAACAAAACAATTCGATTTTTTTAATAAACCAAAAAAAAAAAAAAACAAAATGATTATCAAGTAATTAGGCAATGAATGAATAAGAAGTGATGGGCATGATGATATGACAATAATGATATTGAAAATTGGAAAGGCCACCGACAGAATCTCACGCATCTCCACGTACGCGCCCACATGTCCTATCGCTTTCACCTTTTTGTCCAAGTCCTTGGTTGCGATTAATTATTGGGTCTACTCTTTGTACACGTGGCACCATCCTATCGACATGTCAGCCGCCAGTACACGTGGGGTTAGAATCCCTGTCTTATGTCGCGGCCCAATTTGACCACAGGGGTTATGTGGGCCCCACCCCCAACCTCACCCTCGTTTTGGGCTTCTTCCGCCGTTTGTAACTGTGCCCAACTTGGATTTCTCTTTTTCTTTTTTGTTTTATTTAAGGTTTTCCTTTCTTCAAAAAATCTAGGAAAACGTTAACAATAAATGGGATTTAGCTAAAAGAGGATAAAAAATTAACATGAATTAATAAAAGAAGAAAATTTTGTTAAAGTGATAAACTGAACAATTTTTTTCATAATTTTATACTTGGTTGACTGTGATTAATAGAAAAAAAAAATTATTAAGCCTATAAGAAAGTTACATACAATACAAGTCACTTATAACTTTTTACGCAAAAAAATTATAGCAAAAATTATGAATTTATTTGTGAAAGTAGGAGAAGTTTACTTACACAGTCACGTGGTCAGAATCGTATAGAATCCTCATCGGGCCACATGCAATTGAAAGTCTAAGTCTTATCACGGTCAATTGAATTAATTTATAACCTCGAGGTTTGGTATAGTAGCGACTAGTGACTAGCTAGGGTCATTCTCAATAGAAGAATCTACAATATTAACATTGAGGTTTGCTAGTGTAGATACTGGTATACCATATATAGATACTGTATTTTGTAGGTTTGTAAATTTTATATTCTCTCTCTATTGTACTATGTCAGAATCAGAATGTAGACTTTTTTTTTTTTTTTTTGAATAGAGAATGTAGACTTTTTGCTCATAATAAATGTAGTATATTAATTTTGTTGCAAAACCAATACTGCATTTTGCTTTTATTTCTCTAGTACATGTGTAGTTTAATGCCATTTTATACTGTAACTTTTGCTCTTATCATTTACTATGATTTAACTTTCAAGAAAGATGCAAAAGGTCCCTTTTTTTTTTTTTTTTGGTTTGTTTCTCTTAAAAGACCAATGATAAGGGTAACTTTCGATCCCACATTTGGAAAGTGGTAACCATTGCTAGAAAGAGTACGCTGAAGTCAATAGTTTAACTACTCCACATGCTACAACAGTACTACAAGTACAACCCTCCCTCTACAACTTGAACCTTTTACATTTTTTATTATTATCATGTTTATTCTCATTAAACTATAGCCATTGATAGTGTATCTCACGTTGTTGTTATTAATAGTAGTATGTACTAGTAATAACAATATCATTAATGGGTCTTGCGGTTTCGACAATTAGTTAAGATGATAACGAAGAGCATATATGGAATTGTGCAAAATGATGAGAGCATTCCCATCAAACATTCTAAAAAATTTAATATTTATCAATTTTATAATATAACACATTACAACATTCTCTACATCAAAACTTCTATTTTTTTTAATATTTTATTTAAATATTCTTTCTTTATTATTTTTTATTCTACCTTTCTCTGTCTCTATCTCTCTCTCTCTCTCTCTCTCTCTCTCTCTCCTTTGTGTCTCTCTTTCTCAACCCAGCGCTCCCGGCCACTATATCCACCCACTCGTATCACAATCACCACATCCACCCATCATCGTCACCACCAACCACCGGTCAGATCCACCACAACCACAAACAACAGTAGAGAGAGGAAAAAAAAAACCTCCACAACCAAAGCCACCGAATCAACCCAAACCCATAAATCAGACCTAGACCCACTACCTCCACAACCCAAACCCAGACCCACTACCTCTCCCTCACGCACCTCGCCGATGAGATCAACAATCGCACCACCAGCTACCCACCACATTTTCTCCCTCAAGCACAGTTGTTTACCTTGAGCAAAGCCAAAATTTGTCCAACGTCTTCACCCATCAACCTCTTCTTCACCCGTCCACCAAAATCACCCAAAACCACCATCAGTGCCACCCACAAACTGCAAATTCGAACCCCACCACCACAGCCCAGCCTCACCCCAATACCAACAGCCACCACAAAACCCACCACCCACCCACCCTGTTCTCAACCCCAACCAAAACCCACCACCCCGATCTCAACCCCATCAAAATCGTTGCCAAGCACCACCGATACCCACCAAATCACAAACCATACCCATCCACCACCACCAGTCCACCACAAAACCATACTCATCCATAACCACAAATCATACCCATCCACCACCGGTCCATCCACCGACGAGCTAGTGACGTTGCAGATGAAAAGCTGTTATTAATCGGCGACGAGCAGAGATCGGCAACGATAGTGATTGGCAACGAGCAGAGGTCAGGTTTTGGAAGAAGAGACAACCCCGGATCACAACAGACCATGAAACACCGGAGAGATAAGAGAGAAGAGGGAAGAGAGAAGTGAGATAGGAAAGAGAAATTAGAAAAAGAAGTAGATCCATTAGGGGGAATAAAAACTTTTTTTTTTCCAATCCAACTACAGTGAGCTTGTGTTGATACAAGGTCACTGTAGCTTGGTACTAAATCTTTTAAGATTTAACATGTTTGATGGAAGTGGATTTTTATCATTTAGGTGCTAAAAATGCTAGAAAATAATATCTAGCATTTTTAGCACCTTTAACGAAGATGCTCGGATAAGATAATGAATTTATGGTTCTGAATCATGGCTTATAGCCAAATGGGTACAAGAGTGGAGGGCCATCTCAGCAAACAAAAAAACCAGCATCTTTTCTAGAAGTGGTAAGGGATTTCGCACACTTGTGTACGAAACCTAAGGTAATTATGTGGCAATGTCTGCCTAAGGAATCCCCGTAACCATAGGTGTACTCAGTCTAGAAATTCAGAGCTTGTTACAACTATTATAGAATCGCATATGCCGCATTCATTATGCTTTTGTACATGGTTCTGTATACGATAGAATGCACATGGACTAGTAAGCATTACCCTCCAAGAATCAATTGCAGGAGGATGGATGAATTCATGGCCACCTCCAATGTGAGAGCCCTGGGAGCTCAGAACATTGCTACTGGACTATCTAATAATTTTCCAAATTTATAGGGTAACAAAAAAATGCCAACTTGCAGCACGAGTGGAGAAAAGTATACCTTAAAAAAAAAAAAAAAAAAAAAAAAGATAACGTGGAAGGTGTAAAACGCTATCCTTATCTTTTAGGCCCATAATGTTATCATGATTACAGTTTTGCAAATTAAGTAGCTAATTACGAGGCCTAAAGGCACTAAGGTAGCCACTTTAATTTTATATATCATATATAAGTAAAGGGCTAGTGCAACTGTGATGATCGGGGATACTAATTTCTTAGAGCCTAATGAATTAGATGCAAGAGAGCCTGAAATAGTTGATTAGAATAAGTGAACAACCAATGTACTGTGAAAATCAAGGTTGTTAAAATCAGGATCCTACGTAGAATTGTTAAAAATAGGTGAAATTGTAGATTGTAGAAACAGATCGTAAATCGTAAGATCTTACGTATTTTTAAATTTAAAGCAAAAAACACATTGATAATGACTTTGTATGTTAAATAATCACGTAAATTATACATTCATCCATAAAAAAAAACTAAGATTTGCATCATATGATGTAATTTGCATGTCATACATCGCTAAGTCTATACTAACGAAACAAATATATTTAAATTTTGACCCAATGTATCTAAAAAATTCAATAAATGTTTAATTAGCAACCAAATACCAAAATATTTTCTCTTTCTAAGGTTCTTATAACCATCATCCTAAATTCCTAATCATCATCATCCATTTGATCATCTATGTAAACATTATATATTTGTATATTAGAGCTGTAAAAGACATCAAGATACAATTTCACACTCAACTATTCAAGTTACACCACTCAGCAACAATTAAAGAGCATGCTCAAAAAAATCAATCAATCAATATACAAATACAAGCATAACTCATAAAATTATATATATAAAAAAATTATTTTAGTAATATTATAACACAAATTAGTATGTTGATCAAACAAATTTAACAACATCATAGCTTAAGAAGCAGTAAAACAACATCAAATTCTTCATTTAGAAATGATGAAGCATTCTTTCATTTTGATTACAAGTGAATTAGAAACTAAAAAACATTTGCTTAGGTTAACATAATTTTATAAAAATAAAATAAAAAAGTCATATCATTACAATATGAAAAAATAAAAACCCTTAAAACTTTATTAAAACAAAAAAAAAAAAAATCATCCCATTAAAAAAAAAAAAAAAAAACCCAAAATTTATATTTTTGGTAAGATCGGTAGAATCCCATACGACTACACGATTTTACGTACGATCCTAATGCAATCTTAAACATTTTGGTAAGATAAGATCATAAAATCGTGCAGTCTTACGATCCAGATCGCGATTTTGACAACCCTAGTAAAAATGCTATGCCACCACTGAAAAATTACATGTTTTTTAAACCGGATCTTTTGAATAGCTTTAAAGTTGGAAACTGATTAAATTCGTTTCGTTCTTTTGACTAGCCACAAATCGTAGGATGTTTCTTACAGTCCAGCCGAGTGCAGGTTTCAGGCTCAGGCCCATTAAAAGGTCCGTTCAATTTTAGATGGACTACTAATTCTTGGAAGTTTAGATGTCATTTTGTTTAGTAACTCACTTATAATGGACCTAATGGACCAAAGTAGTTCCCACTTCCCAGGCCAGAGTTTTCAAATAGAGATGCAAGTCTAATGAATTTCACTGCTAGAGCCCAACAAAAGTAGCGGTAATGAAATCAACAGGAAAAAAATAAATGCAAAAGTAGAGAAAACAGTGCATCCAGCGTAGGCATATAACAGCAATTGATAGTGCACAAATCTCATTAAGTTTCCTATTTAGCCTCCATCTGATTCACATTGCATGTAATGTATGAAAATTCCACCATACTCAAGAATCCTCAACAATAGTAGAGAATTCTCTAATCTGGTCATAGCTCCCAATGATAGAACTCTATTTCTTTTGGGATACAAATTTAACCAAAAATCCTTTGTAGTTGGGTGTAGAACTCCCCCAAAGAGATGCCATATGAATTGGTAGAAGAGTTCAAAGTTCCTAAGCAAAGGAAAGGGAAAGAAAAACAACTTGGAACACCCGCATCAGACTATTGGAAGCTCACCAGAGTCAAATACAACAACCTTCTTTCTGGGACGATCTCCTCGGTCTGTCTCTTGTGATTCAATCAGCCTAACAACATCAAGGCCTTCTAGAACTTGCCCAAACACAACATGCCTCTGATCCAGCCAAGGTGTCTGCCAATAGAAGAGAAACATAACATTATATGACTATAATACGACTTCTTCTAAATTCTTTTCATTAAGCAAATGTGACATTCCATTATACACACTAGGCGACCTGAAATAAACATGTTAAAGAATTTTGCTTAACTAGGCAGTCAACCATCCAATATGCATTCAACAGCCAAAAGCTAGTTAAGATACCACTTAGCCAATGCAGAAAGTAAGGAGAACCAAGAAAGAAGTATATTCAGAAACATATTATCATATTAATCTCCCCATATATGGCATGCTTAGTGTAATCAGCTGAGCTGACTGAACCCTGAAAACCATGCAACTAGCAATTTTTAAATCTTAGACAGGAGAAATAATTAATGAAACACAATTCCCCAGTTCAGGGCTTGGCAAGTTGGAGCGTTCACAGATCAATTCGGCATGAGTTGAATATAGACCGGTCACCTGAGGTCCTGAACTGATCTGATCATGTTAGGAAAAAAGTACCGGAAACCAATGGCTACAAGTTAGTTTGGGAAGCCAACTGAAGTGTACCTTCTGGTTTTGGTCATCATAGTTGATAATAGCAGCCTTGGCCATGACAGTGTATCCAAAATCCCCATAGAACAAAAATAAAAAATAAATGCCCCCCCCCCCCCCCCCCCCCCCAAACACACACACAAAAAAAATAGAAGTTCCAAATCATAACTAATTATAAACACCATGGTTATAATCATTTTCAAAACTGTAAACACAAGCGCAATCTATACAAGGTCATTGTTCCCAGTAATCCATGCAAGGTAATTTGAGATTACAACCTCACCACCACCACCAACATCATCATCTACAAAAATAGAGTACTATAGTGGCCTTCAACAAGACCAATTGGCGTATTGGACCACTTGAAAGATAGAGACCAAATGCTCCCAAAGGTAGCTAACATTGGCCATGTCCACACAGGTTCTAAAACCCTGACTCTAGCTGAATGGACATGCAAGCCCCAATTCAAAACAATTATTAAATACGTAAAAGGAAACAAAGTCTTTGATAAGAAAAATTATCATCAAAACCAGCCATCATTTCCCTCCATAAAATCATACCTGCAAGGTGGCTTCGTGGATCAGACCTCAGACAAAGACGACCTCCATTGTGGGGTGATGGGGGAGGCTTCGATGAGGGGAGGCTTTGTCACAGAGAGAGGAGGGGGGAAGAGGCAGAGAGGTTTTGTCCTTGTAATGCATCCCTTTGGTTGTTCTTGAAGTTGGATTTGTGGTGAATCATAAGGCTGAGTTTCTCTCCTTAATACGACACCTTGTAGCATTGAACCAACACCCAATTGAGGTTGTTGTGGCAGCAAATTGGTAAGGCCATATACATCATATTTTGGGTCAACTTGGAATATCTAAGTTCCTGATAAGTTGTTGCTCTATAAGGATATTTAACCAAAAAAGCAACAGCCAAAGTTTCTAGTATGGTAGAAAAATCTTCTAGTTTTGCTTCTATTGAACACACTTTAAAGTCTTCTCTGTTCCTTTGTAGTCTTGAGAAACAGCCTTAAGACTTGAATTTCCTGTTCACCGCTATCTTGGGTGAGAAACTTTATCACGCAGTAGGCAAAAAAAGATTTCAACAAATAACTTGTGGTAAGAATCCGACGCTGAAACCTAATTGACGTAGGACAAATGGGGAAATTTGTCTACATGTGCTTGTGGTTGGTTTAGAGTTAGGAGAATTTATGGATCAAAGGTGAGAATTGTTAAAGAAAGGAATTAAAAGGTGGCTTGATAAGCTATTTGATGGCTATTTGGTAGAAGAAAGTATGTGGGATTTTAGGGTTTTGATAGTTAAAAGAAAGGCTTGATTTGGGGCTGTAAGGAAAAGGTAAAAAGAGAATTCTATGGTGTTTATGGCTGTATGAAAAGTGCTCACCGCGAGAAACAGAAGAAGAAAAGAGAGGAGAAATGGAGAAAAGAACAGTGAACACAAAGGCCAACATGCACCAATGCTCCCAATATTTTTATTAATCAAACTCTATCTCCCTTTGAGTGTGCGTGTGTGCGTGTGTGTGTGTGTGTATAGGTAAAAGAACTTTATTAATAGAAGAGAGAAGCATACAAACTATTCCTATAGTAAACAGGATGTGTACTAAAGGAAACAAAACATTAAAAGAACACAGATCTAAAAATTCCAAAAAAGGGGGGATAAAAAGACCGCTCATTGCAGTCATCCAGTCAGACAAAGTGAGCAAGAAAAACTGTTTCAGTTCAGTGCTGGATTGCTCCTCCCCCTTGAAAGTTCTGAAATTCCTTTCTCACCATATAATCCACATGATGCATTGTGGAATTGCTTCCCTGCTGCCCAACACCTGCCCACCCCTCAATTCCAAAAGCTAGCAGATCCACCACTTGCTTAGGCATCACCCAAGAAACCCATAGAGGCTAAACACAAACATCCACCAATTATGTGCATAAGAGCAGTGAAGGAACAAGTGATCCACCAATTCCCAACTGTTCTTGCACATGCAACATTTGTTGACAATATAAATATTCTTCCTCCAATTATCCAAGGTGAGAATCTTTCCCCTAGCCAAGTAAAAAAAGCCACTCTAGAAGGAACTTTCACCCTCAAATTACTTTTCCAAGGGAAGACATGACTTCCTCCAGTCGTTAGGACTCTATAATAGGATTTAAATTCAAAATATCCAGTCTTTACAGGCTTCCACACCATTTTATCAACCCCATTCCGATCAACATTAGTGGAATACAATAAAGCAAAGAAAGATTGTAAACTCTCCAACTCCCAATCTAGGATAGAACGAGTAAAATGAATAACCCAATGAATAGACCCATTCTGTCCACCCAAAACATCAGCTACAAATGCATCCTTCCTCTGAGCAATCCTATACAACATGGGAAAGACACTCAAAGAGGAATGTGACCACACCACATGTCATCCAAGAAACGAATATGGTAGCCACTTCCCACCTCAAACAGTACAAACTAAGAAAATCTATCCCAACCACTTCTAATGTGTTTCCAAACTGAAACCCCATGTGAATCATTTGATAACCCTGAGCTCCAACCACCTAAGCTGCACCCAAATTTTTTAACTATAACTAATTTCCACAAAGTATCTGTCTCACCAGCAAATCGCCATAACCATTTACCTAAAAGGGCAACGTTGGAAATTTGAAGACTTCGAGTACCCAATCACCCCAACTGAATTGGCTGACAAACAGCAAAATCTTTAACTAGATGATACTTCACTTCATCCCCTTTGAGAGTGTGTGTGTGTGTGTGTGTGTGTGTGTGTATGTGTATAAGGACTCTTTCATGTATTAGTAGTATTAGGACTCCTAGTTTAACTAGTAAGCTGAAAACCAAATAAAAAACTAACTTGAACTAAAAGAAAATAAAACCTAAGATATTGAGGATCTCCTAAAAATTTCTAGACTTGAATAAACTACCAAAATACCCTTAATTCGCAGGAATTGCATAAATCTCAAATTTGCCCCCAGATAAAAAAGTTAACCATATCTGGTTAACCGATATTGCACACCATCATTTAGCTATTGCAATTCTTTTCCTGATAGCGGGTCACATGTATAGGACCAACTGGGGCATTGGTCATGGTATAAAAGATATTTTAGAGGCTCATAAAGGTCCATTTACAGGGCAGGGACATAAAGGCCTATAACTAATAAAATAAAACTAAAAAAAAAACTATTTTAACCCTAAAACATCTTTACACCATGCAAACTTTTACTTCAATTGGAGTTCACACGTGAGTCTCATTGTCACATGGGTCACATAAAATAAATCTTGAATAAACGAATTTACATAGTTACAAATCAATCTTCCATGACTGCATCAGCTCCATCAAAAGTCAAAACCGACTGACCCTCTCAGGTGAAGTTGGGTAGGAATGTTTCAACAGATAAATCAATTTTTAGACATTTGGACCATTGCAATTTCAATAAACAATTGGTGTGCAAACTTTTTCAGAAATTGATTCCCTGGCAAAGACAAACATTTAAAACTATTGTTCCTGCGTATGTATTCTCTAATCTATAAAACAGGGGATTCTGATACACAGGAATAAAGGAACACAGAATGGTAAAGCATTTAAAGTCTCTCAGCCAGTTAATAAGAAGAACATAGAAACATATGCATTTAGGTACCTTAACAGTGCATATGAAAAATTGACTTCCATTGGTGTTGGGACCTGCATTTGCCATGCTAACAACTCCTGGTCCAACATGAGACACTGCAAAGCATCATTAAGGTGAGCAATGGCACAGTTGCAATCTACACGTGAGAGACAGAGAGAGTAGAAAAGGTGATCTACTATCACAAAAATTTAATATGACAGAAAGCACCAGCCAGTAAATTCATACCAAAAATTCTCAGTTTTTTAATAGAAAATCACATGGAAACAAAAATACTAAACATCACATCACTGGTCAATAAATTCTGATATCTGATCTTTTTATTTATCCTTTTCTACCATGTAAAGATCTGAGGTGGTCTCCATAGACAAACAAACCCAACCAGCTACGATTGTTGCATGAGAAGTGGAAATTAACTTACACTTGAAGTTCTCATCTTTAAATGTACGACCATATATACTTTTGCCTCCAGTTCCCTGCAAATTCAAGTTATGGAGAATCAGTTGAGGGATCTACTAGAAAGTTCAAGCTTAAATTGCCACATGAGATACAACCAAGGTTACAAAATAAAAGTTACTTTTTCATTTTCCAGAAACAGAAACAAGATGGCAAACAGGAATTTTTCAAATTAAAATGGCCTATAATTTGATAAAGGATTCCGTGTTAGTCTGTTAGAGCTGAGAGGAAATATAGGAATCCAGGCAACTGGCCAAAGAAGTTGGAACAAGGCTTTATTCAGTTAAGTTTAGGAGCCTCATGCTACTATCAGATTACAATAAGAATTTATACTTTTTTAACTGGTGATTGCACACCTAATGGGTCTTGAACCTATGATCTATTCCTACATCATGCCCTTTCATAGGATGATGGCATGATGCAACACAAAATTCTCAAACGGTGAAACGATTAATAGTAATTAGAAAGAATAGAAAAATAAAATAATAATAGAAATCAAATGCTACGGTTGGTTGGTATGGAAAAGAAAACAAAACCTAGGAGTTAATACCAAGCATGAAAAAAAAAAATTTTAATTTACAGGTCAAAATCCAAGAATTGCCTAGAATCAGCACCAAGAAACTGGAAATTTTTCAACAAAAAATTTTATTAATCAAAGAAAACCATAACAATAATAAACCTTGATGCCTATAAATAAAGTTTCCAAGCTACATCAATGAAGGAAAGGAACTACCTTTTTGACCAAGGAAAGAAAAGGAAATAAATTCCAAACCCAATACATAAAAGGAAAGGAATGGAAAGGAAAATTAAAACCTAGAAAATAAATATCACTCAAGAGATCATGTTTTGCATCTCATGTCCGCAACAGGGAGGAGGTGCCATTCGAGCTAAAGGTCATTAGAATGTTCCGTGTTACTACATGATAATTTATACTTTCTCATGTAGATTATAAATCCCAAACCCAAGGGTTGAATTGAATGTGGCCAACTTTTTGAAGATATGGGACATGATTTAAATATTTGGTCAAGAGAAACTATGAACCTTCTATTAGGGCTAAAAGGTTCCATCATATTATCTCAGGTTAGGTATGACCTCTACATATAGCATCATACACATTCACATTTGAAATCAACAAACTTGATTCTAAATCAGATCAATATTACTCATTTTGTCAAAAATCAGGGTAGCACAAACAAGGGTCTCTATTGGATGTCTGTTATAGGTGGTTGCAACTAGATAATAATACTCATATGGGTTGAACAAGTCTCAAAAGGACAAAATTTTCCTCCATACCAAGTTGAAAGAATCCCTCCAATCCTTTACGTGGCGATCAGATGTTCATTTACGTGTATTTTAATAACACGACTTATTAAGTAATCCAAAACTCACAAACTAATTAAAGAGGTCGTGTGATTAAACTTACACATGGATGATCGTTTTGGTTGCCATGTAATGGATTGGAGCAACTTTCTCTATCGGTCTAAAAACTCTAAAAAGGAGGGAAAATTTTCCTCCAAGAGAAAACCATCAACAGTTCTAAATGAAGCAATTTTTGAAGAGTCTCAATGTAAGTAGAGCTCCAGCATTACACTTCACAATTTCTTCCTAGCATTGACATCAATGTCACCCTACCAATTTAGAATGCCAGTGGATGGTATTCTCCATCTCAAGGAGATTGCATGGAAAATTTAATCCTTCACATCTATAGATTCTAATCAACTACAAAATAGTTTCTTAGTGCATGAAGTTCCCAATTTTGCGGGGTCTGGGAGAGGTCATGGTTTATTCACTATACAAAGCTTCAATCCCTACAACTTTGGGTCAACCTATACATTATGTCATAACCCAGTAAAAATTATTTACCAATGTTTCAATAAAATAACTTAAGTTGTGGAACTAGGATGCAAGGGAGACAAATATATATATATATATATATATATACATAGTTGCAATAGGGGGGGGGCGATTTGAACCTTGGACATCTCCATTGGAAACACCATGAGGAGTCAATTGAGGAACAAGGTTCTTGGCAGGAGACAAAAATATATTTGGCAAGGGAAAAGAAGAAACTCCAGCCACATCCATAGCCACAACTAATTTAGGGGGAACTCAAAGATTCTCAAGTTTAGAAACTTAGGTTTCCAGCTAGATAAGATACCTGTTCAAGCTGCCATCTATATCAATACCAAATGTGGTCCTATAGTTACATAGGATTGTACATACAGCTAGAATTAACTTTAACAGCCTGCTGAATTGACTTTTTTTGTTCTTCTATGAACTCTTGGCCTCTTACCTTTTCATACAATCTAACAATGTGCTTTCTCAAAACGGCCAAAGAACAACAAATGTTGAGAATTGGTAGATATAGTTATCTTACTTTTTTGATAGGTGGCTGATAGTGTTCTCTTACATTAATTTCATTGAATTTTTACGTCGATTCAAATTTTAATGAATAGCCAATAAAAAAAAACACTGATATCAATAATGTGATCATCATTGCAGTGCAACAAAATATTAAACATAAACGAACTATGAAAGTATAAGCACAAGAAAAGCACCCACATTTCCTTTATCGAAGTCCCCTCCTTGAATCATAAAGTCCTTGATTACACGATGGAACGTCGAACCTTTGTATCCAAAGCCCTTCTCTCCTAATCAAGACAAACAGTTAACAATTGAGATTCGACGAAAACGCAACCAAAATGTCACCCAGATCAGACATCTAACAAAGAAAGCAAGAAAACTGAGTTAGTGAGACAACCTGTGCAAAGGGCACGGAAATTCTCCGCAGTTTGGGGCACATCATCACCATACAATCCAATCACAATCCTTCCGGCGAGCTTCCCTACTGGATTCCCAACGCTTATATCCAAATACACTTTCTGAGTAACTTTTGATTGTACAGTAGCTTCCTGAAATTTAACAAAATATAAAAATAAGATAAACACACACTCACATTGAGCTCTACATTTGGGAATAATACTAAAATGTTAGAAACATAGATATTTTCGCAGTAACCAAACAGAGAGTATGTGAAACCCTAACCTCAGCACTGGCTCGAACTGGGCTAAGAAACCCGGGTCTTCTCCGAGAAGAAGGGTTCGACGAAGAAGTGAGGTGGCTTATACGCAAGGAGGTGGAGAATGAGGATCTCCGAAGCTTGAGAGAGTTACACGTGGGAACCAGAACCCCCTTGCTCGACGCGCTTGTTGGAGGCGAGAGAGACCCCACATTTGACTGCAAAATCACGAGTAAAGCAAAGTCAGAGAGAGATGGGAAGAAAATTGAAATCGAAACAATTGTGTATGAATGTGCGCCCTGCTTGGTTGCCGAGAAAGTGAGGGAAAAAGAAATGAAGAATAAAGGTTTTTGATTTATTACAAGGGTTGTAAGTGAAGAAGCCATTGACGGAGGGAGCGAAGAATGAGGTCAGGTGAGTATGTGAGAGTGATGATAAAGCCAGAAGCGAGGGCCAGGATGGACTTTTTGTTGGCAACTCGAGAGAGTGAGAGTGGGGAACGATGAAATCGAGAGAGGTCTCGGTGACAACTGACAACTGACAATGTCTTGTGTAATTTACACAAACTTCCCTTCGTTTTTCGCAAATGACCATTGCATCCTTTTGGCATCCCCTACGATTATTCGCGGTTTTTTCTATTTGTCCCCCAACTTTTTAAGGTTATTATTCTCGGTCCTTAAGCTTTGAAATCCATCAATTTTGTCTCTAATCTTTTTATACTTTGTAAAGATGGTTTCTTCCGTTAGGCTCTGTTCGTTTGGAGTGAAAACATGGAGGATGGAAAACATAGGAAGGAAAATAGGAAAGAAAATACTGTTTTTCACTGTTCGTTTTGGGAAGGAAAATAGGAAGGATGGAAAACTGGAGAGAAAATTTTCTCTCCGGGCCCACTTTTTTTACCTTCCAAATCGAAAGGAAAATACGGAGAGAAAAGTTCTATAGTAGCACTTTTACAAAAATACCCTCTTCCACCTTTTTTTTTTTCAACTTTCTCTTTTTTCTTTTTCTCAACATTACCTTAATATTTTTTTTTTTTTTTCTGTTCAACAACGTTACTGAAAGTAACTTTTTTTTTTTTTTTTTTTTTAAATTCTTTTCAATGTTACTGTTCACATGAACAGTAACGTTGCTGATTTTTTTTTTTTTTTTCTCTCAACGTTACTGAACACGTTCTTATTCTTCTGTTTTTTTTTTTTTTTTTTTAAACGTTACTTGAATTTTTTTTTTTCTGTTCAACGTTATTATTTTTTTTTAATCCTTTTCAATGTTACTGTTCACAGTATTTTTTTTCTCAATGTTACTGTTTAGTAACGTTTTTTTTTTTTAATAATTCTTTTCAACGTTACTGAGCAGTAACATTTTTTTTTCAACATTACTAAATATTGTTTTTAACATGACTTAATCTAATTTTTACATTATAATAATATAAATTTATATATATGATGTGATAAATTTTATATTAATTAATGATTAAAAATAAATTTATTTTATACATATTATGTAACAAGGATATAATAGTCAATTTATATAAATTACAATTTCCATCCTTTCCCTTTTCTCTCCAACCGAACACAAAAGTTTTCCATCCTCCCACTTTTCCACTCCTCCAACCGAACACACAAGAGGGAAAACTAAATATTTTCCATCCTCCCACTTTTCTATCCTCCCACAATTTTCCATCCTCTCACTTTTCCACCCCTCCAACCGAACGGACCCTAAATTGATGAATGAAAAATGTTGATTTTGCTAAAGATCAAAATAAAATATTATTTTGAAAAAATTACAACTTACTCACTTTTGATTTGGCCAAAATTTAAATTGTCTACCTGTAATTTGAAATTTAACACTTTACTCACTTGAGGTCTGAACGAAATTTAAGTTGTCTATCTGTGATTTGAAATCTCATGATACAAATGTTCTGTTAGATTTTTTTTAATCTTATTAATCTTGTATTTTTATGTTTTTTGTGATTTTGTAGGAGAGAGACATAAAAGTATAGCAAAATTATATATTGAGCCTTATTTTAACAAAGTTGGGTTAAGGAAATCTAATTGAGCTAACCTCAAGTGGATAAAGTGTCAAATTTCAAACCACAGATAAGCAACTTAAATTTAAGCCAAACCACAAGTGAGTAAGTTGTAATTTGTCTTAAAGCATAATATGTTAATAAAACAAAGAAAGCACCCACTGCAGAGGGTAAGGTGAGTTGATTTCATAATATTTTATTTACTGGTGTAATGAGGTGGGCTTTTACCGTGGCATTGGGCTGGACTGCTTCATCCCGCTATGCTAAGTCCAAAATATTCTGGATTGGAGAGTCGGGACCGGTCCAATTGCAACTCACCTTAGTCCGGATTGTGCGCAAGCTATGCCCCGTCCTGTCACAATTTATGTTATGTAATTGTGGCAGGCAGATTCTTTTGAGATGATTATCGCAGGCAGGTATGTCATAAACATCAAAGAAGTACGCTTGACATACTTAAATAATAAAATGTCAGAAGGAAAACATGAAATAAGACAACAAAGATGAATTTAAAGGATAGTAAATGCAGAAGGAAAAGAACAAAAAATAATGATAAACTTGAAAGGATGTCAGTCTGCCGTGATATGCTAAAGGAATTTAAGCCAAAAAGGAGACACCACTCCCTCAATGCGAATAACTTCTCGAAGGAGAAATTAATGGCTTTGAAGGAACGGTCCTAAATGACTCATGTCCCAACTAATGACACTTGAGAGCGTGGTTTCTCGAGAGGGAGAGAGGAAATAACAACCCATTTTGGTGCATGTCTGTTTCTTTTTCCTTTTTTATCTCAATCTCTTTTCTAAATCTTTTTCTTTCTCTCTTTTCTTTCTAAGTTATTATCCTTTTCCTTCTTTCTTTTCTTACTCAGTTTTTCTTTTGTTCTGCTCTGCTCTGCTTTTCCTTTTTTTTTTTTTTTCTTTTTGGTTCTTTCTTTCTTTCTTGGCTTTCTTGCCTCTTACTTCTTGCCCCTTCTTTTTGTGCACAGGGAATGCTCTTATATAGTGTTTGCGGTGGTATGGCATTTACTCTTTTACCCCCGTAACTGCCCTTGTCTGATATGTGTCCTTGCCGACCATTACTGATTGGTCAGGTGCTCAGCCAGCGTCACTTACCTGCGCTGGCCACGCCACACCACCTCACCAGGCGAGGATAGGGGAAATTTGTATGTTTGCTTGTCGTGGCATGCACCGAAAGGTCCCAACTCAGCTTTGCCATTTTCGGGTGCTATGTCATCCCAGCAGGACACTCACCCGAAAGTAGCCTGAGCGAGATCTTTGAAATGGGTTCTTCCCCCTCCTCTCCGCCAAACCACACCCCCTTTACCTCTGACCTATGGCCCACCTTCTCCCGTATTGGCTGGGTACAGGCTGGTGAGACCTGGGCCTTGCGCGTGCCTTATTCTTACGTCCGTCCAAAGTCTACCCGCTGTTCATGTATTTGCCGCGACCTGGGCGTCTGTCCTCTTACCCTACCGTTCACTTCTAACTTTTTGTGGCGTGGGCTACTTCTTTACTGACTTGCCGTTTGGAGTCTGGGCTTTTATTTAATTGTGGGCTTCAGTTCCCCCGCTTTCTCTCACATTTCGGTCTCTCACAGCCTTGCTATTGCCTCCTGCTGTGTTGTTTTAACAGGATAGTAGTTTAATACAATTGGGCCCCTTTGGGCCCGTTGGTTATTTTCTCTTTCCAGCGGCTTGATAAGCCTCACTGGGCCTTCTTGCCACGCATGCCTGCGGGCTCCCATGTCCCGTTTATCTTTCTTTGGGGCGTCCTTGGCCTTTTACTATCTCGTGCTTTTCATAGGCCTTTACTAACTCGTCGGGCTTCCTTGGTCCAACTATTCCTTGTTTTCCTTAGAGCCCATAGATTTCCTATGGCTTTGTACTTGCTTTACTTTAGGTCTACCGTAATAGGCATAGCCCATTCTTGCTTTTCCATATCCACAGCCCATGGTTTGTCATTTCTCTCTTTCCTGACCTTTTCAGACCCATTTACCTCTTCAAGACCCGTTTATTTACTTTACGGACCTGTACTCTATTATTCCTGCCGCTCAGGTTTAATGGGCTTTCCATTCATTCTTTGATGGTTTTCTTTTGATGTTGTTGGGCTTCTTTTCCTTACTGGACTTTTTTTTTAAAAAAAATAAGCCTGAACAACTGGCAAGAAAATAAACATAAAGTATATAAACTAACTTTCTCAAAGATGAGTTATTTTTTTTCCCTTCTTCTAGCAAATAAGAGCATTCCCATCAAAACTTCTAAAAATTTTAGCATTTACCATCTGTAACGGTGTTTGGGCTGCTACTGTGACATTGGGCTGGACTATCTCATCCTGCCGTACTAAGCCCAAAATGTTCTGAATTGGAGAGTCGGGACCGATCCAGTTGCAACTCACCCTGGCCCGGCTTACGCGCAAGCTATGTCCTAACCTGCCACAATTTATGTTGCGTAGTTGTGGCAGGCAGATCCTTTTGAAATAATTACCGCAGACAGATATATTATAAATATAAGGGAAATGTGTTTGCCATACTTTAAATAAATAAGCATTGGAATGAACACATAAAGAGAACAACAAAGATGAACTTAAGAGGAGTAAGTATAAAAAGAAATGAGCAAGAAATGACGGCAAGCTGGTAAAAATTATTAGTCTACCGTGGTATGTTAAAGGAATCCAAGCCAAAAAGGAGACGACACTCCCTCAATGCAACTAATTTCTCAAAGGAGAAATTACTTTGAGAAATTAATGGCTTTGAAGGAACGGTCCTAGATGACCTCTGTTTCGAGCGTGAGTAAATGGAAAGTGTGGTTTTTCTAGAGGGAGAGAGGAAATAACAACCCACTTCGGTGCATGCCTATCCTTTCACTTTCTTCCCTTTTATTTTCTTATTTCAATCCCCTTTTTAAATTACTTTTCCCACCCTTCTTTCTTTTCTTACTCTGTTTTTCTTTTTACTTACTCTGTTTTCTTTTCTTTTCCTTAATTCTTCCTTAGTTGGCCTCCCCCCCTTCTTTGTGCACAGGGAACATTCTTATATAGTGTCTGCCGAGGTATTGCTTTTACTCTTTTACCCCTTTAACTGTCTTTGTCCGATGCGTGTACTCGCTGACCATTACTGGTTGGTCAGGTACTCAGCCAGCGCCACGTTCCTGCGCTGGCCGTGTCACACCACATCACTAGACGAAGACAAGGGCATTTTGTCCGTTAGCTTGCCGTGGCATTCTCACCTGTCACGGCAGAGTACTCTCTCTCTCTCTCATAGCATGCATCGAAAGGTTCCAACTTAGCTTTGCCATTTTCGGGTGCTATGCCATCCCAACAGGACACTCATCCGAAAGTGGCCTGAGCGGGAACCTTGAAATGGGTTCTTCCCTCTCCCATTCGCCAAACCACACCCCTTTTACATCTGACTCATGGCCCACCTTCACCCGTATTGGCTGGGTACAGGCTGGTGGGACCTGAGCCTTGCGCGTGCCCTGTTCTCATGTCCGTCCAAAGTCTGCCTGCTGATCATGCGTTTGCCTCGGCCTAGACATCTGCCTTCTTATCCTGCCTTTTACTTCTAACTTCTTGTGGCGTGGATTATTCTTCACTGGTTCGCTGTTTGTGGTATGGGCTCGCCCTTGATTGTGGGCTTCGGTCTTCTTGCTTCCTTTTGTGTTTTACAGCTTTTCTATTGTTTCTTGCCGTGCCATTTTAACAGGATGACCATTTATCACAATTGGGCCTCTTTGGGTCCACTGCTTGCTCTTTTTTTCAATGGCTCAATAAGCCCAGTGGGCTTTTCTTGCCATATATGCCTGCGGGCTCCCGTGTCCCACTTATCCTTCTTTGGGGCGTCCTTGGCCCCTTGTAACCTCGTGCTTTCCATGGGCCTTTACTACCTCGTTGGGCTTCCTCGGCCCAACTATTCCTCATTTCCTTTAGATTCCATAGATTTCCTATGGCTCTATATACTTGCTATACTTTGGGCTTGCCGCAATGGGTGTGGCCCATCCTCACTTTTCTACATCCGCAGCCTATGGTTTGCCATTCCTCTCTTTTCGGACCTTTTCAGGCCTATTTACTTCTTCAAGACTCATTTATTTGCTTTACGGACCTATACTCTATTATTCCTGCCGCTCAGGTTTAATAGGCTCTTCTATTTATTCTTTGATTATTTCTTTCTGATGTTGCTGGGCTTATTCTCCTTGTTGGGCTTTAAGAAATGAGCCTCAACACCATCTTAAAAACTAACTTTATAATAACATATAACATATCACTTTACAAAATCTCTTACATCAAAATTTCTATTTTTTTAACACTTCATTTAAAATATTCTTTCTTTATTATTTTTTATTTATCCTCTCTCTCTGTCTCTCTCTGTCTCCTTTGTCTTTCTCTTTCACAACCCAATTATTCTCAACTCCGCCGGCCACCACATCCACCCACCCATACCACAACCACCACCACCACATCCACCCACCATCACCGCCACTAGCCACCAGCCAGATCCACCGCAACCATAAACAACAGTAGAGAAAAAAAAAATCTCAAAAACCTCTACATTGCCGAAACCACACACCACTGCCGAAATCCAGCCAAAATCAAATCACAACCACCACCACAGCTAAAACCCAGCCAAAATCAAATCACAACAAAGACCGAGAAGCCCACCAATCAAATCACAAAATCACGAACCACATCCACCGAAATCAGTCAATCTCTACACACAAATTCTCAATTCATCTAGAATAAAAGAAATGAAAAAATGGCTCACCATTGATCAATTTAGCTATCAGAAAAGTCTAAAAATCACAAAGCACATAGAACCCAGAAGCCCTTGACACCAGCGCAAAGCACGTCGACACAACCATACCAATAAGTCACGCCGTTGACGTCAAACATATTGGATCGGTTCGGAAACACTTGACGGGGCAGGATGCGGGTCCAGGTATGGGTCCGTTGTTACTGTTAGCAAAGAGATCGACGGCAGCATCGGCGTTGGCGTCTTCGGAAGGTAATCGGATGGTGGAGGAACCATATTCGAATCGAATAGTGAGGATGGAGATAACGAAGATGATGATAAGGAGGAGAGAGAATGTGGGTTTGGAGAATTGAGGCATGTTTTGGAGAGCTATGGAGTGCTCGCCTGAGAGGGAGAGACACCAGAAGGAGAAAGGGGACAGAGAACAAAAGAGAGAGAGAGAGAGAGAGAGAGAGAGAGAGAGAGAGAGAGAGTGAATAGGAAAGAAAGAAATAATAAAAAATTGGAGCACCTTGCTATATTGAGGTATTAGTAACCTCACTGTAGCAAGTTTCTAAAATTTGACACCCTTGATAAAGATGAGTTTTTATGATTTGAGGTATTAAAAATGCTAAAAATAGCATTTAGCATTTTTAACACTTTTGATGAGAATGCTCTAAGTTATCAAAAACTATATTATGCTATCCCGTGGAATAGCCTTGAAATATTTTACTTGATGAAAGCAAATTTTGATGACTCGGCTACATTGGAAAACCTACAATTCACTTTGTTATAGCAGTATTGTAGAATGAAAAACTATTCATATATTTGTGGCAAAAAAATAGAGAACAAAAAGGAATAGTATCTACTACCGGGCCTAGTAGCCCAAGTGATACCCGGTCTCCTTGGTGACCTTTAGCTCAAGGGTTCTATCCCCTGAATAAACAATTACCCAGCAACAAAAAAAAAAAAAAAAAAAAAAGGAATAGTATCTTAATTATTTTTTCTAAAGCTTAATGTGCTTTCTTATAAGAAAACCAACCTGAAAACTTCAACACTGTAGGAATACTATCTCTAGTTGTTGGTTGGTCTCAAAAGTTACCATGAAAGAGATAATAAATAAATAAATAAAATCATCAATAAAAAATCGAATAATATCTTAATTCGATAATGAAAAAGGGTAATTATTCAGCGCAATAAGTTGAAACTTTATAAAAATAAACAAATATATAAAATCATATCTTAAGGTGAAGACCACATTTGCAACAACAACAAAAAAGTTAGTTGTAACAGAATTTTGGTAACAATTTTTTATCAAATCGTTACTAAATATTCTAGGAAGATTAGAATGTCGACGTAAAAACTCAGAAAGTCGCCACTACATGTACTTTATGAAAAATTCATAATTCTTCACGACCCTTTTGGCTGTTTTTCAATCAAGTCCCCCAGCTCAAAGTCTCTGCAAGCCAAAATGGCAATGAGATTTAAGCCTCTGCTTTCAGTTTCAGCACCTCTTCACCATTTTAATTACTGTTGTCCACAACCCATTTCTTATTTTTCAAAGAAATCCCAGTTCAGAATCTCAGCAGCCAAAATGGCCACCACCAGTGAACCACAAACCAAGACTCCTTCTCAGACCAAAATAATAGACTCACATTTACATGTATGGGCATCTCCCCAAGAGGTAAAACCACTCTCAAAGCATTTTAGAAAGTACTTTTCTTGTTTCTTAGAATAGCTAGAATGAGTGAAATTTTGGTTTTTTAATTTTTTCTAAAGGCTGCAGATAAATACCCCTACTTTCCTGGCCAAGAGCCCACTTTACCAGGAAATGTTGATTTCTTACTTGAGGTATGCCTTTTATTCAACTTATATGTGTTTTTCTGTCTCTTTATTTGCTGCTTTTATTTTATGATATTTTGATGAAGAATTTTTTTTGTTTTTGGGCACGGGCTATTTTTAATTTCTGTCCTAAAGAATCTGTTTAAGTTTGATTCAAATAAATTTGGTTTTGAAGGATGTTATTCTAATTATTTTGAATATGAAAACAAATCCCTATTATCATTTTCCTCTTGATATGCTGAGTTTGGACTTTGGAGTAATTGTTATTATTTGTCTTACTATTCCCAGTGCATGGCAGAGGCAGGTGTAGATGGTGCACTGATTGTACAGCCCATTAATCATAAGTTTGATCATTCTCTTGTGACAAGGTTTGTTGAACCCATATTAAGTTTTTAGATATGTACTAGATTTTGTTTTACCCCCTTTTGTGTAACAATCAATATATCAAAAAGCTTCAAAGTCACATTTATAATTGTTTCTTGGCATGGATGAAACATCTATTGCAGCTTATATGATGTGAGCATCTAACCAATATAACTCATTTTGGAGTCATGGCTTAAAAGTTATACTAAACATGAGGACCTATCTATTCCCCATAAATTGGAATTTTCAAAGATCACAATGGTCAAAGGTGAGAAGTTCATCAGTTGGTTAGCATGTTTTAAAACTCCTCCACTTTTAAGCCACGCTTCGTTCAAGAAGTGATCTCGGGATCATGTTTGCTAAACAGTTAATTGGCAGGACTCATAGTCGCATCTTTCATATTTTCTTGATGTGTTTTATTAATTATGGTAGTTTTTCTTATTTGATTGCTTCCATGTTATGGTTTTCACCACGTAACACTATAAGGTATTGCCTTGTACAAAGTTAATAACTCAATCATTGGACAGTGTCCTGAACAAGTACCCAACCAAATTTGTTGGTTGCTGCCTTGCAAATCCAGCTGAAGATGGAAGTGGGGTTAAGCAGCTTGAGCATCTCATTTTAAAGGTCTACTGAATATCTCATGTAACCATGTACCACTGTTTTTCTCAGAGCATTAATGTTGACACCGTGTTCTTTCATGAAAGGATGGCTATCGCGCTGTTCGCTTTAATCCATATTTGTGGCCATCTGGTCAGCAGGTAGTAATCACCAAGTGAGCATAGTCTCTGCTGTTTATCCTGAATGTATTTTCTTTCCTCCCCTTTATTTCATAGATCAATTTTGTGAAAACTTAAAACATAGTTTAGGGTATTTTTTGGCACTAGTTATCTCATTGTCAAGAATAAAGCAAGAAAATTTTCTTATACTCTTTTCACATACATTAATCTCGTAAATATTGTTTGTCCACCCTAGCCCCTGACATCCCAGGCAAGCAAATGGTTCATGAAAGTAAAAATATAAGGACAGAAACTAGCTGTTGAGTTCTAAAATTGGAAGTTTCTTTCCAGAACTCCTATCAAATGGTCTGTTTATCCCTTTAAACTATATCACAGATGCATGTAATACTGAAGAGAGTGAAAGGCAATATGCCATGTGATAGAGAATCATATAAATTCTACCCAATACCATTAGGATTGATGTTATTAATTTCCTTGCAGCATTCCATCAAATGGTGTGTCCTGATCCCCTTACATCTGTACTAGATTTAAGGCAGCAATGGCAGATCTCATCTATCCACATGCGTTATTATTTTTATTTTTATTTACATGTTGGATGGTTTTGGCAGATGACAAATGAAGTTGGCAAGGCTATGTTCTCCAAGGCAGGAGAACTTGGAGTACCAGTGGGTTTCATGTGTATGAAGGTACTATAATTCTTATCTAGTCCACTCAAACCTATATAAGTAATTACAAAGCAATAATCTAAATAAAAGGTCCCAACCTATTTCTTAATTTATTTTAACATATTGCATTATTTTACTCTGTTTTCACATTCTTATTACTGTGCATTCACCTACTTAGTGGCTGGGGCAATAATTGGCACATAAGTATTGGATTACAGGGGTCAAGATGATAATATATTAATCAAATGTGTACTTCAGGGTCTCAGACTGCATCTTTCAGAAATTGAGAAACTGTGCACAGAATTTCCATCAACAGTTGTTTTGCTCGATCATTTGGCATTCTGTAAACCACCAATGTGAGCTCTTTTGTAATTTGACTCTGTTAAAAGAAGCTTTTCAATCTTTACCTAGATAGAAGACCGTATTAACTTTCATACTTATTACATGTCAATTTGCAGAAATGATGATGAAAGTCTGGCCTTTTCTGAGCTTCTAAAGCTATCTAGATTCCCGCAGGTAACATGTCCTGAATACTTTTAAAAGACACAGCATATATGCAAGCCCTGATTATTTCCAGCTACTGTGTCCATATTGAGATCACCAAGGTTGATCTTAGTCTGACTTGGACATCATACGAGAACATTATATTTTCACTTGTGCTGGAAGTCTTGAGATTGAGAGAAGTTGTTGTTCTTTTATAATTGCTATACTTTGTCTAGAGCTTTACCTAAGGCGCCTTAAGTTTTTTGCAAGACAGAGAGGGCTCCCAGGGTAATTGAGCAAGAGTACTTATATTGGCTTTAATATTAGTCCTGATATATAACTCATAATACTTGTTCTTCTTTTCTTTCTTGCCAAGCAATTGTTAACAGTTATTCAGTTTATAACTTAAACTATTCATAATTTGGCAGGTTTATGTGAAATTCAGTGCACTTTTTAGGGTGTCAAGAATGCCATTTCCATATCAGGATTTATCCAACATATTTTCTCAAATCATTTCCAGCTTTGGTGCTAACCATGTCATGTGGGGCAGGTAACTCTTATCTTTTCTTTTACTCATTCAGTTTAAAGATAATATTTCATATTCCCAGAGAGGGGGGGGGGGGGGGAATGGAAACATCAAATGGAGAATTTTTTTTTTTTTTTTCTCAACATACTATTATGCAGCGACTTTCCATTTGTTGTTCCTGAATGCGGTTATAAAGGAGCAAAAGAAGCAGTGTCTCTTATTGCTAATCAAGTTCCATTATCGTCATCTGAGTTGGAGTGGATCATGGGTAAAACAATCACGCAACTCTTCCAAGGCCAGTGGATTCAGTCTTAAGCAATGCTGTCAGCGTAAAATGTTGGCTTGGATCATTGAGAAATTATTAAATTGAGAAGATGGTAATCTTTACTCCTATTAGTCATGTGATTCTAATGTAAATATTTTTAAAATTTTATAGTATAATTGCCTATGAATCTCCATTTACATGCCTTATACCATGGGACTGATAATATTTTGGGATCAAAACACCCTTATAGCTTTTATTTTTATACCTGTGACAAATTGTGTTAATTTAAACCCCCACACTTCCATTAGTGTGACAATAAAAACCCTCAGTCCCACTTTGTTAAACTTACATAGCAAGGAATTTGGCTCCAACACACACACACAAAGACATTGTCTTTTCTGAAGACAATGGTGGTGTTTTATGTTGAATTCAGAGACTGCTGGAATTTTGATGGTTTCATGCCTAGTCAACACTCAAAACTATTCTTGGCTTGTTATCATACTGAGAGAAGTATTTGTTGAAGAGTCCTGCAAGGCTATTATTCCCATTAGAAGAACTCCCACTCCCAAGCCTCTTAAATTGATGTAGCTTGGCTCTAAAAATGGATCTTTTTCAATTAAATTAGCTTCTCGGTGTAGTCAAGCTGATTAGATCCAATCATACAAGATGTGCTGGGTGGAGGAATTTGTGGTTACTTGAAGGGTCATGAAACATTATAAATTTTGATGTGGAGAATAGTTGTTGGGACTCTTCCAACAAAAGAAAGGGCAAGACAAACTATTTCAGATTGACGAATCTTCATGTTGCATTTGTGGTGTTGAAAAAGGAATCAAGTTTTGCATTTCTTCCAAAAATGTGTCTTGGCAAAAGCTGTCTGGTTTGGGTTCCAATGGAAATTGCATAAAGATGAGTTTTTGGCTAAGGCCTAAAGGGAGTAACTAGTGAGCAATTCTGTTTATTTGCAGGTAGTCATTGCCATTGACTATATTTGGAGAGTAAGGAATCAGTTGCAGCATGGAAAAGCCAAGCCAGATCTAAACTTCTAGTTGTGTAATAAAACAGTTCAGGGAGTTTTTAAAGTTCAATTCTGATGTAGCAATTTCTAATGATACAGTGTGCTTGTCAACTGTTCTCCTGTGGACTGTGGCTAAAGCTCTTGGTATAGAAAATGACCCCAAAGAATGTAATGTTTTGACTAAAAATTGGCTGCCTTCAGTCAGCCTTAATCAAAGATATTGAATTGGTTTGCCAGAGCTTTGAGGAGTTCCCCTTTAACAAGGTTAGAGTTGTCCATGTTTTACGAAAATGGGCTTTAAGAATGTCTTTTGTTGGTTGTCCACTGCCAAGTGCTTTTCCCTCTGATCTATTAAAATAAAGTCATGGCTCATGATCCTAGCCCTTTATGAAAATAATTTCAAAAAAAAAAAAAAAAAAAACTGCTTTTGGAATCTTGGTAGTGTTCTTAAAAGTACTTTGGAAAACATTTTTCGATGTTTCTCTTACGCAAAGTTACAATTGTGCTATATCTTATGTAGATGTCAAATGACGACTTTAATTTTAGTGCTTTAAAACATTAATATTGTACAACTAAAATCAAGTAAGCACAATCAAAATAAAAATATTGATAATTTAAAATAAAATTAAAAAAACTACTGTCAACTCTTTTTAGTGTAAAAAGAGAAAAGAAGCAAATTTTGAGTGTGTAAATTATCCAAGTTGGTACACCTCTTGTAGATCACCACTGATTCCTAGCCTATCATCTTCAAATGGATAGGTTGTACAGGGTCTTGAATCGAGTCATAAACATGTCGAATATATATTTACTCAACACATTCAGTACCTACTTAAATAAATAGTTATTACCCATTATTCATCCAACCTATCTATTATAGTTGGGGACCTAACCCGTTCATTTAACTAATTTCACATTACATGCATAATTACAACATTGAAACCTCCAAAAAGAAGCTTGAATTTTTTTATTTGTGCAACTTTTAAAAGTTGGAGACAATTGTAGAAATTGAGAAATCAAATTCTCATCATCTATCAATTCATTGGAAAACCATCCATGAATAAACAAAACTACCTCAATCAACAACAAAATATTTTTTTTTAAAGAAAATTTTGACCCAAGACCTTTTGATACATAAATTAGTCCTAGATTAATTGATTGGAAGGATTAGAAAAAAAGTGATGGAACTTTGGCTTTTCTATCTAATACTTCAATATCGCCTGCCAAAAGAAATATATCATATAACACATTTGAACGCTTCTCGCATACTTATCTTATCCATCCATCTAGTTGTTTAGTTAAATGACGAGAGTCAGAGTCTTATCACTCCTATCTCTTCACCAAGATGGATGGCATAGAATAATAAAAAAGAGTAATATTATTATTTGTTGAGTTCTACAAATGGTCTTCATCCCTTTATATAGAAAAAGAAGATGCATAAATACAAAAGGTAAAGAATTAACTAGAAATTAAAAGGACCATGAGTATCTTATATTACAAAATGGGCATCTACCATATTTACCACTTATAGACATATGTTTAACAATATTAGAAAAAAAATTATCTAACTTTCTGATTATACTTCCTTGCTAGTAGCTTTGAAGTTTGAACAAATCTACAAATAAAATACAATGATGAATACAATTTTTTTACTATTTATTTTACAGTTATTGGAGGTATTTTGGTAATTTTCAAGATTCTGTAGGCATTTTGGAAATTTTGACAAAATTTGTCATTTTTTTGGGAGATTCCTTAGGAAAACTATTTTATCATTTATGAGGTTGTTAGGGGTATTTTGAAACTTTTCAATATTTCAGGGGCATTTCAATGATATTTGTCATTTTAGAGGTTCTCTACGGAAATTATTTTTGAATAACAATTTGAAATACCATCATATCTAAATATAAAATTAAAATAAAAAAAGATTATTGTTATAGTTTTAGATTTATTTTGGATATATGGAAGATTTTGAGACAACTTGTCTTAATGCGTGAAACATGAATACAGTGACATTTATGTAAGAATTATGTCTAAAATTTGTATAAAATATAGAATGCATTTTAATCACTATGAAGCTCTTGAGGGGGGAGGGGGGGGGGGGGGGGGGGTGGTTGTTTTGTGGTGGTGTCGAGATTAAAGGAGGATTGTGGGTTTAATAAAGAAGGCGGTTCCATTCTCTTTCAACCCCAAAGAAACTATTTTTCTTAGCAAAGATCATTTAAGATTGACAATCATTTAAAATTGACCACATTCTTCAACCGTCAAAAACACCCCGAAAATAATAAAAACTTTCCCAAATATATTTTACCAATGGACCTAAACTTAGGAAACCATTAAGCTACGAACCATAACACATCAAGTGAGCACAGAGAGGTGAAGAAAACTGCCACTTCTACAGATTATAGTGTCAAAAACCAACTGCAACTACATTCTCTCTCAAAATATACAAATCTATATAACCTGAATACTTTCCTTACGGACCTTGTTAGTCTGTACAAAATTGTCATGATGCTGTAAACTCTGTAAAAATACATTTTGGCCTCTGCCGTATCATCATTTCACGGGGAAAAAATTAACGAATTTTAGACGCTTTACATCAAGGGCTTTGAACCTATACAACTTTTTAACGAATGAACATGTAGAAAAGGAAAATACAAATCAAAAGAGCTAGTCCTCTACGCGTTGAATTTCGCCCATCATGATGCGATTGCTAGTGACTTTGAAACCAAGAAGAGCAGGATCAATTTGCCTTCCTTTTTTACCTTTCTTTTTGCCACCTCGTCCCCCTTGTGCTCCATCTGTTGTCTCTGAAAATCCTGTAGTTGAATGAGGCTCTGCCGGTGCACTTTTCTTTGCATTACTCTTCAGCATATCTATAAATGATGCCTCTGAAACATCAGCATCACCAAAAGATGAAGTACGCCGGAAACGCATGTCTTTCTTGCCAGATGCCATGATGTCCGAACCTTGGCTTAATAAATTCACCCCAGGTTCTCGTCTTCCCCCTGAAAATTTAGAAATATAATTATATTATTAATTACTTTAACCAGGAGAAGAAAAGTGTAAGAGGATTTTGAGATGTCAATACCATCAGAAGCACCACTAGAAGAAATTTTCCCTCTCGCAACTGGATCTGAGACCAGCTCAGACAATCCTTCCTGTGATGACGATGGGTGGGGGACAGGAGGACGTCTCAGCAAAATATTATTGTCTTGCCCTTTTAATGGAACAGGCACCCTGGCAAAAGGAGGTCAAACTAAGCAATGCATGGTACAATAATAAAGCAGTACTTCAGAATTAAACTGTGGAATAATAACATCACTGTTCCATCTTGCATGATTAAGAACAAGAAAAGTATAAAACATGAAAAATAAAAACCAGCAAGCAAAAGACAGATTATGAGAGCCTAATGGGGTTAGTTTGACCACCCTCGCTGAGGTCTGCCTACAAATTTACTGACCCCATCATCTTCCTACTCTAAAAGAGTGATATATAACTGGTATTAAAGAAAAGTTCTCAAAGACTGTCCAGGTTCTTAGTACAGCTCATGGAAGGGTGCGTGTGTGTTTTTTTTGGTTTTTTTTTTCAATAAATAGCAAAATCATGCTCACACCCCAAAATACGATCCTCTTTGAAAAATCAATGAACATAATATTAATAACTTTCCAAACTTACCCTTTACTGTACTTAAAAAGTCAATAACCCTCTTCCACTAGAGTTTAAACTAAAGAGGTTTAGCTTACCTCCACTACTTTTTTAACTGGAATCTCTTTTTGTTTTAACGAGAAATTGTCACATCACCCACTAACTAAATAAAATGTAGAGATTAGAGCCCACTGCCACTTGCTATTGTGTATTTAAAACAAAAGGAAACCTCCAGTTAAAAAAGTATTAGAGGTAAGCCAAACCCAAACTAAGGAGAGTAGTTTTAGAAACTTATATCTTTTTAAATGAAAGAGAATGCATTAAATGAAGTTTTCTTGAAAAGTTGGGCGTTCCATACAAAGGAAAGGAAACTTACCGCTCTTTGGAAACTTTGGAAACCTCCTCCACAAATGAATTACCAATTTTGTCACTGTAGAATCCTGTTTTCCCACCTGAGAGCAAATTCAGTCAAAAAAATAAAAAACCATTATCAATATGATCGTAGCAAATTCAGGAAAAATATAAAAACTATAATCACTCCAATATGACCATAACGCAGGGTATACAAAGAAATAATTAAGAAAGAACTTACTTGCAGAACCAATTGATGACTGCCTGCTAAGGGCATTAATCAAAATTTCCCCACGGTCTAGAGCAGCCAACCCAGCTTGCTCAACCAAGCCTTCCTGAATCTCAAAAGCTGGACCCTTCATCACACCCTCACTTCTAGACCCATGCTTCCTACCCTCAGCCTCAGAGAACTCATTGCTCATAATCGACTTGCCGATCATGTTAGAGTTTGTATAAATTGCCTGACCAGTCTCATTGATGCCTGCCAAGCGCAATTCTCCCTCAACCAATGATCCAGAATCAGATCTAAATGGCATTATTTCATTGCTCTCCAAACTGGTGGCCCGCTCATCCTGTAATGGTTCGCATGAACTAGAACCATAAGAACCCACCGCAAATGTGTTATCCAGACCTGCTTCTCGGTCTAGACGAAGAGTGAATGGGTGATCTGAGGAGCTTAACCCAGAATAAAGGCCAGATGGCGCCCTTGTTTCCTTACTCGCCTCCAATGGCTCAGTAGATTGATGACCTGATTTCTGATGGAGCAATTCCATCAACAATTGTTTTGACTTCTCATCATTAAACCCTTCTGA
Organism: Lithocarpus polystachyus; assembly: GCA_033629205.1. NCBI lineage: Eukaryota > Viridiplantae > Streptophyta > Magnoliopsida > Fagales > Fagaceae > Lithocarpus > Lithocarpus polystachyus. The sequence goes on along the minus strand of CM066164.1, from coordinate 63,890,377 downwards.
CATCCATAAAGTTGGATCTCTAGAAGTCATTTTAACTTCTGACTCCCTTTTCTGACGTTCTGGATTGATATGCAGTTGTTGAACCCGGGATTCCATCCAGTCATTCTCTAGCTGCTCATTGTTCTCAGGCCAGCGGCTCTCAATTGCATCCAATTGAGGGCCATGAAATTGGTTGGGAATCAAAGGATGATGGGGATTATGAGGGTGGATGCCAGATGAAAATGTACCCACTTGACCAGCAGATTGCATACGTGCACTTGATTCCTGCATATCCAAACCATGAGCTCGAGCCATAGCTAGAACATCCAGATTCATCCCTGGAGCACCAGCAGGCATAGAAACTGACCGCTCAAATGGCAGTGAGGCAGGGTCATAAAGACCTTGCCGAAGCCGCTCCTGAAATGAAAGATTCCTTTCAAGGTGATTCAGCTGCTCCTCATGGGATGGCCTCTGTTGTCGCTGATAAACATCCATTGGGCCAAACCCTGAAGAGTGAGCTCGGTGAGGACCAGCATGAGTCCTGAGAAACTGATCAGATTCATCTGCTGGCCACATAGAACCAATATGCCTTTCTCCTTCAATATTAGTCCGCTGCCTCAATCCCATTGACAGCTGCCTGGCCTGCAGTTGGTCTTGTTGAAGAAGCTGTTGCTCCAATGACTGCATCTGTCCATGCTGTGCATGTGATATAAGCTCATATAAATCTCTCTGATGATCTTGTTGTGGCATATGACCAAATTTAGCTTGCAAAAACTGCTCTAAAGATGGTTCATTATGCCTTGAAGGATGATGAGACCGTTGTTGCATTTCTTGTAGAAGAAACTGCTCTAATACAGCCTGATGATTGGCTCTGAGAGGATCAACATGTGACTGCCCAAGGCCAGGATCATGCATTTGACTTCGAAACAACTGTTCAAGAAGCACCTGCCGGACTTGAGATTGCTGTTGCTCCTGCAAAAGCTTTTGCTCCTGCAAAAGCTTTTGTTCCTGCAAAATCTTTTGCTCCTGCAAAAGCTTTTGCTGTTGATGAAACTGCTGCTGTTGATGCAATTGATGTTGTTGTTGGAACTGAATTTGCCGCTGCTGTTGCAGCTGAAGTGTCAAAAGATGATCCAAATCTGGTGCAGAACGATTGGCCAACTGTTGGTGTAAAAGATTCTGAGTAGGCACATGTTCTAAAACTGATTCATTTATGTGTGCATGAGGAGACAACATAGATCGTTGTTGGAGTTGCTGCTGCTGCTGCTGCTGAAATTGTTGTGCCATAAGCTGTTCTGCTAAATCAAAATGGTTGGATTCCTGTTCCATGAGTGACAAATGACGAGCAGCCATGGCATCTTGATACAAGTTGGGGTCAACATGAGCATTTTTCCTATAAACATCAGACCACGTCTCTGAAGCAAGAGCTGGATCACCCATAGCACCAAATGGAGCAGCCCTTCCCATGGTGGATGTAGCGGATGACTTTGCATGTTTTGTATGACCTTCAAGCTCAGACCAGAGCAAGCCAAAGGGGTGCAACTTATTATCATTCTGAATTGGTACACCAGGTTCTGTCAATTCATTTGGAAGAGAAGGGTGGCTGACAGGATTGTCTGTAGAATGACGACTGCTCCCAGAAGATTTTGCAATAGAATATCCCTTGTCTGCAGGTCTTCCAGGGAACACAATTTCTGAAGGGAGGAAAAACGAAAATCATTCATTAGTAATTGGAAAGGAAACAGACCCCTCTTTTTTTTTTTTTTTTGAAAAAAGGAAACATTAATAATAGGAAATAACCTTCGTCTTGTGTAATGAGCTTATGGAAGCTTTGACCCTCAGAATGTGGCAGTTGTAATGAAACTTCAGGCTCAGATACTCTTGACTGAACATGCTGAGCTGAAAGGCTGTTAAACTCAGTCGATGTCGGGCACAGGTCATTTACTGAAGATGAATTAATTTCCAAAACAGAAGCAGAAGGAGGTAAACTAGTGTCCAACTGTTCCTCAAAGGCACCACAATGTTCTAGCTTAGAGTTTGGTTCAGTGCTATTGTCATATCCATCTTTGACTTTCAGGTAAGGCAATACCTTACCCAATTCTTGGAAAGGTGTTCCTTCAGGAGCATCTGCCAAGCGGACTGGCAAGTCTGTCCCAAAGAAACCTTGTTCAAACCATAAAATGATGTCAGCCCCAACAAATGGTCCCTGGGTCACCCCTTGAGGGTCAACGTAGTACAAACTTAACTCCTCTGGTGGGGCTACCCTATCCAAGTCATTTGCCTGACTGTTTCTACTTTGATTCTGCTCAGGAGAGGGCACAACAAAGAGAGAATTTGAATCATCGGGAAGTTTGGATCTTAGGTCAAATGAAGTGGAAAACTCAATGCCATCAAACTGAACATGCTTGGCAAAATCAGAATCCGCCATCTGCCATTTTTCACCAATATTCATCTGAGAAGCACTATGCTGAGCACCATCAATCTCTGTGGCACCACAGACACCATTACTTTCTGAAATTATTGGGGCTAATCCATCTTCCAACCCATTGATTGCACCAATAACATTAACTCCTGCTTCTTTAATATATTTTTCTGTAAATGAAGTACATTTAGAATCTTTAAGAAATAGAATTAACTAGTAAAGTTTTATAAAGTGGTTCAAAATATGAGCTCCAAATGATAAGTTAAACAGTAACTCACCATCTACGGCATTCCTCTTGGAGCCATATTTCCACAACGTACCATCATCGTCAGCTTTATATACATCATCAGTTGCAGCTTCTTGTGAAGTATCAGCAGCCTCATCATTGGGAGTTGAGAGTAGGATACCCTGATTTTGCTCAGTGGAGTCTAAGTCTTCAACACCTATACAATGCATGCTTTTAAAGATTTAGACCAAGAATACAAGCAGAATTTAAAAGCATAGCATTTGAGCTGAGAATACCTGTAACATTTTCAGTTGATCTCCCCTTTCTATACAAACTGTACACCATCCCGCTACTAGTGATCTTTCCCCTCCGTATATCACCAAGGATGGCCTGTTAGCATCACATGACCCAATTACAAGGCGCAAAAGATTTTAGAAAATTATACGAAAAAGAATAGTTTTGTTATTACACAAAATTGACATCACTTATAAAAAAAATGGCACCAGAAGAACAAGAAAATTAAATACAGGAATTCCATCATTACCTCCTGTTCAGCATCAGGAGCAACAAAAGCCAATGGTTCTATAAAGCCTACTTCAGTAATGGGGGCTAATTCCTCCATATCGTCTGGCATAATTGTAAAAGATGGATCAAGCTTTTGCCTCCGATATATGTCAAGAAGCTTTCCCCTTGGGTAGCAAAAAGAATCAATAGAGTGGCTTGGTCTCCCCGGGACACTTTCGCTTTTATCTGCAGCACCAATGGGACCAGTAGATGAACCTCTCCCAACAACATTTGACCTCCCTCGTCCAAGGGTAAATCCCATGTTTGAACCCTCTACTCGTCCTCTCTCAAGTCCAAATCCAGGTGCAGCACGGTAGGCATTTGAACCACCAGAATGAACCTCCATTCTATGGCGTGGCCTCCATTTATCACGAGAATCGGAGTCACGCTCAGAAACTGAACGGTTGCTACCCACAAAAGATTGATTATCATTGTGAGTATCTTCTTTCTCCAGATCTGTCCTCTTCTCAGTTCGGGATTCCTTATCTTTGTCCTCAGGGCCCCACCTAGAAGACCATTTGCTATCACGCCGTGTTTCATGCCCAGAATTACGACCATCATGCCACCGATCCGACGTAGGCAGTGCCCTACTCTCAACGGTTTCTCTCATTGAGACATTGTCAACACGGCGCTCAGCCTTCCTACGATCTCTTCTTCCACCAAGTAAGCCAGTTTCTCTTTCCTCTTCACGCCAGCGGCGGCTAATTTCACTGTCAGCAGCAGTCCTCCTCCAATCCTTTTTGTCCTCAGATCCATCCAGACGCCAATTGTCTTTTTGATTGGGATCAGTAGGGTTACCAAGAGACACTGAAGTTGGACCACGCGTTTCCTGTCAACAATGAAATTACACTAAATATATAACTCCTTATGAATGAATGTCAAATTGTGAATCTCCAAATGAACCTTATCATACTGTCATAAGATGAAAATACTAAAAACCATGAAATGAATAACAGATAAAATATAAATTGAAAATCAGCTGTCTAAATATTTCAAACATCATAAAAATTCCATCATCAAATTGCTGAAGTTGCTTTAAAATTCATGAAATAGGACTGGCAAGCAGATGAGTATATAAACACAATGTATTCTATTACATTAAACACTGATCACGGACTCCACTTGAATTGAAAAGCTGAGGTATAAGGGCAAGAATCAATTGAAAAGAAGGCACAGACATCTGGCATGGTATATCTGGTGGCCTCCCCCTTAAAGGACAATGAGAGAAGAAGCCTGTTATGGTACCAACTTAAGGACGGGCTAAGAGCCTAGCTATTATACCAAAATAAGGGTTTATGTTTAGACACAGAAGAGAAATCAAACAAATCATATGCTTTCTAAAAGTAACCATTTAAGCAATACCAAGTAAAGAATAAACACTACTCATTATCTTCTTTGGACATAATTTTGTATGGAGTAGGAGATCAGCTGAACTCAAGCCTTAATCTCAACTAATTGGGGTTGGCTAAATGGATCCTTTTTCACCACTAATTCTATCTATACTATGTCCCTGTTTAATTATTTTAATAAGTTTATTTTAAAAGAACAGGTGGAAGCGCAAGAACGGAGGTACATGGGGAGTACACGAGATAACAAATTAAAAGTTGAATCCTAAAATTACAAAGATCTAGGAACTACAAGAAAGAACAATTAAGATTCCCAATGTCCTTAATCCAATCAAAAAGCGATTTAAGGGGAAAAAATGCTTCAATTGAAGCAACAGGTATTTAACCCCTTCAAAAGACTGAAAATTGTATTCCATCCAAATGGACCACTTGACACAAAGAAAAATAGTGTTCCAAACTTGGTCGCTTAGAGAGTCCTTTGTATAATCCCTGTGTGCTTGGACCTCAGCCCTTTTCTTGCATTCTTTATATTAATGGAGTTCTTTTGTTACTGATCCTCAAAAAAATAAAAAAATAAAAAAGGCTTCCCCATCACCTCCATCATTTCCCATTTACCATATGACCATGTCTTTCCCTATAATTTCAACCCATATCATTCAAGGCATCCCTTTGCCTTTTTACTTGCACAATAATATTAAAGTTCTTTCACACAAATGTTCCACAATAATATTAAAGTTCTTTCACACAAATTTGTTCACAAACTTCCAAATCACGCCCAAACCAAGTCAAATTGGTGTGACCCAACCTTCTCACAAATAAAAATTAGGATAAAACATCAATGATAAATATAGTAGGCAAAAGTTACAGAACTTACAAAATATCAATTTTCACAGATCAGACAAAATGTGCACCAGTATTTGCACTTAATTTTTCATCATTCTCCTGTTACTTGAAATTGAAATATGATATACAAAAGAAAAGCTGCAACCACCATACCCTGAGATGCATACTCCAAACTGAAAAACGCCTCTTAAATTTGAGACTTTTACCCGTGCAACTCTAAGTTGACAGCTACTTTATTGTCCAGATTTCTGTTATTTGAACAGCCATAAAGCCAAATATATTCCAATGCCTAGGAGAATATCTGATGATTAACAGGTAACTAAGAGTAAGGCATATATGCACTTTGGACTACAGCTGTGGGAAGTAAACCTCTCAGTTTCACCTTAAAAGTTCAGGAAAATATGGTATACATGCATATAGCATAAAGCCTAAATCCAGAACTACCAAGAAAAAAAAGGAAGGGGAGGAGTTACTGAAGTAAAAACAAGATTATATTATAATAAAAAAAATCCTCTAACATACATCCAATAAGAAAATACAAGTACAATTCCACAGCAAATAATAATATAAATAATAATTATTATTTTATATTTTAAAAGATGTGAAATATTAACCAATTATATAGATACAAAACAATAGCTTAATTTCATCTACATTATTTTATCAACAACTAAAAAAAAGGAAAAAGAAACACAACTATGCTTTCTAGCAGGCGAGATTAAAGTTATACCATCTTAGGCTCAGTCGGTTTGGCATAAAGCCACTGGGGAGATAGAGGTATGCTGCTTTCTGAAGCTGATTGATCTACAATAATGAAAATTAAAAACATCAGACCAAAATCAAGAGACCAAGTAATAGCAACAAACACAGATAGGCCTCAACAGTTCATCATTTCACATCAAACGAATCAAACAATACAGCCGTACCTTTTGACTCATCAAGTAACCCCATAAGCACCTTATCCTCATCATTCCCACCTGAAGCTTCCACTGGCACAGTATGAACATAGATTAAAGCACAAAAATAAATGTTAAGCTTTCATTTTCAATGTAACAAACATTGTTCAGCATACAAGCAATCCAATAGAGAGAAAATAACTAACAAAAAACTTTCGCTGAAAGATAAAAAGAGCCGAATAGGGCACTAAAAAAACACTCCAAGCACTGAACCAAAATCTTCATAGCTCGAAAAATATGAAAGCTCAAAAATCAATAACTACATTCCCAAATCACGAGCACGAAATCAATGCCAATTCCACTAAATTAAACCGAAAGGAAGTGACAAAGAAACTATCTTTAAACACAATTTCAAAACGAAATTATATGCAATACATGCAAATTCCTAATCCCCGCATAAACCAGAAATTGAAAAACAGTAAATCAATCAAATAACCAAATTCAAAACAAAAAAAAAAAAAAAATCGCGCTTTGATCTGAAGTCTGAGCAATAAACAGAAACAAAAATGTAAAAAAAATAGAGGAAACCCTAATTGACGAAGCTGAGGTTGGAAAAAAAAAAACAGAAAATGAAATAGTGGAGCACAAGGAATTAGAGATGATTTCAGATCAACAAAGCCCTAAACCTCGCATCGAATCCGCATCTATCAAATCCATCAAATACGTACGCAAATAGAGAAAAAAAAAAAAGCACCGATAAACATTGAAAGCAAAAGAATGAAGTAAAGAGCGAGAAGAGCTTGGTGAAGTAGTAGCAGTAGGTAGTACCTTTGGCGGACCAGGAGTGATCGGACGGCTTAGATGAGAGGAGATCGTCTGGTAGATCGAGCTTGCCTTCCGCCATATCAGGAATCGAACAGTCGCCGGGTCGCGAAACTTGAGCAGGAACGAGAAAGATAGAGAGAGAGAAAGATCTAAAGAAGCAAAGTGAACACACACACTCCCTGGATTAGAGAGAGCTCCGAGAACACACACACACACACAGAGAAAGAGAGAGAGAGAGAGGTGGTTGTGAAATTGGGGATTTTTTGGAGTTTCAGGGAATCTAGGGTTTGGGAAATCAGTCTGTGAGAGAGAGAGAGAGAGAGAGAGAGAGAGAGAGAGAAGAAAAGGGTGAGGAGAGGGTTTGGGTGGTGGTCAGAACAGCCAAATCAACTAAACAAGTAAATATGATTTCAACAGCTTGTTTTGCTTATTCAACAATATACACTATTTCAATTCCCCCTTCTCCATCTCCTGCTGTTTTTTTTTTTTTTTTTAATATATATATAATCCTAAATCTAATATAGAATTTCCTTTTACTCAAAAATAGCATATAGATAATAGAATTTCCTTTTATTCAAAAATAATTATTATTATTATTTTGTACTTACCCTTAAAAAAAAAAGTAATGTTATTATCATAAATTATTTTATAACATTTTTACAAAATGTTGATGTGATCAACGTTTTATTGGTTTTCATCTAAACTCATTATTAATATTACTTTTTCATTATCAATAATCATTCGTCATATTAACAATTTGTAAAATAATTTATAAAGAGTACATATTTTTAGCATTATTCTAAAGAAAATTGCTTTAATTTTAATTTTTTAAATCTTTTAAAAATTAGTTAGAGGAAAAAGTTGGATTTTTTTTTCAAAATAACTATAAAATCCCAACTATATAGTTAGTAAACTAAGGTTTGAAACAATTTTGTTTTATAACAATTCGAGTCCAAAGGACTTGATTTTGGGGTCAGAAAGCCGGTCCACGTATGCTGGAAATCGAGTCTAATGCACTAGGTTTTGGTTCATGGAAATCGAGCTCAAGGGACTCGTTTTCCATTCATAAAAATCGAGTACAAAGAGCTCGTTTTTTGTTCATGGAAATCGAGCCCATAGTACTCAGTTTCTGTTCATAGTCACCAACTCACAGAGATGAACAACAAAGAAGAAGAAACAAGCCTAGGCGCCGATTCTGACCAACGAGATGAACAACAAAGAAGAAGAAACAACGATCCCAGGCGCTGATTCTGACCAAACCCAGGCAGCGAAAGCTTCAGGCGATGGAAATCGGATCGGATGTGATTTCTTGCCGCCGCTCCAATGGAAGAAAGAAGCAACGATGCAAAAACCCAGCAACCCAGGCATCGATTCTGACCAAACACAGGCGGCGAAAGCTTCAAGTGATGGGATCGGATCAGACGTGAGGTTTCTCGCCACCGCTCCAGTGGTCAGTGGGTTTGATTTGTTCATAGGTTTTTGGGGCATTTGGAGAAAGGAAAGGAAGAACACGAAAAAAATTTGTGTAAGTTTGAGTGGAGGCTGAACTGAAATTGAGTCATTTGGGCTCGATTTCTATGAAGGAAAAGCAAGTTCTTTGTACTCAATTTTTATGAATGGAAAGCGAGTCCTTTGAACTCGATTTCCATGAACCAAACTGACTGTATTGGACTCGATTTCCAGCCTACGTGGACAACAACTGAACCCAAAATCGAGTCCTCTGGATTCGAATTGTTATAAACCAAAATTGTTTCAAACCTTAGTTTACTAACTATATAGTTGGGGTTTTATAGTTATTTTGAAAAAAAATCCGAAAAAGTCTTGTGAAGGTAAAGGCTCTTGGACTATTCTTTATGTGAGTCAACTCGGCCCAAAGCAAAGATAATGTTCGTCAAGTCTCATTCTCCATGTTTTGCTCTTGGACGCCACATATATCTCTAATCGGGTTCTTATATAGGCTCAATTTAATGATAAAACCTAATAGAGTTTTAATCTTCTTTTTTTATATATATATATCTATACTACTATTTAAGGGGCTTCTCCTGTTTGGATTCTTCATTTTTTATGCCCAAAATACCCTCATCATACCCACTTAAAAGTTTTCAACTAACGGGGATAAATATGTAAATTAAAACTCTTACACTTTAAGACCCACAAACTCACGTACGCTTTATAGTTTCTATTTCACTTTCTATCTCTCATTCTTCTTCATATTGAAGACATTTAGTTTAGTTCTACATCCTTCTTTCTTTTTCTTTAGATTAAAGAGAAGACATTTAGTGTTAGAGGCTCTAAAAAATTTTCAAGTTCTATCTTTTGCAAGTTCCTCTTTGTTTTCTTTTCTTTTATTTATGATTGGCTTTCTTTGAGTTCTACTTTCTTTTTCTTTTTTTATATTTATCACGTTAACTCTTTTTTTTTCTTTTTTCAGTTTCTTTTCACGTTCAATGTAACCACCACTTGCAATCGGAACATCAAATTGAGATATTTGGTACCCTTTTGGAAGGTCCGGGTAAAAGTGTTGTTTCCTATAAAACTTTGAGTTTAGAGATAACTTGCAATTCAGTGAATTCAATGACCTTTTTGCAGCATTAAAGCCGTTTCATCTGCCCAATGATGAATTCAAATTGCACTGTGACAGTTATTTTGATTTTCATTTTGAACCCCCATCGACGCATCCAGTGAGCCCACCAGCATGTGTTCTAGGCTATCATTCGCTGTTGGCTGTTGGCTGCTGGCTGCTGGCTGTGGTTGTGGTGGTGGTGGTTGTTGTTGTTGTTGTTTTTGTTTTAAAATGTGGGAAGGCTCTTAATGAAAATCATAAGCTTTACTGTTCACAAATACATGATCTGAGGGCTGCAGCAACTTCTTCCCCTGTAACCAACTTTTTTTTAAATTATATTATATTATTAATTTGCCATATTATTATATTATAATAATATAATATAATTATTTGATGGGTAGTTTATAACTTAGAATTGATTGAGTCAACTCCTTCTTCGTATTAATTTGCCTCTTTTTTCTATTTTTCACGTTTAGACTTGCTTTTTTTTTTTTTTTTTAAATGCTTTCAACAACAAAAATCCTTAAATTTTGGTTTCTTTTTTCAATTTCTTTTCACGTTCTATTTTTTTTTTATATATAAATATTTTTACTCTGTTTGGTTTGTTGATGATGTGGTGATAAAATTTTAAAGAGTCCATGATAGAGTTAAATTCTAAAAAAATTTTATCTTTATTATAAAATTTTAATAGGATTTACAGGAAAAATGATCTCATTAAAATTTCAATCAAACACAAACTCTAACAAACTTATGCTATTATCTTTAACTAGCCTCTAAGCACGCGCGTAAGGCTCTTCCATTTTTTGGGTATTAGTTAATAATTTAAATCCATTATAATTTGGGATTACTACATTTTCTAATCATAAAATACCTAGGGGTGTGATGAGTGTTATGCGTATGTGGATGAAATATTTTTTTCATCACACCCCTAGGTATTTTATGATTAGAAAATGTAGTAATCTCAAATTATAATGAATTCAAATTATTAACTAATATCCAAAAAATGGAAGAGCCTTACGCGCGTGCTTAGAGGCTAGTACAAGATAAAATTTCTACTCTAACATAATCTAAGTGTATATGTGTATGAAGCTTCCTCCTGGAGACTTGAACCCCGATCCTTGCCCCCGACACCCCACAAGTATTTATACTTGTGAAGTGACTACCGCACTAAAGGTGCGTAGTGATAATAGAGTTTTAGTATGCATTTGAATACCATTTATTTTGCTGAAAATTAAAAATTTATTGTTAAAAACACTATAAAAAAATATTTTTTATTACTCAAATTTACTGTTCACCTGCAATTTGCACTTGGCTGGTCTATGAACACCATGAACCAGCCAAAAAACGCAACTTAGAAAATGCAAACGCAAACGCAAACACAAAAAGCCTTACCCATGCGGAGCTTTAATCTACTTGTACAAAAACATAATAGCTTTAAGATCGGAACACTACCTACCAAAACAGTGTGATTTTATGCTTATAGTACACTTTATGATTTTCATTTTATTTTTTAGTTTTATTTGAGATCAATTACAACTAATCCTTCCCATCAAATAAAAAAATTACAACTAATCCTCCCATCCAAAAATTTATAAACAAAAATTACAACTAATCCTATCACATGCAATTTGCACTTGGCTGGTCCATGAACAGTGCCATGGACCAGACAAAAACGCAACTTAGGAAAACGCAAATGCAAAAAGTGTTACCCATACGAAGCTTTAATCTACTTGTACAAAAACATAGTAGCTTTAGATCTGAACACTACCTACCAAAACAATGTGATTTTATGCTTATAGTACACTTTATGATTTTCATTTTATTTTTTAGTTTTATTTGAGATCAATTACAACTAATCCTTCCCATCAAATAAAAAAATTACAACTAATCCTCCCATCAAAAAATTTATAAACAAAAATTACAACTAATCCTATCACATGTATTATGTGCTGTTTAGATTTTTTTTTTTTTTTTGAAGAAAATTTTCTAATTATCGACATTCAAAAGTTATGTATTGAACCAATGACATAACAATAACAAACCCTTAAAAAAAACAATATCTAAACCCTCCAAATGTTAAGTTAACAATATTTATTAAACTCCTCTTTTTAGGATTTAAAAAATAAAAAATTATTTTGGTTCCTCCATTTTGGGTCACTTTCAATTTAGTTCTTACATTTTGATAGCAGTCAATTTGAATCATATTATTTTCAACTTGCAGACAATTTAGTAATTACCATTATCTCATTAATGAAAAATGCTTATGTAGCACACCAATTACACAATTGGCATACTTAAGGTTGACTTGACTAGTTAAATAAAATAAAATAAAAAGTTTGATTAACATTTAAAATACCACATCAACATTTTAAGGAAAAATAATAAAAATTAGAAAAAGAAGCAAAAAATTAATTCCTCAATTAAAAAAAATAGAAAAAGCTTACTTGCAATTCATTCTTTCTCTTTCATGGCAACCAAACACACAACAAATCAAACACTCAATATCAAATTTCATAAAATCTTTAACAACAAATCATAGATTTTAATCGCAATAACAAATTCTAGATAAATATACCATAAATCAAACAAAATTTCCCTTTTTCTTTTCATTTAATTTTCTTACAGTTTCTTGGTAACCAAACAAATTGCAGTAACCAAATCTACCGAAAAAATTGCAAACCAAATCTACCACCAGTCCACCACCCAACAACCATCGTTTCAACACCCAGCACCATAAAGCAAAACCACCATCCTTAAAACAAAAAGACCCAAACAACTCAAATTGGGGGATAATCTGAACCAACGAGAGAGAGCTCAACATTGGAATCGAAGTCTCCAACATCAACCCAAAGCAACAACACTCTCTATTTAGCGCCTCTACTTTGACAATAAAGCTTTGTTTTTGTCATCACTCAATTCGATTTCAACTCTGTCCAATAAAATTAAAATAAAAAAAATTGGTAAAAAAGAAAAAAAGTTTTTAAATACTAATGTGACATGTTTTGCCATCTAAGCATTGATATGGAACAATAAAATTTAGACACATCAACATTGTATTTATTCATTTTAGTCCCTATTTAGAAGAACTCCATCCATTTTAGTCATTTCCGTCAATACTCTAACGGCAAAGTCCTACGTGGCAGACGAAACTATTAAAATAATAATAACAAATTATTTTGACATTAAAAAATGCTACGTCAGCATCTAAATTAAAAAAATTAATTTATTAATTTCAACTAAATTAAAAAATTAAAAACAAAAAATTATATTAATTAAAATCTAAGTGTGTCTTGAACAAGAACAAAAAGAACATAAACTCAAATCTAAGAATACAAGATTAAAATCCAAAAATCACAATCCCAAAAACACAAACACACACCCAGCAATAGATTTTCTTTGTCAACCAAATACAAAAGCAACAAACACAAACCCAGCAACTGATTTTTCTTGTCAACCAAATACAAAAACAACAAACATAATCAAAGCAATCCATCTTCTGAAAACCTGCGATCCATCTTCTTAAAACCCAAAAAATCCAAATCCAAACACATTCCCTAAGATCGTGGCATCTTTGCATCTCTTCAAAAGAATCTCTCTTTGTTGTTTTTGTGTTTGGTTGACAAGAAAAATCAGTTGCTGGGTTTGTGTTTGTTAGTTTTGTGTTTGGTTGACAAGAAAGATATGTAGCTGGGTTTTGTGTTTGTGTTTCTGGGTTTGTGATTTTTGAATTTTAATTTTGTGTTCTTAGATCTGGGGTTGTGTTTTTTTTGTTCCTGTTCAAGACACATTTATATCTCAATTAATGTAATTTTTTGTTTTTATTTTTGTTTTTAATTTTTTATTTAGTTAAAATTAATAAATTAATTTTTTTAAATTTAAATGCTGACGTGGCATTTTATATGCTAAAATAAATTTTTTTATTATTATTTTAATAGTTTCATCTGCTATGTAGGATTTTGCCATCAAGGCACTGACGGAAAAGACTAAAATAGATGGTGTTTTTCTAAAAATAGGGACTAAAAGCAGTGAAAATAAAAGATATGGACTAAAGTGAGAATTGCGTGAAAATGTAAGGACGAAAATGTAGTTTTCACCTTTTATATTAGACAATCCAACAATGGAATTTGTGTTCCGCATAAGCATTTTTCGTTAGTGAGATAACAACAGAGGTTAAATTTCATGTTTTAAGACATAAAATTTTTGCTTTTAAATATGTGTGTGTGTGTGTAAGCAGCTCATTGCTCAAGGGTAAAATGGTAATGTTAACAACAAATGATATAAATGTCAATTAAATTGTAGATGAATAAAAGCTCAATTTCAAACATCATTAGATCTCCTAACGATTGAGAGACTCATCATATGAAAAATCGGACCACCAAATTAAAACATTAAGTCAAATCATACATTATTAGAACTAGGGTTAAACACATATCATTAGTAGTAATTAACATTTTTTTAGAATATAGTAGTAATTAATTACGATTGTTCCCAAAGAGAATTAATTTTAATCAATTACATGTCAAAATCTCATTGGCTTAATCTTATAGACAAAATATAAAGGTTATTTTAGATCAATCACAATTACTCTTCTTTCTCAAAAAAAAAAAAAAAAAAATTACAATTGCTCTTTCCTTAAAAGTATAATGTATATTGGGTGGAGTTTGTAACATTCTTTTATGTTAAAACCATATTTCTTCTCCCTTGTGTTTATTCTCAAAAAAAAAAAAAAAAAAAAAAAATCACAACTAATCTTATCCACACTATTTTTGAATGTGTTTGAAGTTTTATTTATTTATTTTTATAAAGAAATTTTTATAATTATTCACATTCAAAACTTTGTATTTGTCCAATGATATTATTACAGCATATGAAAAACTTCTAAAATAATTTCTTTTCTTTTTTTTTTATAAAAAAAAAAAATCAAACTTTAAGCCATCAAATGAGTTAATAATATTTCGTCGTGCTCAAGAAAAGTAAAAATTTTAAAATTTGAAATTCTAGTCCTTCACAATTTACATACTCGTAAGCCTTTTTTTTTTTTTTTTTTTTTTTTTTTTTTTTTTTTTTTTTCAGTGTTAAACAATGTTTTTTTTTCCAAAGTTAAATAATATAAGACTCGGTACTTCGTAAATAACCCTTAGAAAATCAATTTCTCAAAGTCCACTTTGTCTTAGATATGAAGTTTTAAAACACGCAACTATTGATTTTTTTTTTTTTTTTTAAAAGGTGTAGACACCTTATTTGCAACAAATTTTCAATTCAGTTCTCAACAATGTAGAATTTCTTAAACAAGTAAATAAATAAATAAATAAATCAACCAAATCAACTGATCAAGTAAATTTTCAATTCCATTGTGCAAAAAAAAAAAAAAAAAAAAAGAAGTAAATTTTCAATTCCAAAGGTACCATTGCTTATCTTGTTGTTCAGTCGGATATATGATAGAGGATGGATTTGTGTTTGATTCGATGAAAAATATATTCAAATGAAAGTATAAGAAAATTTTTAAAATGTTTTGGCTACATTTATGAAAATTCTCCAAAAAAAATGCTATGGAAAATATATTTTATATTAAAAAAAATCGTGATTAGGAATCGGCAGACACCAATGACAGTGGTTGACCACCAAAAACCGGAGACATTAGTGGATGGAGGTTCAATTGATAAATTTTGAATGAGGTGGAAAATGGTTTCTGAAATATGAAAACATAAACCAATATCTATCATAAGTGCCTTTATTTTACAATCAACCTTGGTATAAACCTATTCCAAGTTAGTCCCTTTGAGTTGATTGCTCTTAAGATATATGGGTTAAAGATTTTTTTATTTTTTTAAAAATAAAAATTCTATTCTAGCCTAATTTAAATGTATATGTATGTGAAACTCCATTTTGAATACTTGAACTCTAGCCCCTGCCTCCTACACTCCACAAGTACTTATACTTGTGTACTTATACTTGTGGAGTGACCATCATGCCAAGGATGAATGCGCAATGGTATAAATGAGTTAACGTTTAAACTAGGGATTCTGGTTTCTAATTAAGACATTCATATAACCTAGGAGTGTGTAGTCAATTCGCCAAAACCGACCCAACCCAACCCACCAAGCCCTAAAAAGAGGTGTGCAGCCAACTTGCCAAAACCGACCCGACTCAACCCAACCCGCTAGGTTGGGTCGGTTTTTAGGGCTTGATAAGTTGGGTTGGATTACAAAATTTTTTTTGATAGCGGGTTGAGTTGGGTTTGGGTCATAAAATTTCAAACCTGTCAAACCCAACCCGACCCGCCCATATATTTAAAATATATTATATAATTAATAAAATTTTTAAAATAACTTGCTCTTCTTATCCTATATAAAAGCCAATTAATTCACACAAATCTTAGTAAATTACTATTATTGTTTAGTCATTAGTGTTGTTTACCTTTAAAAAGTTACATTGATACTAATGTTTGGGTTTTCTAAATATATTTATATTTATATTCTTTTCTACTCAATTTAATAATAATAATAATAATAATAATTTGTCCAACCCATGAGTTCAATCCAATCCAACCATGTGGGTGGACCCATGTGATAAATTAGGTTGGGTTGGGTTGAATTTTTTTTGACCCACCATGATAAGTTGGGTCAAAAATTCTCTTTAACCCAACCCATGCACAACCCTAATGTAACCCCACATTATAAATTGACATTGGTTTTGTTCTGATCTCCTATCCACCAATGCATTCCATATATATCAGTGCTGTGTGGCATTTATGAAGGAAAAAAAAAAAAGATAGAAAGAAAAGAAAAGGAAGTTGGCCTGTGCCATATAGCCTTTATATGAACATTGCCTTACACTAGTGGTCTATGAATGGTTAAGCCTTCTGGTATAACATTGATGTAGCAACCTAAGTACCTAACACTTCTATAGTGGGGCCATCTAGTACAAAGTTTGATGATTTTTCTTGAATGCCTAGCCTAAGTCTTCTATTGTGATATATGATATATCTTGTTTTTGGCAAAGAGAAGCAAACAATTATCAACTTCTCTTTGCCAAAAGCTTTGTAACTTAATAGACACTTTTTGGTATTTTTTACAGAATAGCTAAGGTTCTAATTCCCCAACTCCATTATTGTAACTATCGAATTTAAAAAAAAAAAACACTATTTGCTTCTCTTTGAAAACTTATTCATAAAAAAAATTTGCTATTCCTAAAATTCATAATAACACCAAGGGGAATGCATATTAGCTTAACGTAATAATTTAATGTCCATCAGATCGGGTTAGTCCCTTTAGAGCAGAAGTTACAATCCCAAAGGTTGGTAATGAACTTATAATTCAATGATATTGTTTATTCTCTTTTATGAGAAGAACTAGGGTTCAAATCCCCCTTTTCTATTGTATCCCAGAGGTTAGTAATGGACTTATAACTCAATGACATTGCTTGCTCTCTTTTATGAGAAGAACTAGAATTCAACTCCCTCTTCCCCATTGTATCCCAGAGGTTAGTAGTAGGCTTATAACTCAATGATATTGCTTGCTCTCTTTTATGAGAAGAACTAGGGTTCATCAGAAAAAATCTAAAGTTTGGAACTAAAAACAACGCTATAATGTTCCTTTTTTTATTCCATATACCCACAGAACTACGAAAGAAAGTGTAAATCCATACGTGGACAAATCAATAAGCAAAAATGAAATAAAGGCTCTTTTAGCACCATTTATAGCAGATATTTTAGTAAAAGTAATGACATTTCCTCAGTGACTGATGCATGAAAAGATCATAACACAAAAAAAAAAAAAAAAAAAAAAAAAAAAAAGGATAAATCACAAGAAGACGGAAGCAATAGGAACTTGTTCAGCAATATACAAAAGATCCCTCGCAAACTGCCAGAGTCAATGCAAAAGAGTGCTCTGTTTTCTATGTTTCCAACTTCAAACAGATTAAAAGATTGATTAAAGCAAACAGATGGAATTGGTAAAGAATAAAGGTTAGGTTAGTACATTGAGTTTCACAATTAAATTCATTAAATTCAACACATAATGGAATTAAATTTAATTGTAATTAAAAAATATAACACCATATACAACCATGTCTTTGAATTTTGAACATAAACCTCCCCATGATGCAAAATAGCAACTGCTGCCCACCAATGTTGACATAGTAAATGAACAAGTTTTGCCATTTTGACAAGTCATATAATCAGATTTGCCATTTTGAATCCTTTCATGAGAAGGATTCAAACATCAAACTAGATGTGCAAGCAGAACGAGTTAAGACTGAATGGTCTGTTTGGAAGTTTAGAGAGGGGAAGAGAGTAGAGAGAAATTGTTATCTTCCACCGTATTTGAATGTTTTTAAAATTAGTAAGGGAGAAGGGAGTAATTAGCTCTTTCTCTTGTTTGGATGTTTTAAAAATTATGATGAAAAGGAAAAAAAATGATTTAAATAGACAAATTTATCCCTATTTGAAAATGGACTTGCAACATTGGTCTATGATGAATTTATTAGATTAAATAATTATTTAATCAACATTCTCATTCCATCAAATACCACTAATAAAAGTATAAAACTACTATTAACTATTATAAAATAATTTTTATTACCTCAAAAAAAATTATAATAAAAATAAAAATCCTTCATAAATTTCTATAGTTTCCTCACATTTCTCACCAACCAAACAAAAAGCTAGCTCCACCTCAATCTATCATATGACATCCAAAAAGTAAAATTAGAATTCAAAATTTTCTGAGCAACCAAACAAAGACCAAGAGAGAGAGAGAGATAGAGACCGTGGAGGAGGTCATAAACACGATTGGAGATTTGGAGGAAGGTAGGGGCAGAAACAACTGCGTCGGGAGTGATACCATTGTAGCGTACAGAAAAGATGAAGATGAGAGAGAGATCGGCTGATTTGATCAAGGTGGAGTAGCTCTGGAATTCGATGAGCTTTCTAGGGCAAACCAGGATGGCTCCGAATTCCAACAAGGCAAACCGTTGGCCAGGTTGGTTGAGACCGTGGTCTCCACCGTCGTGTCGGAGCACGGCAAGTACTCGCCGTTGTTGTCGCTCGCCGCGTGGGTTATAGGGATTTGGCTTTTCTTGGGGATTAGGCTTCGATCTATGCAAATCGTTTAGGTATGGAGGTTTAGATTTCGTGCTAAATCAATTGGGTTATAGGGATTTGGCTTTTCTTGGGAATTTGGGATTCTTGCTATTTTGGATGCCAAGAAAAAACTCATATATAAAATACTTTTTTTTTAATTTATATTTTCTTTGGTAATACTGGAATTTTATGTATTTTTGATGAATAAAACTAATTCAAAGCTTCTTGAGATAGAGACAGATTCATCTTTGATTAGTTTTAATGCGTGAGATGGGAATTTTTTTTTTTCATTCACCTTAAATTTTCTCAAGAAACAAACAAAGATTATTTATATAATTGGTTTGTAATTTTATTAATTTAAAAATGGTAAATTAGATAATTTATTTGGTTAATAATTTATCTACTCTACTCTCCTTCCAAATCTCTCTAATTTGAGAGAATTAAAAATGAGGAGTTAAAGATAGCTGAAACCCTTCCAAACCCCTCCCCCTCTTTTCTTAAAAACCTTTCAAACAAAATAATTGAATTACTTTCCCTCCTTTTTAAACTTCCAAACAGGCCATAAATGAAACTCTCTTTAAACCACCAGGCCACATTAAATTTCTATGTCAGCATCATCAGCCACACAAATATGATTAATGAACAGAGATTTCAAATAACACAAAACAGCTTGGTAATACATAAATTAGTGATAATAAAGAAACTTTTACCAAAAAGGCTTATGCATCACAACAACAATGAGTATCAGAAACAAAGGCATATTTGCTACAAAAGAAAAATTCATCAATAACTTGAATCAAACTAACAAAAGAACACACCTGTATTTTGAACAAAGAGAATCAGCAAAACAAACTCGAAAGTGGAAAAAACCCAACAATAGCAAACTTTTTTTTTTTTTTTTTCCCCTTTCACCAGCTTCCAAAATCAGAACATAAATTCCTAATTCTTTACAATAATAAGCCTAAAAATTGAACAAATGGTGCGCACCTCACTACCTCTTTTCGGACTTCTTTGCATCAGGCGATTTTTCCAGCCCATCTACTATAGTCCCAGCAGCACCCCTCTTCTTCATCTTTCTCAACTTGTCACACATGAAAGCCTTCTCCAGCTGCCCAACTCTCTGCGACAGCGAGCTCAACAATTTCGTCTGCGTCTCATTCCTCTGAAAGAGTTGGATCATCAAACCCATCATTTTCTCATTGTCCTCCATTATCTTCTCCAAAAGCTCCCTGCTCCTCTTGCTATCCTCTCTCCCTCCAAAACAACAATCTTCTTTCTCATTCCCTTCTTTCCTCTCAGCCTCAACAATCTCCATCCCCTCCTCCTCAACCTCCTCCTTCAACGAATTTTCCACAACCAAACTCTCTGGATTCCCAGTTGACCCCGACTCGCTCTGAGTCTCAACAGACTGATTTAGAGTCTCATTAGCCTCACTTAAATTTCTCATAGACTCAGCAACTTGAATCTTCTCAGACTCCTCAAAACCAACATGATTTTCCGACTCTAAACCATCATTATTCGAAGACAAATTGCAATTACCAATTAAATCAGTAGCAGATTTTAGAGTCTCATTAGGCTCACTCAAATTACTCATAGACTCAGCAACTTGAATCTTCTCAGACTCATCAAAATCAACACGATTTTCCGGCTCTAAACCATCACAATTCGCAGATGAATTACAATTACTAACTAAATCAGCAGCAGATTTTAGAGTCTCTTTAGGCTCGCTCAAATTACTCATAGACTCAGCAACTTGTATTTTCTCATACTCATCACAATTCGCAGACAAATTGCAATTAGCACCAGAAACCTCAACCTCAGACTCAGAGACTTTACCTTGCTTTTCCCCGATTTCGGAGGAGTCGGAGGCTTCATCAACATCACCTAGGGTTTGTTCATCAGCAACAATGGAGTCCAAAAACTCCTGCAACGCGATCGTCCTCTTGATCACACTCTTCCGGCAATCCCTGACCCCCGAATCGACGCCTCTCACCGAATCCAACCTGAAGAGCAAGCTCATCAGCGTCTCGTTCACCCTCAGCCTCTCCTTCGGGTCTTTCTTCATCGATTCCAGCGCCTCCTCCCTCGAGATCTGCCTCTCCACCTCATCGACTTCTCTCCTGATCGCCGCGATCTTCTTCACGCTCTTCCTCACCAGAAACCCTCGGAACACCTTCTGGATCTTCAACGCCGACGAGTCGGACTCCGATCCGCCCCGACCCGACCCGACGAATTGGACGGGGATCGACACTACTTTCGGAGAAGACGGCGTGGTTTTCGTATTCCAACGGCGGCTTGTGAAGAACGGAATGTCCATTATCCTCAATATAAGTAGAAAGTGCTTTTCTGTGATTTTTTGTGCGTTTGTTTTGTGTGTTTTTGAAAGTGTTTTGGTAAGAAACGAAATGTATTTGGGGAGTTTATATAAGAGCTAGCTTGTGATTACTTGAAAGCTCGAGAAGTTTCTATTTTTCAGGAGAGGGATATTTTTTTTGAAGAGAAGGGGATTTTATATAGGGGCTGAGTTCCAGAAAATCGTCGAATCTTCTTATACTCTTTAGCACGCACGGGTGATTTGGAGTTGATACCGTGTTGCGCCACTACATCATGCTGCCTCTTTTGTCACTGCTGATGATAACGGTTAATTTCATAAATTCAAGTATTTCACCAGCATACGTATAATACTCATTAAAAGACAAATTGCCAGTAGCTGTGATAAAGAAGTTTTTTGCTTTTATAAATAGAGTTTCTTCTTTTTGGATTTTGATGATGATATATCGTATTAGGCTCCAATGACAACGCAATCTCACTCACAACCTATTCATAAAAATTAAATTATAAAAAGAAGGAAAAAAACTTGTAAGGACTAGATTTTGACCATTAGCCCAATAAAATGGATGATGGTCCAGCGAGCTCAAAACAATATATTTGTTAGGGAGTGGATCTTATAGGTAAAACTCAGTAAATCAAGTATGGGCTACAAGAGATTGGATTTGCACCAAAAAGATAAGAGAAACACAGGTTGAAGGGAATAATATTCCTCGGTCAAGTTCGAGGATGTAGTGTTCTTATATTCACTCAAGTTCCTTTAAATACAAGATGTTCTCTCTCTGTTTTTATTTCTTAGTGATTCCATCCCCATTTCTCATGGGGGTCTTTTCTTTATGTAGTCCAATTCCTTTTAAATCTCAATCTTCCACTTGTTGATTGTATAAGTGATCTTTTGGATGCTTGTCCCATCAGAGCCTTCTTGGAACCTTTGTGTGTAGCTGTAAGACTTAATATTACTGTTCAGACATCATTTCCACATAAATACAGCCAGTTAATCAGGTGCAAAGTATTTAATGTGGTGGTAGCAGCCTTCTTCTCAGATATTTCTTGGTTCACTGTGTGCTCTTTTATCTGAAGCTTGTCCTTAGAAGTATGGTACCCTCTTGCATGGAATTCTCTAGGCAACCGAGCTCCAATCCCCCACAACGTTTCCCGAGGAAGCTTGGATCCTCGGGAGACAACCTTTGTTCGTCATTACTTGTCCTTGTCCTTGTCCATTTGCTCCATAAGCTTATCTTACTGTTCAACCCTACATCATCGGGCTACCCTACATCCTTGGCCATGGCCCACGGCCCAAGACTCCTACTCAGCTCATTTATCCCCACAAAACCCATAATTAAACACTTCATCAATATTGTAAATTTTACAAAAGAAAAAAAAAAAAACCAAAGACAGAATTTGATTCCTTTTGTAGAACAGAGTTTTAGCAACAGAGAGAAATGATGGTGGGAACAAATTGAGAGACAATATAAAAAACTGTGTAGAGAAACTACCGTGCGAGATATTTTTAAATAGAGATAGTGTATGCTAATTTTTAGTAAAAGGATGTGTCAAATGTGTATGATATATTTTTCTTTTTAGAAATTGTGTGAGATATATATAAATTAGAGACAATGAGTTGAGGAGAAGTTGTGGTTAAAGCATTATTATTGGTGGTGCTAAAAAGCTAAATTGTTATTTTTAGCACCACAAACTACAAAATTGGAGCTACATTGGTGGAGCCATAGCTAAAATTTTTAGCTCTCGAGCTACAGTGTACAGCCATCTATAGCTATGGTTGTGCATTGTAGCTCAAATGTTGAACCCATATAATATATTTTATTCTCCCTTTGCTTTAAAATAATGTTTTATTCGCCCAAAACGTTTTTCTCTCTCTATCTTTCTTCATTGAGCTTCTCAGACACCTCTCCCTTCTCTTTCTCCCTCAATTCATTCTCTACCTTCTCTCTCTCTTATGTGCCTCTCTAAGTAAATCGTCACCGTCATGCCGCTAATGGATCGCCGTAGTGCTGCTGGATGGATCATCGTTGTGCTACAGGGTAGATCGTTGACGTGCCTCCCCTCTTTGGGTGAATCGTGGTTGTGGGTTGTTAGATTTCGTGGTGGGTTCAGGTGTGGATGAGTTTGTAGTTGGCTTGTGTTGGCTTTGGATGGTTTGGATTGGTGGTTAGTGGCGGTGTGGTGATTGGGAAAGAGCATGGGTTTTGTGGGTTTTGAGGTTAGCGGCAATGTGGCAATTGGGTTAGTGGTGATGGGTTTTTATTTTTATTTTGATGAATGAGTTTTGATTTTGAAGTTAGTGGATTTTGTTTTTGATTTTTTTTTTCTTCTGGTTAATGGGTTATGTGGTGGATCGTGGCTGGGTTTATGGTGGTGGATTGGTGGTTGATGGTGGTTGAGTTTGTGATGGTGGATCATGGATGGTGGCAGATTGGTGGTTGATGGTTGTTGAGTTTGTGGTAGTGGATCGTGGTTAGTGGTAGATCGATGGTGGGTTTTGCCGTGGATTGATTGTGAGTTGGTGGTTGGATTGGGTTTGACACAGTAGCGAGTGGTGGTGATGGTGGTGGTGCTGTGAGGGGATGTGGGTTGAAGAGAGGGAAGAGAGAGACAAGATAGAGAGATAGAGATGAAGAGTGAGAAAAAAAGGTGTTTGTGAATATATATTATTTTATTGTAGTAGATATATTATTTTATTGAAAACTAAAATAAAACCACTAATGTTGGGTATTTTGTAAAGTGAGATGGTAAAATTAATAAAAGTAGTTTTTTGTTGTGCTAAATTGCTAAATTTATGATTCCACCAATATGGATACTCTTAGCTATTATTTATATGTGGGTTTTTTTAAAGAAAAAATAAAAACCATAATTAGAGTTTAGGAGAAGTTGTGGTTGAGTTAGTAGAATCCTTTGCTAAACAAATTGTAAAAAAAAAAAAAAAAAGGATTTTAAAAGTTGTGAGTATTTTAAATTTTGAAGAGTTATGCTACATTGGATAATCTCATTAAAATAAAAAATAAATAAAAATTACTTTAGATGAAGGGATAAGGATAATAATTCCAAAAAAAAAAAAAGAAGATAAAGATAAGGATAAGGATTTTTTCTCATAAAAAAAGTAAGAGTTTTTTTTTTCTTTTATTTTTTTTTAAAAACCAACCTAAAGTGAAGGAAAGGGGAAAAAAAGGAGATCTTGCAAATGAGATTTTACTTTAATTTTTTTTTTATGATGGGATAAGGATAATAATTCAAAAAAAAAAAAAAGTATAAGGATAAGGGTTTTTTCTCATAAAAAAAAGTAAGGTTTAAAAAAAAAAAAAAAAAAAAACTCAACTTAACGTGAAGGAGAAGGGGGAAAAATGAGATCTTGCAAAATAGATTTTTTTTAAAGGGGAAAAAAAAAAAAGCAACGTGGGGTTGTTTAACTTGTTTTTCTATTTAAAAAAAGAGAGAGTAAACGTTTAGTTGTTTTGAAGGAAAAAGTATTTTATATCAAATAATACCATGTTATTTGTATTAAAATCCAATAAATAAGAGACATGTGTATAAAAATAACTACCCACTAACACATGTCTTTCATTTGTTAGTGAATTAATTATTTTTTGCTCACATGTCTCACACTTATTGGATCTTGATACCGCTAACATAGTATCATTTGATACCAGATACCTTCTCACTTTAAGGAAGTGGGTTAGTGAGAGAGTGATCTTATTTTGTAGGAAGTGTTTTAGGTGAGAGTTAGAGATATATTTTTACAGTGTTATCCTCAAGTTTTGTCTCTACTTAAACTTAAGGTGTAGGGGTATTTTGGAACCAAAAAAATATCCGATCGAAACAAGAGAAGCCCCTTAAAAAGTAGTATAGATTCCAAAATCTAAATCGTTCCTGTCCTTGAGGTGTAGTATGTTGGTAGGAGCTTGGCATCATGTGATTCTTGCAGGGGTACCCTACGCTACGTTGAATTCAGTTTTAAGTGTGTAGTGTTGATGACCACATGCGAGATATATATATATATATATATTTTGTTTTTTTCATAAAAAAATCCAAATTGCTCCCAATGAAAGCAACATGCAGAAAAATATTTTCTATAATAACTTTGTTTTAAGCTAGAGTGGAAATGGTATATTTATTTTATTTTGACTTATAATGAATTAGTAATTTAGTTTATTGTGAAATTTTATTTTGTATGTGTTGATACCCAATTTTTGACAACTTGGCCCAATAGTAGAAAAAGCCCAACAGTATGAAGAAAATGGGAAGGGAAAATAGTAGAGCAAGCCCAACAAGCCGGAATGACAGGAATAATGGCCAACCAGCTCATAAGAATAATAACAGGTAAAGAGGAAATAAATTGGTTGAGGAAGCCCAAGAAATGAAGTAGTAAATTCATGAGAACAATAAGAGGTAAAGAAGAAGTAAATGGGCTGGGAAAGCCCAAGAAATGGGTTAGTAAATTCATTGGGTTGGCTTAAAGTCCAATAAGCCTGAAAAGTAATAAAAGGTAAAGATGTGGTAATTAGGCCAAGGAAGGTCAACGGATTTAGCAAAAACCCATAGGAGTAAAAGAGGTAAAGAAGAAGTAAATGGGTCGAGGAAGCCCGAGGAATGAGATGGGCTGGCATAGTAGGAATGCTATCCTGTAAGGCCCAAAAGAGGTAAGGATGTGGAAAATGGGCTGGCACAGCAAGAATGTTGGCTAATAAAGCCCAAAAGAGGTAAGGATGTGGAAAGTGGACTGGCACAGCAGAAACATTAGCCAGTAAGCCCATAGGTAACAAGGAAATAAAAGAGAGGTAATGATATAGCAGGAGCAATGCAGTGGTGTGGCAGGATCCCCAGCCAATAAGCCTACAGACACAGGAAAGAAGATGGGCTAAGCAGGAAGGAGAGGGCTTACACCCAAGCAATGCCTAGTCGAAAGAAGAGATGGAAAGCAGAGAACGTGAGCCCAAATGTGCATATGTCTTTTACGCCGTAAGAGTTAAAAACCTACTAGAACGTACAGCAAAATCAGACAAACACGGAGGCAACAACAAAGGCGTAAAGGCCAAAAAAGTAATGGATTTACACGGAAGTTGAGCATGCACATTGGGCCCAGACACCACCTACTTGTACCCAGCTAATACATGGGAGGTGGCCACAGGTCAAGGGTATGAGAGGACGTGGTTTGGTGGTGGGGAGAAAGAGGGAGTCTATTTTGGGGTTCCCGCTCAAACTTCTTTGGGGAGAAATGTCTTGCTGGGATGGCATCTCACCCAAAAAAAGTAAGTAGCAGCTGGAACCATTGGATGTATGCCATAGAGGTAGGTGAGGGAGAGGATTAAGCCTTATTCAGATGAGAGTAGTGAAAACAAAGTGAGGTAAGAGGCAAGACAAGCCATTTTTGTCCAGGAATGAGGCGTGGTGCAGCTAATTTAGTGTAATGGTAGTGGCTGGGCAGTCGGCAAGCTAGTGGGCAGTATAAAAGGCAATAGTGATGAATAGTGAAGATAAGGAGGAGGAACAACCATGACAAGAAATAGGGATAGAACAAGTAAGAAAATGAGAGAAAAGAAAAAGAATACAGAAATTAGGGAAAAGCATGAGTGATAGGGATAGAGGCATGCATCAATAGGCTACCCATTTCTCTTCCTCTTGACAGACCCACCATCTGAGCAGCTAATAATCAGAGTCTAAGCCATCTAGGTCTTTTTTTCAAAGTGTGTAATCTCTATGGCAGAAGCCTTCTTTGAGGTTACCCATATTGGAGATCGGCTCCCTTTTTGGACTTTTTGTTTGCTGAAAAACTAAGCCCATTTCTTTGGCAGACGAGTTTTGCCTTTTTTCGATTGGTGAATGATTAATCTGTTATCTTATTGTTTACTGAAATCTTGTTATTCGTGGTTGTATTATTCTACCATAATCTCGATTAGATTCCTCGCTTTTGTTATTTAGTATTATTTGTAAAATGTTATAGATATCCTACCGCGTTGTATTTTTTGCTGTAATGTCCGTAACAATTATTCCTACCATGAGCACGCCGTACACTTAAGAATCCTGCCAAGGCGCGTCTATACTGGGATGGCCCAACTTGCGCACAAGTTGGCCTAAGGTGTGTTTCACTTAGGTCAATCCCAACTCTCCTACCTTAGAATCACGGGCTGTGGTACAGTAGGAGAAATCCAAGCACAACAACACAAAAGGCCCACCATACTTAAAGTGGTGACTTTACTAGGGAGTTGGGAAAAAGATAGGGGAAGTAGATAGATACCTTACAAGTTATGCCCCCAAGATTAAAGACGACGTGAAACATGAATACCGTGCCATCACAGGCGGAATCAAGGCTAGCCATGCTGCACCAGCCTAACTAAGAAAAAGGGGATAACGGAGCGAGGGCTAGGCCGTAGCAACAACAAAGGATTCCCGCTGACAATACTAACTTCTCTATTGAAGTGTTGCAATCTGTACAACATTCCCAGCAGTAGCTGATGGAAGAGATTTGCCTGCTAAAGGTAGATAAGACTAAGGAGAAAGGAAGCCAACATGACCCCGAGCATGTGGCAGACAAGGAAGAAACCCCTGTGAATGGTGGCCTGTAGAACACAAAACAGCTTTTCATTACGATGGCTGAAGTCACAACACTTTTATAGCAGGAAAGGGCCAAGGCGCTCAAAGAGAGATTCTATGCACAAAGACCTCCTTATCCGTTGAGGATACTCAGCAAGCCGTATCCCGAGAGATATGAATCGCGAACTTTCGCACAGTATGATGGTAGAAGGGGAAGTGCTATTGAGCACGTAAGTAAGTTTACTAACACTCTCGGTCCCTGAGAGTTTTCGAAATCCTTGTGTGACCGAGCATACACCTGGTACACTGGCTTGAAGCCAAAATCAATACTGACGTGGGATGACATGATAGACGTGTTCTACACCAAGTATTTCCATGGAAAGGAGACAGTAACGCTTGCAACTTTGTAAGGAACTAAGTAAAAAATGGTGAAGACCTGATGGAGTACTTCAAGAAGTTCAGGGACATAGCCCTTGATTGCTATGACCACTGTGAAGAGAAAACACTGGTGGAAATATGCATGGGCAATATGATCATGGATACAGAGCTGTCTTGAAAAACTTGGAAATCTCACAGTTTACGCAGCTATTGCAAAAAGCCAAAAAGACTGCCCAGGCCTAGTTCTGACAAGCCCAAGGAGCAGAGATCCACGCCGCAGGCCATGATGGTGTCCACCGACGAGAAAAAAAGGAAGTCAGACGGGAGGGAGTACGAGACCCTTCGCCAATACCATGTACACCAAAGGAGCTAGACGTACTCCTAGACAAATGGATCGCAGATGCAGTTTTCAAACCTAATCAGGTTTCTAGAGAACCCATTGAGGAAGAACGGAGGGACCTACATTTCTGCCGTTCGCATAATTCTATGTAGCATGCCACTGCAGAATGCTGGGCACTCCGTAGACTAGTGAACCGTAGAATCAGAGAGGGAACTCTTGAGTTGTCCCAACTAGAAGTGCAGAGAAACCCACTTCCAAATCATAAGGGAAAGGGAGTAGCAGCAGTTGTCATTTGTGTAAATTCAGGAGAGGACGATGAAAGAAAGATTGGCTTTGCCTGCCGCAGCCATTACTACCTTACAGAGGAGTTCCTAGTTCAAGAACTTGTTTTACTAATTGAAACTCACGGCCAACGAATGAAGGATTGCCACGGAGGCTCTGGTGAGCATTGCCTCAAGAGCAGAAGTAGAATGTCTCACGAAAAAAACCAGGGCTGACAAAGCTTTCCTGTAAGACACCAATGAGATTACTTTCAATAATGAAGACATAGAGGTGTGGCATTCAAACCACAGGAGGTCCCTCTACTTGGCAGCCTCCACAAACCAAATCTCCATTAAGAGAGCCCTGGTTGATATAGGCACTTCAGTGAAACTCATCCCACTCAGTACGCTGCAAGCAATGGAGTTTTAGAGAGCAAGATTCAGGAATGCACAATGGAAATAACAGGGTACGGAGGAAGAGGTGAGTATTTCGCAAGCCACATACAACTATGGCTGAAGGTGGGTCCAATAGCCTCCTTAGCTCATTTTCTTGCGGTAAAGACAGAAGTTTCCTATCATATATTACTAGGAAGACCATGGTTGCACAAGCATTGCCTGATTCTGTCTACCTATCACCAATGTGTGAAAGGGAGATTGAATGATAGGATGATATGGGTAACAGTAAACCCATCACCATTCGAGCAGGTAGAAGCCCATCTGGTAGAGACTATGTTCTAAAACGAATGGGCATTGTTTGGAGAAAGCTTAGTGTCCAAGTTATAAGACACCTTTGTCCCCAAGTGGGAGGACGTCCAAGATGACCTAGAGCCTGACTTGAGAGGGTTGCTAATGCGGAAGAAGAAAAGGAAAGAAGTGCTAACTTTGGAGCTGAGTGGTACGCTGCGATGTGTTAGGGTCTGAACACCTGATGGCAGAATAGTGTATAAAGTATGAAGGTGTGCGGGACCTACCTACAGCATGCAAGGGGGTCCCGGAGGAGGGTCACAACATAAGAGTCTAGCATGCTGTGTGGCCCAGGATGGTTCACTGGAGGAAAACGACACGGAAAGTGAAAAAGAGATTGTGGTAGAAAAGGACGCACAAGTAACGATAGAAGAAAAGTTAGAGGAAGTTTACTTAAGCACGGACCCACAAAAGCCAAGGCCGATTTCAATAAGCTCAAAGTTTTCAGAAGAAGAAAATGCAGAATTGATTCTGCTGTTTAAGGAATTCAGAGATGTCTTTGCATAAACTTCAGCGAGATGCCTAGGCTAGACCTAAGGCTAGTGGTACATACGCTCAACATGGATCCAGAAGCTAAGCCAGTGCCAAGATATTTCAAACTGAAATAGAGAAGCAAATAGTGAAGGAAGTACATAAATTGTTAGCAGCTGGTTTCATTAAACCGATCCAACACCCATGGTGGTTGTCTAATATTGTACTGGTGAAGAAGAAAAATGGCAAATACGGTGTTGTATCGACTTCAGAAATCTTAATTGGGTCTGTCCCAAAGATGAGTTCCCACTACCCAACATGGACCTGTTGATAGTTTCCATCGCAGGAAATGCCATGTTTTCTTTCATGGATAGGTTCAACAAGTACAATCAGATCCAAGTGGCACCCAAGGATGTGGAGAAAACTGTTTTCAAAACACCCATTAGGAACTTTTACTACATTATGATGCCCTTCGGGCTAAAAAATGCAGGTGCGACTTATCAACGCACAATGATTGCCATATTTCACGACATGATACACCAAGAACTGGAGGACTATGTGGATGACATAGTGGTGAAATCAAGAAGGCGAGGAGATCATGTTAAAGTATTAAGAAAGGTATTTGAAAGGTGCAGACTTTTCAAGATGAGAATGAACCCACTAAAATGCGCCTTCGGAGTGTTTGTTGGGAAGTTTTTGGGGTTTCTGGTCCACAGCAGAGTTAAGAAATTGAAGAGTTTTTTGGGAAGAGTCTCATATATTAGGAGGTTCATCCTTAGTTTAGCATCAATCACTTTGGCTTTTACGAAGTTACTAAAGACAAGGCAAGGCTTTGAATGGGAGGAAGCACAATAAGCAGCTTTTCGAAAGCTACAGCAGATCATGATGAACCTTCCCACGATACAAGCCTTAGTCCACAGTAACCATTGCTGCTTTACTTAGCTTCAAGCCCGTCTGCCAATGAAGCTTTGATAGCCCAGGAGGACGAAGGTGGCATTGAATAGCCAGTCTACTACATAAGTCGCGCCTTGAGAGATGTGGAGACTTGATATCCTAGAGTGGAAAGGGTATGCTTGGCAATAGTCTATGCATCACAAAGGCTATGCCATTATTTCCTGGACTACGAGGTGCACTTAATGACGAAGTCCCATGTGATTAAAGCTCATCTCTGGCAACCCATTCTATTTGGCAGAATATCTCAGTGGTTGTTACAGTTAGTTATCACAATATGACTTGAAGGCGGGAAGACCCAAGGCGGTGAAAAGCCAGGCCATAGCGGACCTGTTGGCTCAATTTCCAAGAGAAAAGAAATTCCCGCTAGATGATAAGGTACTGGGAGAAGTGGCTGAAGAATAGTGGGTCATGAAGTTCGATGGCTCTTCTACAATAAACTCAAGAGGCGCAGGAGTGGTTGTTTATCACAACGGTGAGGAGACCGTGGCGCTCTCATTCAAGTTGGAGTTTTCTTGTTCAAACAATATCGCAGAATAAAAGGCCTATTTGACAGGGTTGGCAACAGCCCTCGAGATGGGGATCAAACATTTAAAGGTGATAGGCGGCTCTAATCTGGTGGTCTGCTAAGCTAAGGGGAGTTTCTCTTTAAAGGAACCTAGTCTGGTCCAGTACAGAACACTGGCCTAGAGAATGGAGGAAAAGTTTTCCATATTTGAAATAGAGCACACTCAGAGGAGTGAGAATCGATACGCAGATATGCTAGCCGCGTTGGGCTCATAGAGATAGCTTTCGAAGGGAGTGGTACTAGAGTTGAGATCAATAAGCGAAGAGAATCCATCATCGAAATACTTTAGGAAAGGTTTCAAGAGAAGCAAGGATGTAAAAAGGATTAGAGTGTTCCCATTAAGGAAGCCTTGTTAAAGGAGGGAGATGTGGCAGAATTAAAGACATTAAGGGACTATGTCCTGATGAAAGGGGAGTTATATCGCAGAATGCTAGGAGGAATTTTGTCAAGATGCATGGGCCACGAAAAGGCCCAAAGAAAACTGAGGGAATTGCATAGCAGAACTTGTGGGTTCTGCGGCGAGATCAGCTTATACCGAAGGTTGCAGGGAGTGGGTTTCTATTGGCCAAGCATGGGTAAGGATGCAGACTTGACCCAAACTCAGTGTAAAGCCTACCACTTAGCTGTAGATAGGAAGAGAGCTATGCCATGTTTGCCATTGAGGATTGGAAAAGTTCATTCATACAATACCTGATAGAAGGGGTCCTGCCACAGAAGCATAGTGAAAGGTATAAATTCAAGAAGTTGGTAACCTGTTACTTCCTACATGAAGGAATTCTTTTTTAAGAAGGGATACGATGGGGACCCACTACGATGTTTGGGTCCAGAAGAAACCGACGAGATGTTAAAAGAGGTACATGCCGGAGAATGCAGAAAGCACCAAGGGAAGAAGAAGTTGTATCGGTGCATACTACAGATGGGCTACTAATTGGCCCACTATGAAAAGGGATATAGCAGAATTTGTGCAAAAGTGCCATAGCTACCAAGTGCAAGCCAATTTGATCCACACCCTTTCATAATTAGGGGCTCGATTTGGTAGGACCAGTCAACCCACCTTCCCACGAGTACATTTGGATCATCATGGCTACAGAATATTTCACTAAATGTGTAACACCCCAACCCAATTGTATAATTAATTTTATGGATTTATATGCTTGTTATCATCTTAGTTGCTTTTAAGTGCATAAAGTATGATATTGTGATATTATAAAACATATACACTTTTTTTATATATGTAGAAAGAAGTTTTATAAAGGTAAGGATATATATATATATATATAGTTATATTATTCTTTGGGCCTTTTCTAGAATTATAAGCTTCTAAGGGGGTGGAAAGAAAATTGGTAAAAGTAAGGGTGACTCATCTAGACTTTTGGCCTTTTCCCCTTGTTATACACGTAATCCACAAAAGTCTCCCACCCTTATTTTCCTTGCTGCATCAGAAGTCTTTCTTGGGTTCATTTTCTTGGTCTTTTGCTTCTTTCTTCTCCCTTTCCCACGGCAGCACCTTCTCACTATCTCTCTCACTTTCTCACCAAAACCACAAACCTCTTTCTAAGATGAAATTAAGAACCTAACACTAAGGTTTCAGCTCCAAAGTTTGTGGGTAAGTAAATTAAACCTCTTTTGATTTGGGTATTTTGATAGTATAAGTGTTTTGTTCATTTCCCTCTTCTTTGCTCTCTGTTCTGATTGTTGTGATTCTGTTTTTTAGTAAATTGAAAGATTGATGAAATTGGTCTTTTGGATACTTATTAAGGTATTTTATTATGTGTAGTATAGGTATAAAAATACTCAAAAGAAATGATGGCCAATTGCTAGTTGTTGATGATTTTAGTAAGAATATGTGCTGAAGCTGTCACTGTGACAGAGTTGATGTTTACAACAAGAAAAATATGTATAAAATCATTTGCTGTGAATTATGATGCTAGGAGTAGTTTTTATGAATCCTAAGACACATATGGTTGTTATGGAAGTGGTCTTACAACTTTTGGATGAGTATAAAAATAATAGTTTAATTTATAAGTTGCATGAAAATCTGTCAGGACAGATTTGAGTACGCTGCCTTGTATGATTTTTAATAAATCATTATTTTATACTTTGACTCCGAAATTTTTATGGTATATACTAGACATACAGGGGAGTAACTCTGTAAAATTTCGTGACAATTGGATGTGTACGGACAGTCCTTTTGTATTTTATAAATGGGGCTTACGCTGCTGTAATGAGCAGTGAATAGCTTATGACACACATGACTTTGTCGATTTAATTTTGAAGTTAGGGTGAATGTTTTAAGCTATAATTTAATATGCTTATCTTTTGGTATGTTTGGATCATAGAGGAATTTTTATGCCTCGGTTTCTCTATGTTTTGGTATGTAAATTGTTTGATGAATGTACCTTGTTTTTGGGGAAACTGTTTGTGATGGGAATTAGGATTTTTCTTGAGTTTAAGAGTTAGGTTGTGATTTAAGGTATAAGTTTATATATTAGGAAGTGTTGTTAGTAATAAGTTTTGGTCTTTCATTTAGGTGACGAGAACGAGAACACGGAAACTTGAGCTCCTCTTGTACAATCTCTCGCGTCTTCTGTTTTCAGGTAAGGGATTTGTGACATGTGCGTTTGATAAGTATAAAAATTGTTTAGAAAACTATTATGCATTAAACCTTTTAATTGGAGATATTACCTATAAGCATGATTTAAGTAAAATATATGTTCGTGAGTTGTTCAATCTATTATATACATGATAATTTTAGCATATTGATGCTATTCTTTATATCATGAACATAATTTTTAAGAATGACGTGGATATGCTACTGTTGTGAAACAATTATGTAAAAGCAAGTTATCAGAAAAGATATATTTTTCAGTTATTCCATTGTTATGATCTGAACTCAGCCAGTAGGGGTTATAGTACTGGCATTTCCATGGAAATTCTGATTGGCCATTAAAAGTGGGACTGGCTCTGCTGTACCCGCCCTTGTTGGTAACGGCCAACTTGTGGAGGATGTCAACCTACCCCCATGGTTGAAATTATGTATTATGATATGATCCCGGGTTTACCTGGCATTGTGGGGAATGCTGGATGCCTAGCACTTTGTGCTGGAAGCCTCCCAAAGTTGTGACAGACTTACAATTGGACTAACTAATATGTATGATAAATGAACTATTAGGCTATTTGGAAATTATGATAAGTCTGATGATAAGTTATGATAAAGTATTTCATAGTCTATTCAAAGATAAGATTTCCGAATTATGTTTACGTTCCTTATCATGTCCTTTTACTATTATATGAAAGGAAAAATGAAGTACTTTTACCTGAAAGTTCATAAGTTACTTTAAGAACAACGTAAACAGTATGAAGGCTATTTTATCAAGCTGGCATATCCATAAAATATTTGTTTTACATGCATGCTTATTAAGGGCCCATGGAGCTTAAAACCTTACTGGGCTTCGCAGCTCACCCTATTATATTTCAGTGCACAGGTTCTTCCTGGAAGCAGCGAGAGTATTAGAGGTGGCAAGGATTCTGTAATTCTCGTTTGTTAGATTGTATAGTTTTTGTTGTATAGTAGTTTAGCTCTTTTGTTGTATAGGAGGAATCAAGATGTACTTGATCCTTTGAGCACAGTTGTAATTCAGAACCTTAGTTTGTTTTGAACCCCAGTTGTATGTCTTTGGGGTTAGGTTTGTAATAAGAGTTTTTGCTAAACTTTTAGCTATGTAATATTTACCCGAAACCTGAGGTTTCCGCCAAGGGGTAATCTTGCAAAGTTTTAAATGAGATGAAATTAAAGGTTTCATCATTTTTGTATATTATGGTTTTATGCAAGAAAATAAGCAGGTATTCAGGAAACAAATTCTTGATAAGCACCTTCAGTTTAGGTTGGTTCGTGTTAGTATTGAGGTAAACTTGATATTAACATGCCGGTCATGCTCTAAATTCTGGAATACAGATTTGGGTCGTGACAAAATGGGGCAGAGGCCATACCACTCCACAAAGCCACCAGAGGAGCTGTGGCAATTTTCATTAAAGAAAATATAATTGTTCGATTCGGAGTGCTTCATAGAATCATAAGTGACAATGGTACTTCATTTGTTAATAGAGAGGTGAGGAAGATGTTGGAGTTTTACCAGGTGAAGCATCATCGGTCATCGCCCTATATCCCCCACGAGAATGGGCAGGGGGAAGCAACAAACAAAACCCTCATCAAGATCATCAGCAAGATGAGCCAAGAGTGTAGACACCACATTTTGTACCCCTTTCAACTCAGGCCCCCGTTCCCTAATGATGCCCAAATTCTGAGACCCAAGGTTGGTTTAGGGCCCAATCAGATGTTAAATTAACTTGAGAAGTATTAAAATGAAAAATTTAACCTTTTAAATGAGAGAAAAAAAATCTATTTTTGGAAAATTAAATGACCAAAGTGGCCCTCGGCCTACGTATATGGGTTGCAGCCTGTGTACACGAACTAAAGCATGAGTATGCTATTCCTGTGTACGTGGCTAGGGTTTCAAATGCATAAGAAAAACAAATTTTTTGCAATAATGGCTAAGATTTTGAATGAATCCTACATCGTTTGAGAGCCATTCCAAACCCCATTTTTTCAACTATAAAAAGCCTTACATGGTACATTTTTAGGACACAGAAAATCCTTAGGGAAAACCTAAGATTCACTGGAAATAGTGAATCAAAGAAAGAGTTTTTCATAAAACATCCTTAAGTCAATTTTATTTGATTGGGGCATTTTTTGGCCTTGATCCTTTGAGTTCAACATTATTAATCACGTTTCTATTGATTTGTGAATAGATTGACTGAAGGGAACAGTCAAAATCAAGCTTGAAAGCTTTTTTTTTGAGGTATTCTTTTAAACTTTTCTTTTTCCATTTCTACCTTTAATCTTTTTTGTAATCTTGTTTTTGGTTTGGTTTATGTTCATACATGTTTGCTTAGTTTAGCCCCTTTTGTTCTTTTCCTTTTTTTTTTTTTTGTTCGTAGGTTGTTAGTTTGTTGTTTTAAAGTTTTGCTCTATTTCTGTGTTTTCTTAGGTTTTTTGGGTAAGGATCTGTGTATGCATAATCTAGCTTGCATACGCAGGTTGAATTCATGTGTACACAGACTTGTTTTAGCATGTGTGATGTCGTTACCTAGAAGCTCTAAATTATTATTTTTTTTTGGTTTTTGCTTTCACATGTTTGTTCGCTGTAGCCTCTTTTTTCACACGTTTTAAGCCCCATAATTGCTTGTCCGCCTTTTAATATATTTTTTTGTTATCACATGTTTAGATTAGGGTTTCCTTAGTTTTAATGCCACTCATTCACATGTCCATTCATTGATGTTATAGGTGTTATGATGCAATGAAGTAAGTAAAGGAAAGTCATGCATTCACATGTACTTGCATATTGTTTGATAACATGTTTTAGTGATAAGCATGAATGTGTTTGGTCGAACAACGTGTTCTTAATGATCTTTATGTTCGCAATGTGATCCTTTGATGTTTACATGTTGCTGCCTTGATGAGATATATGGTATGATGCTAGATGAATGTTAGGTGGATGATATGTATGATGATAACATGCTAAGGTTTATGCTTCGGTATGAGATGCCATGATAGATGTATGCTAGGGTTTGTGATGAGATGATTGCCATGATAGGTGTATGCTAGGGTTTGTGATGAGATGATTTCTATGATAGATGTATCTTAGGTTTGCTTAATGAGCATGAAAGATGTATGCTAGGGTTTGTATAAATGTGTGGTTAGGTTTCTTATTGCTTTATAGATAGATTGGTATGTGTTTTAGGATAATGATGCCATGTTGTATTCTTAGATGTATGCTAGTGTGTGTGTGAGTTAGAACATAAGTATTGAACATGTTTTTAATAAGGTTAAGATATAAGACACAATAATGGGAGACCAACCTTAGGGTTGGGAGGTCTTGGGTGCCTAACACCTTCCCAAGAATGTACCTAAACTTCGAACCCATACTCTGATAGTAAGATCAATGGTCCTTCCTTGAAAGAACGCTATATTCATGGTTCCTAGACCATGTAACTAGGTGGTAACTTCGACACTTTTTGTTGTGTCCACAAGAGGAGTACAGCGGAGGTTGGGCAATACATCTGCTAGATGCACTTTGGGCTTACCGAAGCTCACCCAAATCTGCCACAGGATGTTCTACCTTCTCTTTAGTATATAGGACAAAAGTGATGAGCCCAACAGAAGTAATGATACCTTCCCTAAGGGTTATGCAGGCACAAGGGAAGGAAAAGGAGAAAGAAGTCTTTGCGGGAGTAAGAAGTCTTTGCGGCAGAAAGGTGTGAGGACTTGGAAGGGTTAAACAAAAAGAGGGAGGAAGCCCAAGAGCATAGCCACAGATTCAGGCAAAGAATGACCGAAGCTTATGGCAGGATAATTAAAGAAAGAATGTTTACAGAAAGATAGCTTGTGTTGAGGACAACAGACCACGTCAGGCGAGGTATGGCAGGACCATTTAAATTCTCACCAAAATGGGAAGGACCCTTCGTGGTAAGGTAAGCACATGCAAGTGGGTATTATTGTTTGGCCTAGATGGATGGAAAAGATTTAATGGACCCCATCAATGACAAGTGGCTAAAACGTTATTATGCGTAGGAAATACTATGTAATTATTCCTTTCTTTCATGTTTTTCTTTTCTCCAAGTGACCACCCTTGCAAGGGATAATGTCACAAGAAAGTATTGTAGCATGTTTTACTTGTAATTCATGATCAAGAGCAAAAATAGAAAGTAATGAAGATCATGAAGTATTAGCAAATATACTGTATCATAAAGCATAGTAGTGGTTGTG
This sequence comes from Lithocarpus polystachyus, assembly GCA_033629205.1. Classification (NCBI taxonomy): domain Eukaryota; kingdom Viridiplantae; phylum Streptophyta; class Magnoliopsida; order Fagales; family Fagaceae; genus Lithocarpus; species Lithocarpus polystachyus. The sequence continues at coordinate 63,852,219 of CM066164.1, read as the reverse complement.
ACAGATGTTGCATAATAGATTTCACACCCAAAATATATAAGTTATACCAGACTTATCAAATAAGTGCTAGAGAAATAAAGTGTACTGTGTAGAGAGAAAGGGGAAAGAAGTAAACATGGGGGAAGGAAATAAAGCAACATAACGGGTAAAAGTCTAATCAAAGGCCAGAAATAAGATTCTGGTCCTTGAAGTGACTAGAACTAGCAATGCTAGAAAGAAGACGTTCGTGACGTGCCTCCAAGTCCGCCACCTCTTTCTTCAAACTCTCTATGCAAGCATCTATAGCATCTACAACAGGCTAGACCTTCTTCATAAAGAGGGCCCGAGCAATCTCTCGCAAGTGATCCAATAGAAACTCTACAACAAATTTAACTCTGATCAACTCCTGAACCGTAGCCCTCCACTGCAAAACCTCTCCGCAGACACGGTGTCGATAAAGTTATGCTTAATGTCATTCATCACGCTCCTAAACAACTTGAGGAAGTGTTCCCTCGCAGAACGACCAAAGAGGAATCCTCGCATGAAATCTCTACGGCTACTATAGATCGCCTCCAAGTGGGTGAAACACTCTTTAGGAACCCAGAAGCCATGAAAGTTAACATAAAGAGCTCCAGCACCCCAGAAGTCCATAGGATTAAGGTCATTGGTCTCAACTTGGTCGAATCGGGTAAAGAAGGCAGCTGCCTTACTCACCGGATTGGGAATGGTGGCAGAACTGCTACTAACCTCAAACCAAGAGGTCAGAACCACCTCAGGAGACATACCTGAAAAAGGACGCAAGACATAGTATAAGTCTGTAAGTAATAAACAAAGTAGAGAACAAAAAAGAACGCAACAATGAAAGCTCTAATTGAAGAAAGTATGAGAGTAAGGAAATTACGAGGACCCGCAGGATGGGGGCTATGGGTATTGCAGAAATAGGGGTTGTAGGCATCATGGGGTCTGCTGCAGTTTTAGGCTCCTTAAGTGTGACTGTGACTGCAAGGATAGCATGCAAATTGATTAGAGGGATATGCTGAGAAGTTGCAAGAAGAAAAGAAAAAGAAGGCTTAATAAGAATGAAGGACATGTACCCATAGCCTCAGCCTTATGCTCATCACCATCACCATTCTCATCAGAGTCAGAAACTCGTGTCTTCACGACGGGTTCGTCCTCAGAATCCTCAAGGACCGTCTCTGATGATCTGATCCCTCATCTGAAGACAAATTTGCATTGGGTCCTCAGGTGGCAAAACTGGGGATAGAAGATGGAGTGACCACCAATGAAGAACCATTCTTCTCGGCTTGGGAAAGGCCAATGAAGGGATCGCTGACAGATGTGACTGGATGAGTAGTAGGAGAGGTGCTCTCGGTCTGGGACGCACTTGTAGGAGTAACTTCCTTTTGAGGAGTGGGGATCTAAGCAAGAATAGAAGCAGACTCGCCGCTAACAACTCTCTCAGCCTAGGTACTCTCTTCGGCAGGAATGGGCTCAGATGGAGGGATTGGAGCCTCGGTAGGAGCTCCTTGTGCAGCAGCAGCAGAAGCAAAAGCCATAGCCTCGGCCATGACATCTGCCCCATCAAAGAAGCCCTTCATAGGTGCACTGGCAGAAGCAGGAGCCTCCTCACTCGTGGGGTGATAAATAAAGATGGGTTTGGGATCAACCTAAAAGAAGCATGTTAAAGTAGAGAAGGGATAAACAAACATGCAAAAAAGGGGGAAGAAAAAGAAAGCACATGGCAATATGTGATAATGATAAAAAAAAAAAAATGAAGATGCATGCAAAAGGAAAGGAGTATGCCTCAAACTTGGGCTTATTGAGCAATATAGGGCGAGTGGCAGAAATGTCCTCCTCGTGCTTGGACTACCAAGGAAAAGATAAGAAATATATATGGAGTTAGTCGCAGGAAAGCCCCATAAATAATTAAAATAAAGAATGAATGAGATTTAGAGATAACATACTCTCTTCTCGGTAATGGCAGATAGGGCTAGTGGAGATGTCTTCCTTTTTAGCCACGCGTTTTGTTGGAAGGAGGAGCATCCATGGATGGCCTCGGAGCGGAAGGCTTGGGCTTGCTTGCAGTAGAGCACCTGTTAGAACGGGTGCGAGCAGAAGAGGGATGAGAGCTCTCAAGAAAAATGTTACCGATAGGAGAAAGGCCACCCCAATACTGAACAAGATCAGAACAAGTCTTAGAGGAGTCATCATTTCTCTTAGCAGACTTGGGCTTGGCTATTCGAGATATCGAGCTCTTTTTTGCAAGTACAGGAAGGTTCACCACCTTTACCTTCTTCTCCCAGCATGAAGGATACTCACCAGTATACAAATACAATCCCTTCTCCTTGTCCTGCCACTCAAATATGGCGGATCTACATTGCTTCCTAGCATACGCCACCACGGACTTTGTAGGAAGCAGCAATCGTGGGTTGGCAAAAATAATGGCATGAAGGCCTTCAAGAGGGATAAGAGAAAACCCACGGCCACTTAGCAACTCTCGGCCAAAGGAAGTCATCACAGCCTGCCACTACCTGTGCATCTGGGCAGTACAAAACCCCTCTCTCACGAGCTTGGAATGGTGATTGTTGTGAAGCGCTTGCTCCAAAACTCAAAAGCACTAAGGCCCAAGAAAGGCCAGACGAAAGTAGTAGACTCCAAGATAACAGTGAAGTCATCGAGTATGTCCTGATCTAGCCTAAACTGACTCCTCACCCTGTTGGCAGAATAATGAGCAAAACGAATACTCGTGTTGGCTAGATAAGGCAACCACCCATCATTGGTGGTTGCCAAGTATGTGATTCCCTATTATCAAAAGTTGTTAATGGGATGGTGGTCCTAATAGTGGCCATAAAGGGACCCATAATCGAATCAACACAAGTAAATCCATTGCCTAAATCTCTGTTAGCCCTCCAAGAAAAACCAACTCCTTTATCAAAGAACTCAATGGCAGGATGCCTAAACGGCTATAACCCAACCCAACGGTAAGCCAACAAAAAATCAGAAGCAAAACAACCACATAAATCAATAATCACTTTCGGACAAGACTGATACTTCTCCTTGGCAAAATGAATTGACTTGCACTTATCCAAATGTCTGGTACAACGTTCCCACAGCAGGTGCTGCAATATGGTAATGTGGACGAAGGTAGTAAATATGAGGTAGGAACCTACCTACCTCTCATCACCTTGTAGAATATCCAGTTGTACATACAAATGACCCAGAAACATAGGGGCCAATGGCAAACTCACCCAGCAGAAATCTTTATGGCTAACCGAAAGTAAAGAGGCTTTACGGCATAATATGGATGAGAGCCAAAGATAAACTTAGAAAGCCAAAATGCGATGAAAACTGCACGGCAGATGGCGGTGGAAGCCTTAGAAAAAGCCCAACCCAATGACACAACTTTGCATTCCCACTCATCCCTTTTCTCAACTCGGCCTCTACGGCCTTCTCATCAGTAGAAAGCTCAATGTCCTTAGGGTCCATATCACTAAGTATGGGTAGCAATAGTTGGTTCGCCACGTCCTCTAAGGTCACGATGAACTCACCGCAAGAAAGGAAAAAGGTCTAGATAGTGCTGCATTGTCGGCGGACCAAGTGACAGAGGTTAAACAAATCTCGATAATTGGACAAACACCCGGATGTAAAGATGACCTTCAACACACCGGCCTACTATAACACTGCCATGAAACCCATATCAGACAACTCATTGTCCACCCATTCTTTTCAACCCAAAAAAGTGCCCGTCCCAAATTTGAAGAGAATGGGCACATGAAGTGAAGTTCCTTAGCAGATATCAAGATTTGGAATGGTGGAAGCCAAAGGGGCCCAAGAAACCTCCATGTCATGGCAGCAAATAGAAAGCCACACATGGCTTAACGGCGGAGGTGAATAGTCACTGGGCACCACGAGGAAGCAGATGTGAGTGTCGTACCACGGGTTGATAAGGGGAGGACACCCACTAATCGGATCGCGACCCCCTTCCCTTTCTTCGGAGTAGTTCGATCCAAAGTAAGGAGTCTCTTCACCCATGGTCTTCGCAGGCGGATTGTCGGCATCAATCTCTTTCCCCATATGGGGGGAAGAACCTTCTTCTTTTGCCAGCGACATGATGGGTTGTTCGAACGATAAAGATGGGTAGTGAAATTTTGGGGAAGATGAGATGGTGAAGAGAAAGGAGAAGAAGTGTTGTGGGAGAATAATTAGAAAGAGAAAAGCGCAAGGATTAAAGACAATAAAAGTGATATGAAAGGAAGCAACGGGTCAGCTGTCAAAAGAAGCATCGTATTAATGAAGCCTATTCTATAGTAACTGCTAAAATGGAAAATTCGAAGAGATAAGCCTGTTCATGGCAAGAAAGGAAACAAGGCGGGGTCCGCTATTTAAAAAACCCGTAGAAAAATTATTACGTAAGTATTCGCATATGAATTGTAGGAGCAATTCATATGCTCAAAGGATTGAATGCTAATACCCACTTTTTGACAACTTGGCTTAATAGCAGAAGAAACCCAACAATATGAAGAAAATGGGAAGGGAAAATAGTAGAGCAAGCCCAGCTGGCCGGAATGGCAGGAATAATGGCCAGCAGGCCCATAAGAATAATAAGAGGTAAGGAGGAAATAAATAGGCCGAGGAAGCCCCAGCAACAAAGTAGTAAACCCATGGGAACAATAAGAGGTAAAGAAAAAGTAAATGTTCCAGGAAATCCTAAGAAATGAGTTAGTAAATTCATTGGGTTGACTTAAAGGCCAATAGGTGGTAAAGATGTGCTAATTGGGCCAAGGAATCTCAAAAGATTTAGCAAAAGTCCATAGGAGTAAAAGACGTAAAGAAGAAGTAAATGGGCTAAGAAGCCCAAGGAATGAGATAGGCTGGCATATCATAAGTGCTGGCCCGCAAGGCCCAAAAGAGGTAAGGATGTGGAAAATGGGCTTGTATAGCAGGAATATTGGCCAATAAAGCCTAAAAAAGGTAAGGAAGTGGAAAGTTAATTGACACGGCTGAAACATCAGCCTGTAAGCCCATAGGTAACAAGGAAATAAAAGAGAGTTAGTGATATAGCAGGAGCAATACAATGGCGTGGCAAGATCCCCAGCCAATAAGCCCACGAACATAGGAAAGAAGTTGGGCTAAACAGGAAGGAGAGGGCTTACACCCAAGCAATGCAAAGTCTAAAGAAGAGATGGAAAGCAGAGAACGTGAGCCCAAAGGCCCATATGTCTTTCACGTTGCAAGAGTTAAACACCTACCAGAACGTATAGCAGAGTTAGACAAACACTGAGGCAATAGCAAAGGTGTAAAGGTCAGAAAGGTAATGGATTTAGACGAAAGTGGAGCATGCACACAGGGCCCAGGCACCACCTTCTTGTACCCAGCCAATATATGAGAGGTGGGCCACAGGTCAAGGGTAAGAAAGGGCATGGTCTGGCAGTAAGGAGAAAGAGGGAGTCTATTTTAGGGTTCCCGCTCAAATTTCAAATATCCTATTGGGATGGCATCTCACCCAAAAGAAGTAAGTATGGGCTAGAACCATTAGATGCATGCCATAGAGATTGGTGAGGGAGAAGATTAACCCTTATCCAGATAAGAGTAGTGAAAACAAAGAGAGGTAAGAGACAAGTGTAGACATCACATTTTGTACCTCTTACTACTCGGGCCCCCGTTCCCCAATGATGCTTGAACTCTAAGGCTTAAGGCCAGTTTAGGGCCCAATCAGATGTTAAATTGACTTGAGGAGTGTTAAAATGGAAAATATAACCTTTTGAATGAGCAAAAATCTATTTTTGGAAAATTAAATGACCAGAGTGGCCCTCGCCCTGCGTCCGCAGGCACATTCTTGTTTGTCTAGGTTAGTTTGAGGTTTTCTTCATGTTTTTAAGCATGTTAGGTTGCTAGATTTACGTTTTTCTATTTTATTTGGCTTCTGCTCTGTTTTGTGTTAATTAGGTTTTCTAGGTAAGGATTTGCGTACGCATGAGTTAGCTTGAGCACGCAAGCTAACTCATGCGTATGTAGACCTATTCTAGCGTGCATGATGCCGTTACCTAGAAACCCTAATTTTTTTGTTTGTTTTGTTTTTGCATTTACATGTTTGTTTTGTGTAGCCTCTTTTTCATATGTTTTAAACCCCATAACTATTTGTTTATCTTTTAACATGTTTATTTGTTATCATATGTTTAGATTAGGGTTTCTTAGTTTTAATGTCATTCATTCATGTGTTCATGCATTGATGTTATAGGTGCTGTGTTGCTGAGAGGTAAGTAAAGGGTAAGTCATGCATTAGCAATGTCTATGCATTTGTGTTAGGGTTTCACTTTGATGATATGATGGAACATGCTTAGATGTATGATTAGGGTTTGTAATATGTTTGCCTTGTTATGATGATATGCTTGCTGCCTTGTCGTAGATGTATGGTAGGGTTTTTCATATGTTAGATGAATGCTAGGTTTCCTTTGTATTTGGCTCTCTTTTGCTTTAAGGATGGATATGTGTTTTGGGATGGATATGTCATGATTGGGCGATCTTGGGTGCCTAACACCTTTCCAAGAGCGTACCTAAACTCCGAACCCATACTCTAATAGTAAGACCAAAGGTCCTTCCTTGAAAAGATGCTATATTCATGATTTCTAGACCATATAACTAGGTGGCGACTCCGACACTTCTTTCCCTTGCGCCCACAACAAGACAAGCCATTTTATGTTTGAGAATGAGGCGTGGTGCAGCCAATACAGTGTAATGGTAGTGGCTGGGGAGTCGGCAGACCAATGAGCAGTCTTGGAAGGATGCCCACAACTAGTAAAAAGCAGTTGATGGGTAAAAATGGTAAATCCTACCATGGCAGACAATATAAAAGGCAATAGTTGTGAACAGTGAAGAGGAGGAGGAATAACCACAGAAAGAAATAGAGATATAATAAGGAAGAAAAGGAGGGGAAAAGAAAAAAAAAACACAAAAACAAGGGAAAAGCATGAGTGATAGGGATAGATGCATGCATCAATAGGCTACCTATTTCTCTCCCTCTTGACAGGCCCACCCTCTGAGTAGTTAAGAATCAGAGTCTAAGCCATCTAGTTCCTTTTTCCAAAGTGTGTAATCTCTATGGCAGAAGTCTTCTCTGAGGTTACCCATATTGGAGATTGGCTCCCTTTTTGGACTTGCGTTTGTTGAAAAACTAAGCCCATTTCTTTGGTAGACGAGTTTTGCCTTTTTTCGATTGATGAATGATCAGTCTATTATCTTATTGTTTACTGCAATCTTGCTATTCGTGGTTGTATTATTCTACCATAATCTCGATTAGATTCCTTAGTTTTGTTATTTATTATTATTTGTAAAATGTTATAGTTATCCTGTCGCGTTGTATTTTCTGCTGTAATGTTTGTAATAGTTATTCCTGTCGTGAGCACGCTATACACTTAAGACTCCTGCCAAGGCGTGTCTATACTAGGATGGCCCAACTTGCGCACAAGCTGGCCTAAAGCGTGTTTCACTTATGCCAATCCCAACTCTCCTACCTCAGAATCACGGGCCGTGGTACAGCAGGAGAAATCAAAGCTCAACAACACAAAAGGCCCACCACAGTACATAGAATAAATCATTTTTGGCTTTTGAGAATTCAATAATTACATTAAAGTAGGGACAGAACTACGATTTGAACTCAAGGGGGGGGGGGGGGGGGTGGCCAAGGTTCTTTGTTTAAGAATTTTCAAATTTTGGGATATCAACATTAGCAGTTGCCAACGTTACGTCATCAATATATGTTTTTGACATATTTGTATTTTTTTTTCTAATGAAATAAAAGAATCAAACATTATAGTTGATAATCTACAAAGCAAATGAAAGTTATAGGAGTATCAATTATATGTATTTTTAGCCAAGAGTTTTGTATCTTAATTGGCACTTGCTGATGTTTTAATGGCCAAAAATGGGTAAGATAGCATAAGATGTGAGATCTTTTCTTTTCAAAAATTGCAATTTGAAGAAATATATATATATATATATTAATAGGTAAAGTTTAGAGAAAATCCAATTAGATTCTACAATTGAAGTCTAATTTTGCGCCATGTGTCCTAAATTATTTATTTTTAGAGAGTTTTATTTCTTAATTTTGGAGCTAATTGTGGAACAATATCATAAATATTTATCCAAGTAAGTTATTGAGTACACAAATCAAAGAGTCTAGAATTAATGAACTGTAAAAAAAAAAAAAGTGCTTCACAAAATCAAAAATTAAGAATTCATAATTTTTTTTAATATGGACAATTTACATTTTCTACCTAATAATATTCTTACTTGATTTTCTAAAGAGTTAACAAAAATATAAGAACGACTATATTTCAATTGTATTTAAATTATATATATAGGAATTATATTATATATCTTAATGTATATCTTTTAAGTATATCCATGCATATGCATGAAGTTACATGCTTTTTTTTTTTTTTGAGAAAAGGGTTACAAGCTAATAATAATAAAGATGACAACTTTCAAATAATAATGGACCGAAAGTTTGACTAAATAAATAAATACTAATAGTTTTTTCCATCAACTTAAGAAGTCTCACAAATGAAGTTTTTTCCATTTATTTAGAAAGAGCCACAGATATATGCTAACTACTATGTGGAGCGGCCAACGGCGTAGGCTGTTACTCAGTGGCGGTGGAGTGGAGCCATGGAGGAAAAGATGAGAGTTGAGAGAGGCAGAGTTGGGTAAAAGTTTTAGAGTTTTGTGATTTATTTTGCTAGATTTGTGATTTGTAATTTTTTTTTTGGTAGTATTTTATTATTGTTCAAACCTAATTTATCATTTGGTTGTTAGAATTTTAGTTTATTTTAAGAATTTTCTTGTTATCCAGGTGATTGTCCAAAGGATTTTTTTTTTAATTTTTTATTCTCAGGACAACTGGGAAATTATAGATAAATATGTTTTGGATTTCATGGGTCAACTTGAAAAACTTTTGGGTGAGAGGGCTAAGATATAAATTTTAGTGCCAAATGTTAGAATTTATAAGAAAATATATATGCTATTTTCAATTTTTTTCAAAACTCTTGGGGGGTGGGCAGCACGGCCCCGTTGAACCCCAACATGGGTCTGTCTCTGCTTTAAAGGTAATAGGATTTGAACCGTAGTTTCCATAAAAAATACCAAAATTTGTTAGTTGGGTGTATCCCTAGAATAACTCATTTTAAAAAGTTTTAAATTGGTTTAGTTTTATTTTAATAAACAAAGAGTTAAAGTTTGAACTCATCACTAACTTGGATGATATTTTAAACTTTAAGTTTTTATTTTTTTTAAAATTTTTTAACACGTTCGAGTTTGTTAATGCACTAATTGACAATTGTTAACTTATTTTTAATTTATATAAAGTAAATGGCACACTAGTTTCTTTTTTTAACTCTTAACAAATTTAAGTTAATAATTAATGACTAAATTATACATTCAAATTTTTTATTATTTAAATAAATTAGATAAAATAATGTCCATTTAAGCCTATATAAATTAAATTTATCAGCATTATATAGTTAAAAATTATATATAACTAGCATATAAGTATATTATGTTAGTATAAGCTAAACAAAATATTTCAATAATATAATTAGAATTAAATAATAAAATGAATAATAAAAATAAAAGATAAAAAAACTTAAAAAGTTGTGGTAAAAAAAAGTTATATGACAAATGCACATCGTGTGATGCACAATGATCACCTTTTTTGTTTTAGCTAGCAAGAGAAGAATTTTATTGAGGTAAAAAGAACACAAAAACCAAACAGTAAAAGAAATTAAGAATACATATTAACTCTCAGCCTCCATTCAAGATAACCTGCACAAAACTTGGAGGATCAACACAATCCCTACATAGGGGGTTCCTTATAGGGAGTTTTTTTTTTTTTTTTTGGGCTGGACAGCTCATTGGTAGTTTTATGTTCGCTATTAACTCGGAGATGATATTAGCAATTCTTCATGGCACAAATGAAGACTGATTGCTCATGGCATGTTATCAATTTCACAGAAATATACTTTGAGGGATGAATGAAAAATCTAAAAACCACCCAAGTGGTAAGAAAGAAGAAAGAAGACAATATACGTTCAAACTACAGTGCAAGAGTATGATCTTGAATTAAGTTGCTTGAGATGACAGGAGCAAACTAGGAGATAGAGAACAAAAGCCCGAGTGCAAAGACTTAAGTGTAGTTGCTTATGGTAGTCTCAGATGATAGTATCAAACAATACAATCATACAACTGCAAAAGCTTTTTCCGTAAGTCCGGTGGTTACAAGACCATTTGAACAATCATAGTATATTCATTCTCTTTGGAATTATTATTCCTGCCCTCTTCAAAAGCTCGCTAGAAGCTTGCTGGGCCATCAAAATAACATCTTCCTGTCCAGATACAATTTGCAACCATAAGTAAGCCATGCAACTCTTAGAAAAAGAAAAAGAAAAATAAAAAGAAGGAACACACATATTGATAAACAATATTGAATTATTTAGCTTATTCTTATAGTAATTGATTGAAATTGGGACTCCTTTGATGATCTAAAATGAATTCCCAATGTGTTAAACTTTAAATATGTACTGCTAATCTTCAATTTTACTGTTAACTGATGAAAAAGTAATTTCAAAGTACCTCATTTATGTTCAAAATCTTCTTGTCCTTCATAATCCACTGGCCATTGCACATTACAGAGACCACATTTTCAGTTCGCATGCAATAAACAAGGCTGGAAATCCTGCATAGTAACCAAAACATTAAATAAGAGATCTCGGATTGAATCAGTAATCTATGTACCTGAATAAATTTACTGGCTGGTTCTAATGATTGAACACATGCAGTTGACCAAATAGAACATGGCACTTAGATTAGCAACAAAAGCCAGAAATAACTAAAAAAATGTTAATAATAGCTAATGGTCAATGATTATTACACACTATTTTAATATCAAGTCATTATTAACAATTCAGAGAACTTAAAAGACTAGATTCTCATACTCTCAATTCTCAACCCTAACTTAATCAAAACATGGCACAAATAACAATTTGAGAAAAAAAGAGTAAGAAGATCAGATTTCAAGAGGGATGAAAAGCCATTCAAAAAATGGAACAAAGTCTGAAAGTCATCCCAAAACTTACAAATAATTTATGAATAAAGTATAGCATATCTTTTCTTTTAGGATGAGCTCATACCAGTCATGGATGGGAACCATAGTCCAAAAGGAAGGATTGATGACAACCATGTCAGCCTACCATACAAGGGACACAAACATTAATCAGCCTCACCTCACCTGCCCGTAGAATGAATAAAATAATCTAGTATTTGTGACATAATGGAAAGTATAACTAAATATAGTTGATTAGTGGTCTAACATAAGGAACTTTTTCTTCCTATAATAAAACTTAAACAAGGGGAAAAACGAATAAGGAGAATGAAGCAAAAAGAAAAGGGTGACTAATTTGAGAAAGTAGTCCAACCTTTTTCCCAACCTCAAGAGACCCTATTTCATCATCCCAGAGTACTGATTTTGCACCATTTATTGTCACCATTCTAAGAACTGTTTCAGCAGGGAGAGCAGTAGGATCAGTGGTTCCATTTGCATAAACTTCACGCCCTTTGTTAATAAGAGATGCCAGGTACATCTCATCAACTGCAGAGAGGTGAATCCATATATTAGTTTCCAGACATCAGTCTTACAACGAGCATTCTTTATTCCTTTAGTATCAAGAAAAGGTTCTGCTGCACCGATATAGTAAACAGATAACCTTTTACTTTGGTTAATTATAACTTATGCAAAAGACCTGAAGAAGCTGACACTACCTCCACAAGGATCCTCTAATTTGGTCTCCTTAAATTTGCATTTCAGTGACAGCTATTCCTAGCATATATTTACCCTGTGTTTTGTGTGTGATGTAGTGTGTCTGAAATGCTAAAGAAGTGAAGGTTTTTCAACCTAAATGTCCAAAATTCAGATAAAAGCCAACTATTGATATAGTATTGTAAAACATGAAGAAAATGTATGATAGAAATGATTTCAAAATATGAACAAACCAATGCTCATTCTATTATTTGATGGTGCCCCATCTGTTCCCAAGGAGACACAAATGCCAGCATCAAGCATCTCCCTAATAGGTGCAAATCCAAGCATTCGCATGGCAGCAGCAGGACAGTGAGATACTTTGACCCCTGCCCTTGAAAGAAAACCTATCTGAAGAAGACACGAGTTAAAATTATGGACACCGGTGGCAGTAATTGAGGAAAAAGCAATAGACCTAATATACATTATCATGTTCAACCAATGCAATTCTTATGTAACATTGGCTCCCAACAGTTTGTCTGATCTGACTTAATAACACTTTCCAAAAAATTCTAGTTGCAAATTGGAATGGTAAGAGAATTCAACCATGATCATTAGGATTTCTAAGGATCCATCACCTAAGAGTATGGGAACATGGTACGTAAGTAAGTTCTAATGATGAACATGACCATACTTTCTGTATATTGATGTTTACGGTTAGTTAGTCTTCAAACCTTTTCTACTTCATGTAATCCAAAATATTAAGAATAAAATGTACAGTTCCATTATATCCATGATTAAATTGAATCAGAAATATCATAGAAACAAACTCAAACAATTAAACAACAACCAGAAGGGAAAAAATATATTTACGGAAAAACAAAATGAATACTAAACATGTATGTAGACAATGCTCATACTTTCAAAATAGAACCCAAGCCAGAAGATTCACAAAACATATCAAATTCAGTCAACCATGGGAAGTCAACTTTACTGACACTCTACTAATCCTGTTTTTATTTTACTGACTGTCTTGTTTAGATTTTTGAGTGAAAGGCATTATCCTTAATTTTCTTTCATAAATAAGATGGTTCAGACGAGAAATTAAGATCTAGCGATTTCCTTAAAGTGCAGCAAGTAACTAGAAGAAATAATTTACCTCAGTATTGTTGACCCAAACCGTATGAGCTGTTAGCAGATTGTTTTGGAGAAACTCTATCTTCTCCAAGTGTGTAACTGTTCCATGATTGGCCTTTCGAGTACCCATCACAAGTTGATTCTCATAGGGTATCTCTGAAACATGCTAAACACTAGAAAGGTCAACTTATTCTATTTCCAATATCAATAATCCTTCATTAGCATCAAAGGTCAACCTGCTGATTGAACTGAATTTCCGCAGAAGTTTAATAATTTAATGGAAGGAAATTTGAGAATTTCTCAAGATGCAAAGGCAATTGAAATTGATTTTTTTCTTTCCATTTTATTTGATAACTTTTCACAATAAGTCATATATTTTTTTTTAAATGGTAAGTTACATAGCACCCAGTTAAAAATATATGTTTTTAATTGGTAAGTTTCACATCCATCTTTTAAATCCACTCAAAAGTTATAAGAGAAATGTATATAAATGTTTGTATTATTTAGACTTTACAGATGTTAGTCCATAATGTATGGTAAAAACTTAAAAATTTCATGCAAGAACAGAGATGGTTATTAACATTTTTCTAGTTTGACAAGAATGCTTGAGCATGCATCAAACAGATCTATCAGACAATCATCATCAAGAACTTGTAGCTTATATGTATCATAGTGTAGAGATCCTCAGGCTTGTAACTGATATCTAGCTATGAACGAGAACACACGCATAATGAATGCATACACACATGCCACGGTTCCATACCATGTGGATTCCAGTTTTCAGTTGCCTAGCAGCGTCTCTCGTTTCAAGTAGTAAACGATCAGTTGAATTCATAATTTGCCTAATCCCAAACCACACTCTGATCCGTCCATCTGCTGTATTATGATGTTTATTGTAGAGCTCCTTTTGCAACTGTGCCCTTGAAATAAGAAAAACGAAAAACATAATGCAAACATAACACATTTGAGTCATTAGACAATATAAAGAAAAAAAAAATTGAATCAGAGGGAAATCCACATAACTTTCGAGAACATTATAAGATGAATAAAGAAAAAAGCAGAAGAAGCTAAAGATATTTTCAACCTGGATGCATTCATCTGAAGTTCTAGTCACCCATGATGCCGGTAAACCTTCACCAGCATCCATGGTTGATTGGGCTAAACACGCGCGCAAGCCCAGCAACTCCACTGCTCTGGCCATTCCAGACACGTGCTGCCCCCCAGCTTCAGCAAAGCACGTTACCTGACTCAAGAAACCACAAACATCATCAATCACAGCATTAAACTCCAAAGAAAGCCCCCCAAAACAGAAACATCAAAAACCAAAACTAACCAACTGAAAAAATTTAGTCAAATGACAAATATAAATCCTGTATCTCACTGTTAGTGTTCCTTTTTTTTAATTCTCCTAGTACAGTATATATGCCTTGTGTTTGAATTTTTTTTTCTTTTTATGGGAAAAGAAAAAAGCAATTGACTTTTTTGACACCGTTTTATATTTCTCATGTGATCTATTACCGAATACTCTAAGGACACTAGTGAACATGACATTATTTTTTTTAAATTACTAAGAGATTAAATTCTATAAGAATGTGGTGTAAAACCCAAGTTTTACCCCTTCAATACCAATATACCACATCATCATATTATATATTAAATAATAGGCTCAATCACACTTAATCAATTCTAATACCCATTTGAAAATCCAATTTAATTGTGAGTTTATTGAGATGTTATTACGTTTGGTAGGATCTAGAGTTTTAAGTGAAAAGCTAATCTGGCAATCTTTTATTGGAGGGTGTAAAACATGGGTTTTCCACCCCATTCTTACCGAACTCGGACTCTATTTTTAAATAGTGGTTACTTTTTAAAGAACATAAATTGAAACACTTGGGCACATGATTTTTATTACCATCCATGTTTGTTATCAAACACACCACCTACTTAATACTAGTCATATATCATATGTATGATGTATCAGATTGGATGAGTTAATAAAAGATGTGATTAAAAATACACATGAATGGTCAATCTTTCTATAGACAACTTTGTTCCTAGCAAAAATACACGACAAGAGAGAAAAAGAAAAGAAAAGAAAAGAATAGAGATGGTGCTTACACCGGAGTGAATGAGTTCGATAGCACAAAGCAAAGTGGAAACATAAGAGTCCTCCTCAGTCATGTTGGACTCGTAAGGCCAAATCCGACCGTGCAACCATGTCATCAAATCCACATCGTCGGCTATCCCTCTCCCTAGTTGCTGAGAGGTGTGCACGTGCGTGTTGATCAATCCTAGTTATTTTTAGTAAGCACCAAACATCAGAAATTAATTTCATATAACTATTTACTTTTTTTAGAAAGTTTCAACTCACGTGTCTTATCATCAATCCAACAATGACTCTTTGTCATCAAACCAAAATGATACTAAAAACAACCAAAAGACGATACTAATAAGTAACTTTTTTTGTCGGGTAAAAGCAATTTTAGCTTAGCTAGGAAGAGAAGGAAGAACCTGGGAGTAAGATTTGGGAGTTGAGGTCGATGATTTGGTGAGCGAGAGCAGAGAAATCGCGAAGAATATCTGATGACTGACCGATGGCTTTGATTGAATCGTGCTCGATGACGATCCCACCGTTGCGAAAGACTCGGCTTTGAGGATCCATGGTGACGATCACAGCATTGTGGAGTACAATCCATGAGTTGCCCTTCGCTTCCTCCATTCTCTCTCTCTCTCTCGCTAGCTATGTCGCTTCTCGGTCTTAATTTGCAGTCTAATATATAAAACCCAAATCAAGCATTAAAAGGTGCCTCAAAAACTGTTCAAGTGTTGAATAAAAGTGGTAAGGGAATGACAGTGATGTCTCGTGTACGTGGTTCAGACTTTCAGAGCTCAATGCTTTTTAGGTTCTTCCCTTTCCTACCTGTGAACGAAAACTCTTACACTGTGTTTGGTTGCACCTAGGAAAAGAAAGGAAATGATAGAGAAGGGGAAAAAAATGTTTCCCTCCTATATGTTGGAAATAGGAAAGGAAAGAGAAAAGAAAAGAAAAAAGAAAAGAAAAAGTTAATGGCAAAACTGACATTTTAGGAATATTTGAAAGTCAAAATTGGAGTGTGGCCCGGATGATTTTGGTTTAGAGGTGTCTCAATTTTCTTAATTCAGTATTTAGTTTTCATAACTCAAACTTAAAACTCATAACTCATCACCCAAATTTCACTCTCACTCAAAAAATTCAACACTTTGGGCACAAAACTCAGCCATGTATCTCAGTTTTCAACTTTACTTTTTGCTAAAATAATGGACCCACCCACTTACACTATTACCCGCGTCCCTTTTCGTTTCTACTCCTCAAACCCAGCTATACCGAAACACCACCAACGGCAAACCCTTCATCCACCACCATCAACCAAGCTCCACCACCACCAACAACCCTCAACACAACCACAACCTGCACCAAAAAATTCGAATGAATCAAAAATCCAAACCCACCAACAGCCCTCAACCAAATGTGTTTGATTGAAGAAAAAAAAAAAAAGCTTCAAGTCTCACCGGGTTACAGCCATCATTGTGTGAAGAAAAAAAAAAAAAAGAGAAGCAGCTAAGAGAAGAAACCAGAGTGAAGAAGAAAGAAAGATAGAAAAGAAAAAAGAAAAGAGAGAAGAAAGCATTAGGTCTCATCACGTTGGAAGATAGAAAGCATCAGGTCTTGAATCCCCTGTTGCCGTCGAAGCCTCCGATCTCGAGGTTCGCGTGGCTCACGATCCGGCTTGGGCTCAGTCCGACGTCGTTTCTCGAATCCCCTATCGCCGGCGAAGCTTCTGATCTCTGGTCTTGCTCTCTCTCTAATGCCACACAAAAAAGAGAAAGAGAGCTCTGGGTCAGTGAGAAGAGAGAGCTCTGGGTAAAGGAAAAAAAAATGAAAAGGGAGAAATGACAGAGAAGAACGGGTTGGAGATGGGACAAGTCAAACGGGTGGGTCCCATACTTTGCTTAATTTTACAAAAGTACCCCTGAAACTCAATTCTTAAAAACTGAAAACACCTATTTCTTGTTTTCTGTTTCCATCACTCTAACTCAAAATTGTTGAGTTTTGAGTGATGGAAACACAATGTGAAAATTAAGCCAAACAAAAAATTTTGTGTGGGTCCCACATTTTTTGATAACTCAGTTATGAGTTTTGGATCATATTACTCAAAATACCTCTAAACCAAACAGGCTCTTAATTTCCTTCCACTTTTGGGGATTCTAGTCTTTTGTCCTAATTGAGCAAAATATTTGGTATTATGCTCTTGTTTCGAAACTATATAGGAGCGTGCCTCTGTTTCAATACTCGGTCACCCAATAATCGAGTTACTTAAGTAACTCGACTATTGTGAAGCCGGGTTCTGGGCAGGTTCTTGCCAAACTGGCAACCCAGCGTGGTTTTTGGGAAATAAAATATTCTTGCGTAACTATTTAAAACTCGGCAATGTGGAAACCGAGTTATTGGCAGGATTTCAAATCCCCTGTTTGCACGTGAAGCTGAACCCGATGAATGGGAAATCGAGTTATTAACTTTACTTGGCTCTGGCACAATCGAGTTGTTCTGCTATTTACTTCCCACCTACTCAGATCAGCTTCTCATGCAACATTACTTTATACTATCCTTTTCATTTTCAGATCAGCTTCTCCTCCTTTTTTGAATTTTCTGCTGGAAGTTGGTGTTATCTCTCTATCATCTCCGGTGAGAAACTCATTTTCTTCTTTGAAATACTTAGAGAATTTTATTGTGTAGATTGCATTAGTTGTACTTTGGTATTATCTTGAATGAGTGTTATGTGAGTAGATTAGGGTTATATTAGTTGTTTGGTGTTGTTTGGTGCTACAAGAGAAGTACAATAATTTATAACTAATGAATAGTTAATCTTTAGATTTGCAAAAATTGAATGCACATAGTCATCATTGGTCAGACATTAACAACAACATTTTCTATTGCACACAACGTGTAGACATTAATAACAACGTCTAATGTTTATGGTCCAATGTGAGTGTTAGTATTTCACTTTGAGCATGTAATAGTACACAAATTTATGAATGTCTTTGTCGTGTACCATCTGATGCAACATTACATTATTTACCAACAGTTAATGCACACTGTTAACTTGATCATTTGATGTTATTGTATTCAGCGTCAATGTCTGGTTCTGGCAACCCACAACTCTATAGGCCTCACAATGTGTTCACTGCTATAGGTCGTTGCTAGGTATTGGAAGATGAGTTTAGCTATCCAATCAATCTAAATCTGCGAAATAGTGCTTACGTTCACAATACCACAAGACAAGAGTGGGCTTGGTTATTTCGTGAACAACAAATGTTTTATGATGAGTTGGTTGGTTATAAGTTGCCAGTGCCTTGGCGACTCGCATTGTAGATGCTCAGAGACACGATCAACAAATTTCGTAAAGCATTGAACCACATAAGAGAAGAAAATAATCGAATAAAGATACGTCTTAATCGATATCGGACCCAAGTCGAGATTCGAGAGTCAGTGGAGGGAGGGTGGTATGAGCACGCACAATTCATGCAATCACTTCTTGCTGATCCCATTTATCAATCAGATGTGGAGATGTCAGATGAAGAGTAATTTTGTCGTGCTGTAATTAGACTTTGTTGGAGAACTATTTTGCTTAACTATGTTTTATATGTATGTGTGTCACTGTTGTTGCATTTGAATTATGTAAACGTTATTATTAATTGTGAGGAGCATGTAAGTTATTCGTAATCTAGATTATTCCCACATAATGCAAAAAAGTTTAATATTCCCACACATGATGTTTTTCAATAAGCACGTACAACATAACAGAGAAAACTTAAAATAACTTACACAATGCCACCAATATGCATGCATTGCATATTGAACAGTAATGCTACTAACATTATTAACTTAACTGTAGACATAACACACACACACACCATATAGGCATTTACTCAAACAGGTAATCCTCGTAGTTGAGGACATTATTACGTTCCGCCGGAGTGTGTTGTCTGTTGGTTGCAGCTGCTGTACCTACGGCATAACACAGAAAACTTAAATATTTTTACACGATGCCACCAATATGCATGCATTGCATATCGAACACTAACGCTACTAACATTATTAACTTAATCCATAGACATAAGACAAACACCATGTAGGCATTCATTTTGACAAGTAGTCCTCGTAGTTGAGGACATTGTTACGTTCGGCCGAAGTGAGTTGCCTGTTCGTTGTGGCGGCCAGCTCTTCTGCCAGTTGTAGCATGTGATACCTGGACCTATGGAGTATCATAAGATTGTTCTTTTTTTTTTAATATATTTTATTTTAGTCACTGCACGCTTATATTGGTGCATGTTTCGCTGTGGCAGTGTGAGCGAGATACGATTGACAAGAGGCGTGTTAGGAATCTATTGGGTTGTAATTACACAATTGTGCTATATTGGTTGTAACTGATAGTTAGTTGGTTGTAACTGGTAGTTAGCTATTATGGGTTAAATGTTTGTTACATTGGTTAATAAAGGGGATTAGTGGTTAAGTAGTAGTAACACTAGGAGGTAGTTAGTAAACCATGGTTAGTTAGATGGCCCACGGGTATAAGGGAAAATGCTTGTAACAGAGGAAAGGGGAATAATACCATTCAATGATTCTTTCTCTCTATCATTCTTTCTCTTTCTTTCTTCTCTCCCATGGAGGTCGGGTCCCCTTGAAGTGACCAACACCATTTTCAGCTTAACCCATTAAAGAAAAAACCTTAACAAGGCGCTTCGAGTCACACAAGATTATCGTGCAGAGCATTGGACTCGTTCACGCAAAAGTCCCACTCTCACCGCAGTCCAGCATAGTATTCCCTCTCATCGGAATCTCTCTCCCTCCTATAGTTATTTGGAAAACGAGGTAGCATCCAATTGTGCATTGACATTGGAAAATGTGACTTTAGATCGATATGTGTAGATGTTTTGCAAGGGTAGATGTAAATGAGACTTCGATATGTGTAGATGTTTTGCAAGGGTAGTTGTAAATGGAACTTTATATAGGAGTTTTGCAAAAGCAAGTATTCACGTGGATGTGACTATATGTAAGGGTAAGTATTCACGTGAATAAAGATGATATGACTCGACAGTGCATTGTTCAGTGAGGTGTTGAGGAGCACATGCAAAACTGCGAACATGACTTGGCTGTACAGTGGCGTTTGTTGGTGCATGTGGTTTGCTGAGGCAGCTGTTTGATATGGCTATCTAACAAGTGCTACAGCAGCGGGCTGGTGATGTATACTACAAAGCAGGTTGCGTATTTATTCATGTGAAGACTATTCAACATTCCTGTGCTTCATCTGACATGACTTGACGAGATAGTGCTGAGCTGTGTTAAATGTATCATAAACTTTTCAGTGATGCTCTGCATCTTTGAAAATGGTGCATTGCAAAATGATGTATATCTGTGTATTGACGTACCTGTAGGTGATATGACTGGACAGAATTCAAAAGTGCGAAGCTGTTGAATAGCAAATGCAGCACTGCGAACATCAGTGTAGCAATGGTGTACAAAATTGATGCATAAACTTTGAAGGGATGCTCTGTGTTTTCATGTGAGTGTGGATGGGTACTTGTAGTCAGGGTTGAACAGTGCTGAGCTATCCACTAGAACTACATTCACTGCTCCCTATGGTGGTATTTGGCAAGTGGGATTGAAGAAAGCTAATAACAACATTTGATTTTGTAATGGTTGGTAGGATTTCGTTGAATACTATTCTATCTGTTATGGTTATTTTTTAGTCTTCAAATATGAAGGAAATTCAAGCTTCCATATTCTTATATCTGATAAGACTGCCACTGAGACTCAATATCCACTCGGCAAGAACTGTAAATTGGAAGATCATCAGGTAGAAATAATAGACTTAGATGAAGATGATACAAACATATCCCTCAGTTGATTTGCCCATAAAACATGAAGTCAGAGAAAAATTTATTACGAAAAAATTTTCTTGTACATAAAGAGGAAGAGAGAAGGAGTGGTTAGGCTGGTTTGGATGAGTCTGTATGTAATGTATCTATATAAAGTAGTACACTAGTAGAACTAAGATACGCGGATACGGGTATATGATACAGCGACTCACGGTGTTACATATATGAATTATTCGTATTATTGAATCATATCAGCCCATGGTATGTGTGGTTTGGATGAGTTTGTATGTATTGAATCTATTAAATTTTCGTACAAGTAATGTGCAATAAATCTAAGTTGGGTGATGAGTGTTATGTGGGTAACATTTCAAATTACATAGACAGAATATTGGAAACATAAACATATCTAAAGTTTTTCCTACATTACAAAGCAGAGGACATTGTCTATCCAAAGCACAAAATGATATGTAGCAACAAAGAACAACAGGGAAAAAATGAGCACGTGACTTCATATACACTTAGCCAATCCATTGAAAACATTGCAACATATTGACATAGCAATGTAATACATTACAGTTTCATGTCACGCATGGTGGAAGGGAGTATTATCTTGAACAAATGTGAGTGTCTACACCTCAACGGTGATGGTCCTAGTTAGGCCACACTCTACTTTGGCGTGTCCTTGCTTTAGGAGCCATATGGTTTTTTTGTGAAATAGTGGTTGGTCTGTGTGGTTTGGATGAGTCTGTATGTGTTGAATCTAAGAAGTTTCATATTTAATTTTCATATGTACCAACAAAGAATAGCAGGGAAAAAATGAGAAACTGATTTCATATAAACTTAGCCAAAACTAATGAACAGTTAATCTTTAGATTTGCAAAAGTTGAACGTACATAATCATGGTAAGTTAGACATTAACAACAACATTTTGTATTGCACATCAAGCCTAGACATTAACAACAACGTCTAATGTTCGTAGGTAGAAATTTTTGAAGATCATCATTGCTTGAGTTTGAAAAATCTGAAATATCTCTTTCATCATCTAACGTAGTAATTTCATTAATAGACTTCATGGCTCGCTCTTGCGCCTTCCCCTTTAGATGCTTCCTAGCTTTTTGGATTGCTTGAAAACGGTCTAGTCGCCTTTGCATTTGATTGTTCTCTTGTTCAAGATGAGCAAGTATGTTAGCAGGTTCATCTCTAGGTAACTCGGCTGAGCGTGCCTTAGGAACTCGAAACCTGTGCCATCAACAATACACCTCCAACTCACACCTCTTCTCGTATAGAGTTGACTATGGTGGTTCTGCTACGGTGAACTCTGTTGTGGTGGTGGTATCTGTACTTAGTTTTGTAGGTTTGCCGACCATGATGTACCCGACGCTTCCAAGACTCTCGTACGTGTATATTGGCATATTAACAAAATCTCTCTTCCTTCCATAATGGTCTGTGTATGTCTGTAGTTGTTAATCTGCTGGAACTTGTGATGATCCACATGTTGAAGTAGATCCAAACTTGTTTTGCATTTTACGATTTAACGTTGAGGCGTTGTGACTCATAGCTTAGTTAATCTATGAAGTTACTGGGGTAGAAAGAAGATTTGGCATTGTGGTACATTTATAATCTCATTCCATGGTCCAAGCATTACAATCCAAAGTTATTAGGGCTTGTCATGTCAATACAGGATGGAAAAACACTATATGAACAGGACACGTCTTGTTCCCAATGTCATGTGTCTAGCTTCATGTGGGGACCACACTAGTTTAAATATGAAATTGGTGTCTAATTTTCCTCCATCTGTCTAAATGTAACTATAGCTTCATTTTGTTCTGGACTGTTTATATTTAAATAAAACCCATGAAAGAAAATATTTATGCTCTTTTTAAAAATTGCTTTCTCTCACTATATGCATTGACACCCAAATTAAAATACAACCATGTGAATGTTTGAAAAAACAGTCGAAATCCAGTCTATTTTGAATTAGCAATTGTTTAGATTTATCTATTTAATTGTGGAGCTAAAGAGGTTGGTTCCAATAGCTACCAATTATATATTTGACATTCTAACTAAAACTTGATTTTGTTCTACATTCTTTACATTTAAATGAAGTCTGCTAAAGATTTTATTTATGCTCTTTTTAAAAATTACTCCTCTCATTAGTTGGTAAATAGTTTAGTTGTGCTCACTGTTGGTTCTGTACCCTTTTCTTTTAACTGGCCTCCTTCTCATGCCACATCTCTTGATTGAAAGATTTAGTTGTGCTCACTGTTTTCTAAATTACTGTTTTCTCGAGTCTCTCATATAGCGCATGATGTCTAAATCATTGTAGGCAAATGTTTCATGTTGCAATTGTCATTGGTGGGGGAAATATCACCTCACAAGTAAGACCAAAAAACCCTTTCTAAGTGACAGAATTTTCAAAACTGCTTGTGGGGAAACTTCTTTCTACGAAGTTATTCCCCACATTATTATGTTCAAATAAAATTATTTGTCCCATGAAAGAAAAAGATTTTGATTTTCGTCTTTCCATGGTCCAAAACTTTTTCAGTTTAACTCTGTCTATTTTTATATCAAATTTCTCAAGAAGAGTTAATATTAGTATATATTCTAAAACCTTTAGCATAAAAGAGTTTCTAGCAACTGTAGAATATTAGATAATTTATTTGAAAACTTGATTTAATTTAGAAAAAAAAAAAAAAAACACCTCCAGCAATCAGATCTAAAGGTTAGGTTGGGAGATAGATAATTTTTTTTTTCCAATAATTTTAGTATCTTTTGGTATTTTTTTTCACCGTTCATCTGCTGATTACATTGGGTAAATCCTTTATCTGAATTGATTGAATATGCACATTTTATAACTTTTGCAAATTTATTTTAATTATTATAATTTTATAAAAATGCATGTATAGAAATTTAATTCTTAGATTTTGCTAATAATTGTTTATTTGATAATATGTTTTGGGTGGCCGACATTATAATTTCTACAAAGAAAATAACCTTAATAGCGAGGGAGAATAAAAAATTTATCGTAATATTGGTTCAATTAATCATTGTTAAGTTTTATTAATTTTTTTAGTTTACTTTCTTTTGGTGTTTTGGATTGTTCCTATATTTCATTTATGATTGTTCTTATAATAAACTAGTCGCTAACCCGTGCGATGTACGGGATAATTCAATAATAATCATATATGTTTAATTTGCTTGAAGGTACATTAATAATCAGTTTGCAAAAAAAGAAAAAAAATGTACAATGAAACCCCTAATTGACGGCACACCCTAACATCAACGGTAGTAAAAGACTTAATTAAATTCAGCTGGATTTTAGTTAATAGGTGGGGAAACTAAAGCATACCTTGCTTAGAAAAATTTTCATTTTGATAAGACCAAACCTTGAATGTCATGAAGGGATCAGGCCAATGTTCTTATCTTCAATGCAAGGTCTCAACAGAAATTCCCAATAAGTTTAGTCACTCCAAGCCTCCAATTAAGAATAGCTTAATTCGAATAATTAAAACAAACATAATTCATAAACTATGAAAGATGTAACCAAAGAAATAAAAATTATTTGAATACGTTGGCTAGGACACTTGCAATGCAAGCACTTGTCCATTCACTTACAACAATTGTATCAAAACATGAAAATCACAATAACAAAATACAAAATTTTAACTAAATAAAAAAGTGCATTAACCTATATTTTACAATATATATCCATAGCGCAAAATAAAACAAAGGAATAAATATGTTTGAAGAATAAATATAGAGCAGAAAATAACAAAGGAAAAATAGTTCAAACAAAAAGTCTCTAACGTCAGATTAGTAACAAACACAAACAAAGAGAATGTTTATTTGTACACTATTGAAGGGTGAACTACAACAAACCAATGAATACTTCAGTAATTAACTGTAGCCTAATTTTGGCTATTGCTACTAAATTCAATCTAAATTATTGCCAAGACTCCTCTTACCGTGCTACATGTTTTCATAACCCATATTATGCATCTATATAGTTAATACTACCTTAGTCTTTGGCAATTCTAAATAAATGTATACTGTCATGTGGCAACTTTATATTAGTGATCTACTTTTACAACATCAATTTAGTGTTCTGAAGCTGTGAAGGTAAACATGTAGAATTGCATGTTCAAAAAGTCATATAACTGAAGGTCTATGCAATAGTAAATATATAATTTTGGTACACACATATCTTTCTTTCGGCTTATCTTCTAGCCTCCAATTCTATCTCAGCATCTTCTTTCTTCCTAGTTGTTTATTCTTTTGCAATCTCTCTTGTCGCTACAATAGGATCTTGAGCAGCTTGACTGTAAGCTCTGTAGCTACATGACTTGAAGACTTTGCTCCTAAGGAAGATTAGATGTACAATTGAAAACCCAATATGGAATAACGTTGAGCAACTTTGATTTCCTTGTGGTCGATGCTGTGTAATCCACAGTTGTCTTAGTTGTGCTTACAATAGTGTCCTTTACTTGTGTTCCCTTCTCTATTGCAGTGTCTTTCATAGCCTCACTGTTCTCTACGACTGTATCCTTTGCTTGTGCTAGTACCTTAGTCTCTATTGCAAACATTAAAAATATATGTATATAGTGGACTATATACTTGGAGAGATTGTAGCCAGAGAGAGAATAAAGCCTTTGGAAGGCATAGTAGCTTTCTTGGAGGTAGAGGGAGACGCTGGCTATAACGTTTAGGGTTGTTGAAGGTTTAGGGTTTATGGAGGCAGCTTTTATTTGAGTCAATGATGAAGTGTGGGTTTTGGCAAAGAAGGGTTACAAAAAGAGAGAAATAAAGACGTGTTCTAATTGGAATTGGAGCAAAAAAATAAGAATGATGTGGCAAATAAAAAGAAAAAGGAAATAGTGGTTACGTGGAGAATTGTAGGAGTTCCTGAGGTTTCGGTTTTATATATATACTAGTTAAAGGCCCGTGCATTGCACAGTTTTATCATAAAGTTATATAATATATATTTTTTTTGATAAACAATAAACAAATAAATAGTTATTATAATAACGAAAGGAATATATTTATGCTTATATAGACTTGCATATTTTGAAATTATATTATGTCACCAACTTGCATGTTAGGCATGTATCTAAAATATTATTTTTCCATTTATATCGATTAATATTTATATATATTCAAAGTTTTTTGAAACATAAATATTAATATATATATATATATATATATTCAAAGTTAACTAATAGTAAATATATATTCAAAGTTAACCAATGGTAAATGTTAACATAATTTCAAGCCCTTTAGCGGCAATTAAAAATTAAAAACATATTATAATATATAATTAAAAAAACATCAATCATAGATTCACAGACTAAGAGTTACCGCAAAATTAGCCTATTAATTTCTTAGTTAATTAGATATGAAAGTTCAATTTCTTATATAATTTCTAAACAATCAAACTAACATTAAAAAAAAAAAAATCAATTGACAACTTAAGGAAATCAACTTAAACAAATACACAAAATATATTCAATTTGATAGAAAAAGAAGAAGAAGAAGTAGAGTATACAAATACGTACTTGTAAAGTTGTAGGTAGAAGAAGAGAATAATAGAGATTGCAAGTAGAAGAAAAGAATAATAGCACAAAAGAACCGTATGATAAATATTAATTATAAATTATTTGATATATATATATCATATTATATATATACATACACACGCTTCACATTGAAGAATTTGTTATGAACAAAGAGTCTAAAGTCACTGGGTCTTATTGGCCAAGGAATCACGGCATTGTTTGAGTGAAAGACAAATTCCTTTACTTGCTTTAACCTGATGCACGACTACTTTTCAATTAAATATCACTTTTTTTTTTTTACGTGTAGCAATAGGTGTCACATTTGAGTAAATGACAAATTGCTTTAACTTGATGCACGGCTACATTTCAATTAAATATCACTTTTTTTTTAACGTGTAGCAATAGTAATTTAAATGGAAAAAAAAAAGGATTAGATGAAGATGAAGATTTTTGGATTGTAATCAAATTAAGAAGAAATAGATGAAGAAAAAAATTTGGTTTGTAATTAAATTAAGAAATTTTAGAAGAAGAAGATAAGGAAAAAAATTTATATCCATTTTTTCTTTTTAAAATCTAAAAATCTAAAAAAATTTCTTCAGTTTGGTGCTACCACGTGGCGCAATCACGGCGTCTAAGTCCAACTTTTATTATATATAATATGATATAGATAAAAATATAATTACGAAATACATTTCTCATTAGTTTAAATTGTAAAAAATAAAAATAAAAATAAAACCATCATAAAAATAATTATCACACGTAATGCGCGGGTTTGCGGCTACTTCAATATAAAAGTCATCACACATTGTGAATATGGTCATATTATCATCAAATTAAAACCATGTTTGCGGACCTTGAAGAGTACATATAATAATATACAAATACTTGAAAATCACATTAAATAACTTTCATATAATCTACGGAAGCTAGAAAAACTACTCTCCCCCCCACGCTACAACCCCTACTTCCCTTGTCTGTTATGTATTGCCAAAGGCAATCATCAAGAGTCAAAGGGTGGAGGAGGTGGAAAAGCACTCATATACTTTGAAAAATCCGCTCTCAAAGCAACAACCTTAGCAATAAACCAATCTAAAAGCTGTCCATGAGCTGCTTGAGTTGTCATAAAGGTCTCCATCATAGCATGAAGAGAGAGAGAGGAGGAGGAATGGTGGGCTCTGCAGCTGTGCTGTCAACATGTACCTCATCATCACCATCGTCAGCAACAGCAGTTGTGGGATCACCAGGACTCTCCTTAGCATGAACATCTCTAACGGTGGACTGTACTTGTGGTCTTTTTGATGAACCAACACTCGGTCTAACATTCTTTTTTTGTGTACTTCGCTGTTTGAGAAAGATGGCTCCTATAGGGGCTCTGATGTGGATCAACTCTAGGGAAGGAAAGTTTTGATTCAGTAGTTACCAATATGTCTCTAACTTGATATTTGATGCCTCTATCGATACTTGGCAGCTGATATCCAATGGGCTCGATAAGAAGGAAATTAGATGAAAATGAAATTGAGGGAAGAACCACTGAAAGACCGTTTTCTGTCACCAAATAAAAAGATCCTTGGAATGTGCAACCAACTGCTTCTCCAATGAAAGGTTCTTTTATCCCTTGGAGATAGAACATTTCACATCCACTCAAGCAGCTGTCATCACGCACTGCCAACCCTGCATGCAGATCAAAATGAACAATTTGAGAACCCTTTTGGTAAGAAAAAATATGCTAAGCACAACCATCTGAATAAATTTCATTGCCTTGAATATGAGAAAAGGTAAGAAAAATCTTACATTTTGGGATAACAAAGCCACCAAATAAGAAAACAACTATTATGGATAGGCTACCAGCTGTCATAGAAGCAACCACAGTTTGGAAGAGTAAGGCAATAAATCGGAACATGGATATTGGCTACACATTCCAAAGTAATAAATGGATACCTTTACTTTCTGCTGAAATAAGCAACAAAAATAGAGATGCTGGCAGCAGACTCTGATTATTGTCGGCAAAAATACGGTTAAATACGGCCATCCGCGCAAGCCCACAAAGGCCTATTAGCATCATCCAGTTTCAACTCTAACTTGGTAAAGTCTCCCTTTATCTCACCTTGAATCAATCAAATTGAATTCAAATCAATAAAAAGAAGAAAAAAAATAAAAACTCAACAAAATAAAAATCATTATAGTTTATACAAAGAACAATGATGATACCATCGCGGTTATCATTCTCGAGTTCTTCGTTATAATATGTTTGTAAACACAAAATTTTTCTCAATGGTAGAAAATTAAACAACTGAAAAGAAATATGGTTTACAAATATAAATTTGTATTGATGAATAATGAGTACAATCTCTATTTCAATTCTTTTACACAAGAATACCCTCTGATTCTATCTTCATTGAACTTGACTCAAACAAAAAATTTTCTTGACTTTGGTTGGAAGATGGATCGAGCGGTCTTCACAACAAATCTCTAGCTTCGAGCTTATTAGAGATTTATTGTTCTTTAAGTCTTCGAATGTGAAGGCTTTTAGGTTGAAGTTCTTCGGGGCTTTAGAGGCTTGATCCCTTGAGCTTCAAAGATTTGGGTTTGTTGAAGTTTATGGAGGCTTTTTGTAGCTTAATTCCAATAGAACTTCAAAGAACTTATTTGAATGTTCTTCGTATGTTCTTGAGACAGAATTTCTCCAGAGCTTCCACGTCTTGGAAAAATCCCCCTAAATGAGAGGGAATGTCCTCTATTTATAGTGGTTTCAGAGGATAAGCTTCTTTTTGAATTGATATGTTTGAAAATATGCAGTTGACTTTTGATTAGTCCAAATTCTTTTTTAGAGATAATTATCTTTATTTATCTATTTTGATAAAGATCATGTTTTGATAAAGATAATAATCAACAAAGATAAATAATTATCTCTATTTAATCTATTTTAATAAAGATAATTATCTATCAATTTTGAATAGAAAATTTATCTCTATTTTATTTCTTTATTTTAATAAAGATAGTTATCCATACATTTTAAATAGGAAATTTATCTTTATTTTGTGGGCCAAGTGACACGTGGCAAATTTTAATATGCCAACGTAATATTCATTTGGATGACACATGTCATCATTTGATTTAGTTAATTTAATGACAAATTAATTTAAATTTTGTCACTAAATTTTGATGTGGCATTTTATGATTGGCTTAAAATTTTGTCTCCTACAAATGCCCCCTCGAGACTTGATTATGTCCACAATTTTAAGTGTGGAAAGTGATCAAGTCTCGATAAATTGCATGGTTTGATGCAATTATTTTCAAAACCTTTCATATATATTTTTCCAATCTTGAAAATTTGCAAGCAAGTTAATTTAGAACCCATAATTTCTAATATAGTAGGAAGTTTGCCTCCTACAAATGCCCCCTCGAGACTTGATTATGTCCACAATTTTAAGTGTGGAAAGTGATAAAGTCTCGATAAATTGCATGGTTTGATGCAATTATTTTCAAAACCTTTCATATATATTTTTCCAATCTTGAAAATTTGCAAGCAAGTTAATTTAGAACCCATAATTTCTAATATAATAGGAAGTTCCCCGTGTACATTATTCCAGAGTGTTTGACATCATGCTTCTCCCTTGGAATCATGTGACCAACATTTAGCAGGGTGGATTCCTTAGGTTGGGTAAATCCAAACAGAAGAGTGACTTGATAACCCACACTTCAAGGAGTTTTAATGTGATGCAATCAAATAGAATTCTTATTCAAATAGGAATTGTTTGAAAAGAATTCAAACGTGGAAGTGGCCACATTCAGATGTCTTGGCTACGGATCCACACCTTTCTATTATATTCAGACCATCATAATTTTTTTTTAATGCCCCAACTCGTAGTCTTGGACTCTTCTGGAAAGACTCACCGACATAACAAGCCGTTTTTCAAAGCATTGGAAACTTGTTTTCACATACATAATGCTTTGACTTACATAAGAACTTCTAATCATCAAAGTCTTCTTCCCAATAGCTCCACGTGAACATTAATTAATGGTCATTGGATCGTCTTCTACCCGAGGTGGACTTCTTTTCTTAGTCAAATTATGATGAGAGGGCTTCTAATAGGGATGAAGGAGACAACCTCAACCACTTGAGACAAATCCAAATTGAATAAGGATTTGAACTCTCATATTTCAAAGAATCCCACTTAAACATGAACTTCAGTAGATAACATTAAGTAGAAAAATTCTTTCTTATTGCAACTCGAGATTTCTTCTCCCATTTAAATTCTTCCTTCATACAAGAATTCTTCTTTATTTTGACTTCTTTTCCTGGCTAATCTAGTCTTGACTAGATGAGTTTTAGTTGCACTTAAACTCTCTCTAACCAACGCTATAAAAGGGTAGCCTCATCTGCACATAATTCACTCTTTTTCTTGCATAATGCGTAAGTTTAGCAATCTCAAGAAAACTTCATTGAAGAAGTCATAAGATTTTTTTTTTCTTCTGTCAGGTGGCAACGCATGATCTCTTCCTTTTTTATTTATTTATTTTATTTTATTGTAACTTCTTGTGTGTCCGGCCCCACAATTTCTAAAGAAACTTGCATCAAGTTTATCACTTAAATTAGAAGGACAATCATCACCACTATTTGAGTAGATTGCGTCAAATCTATAACTTAGATTGCACCAAGTTTTATCAATCTATACAAATATTGGTTGAGTATCTTCCTTCCGCTCTCTTCTTCACTTTTATTTATTTATTATGACCTCTTTTTTTTTTTTTTTTTTAAACCGTGCTCTTGACTTTCTTTTTCTTCTTGTAGTATCCGGCCTCACAATTTTCATTGTTTCTAAAGACCACCGCAACTGTATTAAATTTTACACAAGCTCGATTATGAAACTTCCTCTTCGAGAGGTACATTCTTGTACTCGGTTTTTTTTTTTCTTCCTCTTTCTTATATGCAATATTTTCTTCTGCACGCTGTGTTTTTTTTCTTGACATACATACTTGAGATGCGGGACTTGGGTTATCCATCTCTCTCAAGTGTGTAAATTTTTTTTTGAAAGAAAATACTTGAGAGTATTAAGATTTGAAAGTACTCACTTGAGATGCGAGACTTGGGTTATCCATCTCTCTCAAGTGTGTAATTTTTTTTTTTGAAAGAAAATACTTGAGATGCGAGGCTTGGGTTATCCATCTCTCTCAAGTATTAAGATTTGAAAGTATTCACTTGAGATGCAGGACTTGGGTTATCCATCTCTCTCAAGTGTGTATTTTTTTTTTTTGAAAGAAAATACTTTGAGATGCGGGACTTGGGTTATCCGTCTCTCTTAAGTGTGTAATTATTTTTTTGGAAGAAAATACTTGAGATGGGGAACTTGGGTTATCCATCTCTCTCAAGTGTGTAATTTTTTTTTTGTTTCTTTCTAGAAATAATTGTGAAAACTGATTTTTTTCTCTTTCTCTTTTTTTTTAAGTGTATCCAAGCCTTTTCCTTTGAAGATTCGTATATTGGCAAACGAACCGGCCCTATTCATTTATTCAGAGAAAGATGACAAAGACACAAAGCCTTCGACTCTATAGAACAATTAGTGCCACAAATAAAGTCCAAGCAGGTTGAAGAGGATGACATCATAGAAACTTTGTAAGATCAACTTGAAAGCATTAAGTCAACTACTGTGCTTGAAGACCAAGACATGGAGGCCTTGAAGAAGATACAAAGCACCTTACAGAGCAAGCGTTCCAATTTGAAGAACTTGAAGTGGATGCCTTGACCGTACTTTTTTTTTTTCTTTTTTTTTTAGAAGAAATCTGCAATGCTTAGGATTTAGTCATGATGTAGTTTGGAATTTTCCTTTAATATGATTGAACTTCTTAGTCTCTACTCTCCCTCCTTTTTTTTTTTTTTTTTTGACATGTGATTGAACTAATTTTGTTCAATTTGTAGCATGTAATTGAACTTCTTAGTTAAAAACTAATTGCTCAAAATTATTTTTCAACAAGCAACTAAACTTAGTATAGACTACCAAGCTCCTTACGTACCCCTTGAAAGGGTTCAAAGCCATCTCATAATTTAAAGGGCTTTTGTTTTAACACGTGGCTGAACTTAGTATGAAATACCAAGCTGCCTACGTACTCCTTGAAAGGGATCAAGT
The DNA here is from genome assembly GCA_033629205.1 of Lithocarpus polystachyus. Lineage (NCBI taxonomy): Eukaryota > Viridiplantae > Streptophyta > Magnoliopsida > Fagales > Fagaceae > Lithocarpus > Lithocarpus polystachyus. The sequence continues at coordinate 63,819,721 of CM066164.1, read as the reverse complement.
CACCGCGTAGTTCAAAATGGTTTTTGATTTGAGACATGACTGAACCTAGTATAAAATACTAAGCTGCCTACGTACCCTTTGAAAGGGATCAAGTCACCAAGTAGTTCAAAATGGATTTTGATTTGAGACATGACTGAACTTAGTATAAAATACTAAGCTGCCTACGTACCCCTTGAGAGGGTTCAAAGCCATCACATAATTTAAAAGGTTTTGGTTTGAGACATGACTGAACTTAGTATAAAATACTAAGCTGCCTACGTACCCCTTAAGAGGGATTAAGTCACCACGTGGTTTGAGACATGACTGAACTTAGTATAAAATACTAAGCTGCCTACGTACCCCTTGAGAGGGATCAAGTCACCACGTAGTTCAAAATGGATTTCCAAACTGGAGTTTTTTTTTTTTTTTTTTTTTTTTTTTGCCCTAACTTTTGCTTAGGTCGCCTTATAAAAAGGTTTTCAACCTAGCAGGCTTTTTTTTTTTTTTTTTTTGGTGCCCTAACTTTTGCCTAGGCCGCCTTATAAAAAGGTTTTCAACCTAGCAGGCTTTTTTTTTTTTTTTTTTTTAACACTTTTAAAAGTAATGGGAGAACATCATGTACTTTTTGAGTGTTGAAGTAGGCAGTTTTAGGCTCTTACCAAGGAGCATTCAAATTTCAAGTATAGTAACGTTTCAAGAATATGCCATTGATGGGGCCAATTCTCAAACCATCTTCAGTTGTATTAGTATTGATTTCCTTCAATTCATCAACTGTAGCTTGTATGCCTTCTTCAAATATGGGTGGATCATCCTTAACATCATCTATAACTTCTTGCTTTGTGATCACCATTGTACGCCTTTTTATAGTCAAGGCTTTTCCAGTATTCATTTCCCAAATGGTTCTACGTTTCATACTAGACGGAATGGAGCTTCGAATCTCATTTGAATCTTGATCAACAATAAGTGTTTCGTTAGCACCTCTAGGGAGGAGATTTTTCTTCTCATTCTGCTCTTGTTTTGCCTTCAGATCTTTTGAGAGTTTGGAAGGGATTGCATGACTAAGCCTTGTGAGAACTGAACCTCGAGTGCCAACCTGAGAAGGAGTTGAGTGACTGAGTCTTGTGAAAATAGAACCTTGAGTGCCAACAACAGAGTTATCTTCTTGTGTCCCCAACCTATCAAAGACTTAGATATGGGAAGTGGGTCGACCAATGTGGTAAAAAACAGATGATTTTTTTGATAAGTTTGAAGATTGTTGTTCTTCCTCATAATTTGCTGAAATTACTGAAACATTAGCCTTTCGGATGGGAATATGAATAGGAGTTGGTGGAGTGTATCCAATTCCAGCTTCAGAACTTGTTACACCAAAACCTTTAGCCCTTGACACCTTATGTTCTTCTTTTCCAGTGGCTTCAGGGATGAGCCTACCCAAACCCCTTGGCTTTTCATGGTTATAACCAGCTTTTTCCATGAGTCTATATGCATTGGGGTCAAAACCCTCTTTGGTTCTTTTGGTGGGCAAAGTCCCATGCTCAACAATTGGCCTTTGGGATGGTCTTGTAAACCCTTTCAACGGCTGACTTGAGGGTCTTGGTTTTGTGATTTTAGCAATTGGCAAGTTTAATCCTTGCAAACTCTTCAATAATGACTCCTCATCTCCTGAAAATAGGGATTGGCCTTCTTTTCTTTTGGCGACTGGAACATAGTGTAGCACAGGGGCTACTTTAGTTACTTTTGAAGTATGATGCTTCTTCTCTTCTATAGAAGTCACGGTTTGCTTGGTTTCCTTCTCCTCAATTGGAGGATCAATTTTTGGAGCCTTGGAGCGGGGCTTTTCTTCTTTGCTAGATGGTGAAGCCACAACTTGGGTTTCTTCTATCGTATCGTCTTTCAAATAAAATTTTGCATCAGCAAAATGTGACTTAGCTATAGTAAAGGGCTTATCATCAGCTACAATCTTCTTGACTTGTCCATCTTAGAAATATTTGAGGCATTGGTGATACATAGATGGCACAACACCATACTCATACAGCCATGGTCTTCCAATAAGCAGTTTGTAAGTGGTTTTGGCATCAATGACATGAAAGAGTGCGCTTGATTCCATTTCACCAATGAGCATATGAAGTCTAATCTTTCCAATAGCTCTTTGTCCACCCTGATTAAAGCCTTGAATCATCAACCTACTAGGAAGTAGTTCATCCAAGGAGATTCCAAGTTCTTTCAATATTTTGAGTGGAAGGATATTGACTGTAGATCCACCATCAATAAGGATACGATTGACTCGTTGTTCTCGAATGTGTACAAACAAAGGGCGATTGTGAATCTTGGAGCCCAACAAACGATCATCATTAGTAAAAATGATTGAACTAGTATGCCCTATACACGATAGCTCGTTCTGTCTGTCTCACTTTCTGAAGATTCTTCTTCATCACTTACTTGATAACATATAAAAGATAAAATGATATAATCCTCAGGAATTGGCACTGTGGAGAATGGTACGCTCACCTCAATAGGCTCAAATGAACCAAATTGAATGGTGAGAAAAGTAGAAGTGGTTGTTGAGGCCACCATGGCAAGATTAGAAGTCACAGCTTCGTCATCAAATGTGATCTTTCCTTGGTGGGCTAGCTCCATAATTTTGTCTTTCAACACAAAGCATCGCTCTATAGGGTGGCCTATGAGGCGATGATACTTGCAATACTTAGGGTTATTTGTTTGGTCAGCTTCTTCAGGCCGTTTCATCTTTGGTAACTCAATCAACTTCAATTCAAGTAAATGATCCAACATCTCGAAGACGTCAGAATTAGGGAATGGATATTGCTTCTCTTGCATCTCTTGTAACGTTGGTCTTCTTCTTCCCTTATCTTGAGCGAAATCAAGCGTTTGTTCTTTCATCTTGGGCTTAACCGGAACTTTGAGAGGAGTAGTATTTACAATTAAAGACAGCTTGTTTTCCGGTTTAGTAGAGAATTTGCCCCCTTTGTGAGTATCTTGCCCTTCCCTCCGCTTGCGGGGTTCTTGAATAGGGGGACCTTAGCGACCATTGGAAGCAATGCTAAGCTCCATGTCATGAGCATGTGTTGCTAATTCTTCAAATGTTTTAGGCTTTATTCCTTGAAGAACATAGCTTATAGCCCAATTCATTCCGTGAATGCACATCTCAATTGTGGACGCCACAGATAATTGATCCTTGCAGTTAAGACTAAGGTTTTCCCACCGTTGAATGTAATCAATGACAGGTTCTTCTTTCCACTACTTTGAATTGGTGAGTTCTATCATGCTGACAGTACGTCTAGTTCTGTAGAAACGATTTAGGAATTCTCTTTCCATTTGATTCCAACTATCAATAGAGCCAGGTGTCAGATAGGTATACCAATCAAACGCATTTCCTTTCAAAGAGCGAATGAATTGCTTAACCATGAGATCCCCATAAGTGCAAGCATTGTTACAAGTTTCTACGAAATGAGCTACATGCTGTCTTGGATTGCCTTTACCTTAAAACTGTTGAAACTTTGGTGGTTGATAGTTTTGAGGCATCCTCAAGAGATCTATTCTTTTAGTGTATGGTTTGGCATAGGCAATGGATGATTGACTTCCACCCCCAACTTGGTCTTTGATAGCTTCCTTTATTAATTCTTTGAGTTGGTCAGGAGAGATAGACCCATTTGCGGAGAGTTTGAGATCCTTTTTTGAACTCTCGGGATTGTCATTATGGGTTTGTTTTGATTGAAAGCTTTCATCTTTATGATTTGTTCTAGATGAATTTCCCATCTTATCCATCAAGAAAGTTATTTGTGTGTCTCTCAATGCTTCCCTCTCTTTCATGGACTTCATTAGCTCTTTTAAAGTCTGGGCTATAGTCGAGACTTGCTCCTCCAAAGATGTTGTGTTAGTCATCATGACTGGCATGACGGATGAACTAACAAAGTGAGGGGATTTCTTAAGCTTGGAAGTAGGGATATTTTCTGAAAAAGAGAATTCAGAGCCATCAAGTGATTCATCCTCTTCCTTAACAATTGGAGCTTCTTGTGTAGGCTCTGGTGACAAAGCGGGTTGAGACAACACTTCTTTGACGAGGCTAGCTACATCTTTGCTTGCCCCCTGAGTAGATGAGGTTGTTTGTGACTCCTTGGTTTTAGAAGTGTTGAAAACAGATGAGGATTGGGGTATGGGTGTCGTTTGAGCATAGACTTTTGCAAGGGCTTTTATCCTTCCCCTTGTCATGGGTCCAGTATAGCGAATATCAGAGTTTGAATAAAGTGTAGGATCAACTTCACTTGTTCCAAGAAGAGGGTTGTCAATTTGAGTCTTCTTTGAAGCCATATGGCTTCAAAAGATGTGACAAGTTGATGAAGAAGAGATGAGAGGTAGAGATTGTCCCACTGGGCGTGCCAAAAATTGTAAACACAAAATTTTTCTCAATTGTAGAAAATCAAACAACTGAAAAGAAATATGGTTTGCAAATATAAATTTGTATTGATGAATAATGAGTACAATCTCTATTTCAATTCTTTTACACAAGAATACCCTCTGATTCTATCTTCATTGAACTTGACTCAAAGAAGAAATTTTCTTGACTTTGGTTGGAAGATGGATCGAACGGTCTCCACAACAAATCTCTAGCTTCGAGCTTATTAGAGATTTATTGTTCTTTAAGTCTTCGAATGTGAAGGTTTTTAGGTTGAAGTTCTTCGCGGCTTTAGAGGCTTGATCCGTTGAGCTTCAAAGATTTGGATTTGTTGAAGTTTATGGAAGCTTTTTGTAGCTTAATTCTAATAGAACTTCAAAGAACTTATTTGAATGTTCTTCGTATGTTCTTGAGACAGAATTTCTCCAGAGCTTCCACGTCTTGGAAAAATCCCCCTAAATGAGAGGGAATGTCCTCTATTTATAGTGGTTTCAGAGGATAAGCTCCCCTTTGAATTGATATGCTTGAAAATATGTAGTTGGCTTTTGATTGGCCCAAATTCTTTTTTAGAGATAATTATCTTTATTTATCTATTTTGATAAAGATCATATTTTGATAAAGATAATAATCAACAAAGATAAATAATTATCTCTATTTAATTTATTTTTATAAAGATAATTATCTATCAATTTTGAATAGAAAATTTATCTCTATTTTATTTATTTATTTTTATAAAGATAGTTATCCATAAATTTTGAATAGGAAATTTATCTTTATTTTGTGGGCCAAGTGACACGTGACAAATTTTAATATGCCAACGTAATATCCATTTGGATGACACATGTCATCATTTGATTTAGTTAATTTAATGACAAATTAATTTAAATTTTGTCACTAAATTTTGATGTGGCATTTTATGATTGGCTTAAAATTTTGCCTCTTATAATGTTAAACCCACAACCTCACCATTCACTTCACTCTTACAAAGGAATAAGGTATTGGATGAGTTACCTTTTTTGAACCTTACGCTGTCTTGTATAATAAGGAGGAGGTCTTGCATGTCCTTTGTCAGATGCCTCGGGCCCAGCTTTGTGTCCATGTTTGTGCCCCCCTGTCCCACAAGGAGGTGCCCTTGATATACGTTTCGGCCGACCTGCTGGCTTTCCAGGTAACCCAATAGCCTGCTCAGCCTGAACATGGGGTGGGTTGATGCCCGAAGAAAGGCCAGTGGACATACTGTGGGAGGGTGGCTCTGTGTGCATGTCAGGAGGGGTTGGATCAATACCTAGGTCAAAGGATAGAATGGGTGACAGCTCAGGAAATGACCGTGGGGTGGGTGGATGGATGTCAGACCTAGGACATGGATGTGGGGTGGGTGGACAAATGGTGGGGCTAGGAGATGGATGTGGGGTGGGTGAAGGGATGATGGGTGGAGGGGGTGGATGTGGGGTGGGGGAAGGGATGGTGGGGCTAGGGGATGGATGTTGGGTAGGTGAAGGGATTGTGGGGCTAAGGGATGGATGTAGGGTGGATGGAGAGGGATTAAGGGTAGGGACAACCCCAAGGGTAGCAACAAGCGGACGAGAGTGACTTCCAGCAGGAACTGTGCTCGTGCTTGGGCTCTCAGTAGTGCTTGGCCTCTGAGTAGGTGCTGTCGCAGGAGTAGTTGCCTCCTCATTTGGGGCCTCAAGGATAGAAGGTTGTACACGGCCAATCTCCTACACTGCCTTCAGCATATCGGTAATGTCCTTGTGGTCCTCCGTGCCCACTGGGTGACGCCTTAACAAACGGACATATCCTTCAATCTGTACATGGAAAAACCACATATATTAGTTATGCAATGCCAAATCAACAATGCATGCCAATCGATAATAAAATAAATGTTGGTTATGTATTAGTTCTGCTAGTAATAATTGCAAATTATAGGGAGACCAAGTGTTATTATAATTAAGCAGACAACAACTTTAAAAGGGAGGTTTGATGCTAAGTAGACATTGGACCACATATATCATGTTCTCTAAACAGTGGTTTCATGCTAAGAAGTACGGTAAGATGTAGATCGACATGGAGAAGTTACCATTAGAATCAATCTAGCGTCGGGGACATCAATGAACCTCCAAGTTACCCTTTTGAACCAGTCGAAGTACTCATAGGCTAGAGGCATATCACCAAGCACTGCTTCACAACGCCGTTGAAGGCGATTACCCCACTCTCTGATATGCTCAGCATGTCTCTGCATCAAATCAACATCGACCTTCCCCCTCAAATCAATAGCATGAAGCATCGTATCAGTGTTAACAGCACGGTGAACATCTTGGATCATCCCAAATTGATGAACGACACGATCCGATGTATGTTTCTCTATTAGGTGGAAACATACAAGCGGTACCGATGCTGTCCATACGGCCCTCCCTGCAACGCACCATGGCAGAAGGTCCTCCAATTCAGCTTCATATGGCTGCCACGCCACCTACAACAGCCAAAAAACAAGTACGCAACACATTAGGCAACAATGTTTATATTCCAAAGTTCACAAAATGTATATCTTGTTCCTAAACATGTTAAACAAAGCATTTTCATATCTGGCCCGGCAACATTGAAGTTATTTGCTCACGATACCTCTTCAGGAAGATGTGGGTGGGCCTGTTTTTCTTGTTTGGGACCCACAACCACCTACAATCAAGAACAAGGGATCATTAACTTTGTACAACTTTCCCACTGAGAAAATCATATGATTAAAACTATAATCTAATCAATCTATGGATGGTCAAGTTAATGTAATGAAGTTATAGGAAACAATTTGCATATAGACTCTCTAAGTTCCAAATCATGGTCATTACGGCTAACTATAACATATTATTGGGTAAAGCTTGGTTAATGTACACAGTAATTTTAAGTAAAGTATTTATAACCTTAGCCCACCCACTCACTTTTCAACTAATCATTACAAACATACTTTGTTATGCTGCATTTAGAGTATGTTTTCTAATAAGATAGTTTAATATACTTATCAAATGATAAAAATTAAGAATAAGTAGCATATATATTAACCTAATCACATAATTTAGAAAATTTGACACAAAATCAGAGTATATTAACCTAATCATATATATTGAACCTCTGTTTAAAATTGTTTAATATTGACTTAAATAATTCCTAGAAGCCTTTAAAATAAATAAATAAATTCAAGTTACATGGCGTGTATGAGGTAGATAATTACTTTAGGGACAGCAGACCATGCATTAGAGGACCATAGGCACCCATTGGCGGGCCATGCTCAACTATTGGGCACAAATACGAGAACCTTGCCCATGCCTAATACTGGACCAACAGCAAGCACCCACCAATCTGACTAGCTTTCTTATCGCTTGCCCTACATAACTCTCGGTACAACCATACAAGGCAAGCACTTCCCCAACTGTACCTTTGTGGGTTGCGAAGGTCTTTCAACTACTGCACCCACATTAGATGCAACCTATTGCCGGATTTGTCCACGAAGATTGTGTCCCCCGGTAGCGCTAGGATGTAGCATCGTGCATACTTATGCACTTGATCCTCTTCAGCATTAGGCGGCAATGGATCGGCAACTTGCTCCAAAAGCTGTTTGATGAGAATCCTTTGGCCATCAAGTTGCTTTCGCTCATTATTTACAAGTTGAAAGCCAAGGAAGTCCCGACACACATCCACCCATTCTTTCTGCGTGCTTCCTGTTATAGCCTCGCCATCAACAGGAAGCTCGAGAAGAACCTCCACATCTTGCAATGTGATGGTCACCTCACCATGTAGCATATGGAAGGTGTGAGTCTCAGGCCGCCATTGCTCCACTAAGGCCGTTATCAGGCCATGGTCAATCTCTCTACCCGGGATCCTGACGAGTTCCTCCAAACTAAGTGCCTTGATGATGTGAACGACTCGGTCGTCCACCATTGGCTTTCGATTGGAGAACTCTTCACTACGGCTAGGGCAAGTGAGGGACCCTGGATCTTGCACAGAACAGAACCATGGATTAATATATGATAGCAAGTGCGTGTACATTGTATGAATTAAATGCATGTACATTGGTTCAATTTGTAGTGTTCTGTTTTACCTCCCCATTCCAAATAGCTTCGGACCGATGGTTGGGCTGCTGTGTCAACACCGACCCGTCAATGGGTCCAGGCTGTGCATGGTCAATTTGTCCAGCATTTGCAGCAGCCATACTGCATAAGAATGATAAGCAGTTAGCATGTAATAGAAATTATTGAAAACAAAAAGAAAAACAATCTTTTTTTTTCCTTATGGACACTGGAATAGTTGCAAGCAGGATCCAGCAACATGTGATGCAAGCAAGATAGAAACATCACATGGTTAGTATTTAATTATTTCTTTGAATGAATATAAAACAGAGTTCATTAAGTGGTATAAAAAATTTCAAGCAGTAGAAAGAAAAGAATTATTAAATTCACAAGTTATCATGACCAACTAAGTTGTTGAATTCAATTTTAATTTTAATTTTTTAATCTGGTCACCCACCCTCTCCCCCTTTCTGTTTAGGTTTCAGGCATGACATGCTTTTAGCATTGCGAGGGTTCCTGGAGATTCAAGAAGTGGGGGGGGGGGGGGTGTTCATAAATTTATGCTTTGCTCATTGCCAAAGTGAGTCACAAGACACATGGTTTGGAGTTGACTCCCCTAAAATTCACAACAAGGTACCTCTAACTTACACTCTACCTGTTGGACGTGATATGAATCACAGTATAGTGTATACCAATACTACATGAGTTACCTTAATTTCATGACACTTGCTTCTGTCACATTATCTATTTGACAAATAGAATGTGCATAGGCAAATAGAATTTGTTTTCCATTCAACATTCATAAATACTTACACAACCCAAATAATCAAATGCACACATAACTGTCTACAAATCCAACCATATGAGTAGAGACTAATAAAATCTCACACTGATATGTGATATAATTTGCATGTTCAAACCTGTTTTAAAGTAAGATCTAATCCAATCAACAGGCAAATTTATTTCTCTTTCTATTTGTTACTGTTATTAACTTATTATAGACTTGGATACCTCAGTCTAATTTGGATTCAATGAGTGGCAAAGTTTCCTCATTCCTTAGGCCTCTTAGTTTCCTCATGTTAAATTTTCTCAAACATGACAATCTCAGCACAAAATAGAGAATTTGGAACAAAAACAGAGTACCACACAGACAGAGTACAAAATTTTTCTCGCATTTTCTTGGGAACCAAACAGAGTACCACACAAAACAATCAAATCAATCATAATTTTGGAACAAAAACCACAAACCCACATGAAAAAATCACATAATAAGAAAACCATACCTGAGAAAATTGAGTGAGAGTGGCGACAGTGAGGGAGAGAGGCGTGAGCGTGGAGAGGGTGTGAGAGAGGCGTGAGAGGGAGAGTGACAGAGAGTGGTGAAAGGTCTGTGCGAGAGTGAGGGTGGAGAGGGAGAGTGAGAGGGTGAGTGACAGAGTGGATTTGTCTGTGCGAGAGTGAGGGTGGAGAAGGTGTGAGAGAGGCATGAAAGGGAGAGTGAGAGGGTGAGTGACAGAGAGTGGAGAGAGGCTTGAGAGGGAGAGTGAGAAGATGAGTGACAGAGAGTGGAGAGAGGCGTGAGAGGGTGAGTGACAGTGGAGAGTGTTTGTGCAAGACTAAGGGGGAGAGAGGCATTAGAGAGGCGTGAATTTTTTTTTGAAAAAACCTTATGAGAAATCGAGTCTCAGACACTCGGTTTCCAGGTGGCTCGCACAAATCAGCTAGCTCAGCTGGCCTTCACGTGGATGAACATGTCACAACAAATCGAGCATTTAAGGGTCGATATATAAATCGAGTTTTAGAGACTCGATTTTCACGTGGATCCACGTGGGAAAAATGCCATGTCAGGTCTGATCAGAACCTAAAAACCGAGCCTTAAAGACTCGATTTCTAGGCCCAAAATCGAGTCTTTGAGACTCGAGATGTTAGTAAATTATATAGTTTGGAAAATGGGCCTACTAACTAAATAGTTTAGAAATTGGGCTTAATTCCCAATTTTGGTCTGTGTTAGTCAAGCTTGTCGAAATTCATTTGAAAATGAAGAAGCTTCCTTTACTTCTCTGTTCTTGCTTTTATTGAACTTTCAATCTTAATCTTATGGTGTGTGTGTGTGTTTATTTCATTGGAGTTGAGCGACAGAATGATCCTACTAGGGGTATTCATGATGTGGAGATTGAGCATTTGCTGACTGAATTGCGTTTGCAAGGAACAACTACAAACCCCCATAATGCAATTTTTTAAAGAAAATCTTCCAAACCTTTCAGTTGAAGGAAACAAACAATTTGAAGTTCAATGGAATATGATAAGGAAAGAGACATAAATGCTTCTCTTCTGCATCAGTTGTCCGTGGTTTACCCTGACTGCCCCCCCTGCTACTACTGTTGCATTTTTTTTGGGTGGGTTTCAGTTTTCTAGCAAAGCGGGTATCAACAAATTTCCGATATTTTCGATGAATAAAAATTTTGACATATGATTCTTGTTCTCACAAGTGTGCTTGATTGGTGGCAGCGAAAACAAGCTTTCCAGATGCTGGTAATCTGCAAATAAGTGACTTTGTATGTTCTCTAACTATTTATGTTATTGCAAATAACAAACAAAACAAAGGATGGTCTCAACTTTCATTTGATTTGAGTTTGTTTAATTGCATTGAAATGAGATTTTCTTTTGCACCTCATGTGATTATTAACTCATTAAAGCATGGTTTGAGCCAAAATCCAAACACACACTTCAGTCCCTTTCTCTTGTAATTCTGATTGAAATTTCCATTTTATAGGTATTGGAGGCGCCATCAGAAACTCAAATATTCGGGATGCAAGATGGTCTTCAAACTCCCGGGGTTTGTTTCTTATTTATTTTTGTATGAAGCTTCAATCTTATTAAAATGTAACTAACCGAATATCTTGGAAAGTTTTAGTTAGGAACCAAATTCTTGTTTTATTTGTTGAAACCTAGTAGAAGGGCAAAAATGTTTACTGAATGGCACAAGTCAGTTCCAATTCATCAATATGCTATAGTCCAACTTCAGGACCTTGAAGAACTTTCAGCTGATGCATATTATGTGTCTACAATTACCAGACTACCAGTGCGCCCTAGGTGCTCCAGTGAATTGTACATGCAAAACCTTTATGGGTGTTGTGTCAGTTTTCACTCTCAGGGGTGTCTCTGCTGCAAGCCTGTCTAGTCTTCTGAAGTAGAACTCTTGGAGGCTCTGGATGCAAAGTTTGTGCTGGTAGATTTGTCATTTTAAGCAATGATCATAAATTGCAAATGCAATTCATTTGTTAAAGGAGAAAATATAAGGATAAGCAGCTAGTGGCTGCAATTGAGTGAACCATAAAAGCTTGTTAAGTTTTAAGTTTGGAAGAAGAGTACATATCAGCTAGGTGTTTCAAGGGTTTGGGAGAGAGAGTTGGGGGAGGGGGGGGGGGGGGATGCGACAACTTGTGGTTTATGACTTCCCTGATACCGTGAGATTTCTCATGGGAGGTGTTGGACGGTTATCAAATGGGCACGAATTGATGTGACATTTGATCATTTTTTGCAGGTGAGTAGCCAAAGGCTGTCTATTGGAATGACACCCAAACATTGAGGCTGCCTAAACCTAGTGAGATGCTTTTGTCTGTACATGGCTCACCCCTTGGAGTCTACAAGGAAGACAATATGGAAGCCATACATGGTATGAAGAGTATCTATATATTCTCTTGTTCTTCTTACTGTTTCCTTGAAAGAAAAAAAAAAAAAACTTCTCTTGTTCATGTTGTCAACACTGCATTGAGGGGGCATGCTTGCTATATTGTTTTTTTTATAAGTAGCTTGCTATATTGTTAAGAAAGTGGAATACCAAATTCACCTTGCTGTTTTACATCTCCTACTTTCATGAAGATTTGTTCCCCCTATAAATGTGAATTGAATGGGCTAATTTTATGCATTATCGGGGAATAATGTGTTCTTAAACTTTGATTATTGTCTTTAGTTTCGTTCTGATGTGTAAATTGAATCAATTGATGTGCAGAATCAGAAGAGGGTTGACTGGCTTCAATTTTACCATTAACGTGGTTCAAATATATGCAAATACTTGCAATTTCAAGTCCTTTGGAATGTTTCTCTTTTATTGTGCCAATGACTATTGTAAGTACTGAAATTGTTCTAGTATTATAGTGCAATGTTACCTTTGCAATGATATTCAAGTTAAGAATACTTGTGCATTTCTTGTTTGTATTGGTTCATGTAATTCTTCTTCATTTGCTCTAATAATAATCACAAAGGAACAATGCTACTCCAATCCGCTGATGAGATTTGTCTGTATTTTGATGTTGAATTAGATTCAAGGTAGCAGTTAAGTGGGTTTTCATATATGTTTGCATGGCTTTGGGTTTATGAGATTCAATATGCTCATGGTCCACTTTTCTAAGAATGTGATGTCTAAAATTCCGAATTCATGTTTTACTTTTGGTTTGATTAAGAATCTCTAGATTTCTATAAATGTGAGAATTACACAATGAGAAATTTTTCTTAAGAATCTTGTGGGACTTATTTATATGTTGTTCAAAACTCTATACTATGAGAAATTATTCAATACAACAGGACTATCATGTAAGAGGTGTCTTTCTAATGGTCCTCTCACCCAAAAAACTACTGTCATTTGTTTCAAATTGAGTCAGGATATTTTAAGAGAGTGGTCCACCTATAAAAACTCACCCACTCACCCAAACCCACACAAAACTCAACGATCCACAACAACAACCATTTGACCCATATAGTCGACCAAACAAATACTACCCAAATCAAACACGCAGCTCTTCCATTTGCATTTTTGTAACTTTCGGGCATGAAAAGCCTTGATTCCAACTACTAAGAGTTGATAGCATGAAATTACCATGCATAAATGAATTATTTTCAACTTAATGAGAAAAGATTTGCTATTGAAATCAAAAGTTACCAAGCATTTGGACTTGAAAACTCCAGATTGCCCACAAATTCCTTCAGTTGAAATTTTGCACAAATGAATCATTCTCAGACATAGAATGCAATAGGGTCTATTGCATTCAAAGCTAATATCATCCTTGTACTTTAAGGTGAGTGTATTTGATCTATAAACCTTCTATTTGAATGATTAACTCATTGCATTTTATGTTTATGAGTCATGACAAATAAATTTATATTTGTTTGCATTTCTGTTAAAACTTAACGAATTTAGTCATGTGATATGCACATGATAATCATGGTAGTTCAAAACTATTAATGCTTTGACAGAAATCGTGTGTACATTTCATGATTTAATTCATTTGGCTTTAATGGAAAATATTAGTAGAATGTTTGATTTGTCACAAATCTAATTCTCAAAGACTTGTTCAAATTGAAAATTCAAGAATGATATTAACACCGAATCAAGGTTTATGAAATTTGTGAACCTGTACAGGCTGAAGCAGCTGCAATTCTTTGGGTGTTGCAACTAGCAAAATCAGAAAACACAGAGAATTGTAGTGGAGGGTGATGCAAAAAATTGTTTTGATGCCATTAAAGATGGATGCACACATGCTGCGTGGCCCATCCAAACTCTAATTTGCGATATATTAGACCTTGGCAAATCTTTTGTTAGTTGTAATTTTAATTGGGTGAGGATAGAGCTAAGCTAAGTTTGCTGCTTCTTATTGGTCTTCATTTTGTTGTATTATGTATCTTCTTTCTGCGGCAGTTGTGAAGTAAATGCTTGTAGGAAGGATGCTTCTTTGTTTCTCTTGTTTGAATAATATTCTCATTTCTTAGAAAAAATAAGTGTGATATTTTAAGAAACTCCTTAAATAAATATATTCCCAAGATAGGGTGGGAAAAAGTAGACAAAATCCGTCAACTACATAGACAAAGCTTGGCCAATAACTACAACTAGGGTTGTCCATAGGTCGGGCGGGTCGGGTTTTTGCCCAACTCGCAATCGACCCGTACAAGATCAGGTGGTGGTTTTTCAACCTGCAATCAACTCGTAACAGTAACGGGTTCATCGGTTTGGGTTGCCAGCGGGTGGTGGTCAGTTTTGGGTGAACTCGATTATCATTGGAATCCTTCGAAACGCGGCGAGATCTTGCCAAATCTGGCAAGATCTTGCCAGATCCATCCAAGATCCGGTGAGATCCCATCGAATCCGGCGAGATTTCTACCAAATCGTGATGAGAAATCACTGGTTCGGTCAGATCCAGTGTTTATTGTGCCAGAAATTAACGGATTTAAGTGAAAAAGTGGCTAGAATCTGGAAATAAGGTGGCCGAAATCTGGAAAAAAATGGCCAGAATTTGGAAAAATGGGCGGATTTTGAATGGAATTCGATTCGGGTTGGGTTTCATAGGTTTTGAAATTAAAAATCGTCAATCGACCCGCTGGGGTCGGGTTAGTGAGGTCGGAACCCGCGTTCGACTGCCGGAGTTGTCGGATCAGGTGGTGGTAGGTCGGACGTCGGCGGGTTGGGCGGGTTGCCGGTTTCCATGGACACCCCTAACTCTAACTCTAATCAATATCTTTTTATTCAATGTGAATTTTGACAAATTTACCATTAAATAACATTTTCTTTTTATATTTTTTATGCTTGCAAAATTTTTAGAAAATTAAAGATCAATAATTATATCATCAATCAAATGTTTAAATTTCAAGTTTTTGTAGTCTAAAATTATGCATCAAAAGTAAGTTTATGAATCAAATTGTAAATAATATCCAATTGACACAAAATTTGATGCGTGTTAAGAACATAAAGAACATGTAATTCAATGGCTAAATTTCGAAATATGTAACCATGTTAATTTTTTTAGTGGAAGTTGAAGCCTTTAATTACAACTATGTTTGTAGCTAAATTTTATCATAACAATATAATTTATCCTAAATTATCCTAAATTTTATCCTAACAATATTGTAAGGTCACGGTTCGGCTCCCAAGCCCAAAGGAGGTATGAACTTAGGCCCAAAGAGCTAAATATAATGAATTTGTAGAGAGTGGGTTGAAAAACTGGGCTTTAATGAGCTAGACAACAAGTAAAGTAGATCCAAATGACAAGAAAATGAAGATCGACTGGTTTGATCCAAAGAATATCATCCTTGGCACAGTCCGAGGAGATCGGTTCATATATATTGATTCTCAAGTGTGATTACAAGTTACACTCTTGATTGCTATAATATTTTTCTCTTAATTTCTCGATCCCCCTCTCTTAGGGTTTCTCTTCCATTTTATACTATTTTCCTTTTTCATCTCCACCTTCCATGTGCAGATTAGATTGTGGGTCTTGATCCATGTCCCATCAGCATCTTTTTGAAGTCTTTGGGTAGTAGCTCTAAGGCTCAAAGTTACTGTTCAGGTATCACTTCCTCATTAATGCAACTAGAGAGTTAGCTGCAGAACATTTAATGCGGTGGTAGCAGCTTTCCCTTTAGATATTTCATAACCTCCCTCCCTTCTATTTCTTTTTTATACTTATCCTCATCAGTGGAATCGTCCAGAATGTTGCTCTCGATGTCAGACCACCCCTTTTGACCTCGGCCTTACTTAGCCGAGGAAGCACTCCTCCTCGGATTGCCTTCTAGGATGATCATGATTAGACTCCACCTCTTTACTTACCAACGTGGATTCTTAAGAAGGTGATCACTCGTTCTCGGACTAGTTAATGTCCTCGGATTGGGCCCCTGAACCAATATATACATAGATATGTACTTCTGGGCCTATCACCCCTACAAATATAAATTTTAGTTGTAGCCTTTGACTACAATTAAGGCTACTAAGTTGTAGCCTTTAACTACAACTACGGGAAAGAGTTCAAGTCTTTAGGAGGGAACTTTACACATATATACACTTAGATTATACTAGAGTAGTCTATCTTGTATATATAAAAAAAAATTGCTGTAATAATTATCGTAATCTGAATAATGAAGCATATCTGCCATCTCTTCTCTAATTATAATTGTTTTCCCAATCAACCAAATTTTAAGGAATAATGAACAGTGGTGGCTCTAGGAATTTTTTCCGGGATGTTCCTCAACAAGCATAAATTACACGATCTAATAAAAAGAAAATTTTATATATTAACAACAACAACAATAAAAAAACACAAAAATGCATAAAGTTTACAATTGCCTTCTACGAGTTTTCATATTTTAAAATCGTTATATGATAGTCTCATTATCAGTGCTACAAGCTACATCTTTTTCAATATACACAACCAAGCAATTATTAATTTGTTTGTCTTTTATAAACTATAATTTGTTATATTATTGTTTCGTTAATTATAAAATTATTAATTGTTGTTTAACCTAACATAATTTAATTTGTTTGTCTTTTATAATGTATTGGTTTATTATACTATTTTAATTATTGTTGTTTAGCCTAACAATAAACTATATTGTTTTAATTTTTTTGTCATTAATTATACTACTTTAATTTGTTATATTGTTTAGCCCCATGGGCTGATGTGCACATTACACTAAAAGAGCCACTGATGTGTACATTATTTACACATTCCATGTGTAGCACAATAATTAAAGCAGTGTGCAACTTGGCCCTGTGTGCCCATCCCACCCCACCCCACCCCATTCAACAGACAAGCATGCCTAATGATTCTTGATGCCCCCTGCCAACCAGAAAATTTCACAATCACACTTTACAGTCTAAAAGATAATTAATATCAATACCAACACACTACACACACCAACCCAACGGATAAGATATTAAGATAAATTGGTAAAAAAATTGCACATGAAAAGTAACACATTTTCATCCAAAAAAAAAAAAAAAAGAAAAAGAAAAAAGAAAAGCTACACATTCAAAAAGACAATAGTCAAAAACAGACAAAAAAAAAAAAAAATAATAATAATGGTGAAGTTGGTTCGGCCAATGAGAGACACTAAGGTGAGACACAGTTTAAAAGCCACACATGAAAAGCAACACATTTTCATCTAGAAAAAGAAAAAGAAAAAGAAAAGCTACACATTCAAAAAGACAAAAGTCCAAAACAGACAAAAAAATAATAATAAAGGCGTGAAGTTGGTTCGGCCAATGAGAGACACTGAGATAGTTCAAATTTCAAAAGAGTTAGAGCATCCACATCAGTGGATGCAAAATCATATATAATAAAAATAAGTACCACTTTTACACATTTTGTCTCAAAAATACTCCATATCAGTGCTTCTAAAAATGTGTAAAGATGTGTATATTTATACACTTGCTACAGTAACCGTGTAAATATACACGGTTACTGTAGCTCGTCTATACATTATTTTATTAATTTCATGTTTGCTCCTTTTTTTTCTCTCTCTTCTCCGTGCACAACGAACTTAGTAAATCTCCTCATCTTCTTTTTCCTCAGATGTTCACAAACACACCCACACACAAACACATCCACACAGACAAATCAAGATACACAAACACACCCACACACAAACAAAACCACACGAACAAACCAACAAAGAGACAAATCGAAGCTTGAATGGAACGATCAGAGCTTGAATGGAACGATCGGAGCTTGAATCAGAATGACTAGAGCTTGAATCGGATCGATCGGTGCTTGTATGGAATGATCGGAGCTCGTGGGTCTTGCTTGATCGAAGCTTGTGGGTCTTGCTTGATCGGAGCTCGTGGGTCTTGCATGATTGGATCTTGGGAGATCTGACCGAGATGGATCTTGCCTGATCGGAGCTAGGGAGATCTGACCGAGATTGATCGGTGCTTGACCGAGTTTGATCGGAGAGTTGATCGGTGTTCGAGAGTTTGATTAGTGCTTGACCGGTTTGATCGGTGCTTGACCAGTTTGATTTGTGTTTGAGAGTTTCGCTAGGAATCAAGCATGGCTTGATTGGAGAGTTTGATCAGAGAGTTTGATCGATGCTGAACCGAGCTAGGGGAGAGTTGAGAGAAATATCAGAAATGGGTATAGAGATGGGTAGAGAGATGGGTATAGAGAGAGAGCGCGTATGTAAAGGGGGTAGTTAAGGGAAATAATAAAAAAATTGAGAAAATTGATTATTTAAATAAAAGAGATGATAGAATAGATAAATTGATGTAGGTGTTTTGTAAAAATGGATGTGTAAAATAGAAAAAGTAGGTTTTTAGTGTAAAAATGGATGTGTAAAATACACTAACTGATGTGGTTGCTCTTATTAGGCTTATTAAAGAGTAAAGAGAGAGAGAGAGAGAGAGAGTTAAGAGTTTCATTCATTTCAAAAGAGTTATTAGGCTTATTAAAGAGGAGAGAGAGAGAGAGAGAGAGAGAGAGATTGAGAGAGAGTCAGAGAGAAAAAGAGAGAGAAAAATGAAATACCTTGATAGAGGGATCTCCGACAGCAATGAGGGCGAGTGACGGCCGACAAGCGACGACGATCTGGACTACCGATCTCCGACGACGATCCGGACTGGATTCGATCTCCGGCGGCGTCACATTGCTCTTGCTCTGACTCCTCTGAGGCGTAATGGCGTTTAGGTTTGCTTTAGGCCTTTAGAAGTTTAGTGATTTCTTTTTCTTTGATAAAGCTTTCTGATTTAGTCATTTAGAAGTGATTTGCTCTGTTACCTATATTGGGGTTTGGTTTTTTTTTTTGAGAATTCGTGGGTAATGTTTGCTACCTCTGTAATCTATTGGGCTTGCCGTGGGCTTGGCTCTGTTAGAAATTATTTTTTTAAAATTTTTTTTTTCAGATTTTAGTTCAAATTATTTTTGGGCTTTTTTTTTTTTTTGCTTGAAAGTAAAGCAATTGAGCAAATAATTTTTTTTTTAATTTAAGGGTGTTCCTAATTTTGTGATTGAGGGTGTTCTTAATACAGAGCAAATATAAAAAATTTTAATTATTATATAAATTTTTTTATTTCAGGTTTTTTTCAGGTCAGGGTGTTCAGGAACACCCTAAGCTACACGTAGCGCTACCCCTGATAATGAAGTCACAATCACTACACTTTTTTAGAGCTTTTTTGCAAGCTTATGCCTATCAACCAAATTTTAAATAAAACAAATTGTATATAATATTAGTAGAAATAAATGTGACTGTCTTATGCAAACTTGATCCATCAAACTAATAAGATAAATTCTTCTTTTTTTTTTTTTGTGTGGAAAAAGATAACATTATCTTTGTACGCTTCAATTGCCAGCTGACTTGGGCAGTATATTTTGAGTTTAAAAGCAAGCTATATAACAAATATTGAGCCATGCTCATGCAATGACTTGGCTACCTATATTAGGTGCTCCTCTCATATAAGGTTAGGCTCTATTTATGAGTCCCATTCGTAAGGTTCATCCTTACGTTAGAGAAAGACATACATCAAATATACGGAATAATATTTCCTTATTGAGCAGCCTTACTGTCAAGCCAATTTGCAAGTTATTATTTATTTATTTATTTCAAATATTTAATTTATTCTAGTGAAGCAAGAACTTCTATGTGTTGATTTCATTTCACTAGTAGAGGCGCCTGCAAAGGGTGAGGCCATCACCAATTGAAATGAGGGACGA
This sequence comes from Lithocarpus polystachyus, assembly GCA_033629205.1. Lineage (NCBI taxonomy): Eukaryota > Viridiplantae > Streptophyta > Magnoliopsida > Fagales > Fagaceae > Lithocarpus > Lithocarpus polystachyus. The sequence continues at coordinate 63,799,808 of CM066164.1, read as the reverse complement.
TTCGATGCGGGGATCAGTTGCTAGAAAGCTGTTCAACTCCATGAAACTTTTTGTGATTCCTAATAAATTCCTCTTTAGCATCCTCCTCCGGAACAGCCACTGATCCAAACCATAAGGTATTATCGTAACCAATTATTCCACCAATCTTAACCAGCTTTAAAAGAAGCTCGTGATATCTGATGTAGTTATCCTTGTCAGCATCCACAAATGCAAAATCGAATGTCCCTTCTTGTTTTCTCTGCATTTTTGGAAAGAGAAGATAAGTGAAAAAGTTTAGTCATGTGGATTGAGGAATCTGAAGACATTAAGGAATTCTTAATAGGGCTAAATTATTTCCGCAAGTAGGAATTAAATTAGGTCATCACATTCATCAAGACAGAAAACGTTTACAAATTTTAGCGAGAGAAAATTTTTAATTCTAGGTTCACTTTTTATTCTTCCTTTTAGGAACCAGGAAAAAAAAAAAAAATCTCTTTAAGGAAGAGGTTTTCATGTTGTGCGAGTCAAATTCTTAATCAAATCTCTAACTTCACAATTAATTTGGTAGGAGGGGTTACTAATAATCCACAATAGGAGATTTGAATAAGAAGATTCCATGTGAAACTAAAAAGATGAGACCATATTATTCAAGCAAGAGTCAACAACAATACATTTTGTTGCTATTAACAGGGTCTTAAATCTCTTCTAAAGCTATATTTTTCTCTCTACTATTCTCTCTCTAATTTTCTGTGTCCCCCATTCTTTGGCCTTATCTTCCCTTATATCTGCCGTGCCTTCTTCTTTTTGAATGTGTTGTCCCTGTACAGCTGTGAAAGCTCACAAGTATAAATACTAGAGCTAGTTTAGACCTCTAATTTTTGGATTAAGGTTAGCTAGATTGCTTTTAAACTACTTACTCAATTAAATGTGAAATAAGTGTAATTAATGCGCAATCAATTGGGACAACTACCTAGTGCATGGGCATACATAATTGACAATTTAAGTATAAAAACAAAAGGAGTAAAGAAAAGAGAGAAGCAAACATAAGATAACAAGACGACGTGTTATCGAAGAGGAAAACTGAAATCCTCGCGAAAAAACCTTTCCGCGGCCCTTCAAGCCGAATCGATTCACTAGTAAATAAGTTGGAGTATAAGGATTACAATATAGACCCTCTAAGCCTAGACTACCCTCTGTATTTAGACCCTCCGAGTCTCAGCTACCAACGAGCTTCACCTAGCAACCTTGTCTTCACTAGTTTTTCAGATCTTGCAATTATCACCAATTGCATCCACCATAGAATGATTTGATCCAATACTTCCCAAAAGCTCCAAAGCAACTCACAACACTTAAAATGGGTGTGGTTTGTGTTTGGGCTAAGAACCTCTCAAAGGATATGTAATTAGAGAGGGAAGAGAGTGAAGAAAACTAATAGAAATGAATAGAGGATTGTAGGTTTGTAATCTTCTACTCTCAAATGGATTTCTAGGGTTTCTTCTCTAAAACTTTTCTTACAATTCGTAGATAATGTGGGCTTTTATAGTGTGGGTAAAGAAATGAGGGAAAACACACAAAAACAGCCTGTCAGTGCATCTCGTGGGTTGGCCAAGTCGCGAGACACTCGCAAAATAGACCTGACACTTGAGTCATTTGAACTTCCACATGTGCTCCTCACGTGACCTTTTGCAGGTTGCACCAGTTGCAAGACAGTCACGAAATGCTTTATTCTTCATAGTTCTTCATCAATTTCCACACTGAACCCATTACATTTAATTCCACAAACATACAAGGAAATGATTGAAGAAATACAATCAAATTTGATATGGAATTAAAACTAGCAAAACATAATACAAAATCACAACTTTACAAGCTGGAAGGCTCTTTGTCCTATTAGGCTCTTGCTTCCCCATTTTTATGATGAATGGAGACTTTGGGACCTTTAGGATTGTTTAGGCTAGTCATTTATCAATAAACTGTGCCAAGTAGGTAAGTTTAATTAATACATCTGACTGTTACTTTATCAGGCAGCTTTAGTAGGCTTCCTCGGACAATTCTGCATTTTCCCAGTCCTTCCTCAGAAGCTCGGGAAGTATCTCATCTTTGGTAGCTTGGTAAGTACTTCATCCTTAGGAGCTTGGCAAGTGCCTCATCCTCAGCTTACCGATCTATAACCTTCTGTTGAGATCCAAAATGTTACAAGTATTAAAACCCAAAGTAAATAGGCCCTCAAAGATAAGAAAGGCCCAATCCGTGAGCCAAAACCCATTTAAAATGAGTAACAGGAAGCTCAAGCCATGAATGGGCAAGCCCTGGGCCTTAGAGAAGGAAGAAAAAGCAAAGGAAGTTTGGCCCGGCCCTTTGTAAGAGGAGTTCCTGTTAGGACATATGTGATTTGATGTTAGGAACATATGTCAATATTTTGTGTAGTTGGTTAATCTTTTGACAAAACGCACTTTACTTGTATTTGGATAGATCTAGGATGTGTTTAATACTTCAAGAAACATGTTGTTCAAGTCTAGTATTAAAGCCATGAAGATTGGACTAAGAAATAAGTGAAGAAGGGCTATTTATTAAAGCTGGATAGATAGCTCGACACTTGCAGACAGATATCTCGACAGCTGCTTGATAGATAGCTATCTATCGAAATTTAATGAATGAAGCTCGGCAGATCCTCGATCGATCGAGGTATCTATCGAGGTTATGGGAATTCAGATTTCCAGATCTGGTTTTCGGCCCAAGCTTATGTATTTATGTAGGGTTTCTATTCTCACAACCTTAGACATATATAAGGCTTATTTTAGAGGCCGTCACATAAGAGAATACAAGGAGAACATATGCAAAAGGTGACCGAAGCCTTATTTTCTCTGAAAGAAGCTACTGCGTCTTTGCGCCTTAGGGTTTTGTAACCAAATGTTTCTTGATCTTCATTGTTGATGAAGTGAAGAACTTTGCAGCCAACAATCTTCTTCTAGTTGGTGATTAAGTCGCGTACTGGGATCCGCGCAATTGGTTAGTCCCGTACTGGGATTCGTGCTTTAAAGGGTGACATTCATATATTGAAGAGTTCAGAGGTTCTGAAACGGTAGAAGGTTTCTGCTGTAAGTTCATCTACGGGGATTGTAGAGTCTAGGGACAAAGGTTTAGTACTAGATCTAAAACTTCTCTTTACTATAGTGGGTTGCCTTTTGGGAAAGTTTCCCCCCAGGTTTTTTACTGTGAAACTAGTTTGTTTCATTAGTTTTCCTGGGTCATCATATCTTGTCTTATTTATTTTTCTGCTGCATGATAATTGACTTGATATTGATGTTTATTTGTTTTAACAAGTTTTATTCATAATAAATCTAATTAACAACTTTGATTTAAAATTTGTTAATTCTATCAATCGGGGTCTAAATTTCCCAACAGTTCCCAAGGAGCCTAGAAAGAGACTGGACCAGGATACCTTGGAGCTACTAGAACCAAGGAGGGGATCCTTGGGAAGTGTAGGAAAGAATCAGCTGGGATTTGGACAGCATAGGGAAGTGCATGCTCATGGACACAAGGAATGCAGAAAGATATGTCCCATCAGCCGCCTACAACTCAGAAGAAAAGCTTTGGAAACAGACGATGACTTAGGAATCAACACCTGATGAAGGGAAGCCTGGTACCTCGGGAAAAGCAAGAAGGTGAACCATGAATGAAGGTGGCTGGGAATCTTTCAGCTTGACAGGGAGGAATCTACCTATTTGAAGAAAAAAGACAAAGGGTGAGGCAGCCAAAAAAAGGGCTTTGAAAAGTCTCTCTAGAAGTTTTGGAAAGAGAAATAAAAGCCAGCCCCATCAGGACCCCCCCAAAAGAGGAAGGTCAGCTAGGAACTTTTTGGAGGGAAACCTCAAAAGAAGGATACAATGAGAAAATAAGAAAAGGACCAGCCACCAATGTTGCGGACACAACAATGGTTCTAGTACCTAGGATAGCAAAGGGAGGGAATCAATGGCACACCAAAAATCCTAGGAAGGTACTATAAAAGGAGGATCATGCCATCAACAAAAGGCATTCATCAACTATCAATCAGAGTAAAAAAGGGAGCATTAGAAAGACTCATTAAGCTTCAAAAAAATAGAAAGAAAAGGAGGGCATTGTGGTCCTATAATAAGTACTTGAGGATACACTTGAATTCAAAGGGATTCAAATCTCACAAGTCTTGGAAGCCTACAAAGAGCTAACCAAGTCTGTGACTTTTGAACTTGTTTGAACCTCGTGGCATATCCCAATGAGAAATAGGGTCCAATGTACCAAAAGAACTTAATATAATGACACAACACTCTATTTTCTAAAGAACCCTAACGTTCTTACTCACATTTTTTTTTATATAATTCTTTACTATTCCTCAGCCATTTGTTTTACAATATGTATATTTTTAGATGTATGAATGTATATGTGTTGTAGGGCCCACCTTTTGTGCACAAATTGGTTTGTAATTAGCTCAATATAGCTGCTGTAAACCAAGCCTAGTCTACCAATCAACAAATATAATTTCTTTGGAGGCCCAAGAACCTTGTTACCATTTGGGCCTAGGTACTATCCAAAAAAGGAACCCACACCTTCTTAGTGAGTAAAGTGCCCGATTAAGTTCATGGTTCGAGCTTTGATTCCTTCAGAGAGGTTAGCCACCAGAGTGGGCTGGATAGTATTGGGCCTATTCTCACTCGGGGCCCATCATTACTTTAGTTCAAAACTACTACCCTACACACATTCTTAGACTTAGAGACAGAGTCCATCTAGAATTTTTTTTTAAAATTTTATTATCTGTATATATTAAGAGGATTCAGAAAGTTAGTTATTGTTTTTTTTTGCTGTCAAAAATACCCCTAAATTAATTAACCAACAACTTAAATATGGGGTTAAAATAGTAAATTAATAAAAGAAAGTTAGTTATTGCTTTTTTTATTGTCAAAAATACCCCTACCTAAAACTTAAAAATGAGGTTAAAATAGTAAATTGACAAAAATAATAAACTCCTACTTTTACGTTGATTTAAATTCCTACTTCTACTCACTAATTTCTTACAAAATAGGATCACTCTTTTGTTAATTTTAAAACTCCTTTAATCTACAAAACTCACCTCAGGTATTCTTTTTTTTTTTTTTTTACTTCATCACACCTTTAGATTTTTTTTTTTTTTTTTTTTATGATTGGAAAAAGTAGAAATCTCAAATTATAATAAATACAAATTATTAATCTTTACTCAAAAAATAGAAGAGCCTCTGAGCACGCGTGTGAGCACGTGCACATAGGCTAGTTATTATTATTATTATTAGTCGTATAGTTATATTTATTATAAGTAGTAAGTGGCGTAGTTAGAATTTTTTTTCAAGGAATCAAGCTTACATAGTGATTATGAAAAATTTTGGAGTTAGTAACATAATTAAATAATAATCTATTCTGACAATTCATGGTATAGTGACAAAGCAATAAAAACCACAAAAATATGGATTAATAAATTCTAATTTAATTTATGTTACTCACGAAATTGTGATAAACCATCAACAAATGTTTTTGTTGATGTTATTTTTTCCCATACTAAGAAATATGATAATTTTGTTACTCATAACCTTACTACACATGCTAGACATATCAATGGTTTTTTAGTGTGGATAAATGATGTTCCTTCACACCTTAGTTCTATAGTTTTAGCCGATTTGGTTGAAATCTCTTAATAAAAGTTACAACGTTCTTGTCCAAAAAAAAAAAAAAAAAAAACTGACATAAAATTTAAGTAATATCATTATTATAATTATTTCATTTATAAATTTTTAAGAAACTCTCAGCTTCATATTTGTTGATATCAGTATTTCTTAAAAAATAAATGGGGAAAAAGAAGTTGTAAAAAGCATGTAAACATAATGTTATAACTATGAAATTATAAAATTAAATATTTTTTATGTTCATAAAATAAATTGATAAGTCAAAGAATGAAGGAGGGATGGGATTTTGGGATTTAAGATTTTTCAACCTTGCTACGCTAGCCAAGCAAGGTTGGAGGATGTTGCATGACAATGATTCACTTCTCTTCAAGTGCTCAAAGCTAGATATTTTCCACAATGCCACTTCCTAGATGCGGTTGAATCACCCAATAGCTCTTATGGATGGAAAAACATTATTATATCAGCAATGCCAATTTTGAAGAGTGGATGTTGTTGGAGAGTAAGGAATGGTGTATCCATTAAAGTACGTACGGATAAATAGATTCCAAATCATCCAACAAATAAAGTTCTACATCCCGTGCATGAGGATGGTGAGGAGTGGCTGGTCTCTGATCTTATAGATATTGATTTACACTAGTGGAGGCGTGATCTTATCATGACAAGCTTTAATAGGGAGGATCAAGAGGCCATTTGCAGAATACCTCTGAGCCATAGATATATATCTGATTCAATTGTGTGGCTACATAATAGAAATGGGGTATATTCAGTCGGATTTGGATACCATGTAGCAAGGAAGGGGATGAGAAAAGAGAGTTGGGGTGAATGCTCAAGGGTCTAGGTTGTCAGTAGGTATGGAAAAGGCTTGGAAGTTGCGGGTACCTAGTAAAATAAAGGTTTTTGGATGGAGAGCATGCCATGAAATTTTACCAACCCATGTGAATCTTGTTAGAAGAAGAATCATCTCAGACAATGTATGTCAATGCTGCTAAAGAATCCCAGAATTTGCAATTCATGTGATATGGGAATGCGGTGCTGCTCGGGATGTGTGGGCAGGAAGCTCCATCAGTTTGCAAAAATGCTCCACTAATTAACATGATATTGTTCAATTGTTTGAATTTCTTTTGGATAGGTTTTCTGCTGTTGAGTTTGAATTGTATCTAGTTCAAGCATGGATCATTTGGAATCAGAGGAACACAGTTGTGCACGGGGGCTAGATTAAGGATCCAAGGTGGCTGAATAAAAGAGTAGTGGACTATTTGGAGGAATACAAAAAAATCCCAGGATCAGTTAGCAATACCAAGCACGGTACCTACCAGGAATTTTTGGCAACCTCCTCCACCATCGATTTATAAGCTGAATTTCGATGCAGCTATTTTCTCAAACCTAAATTGTTCTGGTTTTGGGGCAATAATTCGCAATGCAGATGGTGAGGTGATGGCTGGAATGTCTGTCAAAGGACCCCATGTTAATAATAGTGAGGAAGTAGAAGCTTTAGCTTGTAGAAAAGTTATAGAGTTCTCCATTGAAGCTGGTTTCTCAAAGTTAATGATCGAAGGAGACAATTCTAATGTGATGAAGGCAATCTCTTGTTCTTCAGCTAACAACTCTCTGCTAGGACACATCTTTGAGGATATCCATTGCTATCTCCATGGGCTACATTTTGTTTCAATTAGTTGCATAAAAGGGGGGGGGGGGGGGGGGGGGGGGGTGATATGGTAGCACATTCTTTAGCTCGACATGCTAGGAATATCATTGATGAAATGTATTGGTTAGAAGATTCACCACTACCTGCTGTGGATGCTTTGTACCAAGATTACTTACATATCAATAAATGAATGAATTTTTCGTTTTAAAAAAAAAAATTGATAAGTCATATACACGTAAAAATTTATAATGACATCTATAATCCGAATCTATAATCCCAAATGACAAATGACTAACTATTAGTTTTAAAATGTATCTAAAAATTACAAATTAAAATAGAGATACATGTAAAATTTTTGGTTATATAATATCAATAGGAAACATTGGGATATTATAAAATATTCAAATGGGGCTTTAAAAAAAAAAAAAAAAAAGGCCCTTGGCCTCCCCTCCTTTCGTCCCTGCAAGTTGTCCTTGGAGAAATAGCACTTGCCTATCAAATTGTATTTGGAAAATTACACTATTCTACCATGAACTTTTTCCTTATTTTCAATGTCCTCCAAACTATCATTCTGCTCGATTTACAACCAAATTTGAGAGAGTTATATCAATATACCTCTCACTATCTAAAATAGTATGCCAAAATAATATACCCTTCGGCATGCAATTTGGTACAGAAACACTTATAATTTGTACCGCTTTGAATACCAGCCTGTACCGGGGTGTTTCGGCGATACCAAGAAATAATTTGCATATCGGCCAAAAAATTGGTACTGAAATCTTTGTTTTTTTCTTCATTTTCTCTCTCAAACTCAGTCAGTTTGGCCATCTTCCTCACCCCATGTTCGAGATTACAAATCCCAAAGTTCTAAAACAACATATTGCACCAAAACCAATGTGTGCGCGCGCGTCCACATGTACTAATGTAGCAGAGTTAAAATGTTTATATTTTCAAAATTTGACTATTTTATTGTTATTTCAATTGTCCTTACATACCCACTTGACAAACATTAATATTTACCTTTAATTCTTTTTTAGTATTTTGATTTTATTTTTAACTAATTGGAATTCTACAATCATCATCATCATCATCATTATCATCATCATTATTATTATTATTATTATTATTATTATTAGCTTGTAACCCATGCAAACGCATGGATACATTTAAAATTAAACACAATTTTTATTATAAAAATATAAATAATTAGTCAAATTATTAAAAAAATAGCATGTAACACATGAATTAATGCATACATATCAATACATTTAAAATTAAACACAATTTTTATCATAAAAATATAAATAATTAGTCAAATTATTTTTTTTTTCAAAGTAAACATAATTAGTTACATATCAAAATTCTTACCTAAATTTAATACTACTTATAATCATTTTTTTTCTTCTAATTTTTAATATATAAGATAGAACGTGTGGTGATTTTTATTGTGTATATGTGATTTATTTATTTTTTATTTAAAAGTATTTTACACTCATTAACTCACTTGGCACAAATATTAACAAACTTAAGTGGACACATGGCACAAACTTAAGTGGATAATTATGGTGTAGTTCCCACATAAATTTAGACATATGACGCAAACTTGGATTCTAATTTCAAATTCTAATTGAACTCTTTCTAAGTCTTGCCTATATATATATATATATATATATATATATATACTGGCTTGGGAAACAGGTCTATCTCTAAGGAGAATGGGCGGTTGTTTACTAGGGAGTCGGCTAAGATCTATTGGGGATCTGGGCCTATAGTCATCTAGAGGTGTCCTAAACCTAGATTTGTCAAAACTAAGTCTAACAGAACAATCTGCTAGCTGCTGGACAAAATCTAACTCTGAATCTTGATCTGGGTTTTGGATCTGGAGAGGGAAATTCTCATTGTGAAGTTTCCAATCTTCTGGAAAGGAAATCTCATCCCATCTAAGGGTTCTAGGGATCTGGATCTTTGCTTGGATGTTGGTTTGAATAAGAAGTGTTTCTCCCACTTTCTTTCTGTCCAAAGCACCAACATTCATGTTTGTCTTAATACACTTATAATACACCCTGTATATAAGTGCAATCTGGCTGGTTCCCTGCGTCATGAGGGTTCCATGGGTCTTTATGTTCAAGGTTAAAGCTTTCATGACGTTCTTGTCATGAAGGTGAACTGTGAAGTTTGGGAAACAGTCGAAATGGACTGGTCCGTTACTTAAACTGGCTTCTATAGTTCCTAAGAAATTGTCATTAAACCTTATATGACGGGTATCTCTAAAGGCTAACAGAATTGAATTGTTCAATCCTGATCTGATGAGAGGTTTGATTCCAATCTGGAGTAAACCTATATGCATGAAATGGTGTCCTTTCTTGGTGTGAGCTTTAATCTGGGTTGGACTAAATAAGTAGCACGTCTCGTACTCCTTATTGATTCCATAAACTTGCTCAATGGTCCTAACATGGAAATCTGTCTTGAAGGTGTTCAATCCCCAAGAAGATTTGTAAAATTCTTTGGTGGGTACCTTAGGGAGGTTCCAATCTCCTAACTTAAGGTCTAGGTCTGATGCCTATGATTCCTGACTCTTGTGGAATTTCTGGAAGTGATGTAGATTTACTGGCTAGACTGGAGGTTGAGTTACTTCTAAACAATTTACTCAACATCTTGGCTACCTGAAAGATTTAACACAATTAAATCCTAATTTTTTCTATCTCCAATACAAGATCTAACCTTAGATCAGCTATAGGGATATGTCTGGATGGACTGCCGTCATTGTCTCACGTAAGGAAAAACTGCCCTTTCTGTCTAACTTAGGAACCACGACAATTGCTATTAAACCACTATCCTGACACAACGCCTCAACGCCTCACTCCGGCTAAATGACTACAGTCTTGGATACCGTGGACAAAATAGATCGTGACAAGCACAAATTGGGACCTATGTTTTAACATATGCACAAATCGGGACCTACGTTTCCATACATACCTACAACAGATTTCTGGTTAAACACAAGCATATGGGGATACAAAAGATAGGGATGAAACTGGGTTAACTGAGACAGATAAACAGGATATAGAATAAATAGAAGAAAAGCAACTGAATCAACAGATAAGAGAGTAGAAGAAGGTCATAAAACAGAAATGAACAATAGGAATATAGTGAGAAAATAATATTTTCATGGCATGCAAATATTAAAAATAACTTTGATAAAACTGAGGCGGTATAACCTGCCAAATTTTGATTTTTTGAAAACAAATGTAACTTACAAACTGATCGGCTAACTTGGCTCTGATACCAAAAGGGGGGTAAGTTACAAGGCTAGCGGAAACTGACTATCAGATGCTGACTGTGGCTATCTGATTTACAAACTGGAGGCCGACTGAGGCCATTTGGTTACAATTGTAAGACTACTTGGGGTATTACAAAAGTAAACTGCCATTCTGATTACAAGTATTGGGTTGTAAGAGAAGGGAAGGTTATGACTTCTGAGGTATTTGCTTGAAATGGACCTGTGAGGGTTCAACTGGACCTATCTTCAACTAATCCTTGAGCTTCCTTATATAGGCTGGAAGAGAGCCTTGGACTCTGCTGGAGATTGCTGAAATTCCGGGAGGTAAATTGCTTTAACTGAGGTGAATTTCTTTTCCACCGAAAGTAACAGTAATTCTGGATGATTGTGTCGGGTACTGTTCATGAATAGTGACTTTTTACTGTTCATGAATAGTGTTCTGTCCCTTGTCTTTAGTGTCAGCTGGGTGCTGGTTCCTGTTTATCAACAGTGATTGGTGCTGTAGATGAATAGTGTCTTGTCTGAAAATGCTATTTCTGAATAGTGACTGGTGCTATCCAGAATTTTCTTCAATCGTCTTCTAACCTGTAAGCATCATTTGGATCCTGGGAATCTTGAAACAGAGGATTATTTGGATCAAAGTTTGCTGAGGCTTCAGAAGAGGCGGGAGAGCCTTTCTCTTTTTCTTGAGACTGTAATTCTTCTGACTGGAGAAATAACTGCTGGGCGAGATCTTTTAATTCTTTGCTGGATTTTCCAGCGAACTGAGAGGAGTCTAGACTAGACTGAGATCTTGTGACTATATTTCTTTAAACTGGAAGGGGGAAATCCTTATAAACCTGACTGATGACTGAATCAATCTTAAGGGAGTCCAACCATTTAACTAAGAATTCTCTGTTTGACAGATTTCCACTAATGTCATAGTTCCACATACTAATCCAGTGAATCCTGTACTTGACCGTCATGTGCAGAATGGATGGAAACTGCGAACTATGAGGAGTGAGCTTATACCTTGAGCTAAAATACCTTAGGGTGTCCTGGAGGCAATCTGGGAAAATTTGGGGAACTGATCCAAACATTTCCCACCATTTGAGGAACCATGTTGGTATTGAACTGGAGAACCTCTTGTCGAACATTTATAACCAAAAGTGATCAAAGTTCTTGTTCTGGTAGAAGAGTACTTTTTCAAATGCATCCATGTAGTCGTGGTAACTGTAATGGAGATTTGAACCTGTGATGGACTTGAGTCCCTTGAGGGTTTTTAGCAAAGAGGGATGCTGTCCCCATTCCTTGCCGCTGATAAAACCTGTGATTATGAACTTGTGGTAGAGGACAACTAAAGGGTCCGCCTTGTTCATGATGTTCTCAACTCTGGCAGACTCTTCCTCAATGAGGATTTGTCTGTAATACTTGATGTTTTTCTCCGGGTGTCTTCGGAGAAAATGCCATCCTTCTGGGAAAACTTCCATGGCTAAAGCAAGAGGATCTTTGATGTGAACTATGCGGGGTTCAATATAAGAGATGTGCTGAATGAAAGGTTTTTTGAAATAGGGTGACCTATTTCTCCTAGATAATGGCTGAGATGGTCTTTGGGACTGTAATGGGCCAAAGGGATCATCGACTGTGTAGAGGGTGGTTTGCTTGGGGGCTGGGGAGGCTAGGGCGGAGCTATAGCTGGGCTGGACTGGTCTTTCATAGTTAAGTCTAGGAATGGAAGACATAGCATAACGACTGGCAATTGAGGCTGAGGATGCTGGTACTAATTGGCCAGGGTTCTTTGCCTGACTAGTACTTCCTAAGATCTGTTGGTTAGGCAACTTTGGGGGGACGGGTTTCTTTCCCGACATCTTGGTTTGGACTCTGCAAAAATTCACGGGTAAGGAAATCAGGGATGCTATTTTGAGTTCCTTTTATGAATTCTATGTCAAAGTCAAAAACTGAAAGAATAGCTTGCCACCGGGCAAAAATCTGTTTTGATGCAATGTTTTGAACATCTTTTTCTAAAACATGCTTAGCAGATTTGCAATCAATTTTGATTAAAAACTTTTGGTTCAAAAGATCATTTTGAAATTTTGAAATGCAAAGTACTATGGATAAAATTTCTTTTTTAATAGTACTATAATTTAACTGGGTAGAGTTCCAAATTCCTGAATAGAAACAGACTATTTGTTCTTGAGAATTTGGACTGACTTTCTGGAAGAGAATGCCACCATAACCTATGTCAGAGGCATCAGTTTGGACAATCTTGAAGGAATTGACTGAGGGAATTCCTAAATAAGGGAGTGTCTTAACATACTTCTTGATTTCTTGGACAACAGAGGTATGAGCCTGTGTCCAGGGAGGAGGACTGGTTTGAAGTCTATCAAAAAGGGGTTTGCATTGTTGCTTGAGATTTTGATAGAAATCTGAGATGTAATTGAGAGATCCTAGAAATCTCTGAAGCTGGGTTTTATCTAGGATTTCATATGGAAATTTGTCTGCAAATTGAATAGCACGACTAATGGATTTGATGACACCATGTCTTATATCAAAACCTAAGAATCGTACACTGGTTTGGAAAAGCTTGATTTTGGGAGCTGAAACAACAAGACCATTAAGCTTGATGGTTTGGAGGAAAGCACGCAAGTGCTTCCAATGTCTTTCATTGGAGTCTGAGAAGATGAGTACATCATCAATATAAACAATAGCGTGATTGGAAAATGAATTAAAAATCTCATTCATGATATTCTGGAATTCTGAGGGTGCGTTTTTTAGGCCAAAGGGCATTACGTTCCATTCATAATGACCAAAGGGTGTGGTAAAGGTTGTCTTGTACCTATCAGACTCTCTGATTTGTATCTGCCAAAAACCACTCTTCATATCAAACTTACTGAAAATCACTGCTTTACTAAGCTTATTAACTAAGTCCTTTTTGTTGGGGATCGGGTACCTTACCCATTCTAAGATTTTGTTAAGGGGCTTGTAATTAATAACTAATCTGGGTACACCTCTCTCAATCTCAGCATTTTTCTGGACATAAAAGGCTGGACAAGACAATGGTGACCTAGAGTTCCTAATGATTCCTTTTCGAAGAAGATCATCAATCTCAGTTTTACAAACATTCATGAGTTCTTGGTTCATTTGGATGGGTCTAGCCTTGGTCGGGATGTCTTTCTCATTAAAATCCTTAATATAGGGGAGAGCTACCTCGTGTCTCTTCTTATACCAAAAGGCTGTGGGTAAATCAGAGCAGACTTCCTTCTTGAGTTTTTCTTCAAACTCACTGATCTCCTTTTGGATGGTTTTACAAGTTAGTCTTTCTTCGGCTTTCTTGTATCTCAGATCATCTTTCAAGTACTTGATCTGCTGGCTTTTGGCACTGATAAGATTTAGGGTTCTTGAGACAGAAACATCTTGGAGAATGCTAATATCTCTTGGTTCTGGGCTCCTAAGAAACCTGAACTTAACTGGTTGGCCAAAAGGATGGGTAGTGATTCCTTCACTATCCGTTACAAAGGGATACAAAAGACACATGAACGGGTTTCCTAGGATGACTTTATCCGTCATGTTCTTGACTAGGACAAATGTGGTTTTGAAACATATGCCGTCTTGGCAAACATGGGCTTTTGGGATTTTAAACCTAATCTGCATCTGTCCTCCACTTGCAGATGTCAGTCTTTCTCTGGTTTTCTTGAAGTATCGAGAAGGGATGATTCCTTCTTGAATACAATTGAGATCAGCACCGAAATCTATGAGGGCAATTGCTTCAAACTCAAATCCTTTAATCACAATTCTAACTATGGAATGCCATTTTTGGAAATCAATCCTATTCATAGTTTCTAAAAACTTTTCTTTACTGGGTTGGTCATCGTGGACCATGTCCGCTGTTGGGTTGATTGTTTCGTCTTCTTCATCAGAAGGGTTCTGGGATGGTGGATCTATCTCATTTTTTTGATGAGAATGTTCTTCTAGGGTTTTGACCCTCTTATCAAGGAGACTATTGTCAACCCTAAGAATGGTCATTTCTTGTTTGAGGGTTCTAACCTCTAATTTGGTATCTTTGATTTCTTTTTGAAGGTCATTGACCGTAACTTCCTTCTTAGCTCTGGAGAACCTGTCATAGATTTTCTCTAAATCTACTTTTGGTTCACGAACCTTGGGTTCTGGCTTAATGGGTTCTTTTACTAAGGTTGCGTGGAAGGAACTAAGCCTTTGGGCTTTGACTATTGGATCGTCGATCTGTTCTATGAGATCTAGGAGTAGTTATTCCTGTTTGCTAAGAACCTTGACCTGGGAAGAGGTTTTAGGTTGGCTAGGCTCCTTTTGCCATTTAAAATATTTCTCAAAGTAAATGAAGAAAGGGATATTTTCTGATACCTCTTTCATGAATGCTTGCCATGCATCATAAACTTCTTTCTTTTGATCTTTGGTATGGTTGGCTCTATAGGCTTCTCTTTTGACTCGATTCTCTTCTAAGTCAAATTCTTTGCCTAGGTAGACCATATCTGGCTCGAAATCCTTTTTTAAAACCTTAAGATCATAATCCTCAATGTTGTCTTGATATGGGTCCTCCATATCTGTTCCTGAGGGTGATCCTACTTTTTGATTGTTGCTGGCATCTTGATCAATAACTGAATCTTGCTTAGCTGTATAACAAGGTGTGCTAACCTGGGATCTGGTCTTAACTCCTTGAAATTCTGGTCCTAAGTCTCTTCTAGATCTAGGAAATGGTGCTAGAGGTCCAGTTGAACCCTCACAGGTCCATTTCAAGCAAATACCTCAGAAGTCATAACCTTCCCTTCTCTTACAACCCAATACTTGTAATCAGAATGGCAGTTTACTTTTGTAATATCCCAGGTAGTCTTACAATTGTAACCAAATGGCCTCAGTCGGCCTCCATTTTGTAAATCAGATAGTCCCAGTCAGCATCTGATATGCCTATATATATATATATATATATATATATGATGACTCTGAAATGGTACCTCGATATTAACTGGTACCGAAATATTTTATTCCGTTGACCAAATCAAAATGTTCTCCAGTAAGAAATTGACTTCCTTCAAATTTATCTGATTTGACAAGGTCATGGTGAATCTTCTTTTGAATGCAGTGAATGGGAGGTACAAAGAAAGATGATGCTTTTGTTATTAAATACATAAATACTTTTGGCCCATACTTCTATCATAAGCATGCAGGATTACAGTCTTAAGTAATTAAACATTCATTATGTTCGAAAACTTACGTTGATAATTAGATCATTTAAAATTGGCGAGGCTTCTGATTCGATAAAGTTAATCTTATGCTCCATTTCAGCTTTCTGAATAAATGGCAATCCAATTTGATATGCATCCTTGTTTGGGTCAATAGCTATTATCTGCAGAGATAAAAATCTTAATTTAATTCGGTCTTACTATCTTATGCTATTTATATGCTCATTAATGTAAAATAGGAGTTACAAAAAATAATAATAGGGTAAATTGCACTAACCCCTCCTACACTTTTATTTCACTAAGACCCTGCAACTATTTGTTTTTCATTAATTTGATATATAGCAACCTTGCTTCTGTACCAAATAGTCTCCTTCTATCAATAATATGTCCATTTGCTAATAGAGAGATTGCATGGCTCTTGCATGAGCCCAAGATTTTGGTGCCAAATTGTTCAAAAAAGAGGGAAACAATCCAAAAACCCTTTTAAATGATCAAATCAGATATGCTAATGGCAAAATTAACATCTACTGTGTGAAGAAATTAAGATTGTGTAGATAAAGATTCACTAGACCCACGGAGAGAAGTGAGGAAATAAAGGAAGCTAGATTAGTGTAATTTATAAACACCCTATTTTCCAGTGCCATGAACATAGTAGGAAGGCACCGACCTCCTGTTTTCTAAATCTGTGTGAATTGTACTAAACTCCTATTCTGCTTATGACACTGGAAACAAGGCCTCTTGTTCCACCTACTTTTTTTATAGGCTAATTTTTGTAATACACTCTTTATTAGACACTTCCATGCACACATCTTATGAAATTGTGTTCTAAAAATATGATTTTAGTTGACATGAAATTGTGTGTGACATACACGTGTAATTATCACCACTCCTTTTTATAAAAGGTAATTTTGGTTATCAAGTAATATCAACTTAGCCCTGAGTTAGTTACTGAATTTCACCCAATTAGTTTGTGCAATGTTTTGTATAAGGTTTTCTCGAAAGTCCTAGCAAATAGGTTGAAACAATTTTTACCAAGCCTTATTATTGAAAATCAATCGGCCTTTGCAAAAGATACGCTTATTTTTGATAATATCCTTACTGCTTTTGAGACTTTGCATAGCATGAAAAATTACAAATCTAGAGGACATGGATTAATGACGTTAAAATTGGATATGAGCAAAGCTTATGATAGGGTTGCATGGGTGTACTTGGAAAGACTTATGAGTAGAATGGGTTTTCGTGACTGGTGGATCAATCTCATTATGATGTGTAAAAACTGTAGCTTATTTCATATTGGTGAATGGTGAACCTCAAGGCCTTATTCAGCCTACTAGAGGAATTAGGCAAGGTGACCCACTGTCTCATTTCCTATTTCTTTTATGTACTGAGGGATTGCATGGGCTAATCACAAAAGCAGTAGTTGATGGTGACATAAGAGGGTTCTCTATATGCAGACAAGGCCCTAAACTAACCATCTATTTTTTTTGCAGATGATAGTTTGTTATTTTGTAGGGCAAACTCTGTGGAGTGTGAGAAAATCTTAGAGTTGCTAGCTTTGTATGAGTCTGCCTTAGGGCAGAAAGTAAACAAGGAAAAAACATCCCTCTTTTCAGTTAGGTGACTCCCTTGGCTGCGAAAAATATGATTAAAAATATGCTCGGTGTTCAAGAGATCAAGTTTCATGAGAAATATCTAGGGCTACCATCTTTGATTGGGAGGGGAAGGAAATGGAAGAGGAAATGGGTAATGGAGGTGGGTGTGGGTGTGGAAGACTGAAGAAGATAAGGACTTGTATATGTAGCTGCAAGTAAAGGAGATGAAGTGTGACAGAAACACCACTCATAAATAGAAGTTAAAGAATATTAGGTGAAGTGAGAAGGAAAAAAATTCCTATTTCCAGCTTTCCCGGCCACAAAAATGATGTGCCAACATGCATGGTACTATTGTCTTCCTTGAATAAGAAATTGATAAGCTAATTTTATCTAAGGGTTCTAAAATAATGTAATTACATTTTCCATTATTCCATATATTATATTACTGCAAAATGCTTCATTTTAAATGCAAAAGTTAAAACTTCTGTCACTAATTAATAATGGATTAATGTTATAAGAAATCTTTTATTTTTGCCTGTATTATGGCAGGTGGAGTCTGATAATATTTTATATGAACACAGAATTCAACCATATTACTCTTCTGAACTAATTTTTCTCAATTATGAACACTTAATATTACCATTTTTCCAGTGATTGCTTTTAAAATGGAAGATAGTGTTTCTTGATTCCAGTTAAGAATCATTCCCATGCCAGTGAAGTAGTTCGGTGAATGAAGCATGGCAAATAACATGTTCATATTGTGGCAATCATCAATCGTGAAGCATCTTAAGTGATTGATGTCAGAAAGTGCGTTCTTCTAAGTTATCTAGATTCTAGTCAGAAAAAAGTACCAGGTACAATGTGATATTTTAATATGTGATTAACGAAGCAAAAAATTGAAATACAACTCTTATTCAACTAATACAAATTAGCTTTTGAGCACGCGCGTGGACTCTTCTATTTTTTGGGTAAAGATTAATAATTTGTATTTATTATAATTTGGGATTTCTACTTTTTCCAATCACCCAAAAATATATATATATATATATATATAAGGGTGTGATGAAGTAAAAAAAAAAAAAAAAGAATACGTGGTGAGTTTTGTAGATTAAAGGAGTTTTAAAATTAACAAAAGAATGATCTTATTTTGTAGAGAGTTAGTGAGCAGAAGTAGGAATTTAAATCAACGTAAAAGTAGGAGTTTATTAGAAGCAGGAAGACATTTCAATATAAAAATAGGAATTTATTATTTTTATCAATTTACTATTTTAACTTCATTTTTAAGTTTTAGGTAGGGGTATTTTTTACAGTAAAAAAAGCAATAACTAACTTTCTTTTGCTAATTTACTATTTTAGCCCCATATTTAAGTTGTTGGTTAATTAATTTAGGAGTATTTTTGACAGCGAAAAAAGAAATAACTAACTTTTTGAATCCTCTTAATATATACAAGCTGGATTAGAGGTGCTCATCAAATCAGTCATCCAAGCAATTCCCACCTATGCTATGGGCTGCTTCAAATTACCAATGGGGTTGTGTCATGAAATTGAAGCCATGGTGAAAGGTGGGGACAACATGGGGAGAGAAGAAATATACATTGGATTCGGTGGGAGTTGTTAACAAAATCCAAGGTAATTGGCAGATTGGGTTTCAAAAACTTAGTCATGTTCAATGATGCTCTACTAGCCAAACAAACTTGCGGCGGCTTCTCTCCAACACTGATTCACTCCTCCATAAAGTCTTCAAGGCCAAGTTTTCCCTCATTGCTCTATCTTGGAAGCCAATGAGTTAACTACAGGTTCATATGCTTGGAAAAGCATCCTCAAAGGGCGAGATGTTATTCTTGATGCAACTTGTTGGCGAGTTGGAGACAGAAGGTCTATCAAAATTTGGCAACATAGATGGCTGCCAATTAAACACCCACAAAAAACTAACTCACCTATCCTAGATTCAATGGCAGAGGCAACGGTGGACTGATAATCCCGAAACTAGAACTTGGAACCATGAGATGATTGATGGAATTTTTGCTTCATAAGAGGCGGATTTGATAAAAAAAATTCCCTTAGCAAAACAAGCAGCAACAGATTCGGTGTTCTGGCCGATGGTTAAAGATGGACAATATTCATCCAAATCCGGTTATCATTTCTTGAAGGAAGAGGAAGCAGGGTCATCACTTGAAGCCCCAACAGATTCTGCACAGCGCCTTTGGAGAAAAATCTGGTCCCTTGACGTCCCTAAGAAAGTGAAACATTTATTTGGAGAGCAAGCAAGAATTCGCACCCAACAAAGTGCAACCTGGTGCGTCGTCGAGTTATTTCGGATCATCATTGTGACAGGTGCACGACATCACCTGAGCATATGCTTCATGCTCTCTGGACGTGCTTGGAACTTGATGTGGTGTGGGAAGCAGCAGAATGAACTTTCGGTCAAGGATTGAGGCTCAAAATTTCTGTGAGTTGCTAGCTTGGATTTTTGAGCATGGAAACAGCGTTTCATTGTTTTGTGTGACTGCTTGGAGCATATGGCAGCAGAGAAACCAGATTGGAAACCATCAGATTCATCACAGCACAAGACACTTGGCTCGGGCTGCTGTTGAGTGGCTTGCGGTTGGTGGATGGCACCTCCACCAAATGTCTACAAAATCAATTATGATGGGGCTGTTAGCCTAAGCTCAAATTGTTCTGGTATTGGGGTTGTGATTCAAAACAATGCTGGGTTGGTTGTCGCCTCTCTTGCACAATGCCTCTGCCAAGCATACAAACCCGTCGAGATTCAAGCTATGGTAGCAACAAGGGCCATTGAATTTGCTGGGGAGATTGGAGTTGATAGAGTAATGGTTGAAGGGGATTCAAGTACTATTACGAAGGCCTTAAGTACTAAAAATCCAGCTTTGGCATCGTATGGATTACTCATTGAAGACGCAAGGGTATTAGAAATTTTTTTTACAGAATTATCCTATTCTCACACAAAGAGAGAGGGTAACAAAGTTGTATATTGTTTGGCGAGATTAGCTCTTAACTTGTTTGATGTTGCAGTATGATGGAGGATGTTCCACCATCAATTTTTCCTTTAGTTCAAGCTGATTTAGCTGTTTGTTTAAATTAATATATAAACAGATTTTCTTCTAAAAAAAAAAAAAAAGTAATGTCAACTTGAGTTATTCTTAATATAAATGCCACAAAATAACCTTGTTGAAGCAATAACAATCCACTTAAAGAAAGGATAAATAGGTAAAAATTACATGGCATCACAACCATGTCATGAATTAAGTTAGATTACTAAAGGGGTAAATTAAGGAAAACAAC
Organism: Lithocarpus polystachyus; assembly: GCA_033629205.1. NCBI lineage: Eukaryota > Viridiplantae > Streptophyta > Magnoliopsida > Fagales > Fagaceae > Lithocarpus > Lithocarpus polystachyus. The sequence continues at coordinate 63,779,130 of CM066164.1, read as the reverse complement.
ATTTTAACAAATTATTTTTCATAACTACTTATATTATCTGTTGTGATTAAAGTAATATCACTTTTTCATGGGTCTACCACCGATACAATTTTTATTATATACCATCCAAGATGGACCACATTAGTATTTGTGAAGAATATGAAAATCGTTGTGGATTAAGAAATACACCATTAGTAGTGTTATGAAAAAAAATTAAATTTTTATGAAACACACCAATCCTCATAATCAAAGCCATCATCAAACTCAAATCAACCCATACCACCATTTGCTTTTTTCTCTTTAGTAGTATGGGTTAATTTGGTCCTAAGTGTGGAGTTTTCTTCGGTGGTGTCATGAAAAGAAGCAACTATGGTGGTGATGTAGCCAAGGTGAATGGTCATAAGGGGACCAACGTGCATGTCCATCTTGGAAAAGGTTTCATGGGGTTTGAGACTGAGTTGGTAGAGATGGAAAGGAAAGGTGATATATGTTGCTTATAATGAGCATTTTGGAGGATGAGTAGTGGCAGCTGGGGTAGAAGGGGGCCTTTTGGTGCGATATGAGAGAGAGAGAGAGAGAGAGAGAGAGAGAGAGAGAGAGAGAGAGAGAGAGAGAGAGAGAGAGAGAGAGAGAGAGCAAAGGAAAACAATTTTGTTTACATCTTTTAATGGTCTGATAAATATTAGGAAAATACTAGATATATAAACTCACCCACTTAGTTGGGTGATATGTAGGGGTGGCAAAATCAATTGAAACCCATTTGCCCACCTAAACTCACCCACTTAAATAAGACTCAAACCCACCCAATTATTAATTGGGTTAAATGAGCATTAACCCAATTAAACCCAATTAACATTAATGTTTATTGGGTTTTAATTGGGTACCCAATTAGACCTAATTATGACTCAAGTATCATTTTTACAAATCACCAAACTCTAAAAATACTTTAAAACCATTAAAAATGACCAAAATACCCCATAAACCTAAAAATGACCAAAATACCCCCGAAACAAAAAAAATGACTGAAATACCCTCTAAACCTAAAAATTACCAAAATACCTCCGAAACTCAAAAAAATGACCGAAATATCCTCAAAACCTAAAAATTGACCAAAATATCCCTAAACCTAAAAAAATGACCAAAACACTCCTAAAACCTAAAAATTGACCAAAATACCCCTGAAACCTAAAAATTACCAAATTACCCCATAAACTTAAAAATGATCGAAATACACTTGAAACCTAAAAATTACCAAAATACCCCCTAAACCTAAAATATAATTGAAATACCCCTGAAACCTAAAAATTAACCAAAATACACCCTAAACCTAAAAAATGACAAAAATACCATCGAAACCTAAAAATTACCAAAATACCCCTCTAAACCTAAAAATTGACCAAAATACCCTATAAACCTAAAAATGATCGAAATACCCTCAAAATCTAAAAATTAATCGAAATACAACGAAACCTAAAAAATGACCGAAATACTCCTGAAACATAAAAATGACCAAAATAACCCCTAAACCTAAAAAATGACCAAAATACCCCGAAACCTAAAAAATGACAAAAATGTCCCTTAAACCTATAAGATGATAAAAATACACTCCAAACCTTAAAATGACCAAAATTACCCCTAAACAAAAAAATAACTAAAATGCCCTTGAAACCTAAAAAATGACCGAAATATCCCCAAAACCTGAAAAATGAGTGAAAGAATTATGAAACCTAGAAAATTATCAAAATAGCCCCAAAATCTAAAAATTAGCAAAACACCCCTAAAACCTAAGAAATTAGTGACATTTTCTCAAAACCTACAAAGTGACTGAAATATTCTTAGAACCTTTAATTTGACCAAAATACCCTTGAAACTTCCAAAATACCCCAAACCTCTTGATGGGGAAAAGACTAAGTGTAGCTCGTCCTTGAGTTGTCGTCTAGAGAAGGTAGGAAACCACGACGATTGGCCCTGCTCTAGCTCGTCCATTGTATCATTCATAGGTTGTCCTAATATAAAAATGTTCTGTATGAGGAGGCCATCTAGACTAAAGAAAGTCGTCCAGACATGAAAGTAGATGGACGACCCTTCAACACTTGGGAATATTTTTAGAATAAACTCATACACGAAAACTTATATTTTGTATTACGTTCTACTGTTTTGGAGTATAAGCAAAATCCTTGCTTATCGTCTAACTTCTCGCTAAACTCTCAACTTCCAATGGCAGTTATAGAAGATAAGATTAAATCTTCTAACCTCTATAGCAGTTATAGAAGTTGTGTCTGAATCTTGTAACTTCCGTACAATTTGAAGAAGTTACCAATCAAGTAACCACTCCAACGCTCATTATATAAAGACTCATCTACATCAAACGAAAGTAAGTTCCAACTATTCCCAAAAAGTTGGAATTCTTGAGTTTAAGAAAAAAAAGCTAACTTAAACATCGGAGGGTTCTTGGCTGGTGCAACCCGGTCTCTTTTGATCTTGTGCCTTTTTCTTTTCAGATCTTCCAAGAAACCATTAGCCAATTGAAACTCGGAGCATTCAGCCTACTAATTTTCTATGCATCACCTCTATTTTGGTAATTTTAGAGGCTTCAAGTGTATTTTGTTCATCTTATAGGATTAGTAATATTTTGTTCATTTTAGATATTTTGAGGGGTATTTTGGTTGTTTTAGGGGTTTCAGGGTATTTTTTGTAATTTTAGAGGTTTCTGGTTATTTGTGCTTCTTTTAGAGGTTTTGAGCGTATTTGGGTCATTTTAAAGGTTTAGTGATATTTTTGTCATTTTATAGGTTTGAGGGTATTTTGGTCATTTTTTAGGTTTCAAGAGTATTTTGGTCATTTTAGAAGTTTAGGGGGATCATTTTTAGGTTTCGAGGGGTATTTTGGTCATTTTTTAGGTTTATGGGGTATTTTGGTAATTTGTAGGTTTCGGGAGTATTTTGGTTATTTTTAAGTTTCGGGGGTATTTCAATAATTTTTTAGGTTTCGAGAGTATTTTGGTCATTTTTTAGATTTAGGGAGTATTTTGATCATTTTTTAGGTTTAGGGGGTATTTTGGTCATTTTTAGGTTTCGAGGATATTTTGGTCATTTTTTTAGTTTCAAAAGTATTTTGGTCATTTTTAGGTTTATGGGGGTATTTTGGTCAATTTTTACGTTTGGGAGTATTTTTGGTCATTTTTTAGGTTTTGGGGGTATTTTAGTAATTTTTAGTTGATATTTTTTTAGGTTTAGGGGGTATTTTGATAATTTTAATGGATTTTAAGAGTACTTTGGTAATTTTCAAGTTTTAGGAGCATTTTGGTAATTATAATTATTGGGTAAAAGGCTGGGTTGGGGTTTACTCATAATAATTGGGTTGGGTTGGGTTTGTGTTAGAAGTAATTAGTTAAATGGGCAATAAATGGATAAATGAGTTTTATGTACCTAACCCAATTATGTCCACCCCAAACCCACCCATTTGACACTCCGATATGTTAGATTACGTGGCAAAATGAGTGACACATAGCTAGATGCTTATTTGCCATTTAATTCTCAGCTCATTAATGTAGATGGACAAAATGACTATTTTGAAAACAAAATTAAACTTTGTGGACTAAAATGAGAAATAACTTTGTGGATCAAAATGAAAATATCTCCAAACTTTAAAGGGCAAAATTGACAAGGGGAAAAAAAATTTAAGGTGGCCTTAATGAAATAGCATAGAAGTCAAGGGTGTTAGTGTAACTTACCCATAATACGAGAAAATAATATATATTTTGTGTGTGTGTGTGTGTGGAAAATATGAGTTTTGAAGCTTACCTTGCCATCAGCTGGTAGTGCTAGAGCAGTAGTAAGAAGAGAGTAACCAGTGAAGACTCCAAGCTCTAATGTCTTCTTCGCGTTCATGATCTTTAGAAGCATTGAGAGGAATATCCCTTCATCAACAGGCACATTCATAAAACTCCTGCCACATTTGAGTACAATTCAAAAGTAATATTATAGCAAAGATATAGTAATTAAAGATACATACACAACAAATTAATTTGAATGCTTAGTTCAAAAGCAGAGGTTAAAGCAATCCCATCTACATGAAACATCTATATTAACTTAAAAATAATGTCAGAAAAGAAATTATGACCAACCACAAGGGATATTGTTTGGCCGTGGCCTCTCTGAGTTCCTTCAATTGCTCATGCTCTCTCGGGAAGCTCTTCTCGAAAATGTACTACAATATATGAAAGGCTTCATTTTTAGAGGAAGTTGAGCCATACTGAGTTACAAATTGAAAAGAAATTACATCCTAAGGATCAAATCAAAGTACCATTTCTAAATGTATAGCTACAAATAATGCCGAATAGAATATTTTGGATGCCCTTGAAAAGTAAAAAAAATTAGGACTAATGCGGTAATGCCTTAAGATTCTTTTGGAATATTTATCAAAGTGGTAGATAGATAAGTGAGGTCCACTTTTTTTAGCATTTAAATCACGTAAAAGAGTCTTCAAATGGCCTTACCAAACGGGCCTTTAAAGACTTAAAAGGAATCCAAAACCAAGTACTAGCCTATCATTGGTTATAGAGGAGATGGAAGGAAAGAAAAGAAGAGTGGGGAAGAGAAAGAAAAATTCCTTATTTGGTTGGATATAAATTGAGGAAAGGAAAGGGAAATCCGGAAATAGGGAGAATAATTTTCCATGGGAACCACTATTTTTCTTTCCTTTGTGGATACCCAAGTTTGTGAATGAAGCTTTGTAAAACTATTTTTATTTTTTTTAGAGAGAGTTTTAACTTATGGTGTCCACTCTGGAAGAATTCTACTATATTATTATTATTATTATCATTATTATCTACTTTTTTTTTAGAACCTATTATTATCTACGTTTGATTCTCAAAATTGTTGTGGATACCAAAGTTTGCGAATTAAGTTTTGTAAAACTATCTTTATTTTTTTTTTTTAGAGAGAGTTTCAACTTATGGTGTCCGCTCATAATGATAGTTTTTTATTATTAGACCAAGACACCAATCGTTTTTTGGTGTAGGTAGGGATTGAACTTCAGATCTCTTATTCGATCATTAAAGACTTTACCAGTTAAGTTAACTAAAACTTACAAAACTATTTTTATTTAAAATGAAGTAACATGCTTAAATTAGTTTACTCAAGAGAAGAAGTATTGCATTATTTATTATACAAGTCATACGTTTTTTATTTTTTTGGTGGCAAATCATAGTTTTAGTTTCAACTAAATAACCATATATATGAAATTCCCCCTGTTATGCGTCAATAAATTGTAGAATATCCTGAGTTGGTATCAAGAATACAAAGTTTTTTTTTTTTTTTTTTTTGAGAGAACAATTAATAGTTTCTTGACTGTGAAGAAGAAGCTATAAAATTAAAAAGAACAAAAAAAAAAAAAAAAAGCCGTTATCAGAGACTCTTTCAGACAACATATATGGCAATTTTTCTTTTATCTTTTATTGAATAATTAACTTTATCAGAGGTTTGTTTGTTTGTTCTTTCTTCTTCTTGTTATTTTTTAAGCTCGTAAAGGGAAGCTCATTGTAGTCTTCCAGGCCATATTCGCTGTTGTTGTTGTGGTTGTTTTTTTTTTTTTTTTTTTCAAATGAAAAATTCTGTACTATTTACGTAACAAGCTCTTGATCAACAACGTACAAATTAAAGGAGAACAGAAAAAGAAAAGAAAAGAAAAAGGCTCGGGTTTGAAGTATAATTTAACGAATGCACTGGGGAAAACTAACCTTTTGAAGTGCTTCATTTTTGAGGATGCCCTTCTCTGTTGCGGTTCCCATTGCTGAAAAAGTTTTCACGTGTAGTGCTTTTTTTCTAAGCAAAGAATTACAATGCCCATCACTTCACTTGTATATATACTAAACTCAGATTTGAACGGCACCGTTTGAGGGTAGGCCATCGTTTTATTCAACCATTTTTTTTAAAAACCAAATTTTGACTTGTACACGCCATACCATCTATACTTATTATTAGTAACCACTACAAAAAAATGGGACTATCCCGGCGTTTTTAAAAGCGCCGGGATAGCCCTAAAAAGCGCCGGGATAGCCCCAAAAGTCCTATCCCGGCGTTTTTTTTTCCCGGCGCTTAAAACCGCCGTGTTTTGAGCGTCGGGAGAGGGTCGCGGGCCCTGTCCCGGCGCTTTTGAAAAGCGCCGGGACAGGAAAACACCCTATACCAGCGCTTTATAAAGCGCCGGGACAGGCCTTTTAAATTACTCCCAATACAGACCTATGCCGGCGCTTTTCAAAGCGCCGGTACAGGCATACGTCCTATTCCAGCGCTTTTGAAAAACGCCGGGATAGGTCATTTTTTTAAAAAAAAAATTTTTTAAATTTTTTTAGCACCTGTAATATTACAGATGCTAAAAAAATTTTTTTTTTTTTTTTTACCTACAATACATATGTACCTACAATACATATTTTCCAATACCTATTTTATAACAACTATAATGAACCACAATTCATATTTTCCCATAGCAAATACAATACCACATTAAACCAAGAAACTAACATTAACATTTACAACAACAAACCCCCCCCCCCCCCCCCCTCTCCCCCATAGCAATTTTTCTATCAAGATTGCACTAGATTTACATCGTAGCGTGATTCGACATAGCACAGTCATAAACTAATATAATTCTATAGGCAATATCTCCACAACTACCAAATCAAAAAGAGGAAAAGAATGTCAAAACCATTCAGCACCCAACAAATACAAACTCGCATCCTCCTATATTTTTTACTGTAAAAAATGTTACTACAATGATATTCTAGAGATATGATTTTGAGGAATTGAAATTCATTGGCTAACTTCTTGAAAGGAAATTTAGCATAAAACTGGACAAATGTGTTATTTGGAAGCTATGATCAGCCAGCCAATAGGACTAGAATATAACAGTTTATATTTGTTGCATGATTTGCATGCCAGAGAGAACCAAGAACAGATCTGTATCCATTGAGAGTACATTATCTAGGACTTCAATTTATTTTAAAAAATCAAAAAACTTTTCACAAGATTTACAACAATCATACGAAGTGTTCACAAATAGGGATAACATAGGACATAGCCATAGTTATAGTGCCTACAAGTTCTAGATCACATAGCCATAGTTAACAATTATTCCTTGCACATGAATAACCATTTTCGTCTAAATTTATAAGGATGAGGTTTTTGACTTGTCATAGTTTAATTTGGCCATTCAGTTTTGGGTATTTGTATATAATTAACAGTTTAAAATAAACATATTATGATAGATCCAACAAAGCTTTCAATGACCCTCTAATTCCTTTTTCAAATATAATTTGCAATCACTAGAAAAGAACCATCCATCCCATCAAAAAAGAAAAGAAAAAAAGAACCATCTAGTACGAAACTCTTGGGGGTTCAATCTAATATATAATACCCATATATCATTGTTGTTAACGTTAACATAAAGAAAGGAATAATATTGAATTTGATTTCTTTCGAATATATAAAGGATATTGCAAAACTTAAATAGGTAACTGAATATCCTTTTCTTTTTGGTGTAGAAGATGAACAAATCTGAAAAGTAGAGAGAAACCAAAATTTCTAATGAATCTCATGCTAAACCAAACCAGAACTTATCTAGAAGAAAATAACCCAGTAAATGCAACATCAATTGTTTATAAGAACATCTTCAGCAAGAAAGAACATAATATTCCAAATGTAGATTTATCTAAAGAAAATATAGATTTATCTAAAGAAAAAATTTAGAGTACCCAAGCCTGAAATGCAAAATTTATTTATATGATAATCAACCAAGTCGGAAAGCTAGAGGGTGTAATCAATTTCCATGCAACCAAACACAACCTAATTGGTAATCACTAACTGGATCAGCTATAGGTCAAGAATAAATTGCAACACCATTAATAGCCTTCCTTTGAGGACCAATCAGCACAAGGCTGAAGAAAGACATTCACTATCAAACATAACAAAAAAGGCATTTAACCAAACATAACAAAAACGAAATCTTAACAATCATCAATGTGAAAACCATCAATGTGAAAACCAAACCAAGAGAATGAGGATCCAAAACTAGAATCATCCAAACAATCAGAACCATAGAAAATATCAAATACCCAAACTAAACATATATAAGAAACTTTCTTCACAACCATTACACAGAAAATGTTAAATACCCAAACTAAACAAAAATGCATATACCCATTACTGTATCAAACAAAAAAATACCCGTTGGAACTAGAATCATTAAACAAAAAAATTAACATCAAGCATTTAGAATCATTAAACAAAAATACCCCAAGAAACTAAAATCATTAAACAAAAATTAACAAAAAAATTAACTCAAAAGGGAAAAAAAAATACCCATCACTATAATAATAATAATAATAATAAATACCCATTACACTATAATATTAATTGTAGTAGTAGTAATAATAATAATAATAATAATAATAATAATAATAATAATAATAATAATAACAGTAATAATAATAATAATTGTAGAAATAATAAAAATAATAATAATTGTGGTAATAAAAAAAAAAAAATAATAATACCTCATCGGCGACGGGTAAGCAGATCGGCGACGGGTAAGCAGATGGCGGCGAAGGCGAAGTGGAAGGGCCGGTCGGAGATCGGGGAAGACGAAGGGCCGGTCAGCAATCGCGGAAGCTTAGGAAATCGCGACGGTATCGCGACGGAGAAGGCGATCGGCTGGGTTTTCGACGGCGATATCGCGACGGTATCGCAACGGGGAAGGCGATCGGCTGAGTTTTCGACGGCGGTATCGCGACGAGGAAGGCGATCGGCTGGGTTTTCGACGGCGGTATCGCGACGGCTGGATCTTAACGGATCTCATCAGCGACGGCTGGGGCTTCATCGGCGACGGCTGGGGCTTCATTGGCGACGGCTGGGGCTTCATCGACGACGGCAGGTTTGGAAGCTTGGGATATTTTTTTGTCGGCGCTATGGGAAAGCTTAGGAAATTTTTTTTTGTGGTTTGACTGAAATGAGCTTGGCCTTTAGGTGGGTACTATTTGGACTATTTATAGTGAAGCCTTTAGCAACGAATTATTTCATCGCTATTGCTTCCATTTCGTCGCAAAACGCATTTAGTTTTTTTTTTTTACCGAAATCCTTATAATTTAAAAAAAAAAAAATTTATGGGATCTGTCCCAGCGCTTTTAGAAGCGCTGGGACAAGTCTATTTCCATACAAAATGGAGAAAGACTTGTCCCGGCGCTTTTGGAAGCGCCGGGATAGGGTCTCCCTATCCCAGCGCTTCAAAAAGCGCCGGGACAGGTCTTTCTCCATAAGGGAATGGAGTGACCTATCCCGGCGCTTTTTGAAGCGCTGGGATAGGGTCTCCCCTATCCCAGCGCTTCAAAAAGCGCCGGGATAGGGTTACTGAATTCCCAAATGGGGAAAGCCCTGTCCCGGCGCTTTTGGAAGCGCTGGGATAGGGAGACCCTATCCCAGCGCTTTTGGGCTTCCTATCCCGGCGTTTTTAAAAAATGCCGGGATAGGTACTGCCTATACCAGCGTTTTTGAAAAGCGCTGGGACAGGTGTATCTATCCCGGCGTTTTTTAAAAACGCCGGGAAAAAAACGCTGGGACAGGACGAATTTTTTGTAGTGAACTGGTAAGATAAACATATTCGACCAATCCATAAATGTAAGGATCTGTTTGTTACAACTTATATTCTACGCCATTATGATGGAGTATGAAATATGATGCTCTAAATTATTATTATTAATTTTAAATTCTTATCTATTTTGTAAAATAAGTGGTTGTGTGGCACTACATGCAAAAGTAGTATTAATCAATATTTGTTTAAATGTAACAATATGATAAAATTTAATATACTTATTTTATAATGAGTAAATAATATTTTAAGAACAAAATAAAATTTTTATTTTTAAGTAATCTACTGGATCTTCTTCTCCTACCTCTTTCAGTCAAAAAAAAAAAAAAAAAAGGATCTTCTTCTCAGAAAAAAAAGAAAAGAAAGAAAAAAGAAAGAAAAAAGTAAACTAGAGGATCTAGATCTCACAATAGTACGTTGATAATGGTGAAAAGAGATAGAGGTGGGAAATAATTTTTACCTAGGATAAATTAAAAGGTTAGAATTTAACGAAAATATGAAGCCAAGTGAAAAAAGAAACTTAGGATGTCAGTTTAGATTAAAAAGAAAAAGAAAGAGAAAAAGAAAAAGAAAAAAAAAAAAGAGAATGACATGTGAGATGGATCAAACATAGGATGTTAGGTTAGTTTATGAGAGTTGTCCCTCAAAATTTTACAATATTAATATTAGGCGTTGTATGACTTGTATCTGTTTAGCCAAAAAAAAAAAGTTTTTAGTTTTTAGTCTTTTTTTTTTAATTAACAAAACTAATATTTTTTTAAAATAAATTATTTTTTAGCTCTTTGTCACACATGTACATAAAAATTACCAAAAAACTATATCTTTTAATAAATATTATAAAATAAGCTATTGAAAACAATATGATTTCCAAACGGATACTATATCAAATTATATAACATACATGCCTTTCTAAGTGTACGTTTGGCAAAAATTATTTTTGCCAACTTATTTTACTATTCAGTTTATTTTTGCTACTATTCATGGGTCCCACTGCAGTTTTTTGGTATTATTCATAGGTCTCACTATACTATTTCAGCTAATTTTTACTTTTATTTACAATACTTTCAGCAAAAAATTTTCAGTTTCAGCAAATAAGCGAATCCTAAACAAACCCACTCTCCATAAAAAATTAGGAACTCATAGTATGTATAGTATGTAACCAGCCTACTCATAGTATGTATGCACTACAAAAAAAGGGGTTATCCCAGCGTTTTCAAAACTGCTGGAATAGCCCCAAAAAGCGTTGGGATATGGTCAAAATTCCTATCTTGATGTGTTTTTTTTCTCGGCGCTTCAAACCATCGCGTAGTGAATGTGGGTATAGGGTCGTCGGACTTGTACCGGCACTTTTCAAAAGCGTTGGGAAAGGCATATGCCCTATACTAGCACTTTTGAAAGCGCTAGAATAGGTACTACCTATGCCAACGCTTTCAAAAGTGCTGGTATAGGTCATGAAAGAATGTAATTTAAAAAACCTATACTAGTGCTTTTAAAAGTGCTGGCATAGGCAGCACCTATTCCAGCGTTCTAAAAAGCGCCGGTATAGGTCTTGAATCAATATAATTTAAAAAACCTATTCCAGCGCTTTTGAAAGCGCTGGCATAGGCTGTACCTATTCCAGCGTTCACAAAAGTGCTGGTATAGGTCTTGAATCAATATAATTTAAAAGGACTTATGCCAGCGCTTTCAAAAGCGCTAGTATAGGTCCTATTTATTTTTTTTAAAATTTTTTTAGCACCTGTAATGTACCTAAAATACATATTTTCCAATACCTATTTTATAGCAACTATAATGATCTACAATTTATATTTTCCAATAGCAAATACCATACCATATTAAACCAAGAAACTAAATAAATTTAATTACACCATATCAATAATTATATCCCAAATGTCTAGAATTTTATACACAAAATAATACATCCCAAGTGTCTAGAATGTTATGAACAAAATAATACATTCTAAACAATTATGTACAATGTCCTACACAAAAGAATACATTCTAACTATATAGAATGTCCTGCACAAAAGAATACATTCAAATTGTCTAGAATGTTATAATAAAGTTTCCAACTATGATGTGTACATATATATTAAAGTTTGAAACTTTATTATAAATATCAAAATATCATAGTAACTACTCCAAAATAGGTGCCCAAAGTATCGCCTAATGCGTATCATCAATGATAACTGCTAAGCACCATCACCATCACCATCACCATCCTACGAATTAAGAAACACACAATGTATTAGTGTACTAAACAACAGAGTTAGTAGCTAAATGACACAATATCACTAGTATTACTACCAAGTGCTACATTAGCAATTAAAACACACTCAAAATTTGAGATTTCAGTTAACCATTTGAACATTCTATTCCTTCAAAAACTCTCAAATTTATTTCCCTCCAAATGTTCCATAAAAGGTAAGCCAGAGTAGCTCCCCACTGTTGAGGGGAAAATTTCGATGTCCCCAAATAAAATGTCGGGTAGCCAAGCCGAAACTCGACGATGGGCCTTGAGATGAAGCCCAAAGGCTTTCGGTGTTGTGGAAATCCATCCAAGCAAGATATAGAGGCTGCAAGACAACACTAAAGCACAATAAACATGTCAATGTTGTTAGTTTATTATATTTTTTAGTCCTTTTTACAGTGTCATAGTTCAAATCAGTTCTCCAGCGGTAGGGGTGAAATTATACTTAGAGTCCAACAGTCCATAATTAAATAAATTTAGGGAAGTGTTCACTCTTGGGGGTCCTTGTATGTCTTGGTCAAGGGAATTTAGAGTACTTTCAGCCATCATTACATCAATATGAGGGAAAAATTCAATTGTTACAAATATATTATATTCTTCATCATAATAATAATAAACAAAGATTAAGGGCTCCATTGTAACAAATAAAAGAGGAAGAATAGGATGGAATGAAGGGAGAGAAAGACCCCCAGCTCAGTGCAGCAAGTATTAGGCTAAGGTTTTGATGAGTGTATGACCATAAGACATGAATGAGGTGAATGTGGGCTATTTTGAGTGAGTGAGATCAGATTAATGCTGAGATTGAAGTTTTTTATGAGTAATGGGTTGTTTGTGACTAGTTGGAGAGACATTGAGTTGTGTTTGTGTGAAAAAAGAAAAAAGAACATCTAAGATTAGATGAATGTGGGCTAGGGATGATGAGTGAGATGGGATCAACGCCAAATTCAAGGCTTTTTGTGAGTGGTGGGCTGTGATTGTGTGAAGGTGTGAGAGGAACATCTGGGATTAGATGGGAGTGAGTGAAGGATGATGAATGGCGAGCTAAAAGAGAGCTAAACCACCAGCAAAGATGGAAAACGAACCCAGATCTTCAGAGGAAGGTGGCTGGCCCCCTTTGTGGTTGTTTGCTTGTCCATTTATAATGGAGCTATATGGGGCATTGATTGACAAGAATCCAAAAAAGATGACGTCTCAGGGATGACGAAATCAAGATCAAGTTTCTGAGATTTTTGGTCAGAATTGGGGGATTTGCTTTTGGGGCTGCCTTGCTTCTTTAGGAAATGATGGATTTTTTCATTAATTGATAAGATTTCTGGGGCTGAGGTGAATCAATGTGATTATGGCGTGTATCAAGAACGAATCCTAATGCTGCAGCTGAGATTTGGTCCCCCAAAAAGCAAGATTCAACACCCCAAGCCAGGTGTGAAGTTCTAGTCTTCTTCAGGGGGTTCCGCTGGAGATCTCTTTATGCCCTCCAAACCACATGTTCCCAAATTTTCCCCTTTAGGACTCATGGGCTTGGTACATGAATCATGTCTTGAACGTTTTTGACATTTATAACATCAATTTGTTGAGGTTTGAATAATTTGGCTTCAGCACCCCTTCCGCTGGAGGTGCAGCTTTGAGGAAGATGATGGGGTTTGATCATGGGTTTTAAATAAATATGTTAACAACCACTATAATGGAATAATGTGGTGTTTCTCATGAGTTTCTCCATAGATAATCATAATGGATATGTAGGATGTATAATTTCCATGAGTTTTGGTAATAAATATTATGAATGTTGTGATGTAATATATATTTATAATATAAATAAATGTCATGGGTCTAATAATCATGACTTTTCATGGGCTTTTATAGGATGATTGCCATGAGTTTTGAGAATAAATAATTCATAAATTCTATGAGCTTGTAATAGCAATAGTTTTAAGAATCTAAAGTATTGTTTATTGGACTTTTAAGTGAAATAACTATGATATAGTATTTTGCCAAGTATTGATAACCTTGGGCTTTTTTGATAAAATAACGCCAAGTAATTAGCTTGGGCTTTTAATAGTGCCAATGAAAATTGGGCTTTTGATATTGCCAATGAGAATTGGGCTTTGATATTGCCAATGAAAATTGGGCTTTGATGTTGCCAATGAGAATTGGGCTTTAAATATTGCCAGTGAGAACTGGGCTTTGATGTTGCCAATGAGATTTGGAATTTAAATATTGCCAGGGAGAACTGGGCTTTGAATAAATAAATTGCCATGAGTTTAAATCATGGGCTTTGATCATGAATTTGAATTCCATTGATAAAGTTGTTTCGCCATGGACTTGAATCATGGGCTTTGATTTATGGATTTGAATTCCATTGATATAATTGTTTTGCCATGGACTTGAATCATGGACTTTTCAAATATTACCAAGCATAAGTATTCTTGGGTTTTAAATAGAATGGTGTGTATAAATAAAATTAAGTGTAATAAAAAAAAAAGTACCATAACATTTAGCCCCCCGAGTCACGTGTGATCAAATTAATAGTAATAAAATATTAGGATCACACGTGCGAGAGTTTTTTTTTTTTTTTTTTTTTTTTTTTTTTTTTGTGGAAAAAAGGTGGCTTATTATAGATAATGAGATAGGAAAATATTTGTGGGCCAATGAGAAATATTTGCGGAGGCACAAAATAATGATAGTTTGGTATTTTTTGGTGAATAAATAGAAGTGATTAATAGGATTAGAGCATGTGGCTTGAGTGAAAAAATTGTACCTCAACCTTTTAGCCCCCGGAGTTTGTGTGATCAGCTTGCCTTTGGTCACATAGGTGAGTTTGAATGAGTCCATAGGCTTGTGTTGCATGGGTTGAAAGAGAGGATTTAGCTGTAGGTGGAATTGAAGCCACTGGCAAGGAGGTTGAAGAGATTGAGCCTCTTTTGCCACTGCCTGATCTATGGTGCTATTATTTCCATTGTTTCAGCAGTGATTTAGAAGGATAATCCAATTAGTGCACCTCTGAAGTGGGTGCTATGAAGAGATATTCTAGTCACGAAACTGCATGGGCTCTAGCCGCTACTGGTGTTTTGTACCCAGCGATAAGAGCTTCTGCCAGCCCCCATTTGATTTATGGGTCTTTGTGGGCCCATTATTGATTGGCCTAACTGAATAAGCTGAGAGATTGATGATAAAGTGTTTTATTGACCCCTTCATAAAGCCAATATCATTGGTGATGTGATGTTGTTTTGCTATGAGATTGTATTCCATAATCTGATGCACCGCTGGAGTCTAGAGATGTTGAATTTAATAGTTGTTTGGATCATGGAGGAGATATCCAGATACTGTGGTGGAAGCCCCCAAGTCTAATTTAGTGAGAATTCCAGCCGTGATGAATCTAGACCCTCTGATGATGGTTATTTAGATCAAACTGATGCTTTTGTTAACCCAATTATTGGTTCCATAGGTACAACTGTCATAATGGAGCAATTTTTAGGGGAATACTATTGCTGGTAAGATGATGATTTATGAACCTATGAAGATGTTTCTTCAAGAGCTCGTTATCTTCTTACATCCTTTCTTTCCTTTTTCTTCTATTCCTTGTCTTCATTCATGGCCTTGCATTTTTTCTGCCCTTATGGTTCCAGCAGCTTGGTGATAATAACAAGACATAGCCAAGGAAGTATGACGATGGATTTGAGGATACGGATAAAGACTTCGGTAATTTTATGACCCTTCCTTCTTTCTCATCATGAATATTTACTGTCGATGCATTTTCACTTCAGGTTTTGCCATTGAAGACATAATGGCCATCGACAAAAGCTCTGTTGATGCTGTTGCGGCTGGAGGGTTTGTTTCTGCAGAGTTCCAGCTGTGATTCTGCCATATCTTCATGATGTTCCTTAAAAAAATCTCCAAGCATGATTTAAAGTTGCTCATATTGCTAGAGGGAATTATGGCTTGATGCTGTTCATTTGCTCTTTTGTCGTTATTGCTGGATAGTTGACTCTAGTCTCTTACTTTACGACAGTGCATGGAAAATTTCCTGATGTTGCTTTTAAAGAAAAATATTAATCTTCAAGGGTGCTTGAAGGCATTTTAAAGAAATATTCAGGCTTCATGGTTGGAGGCAAGATTGGTGTTGATATGAGAGGACTATTGTTCTGGCTGTAGGTTGCTATATCATACATGTTGTGCAGCTGAATTATGTACTACTTGTGATGATGAAGATAGCTAATTCGAGGAGAATATTGCATTGACGATATCTGAACTTTATCCTTTGATCAAAGAGATGAGATCATGTGTCTTTCAAAGGTGTTTCCCTTCGAGTGGAGATCTTTGGCAATGGCTTTGTTGGAGTAGATTCTTATATTTTCTTAGGTGTATTTTTTCAAAAATTTACTTTTGTGATGTATTGTAATGTAATGTAACATAATCACTATGTAATGTGAAGTATGTTGTACGCTTATACAACCATAAATGTTGTATTATATGAGATGTTTTAAAAATTGGTTCTAGTTATGCATGTTGTGTATTATAATTTGAAATCAGTTCAGCCATGTAGTACTATGTTTTCATGAATTTCCTTTGCCAAGATATTTTTGATTGTCAAAAGATTACAATTCTTAGGCTCAAAAAATTAAAGCATGGTCATAAAGGTAATATCTATTTTGAAATTACTTGCTAAATGCATGACCATTTTATTTTTGAAGTCCCAACCATAAAGGCCGTCTTCAATTTTAAGTATGTAAAGGTTTGAGATATGAAAAGTGTTTTGATCATTGAAAGATTGATAGAATTGAGCCAAAATATAGTCACAGAAGTTAAACAATTTATTTTGTAAAAATAACTTGTTAGAATCATGATAATTTATTTTGGAGACATCAAGTTGCAAAAGGTTATCATTGCAAGTGAGATTGAAATATAAATATCTATGTAAAAATGTATCTTAAAATATTTATAGATGTAAGATATTCATGTCTTAGAGTAAAGATAACGCTTACTCTCTATTTCCAAAGGATTTTTCAAAAAATATGATTATTGAGTTGAGTATGATATAACTCCAGCCATTTGCCAGGTTTCATGAGATTTTAGCCTCCTGCCATGGCTTAGATCAAAGCCCCCAAGTGTGGGATGGTTGATACCCTTGATGATGCTTGAGATTCCAAGGGTTCCAATGATGTGAATATAATGATTCTAGTAACATGATGGAGTCACCATGGCCTTGAATATGCGTGGGGCTGCCATGGCTTCAATGGCAACAAAGCTTCTTTAAGGGATGACTGCCAATCTACTTGGTTCAACGGTTGGTCGCAAGGAGTTTCTTGGATGGTTCAAGCTCCTATATTGCGATAGAAAATTCTCATTGGTTTTATGCCCACAAAATAGACAAATTTTAAAGTATAAAAAGCATAACGATGGTTGGAACAAACAATATGTTTCATATAATAATTTTCGATCAATGGTTGCAATAATGGTAAAGATAAAGTAATATATATTTGACGTGAAAGTTTTGATTGAACGATGTATGTGATATAATATTAAAGTAATTTGTATTGAGTGATATGATGATAATAGAGTAGCATATATTCGATATAAATCTAAAGATAGTGATGTAATGACTTATCTTGAAAGTTCACGACTCAAGCCGTATATCAGTGAACAAATGGCAGTCCAGCAGCACGGCAACATGGGTGCAGCGGTGGAGAGTCCATCTGCCATGATAAGTCTCTCCATGGTTTGATATTGAGAGCATGTATCACCAAGTTGTGATATGAACTGAGCATCATGTTGTACTCCTAAGCAAAGATGTCAATGTACTTTTTAGATGGAGAAGGTACGTCAGGTACTGCTGGAGGTCCCTTGAATGGTTCCGCTATGCTACTAGACAAGAATTCTTCTTTCATTAGATGTGGTCTCTTCCGGATACAGCCCTGAGAATTGTACTAGCTTCATTTAGCCTAGGACCCCTTTTATTTGAAGCAACTAAGCCTCACATGTCATTCTGAGTAACAATATATATTCATCCATTTCGCAGTCGGGTTTATTCACATTGTGGCTGCGATTTGCTGCCAGATGCTTCCTTATGCTTTTGTTTCTTTTGGGTATAAAAGTGCTTTTAAACTCATTTTGGGATCATTTTTTGATTGGCTCAAAACCACTGCTGCCTCATGCATCATTTGTGATGGTGAGGTGAAGTTGGCTAAGCTTGAGGTGAAGATTGCAGATTTAGAGGACGAAATTGCAGCAAAGTCAGCGGAACTATCCCTTTTGACAAGTCAAAAGAATTCAATCATGCTGTCCTTACCCACCAGCGGTAGCCCCTCCTTCACGGAAAACTTTAGTGGCATATTGGATTAGGCTACTCATGCTTTAGTTTATTTTTCTAGTGGGCAACTCTGTTGGGATGTAATATGTATCTAATATGTTACTACATGTTTTGAGACTCTCTAGTTATAAAGACTTATTTCCTTTTTCTCTTTTGTAATTAGAGGAAAAAAGGTCTTTTAGGTGCTGTTACTATTCATGTATACGAAACCATTCTGCTACAGAAAACTTATTTAGTCGTGATTGGCTCATTTATAAGTGTTGTTATTACTTGTGCAAAAGGTCATTCAATTGTAGGTACCAATATTACATGCGAAAGAAGGACTAGTCAACTATGGACATTGTCTTGTACAGGGGTTCACATCCTAAAGAAATTTTTCTGCATTAAGCTAATTTTTCTGCATAACATAAAATTTTTCTGCACAAAGAAAATTTTCTGCATAAATAAAATTTTCTGCATAAAAATTTTCTGCATAAATAAATTTTCTGCATATATAAATTTTTCTGCATAAAGGAATTTTCTGCATAAGAAACTTTCTGCATAAAAATTTTCTGCATAAGAGATTTTCTGCATAAAAAATTTTCTGCATATATAAATTTTCTGCATAAAAGAATTTTTCTGCATAAGAAATTTTCTGCATAAAAATTTTCTGCATAAAGGAATTTTCTGCATAAGAAATTTTCTGCATAAAAATTTTCTGCATATATAAATTTTCTGCATAAAGGAAATTTTTGCATAAGAAATTTTCTGCATAAAAATTTTCTGCATAAGAAATTTTCTGCATAAAAAATTTTCTGCATATATAAATTTTTCTGCATAAAGGAATTTTCTGCATAAGAAACTTTCTGCATAAAAATTTTCTGCATAAGAAATTTTCTGCATAAAAAATTTTCTGCATATATAAATTTTCTGCATAAAGGAATTTTTCTGCATAAGAAATTTTCTGCATAAAAATTTTCTGCATAAAGGAATTTTCTGCATAAAAATTTTTTGCATATATAAATTTTCTGCATAAAGGAAATTTTTGCATAAGAAATTTTCTGCATAAAAATTTTCTGCATAAATAAATTTTCTGCACAAAAAAATTTCTGCATAAAAGGTATAGAAAAAACTTATGATTTGTAGAAGGTTCATGCACAAAGAAAATTTTTTTCTGCATAAAAGGTACAAAAAACTTATGATTTGTAAAAGGTTCATGCCTCCAAAGAAATTTTTTCTGCATAAAAGGGGCTGACCATTGTTACTCTTTTATGTGCGCACATGTTTTTCTTAACTGTTCATGTGAAAATTTTGCACTGTTCATTGCAGATGACACCTCCAGCCGTAGCTGTTGTTCCCCTTTTTATTTTTTGCAAGAATAATTTTTTTTTTTTTAGCCAAAAGGGTTTTCCTTTTTCAAAGAAAAGAGGTTTTATGATAAAATAATGTTTGTTTATTTACATATATGTATACATATGTATACTAAAATAATGAAAGATAAATAAGTCCACTACAATAGAACTATGAAACATTTTTCAAATAATGAAACATTTTTTTTTAATTTGTAGATCATGAGTAAGTCCACTACAATATTAAATTTTTTCAAAAGAAAAAATATAAATAATTCTGAAGTCATAGCTGATGATGTAAGATTGCCAACCCCTAGCGTTGATGTCCCAGTTTCTGAAAATCTCCAAACAGAAGTTCCAAATGTCACCATTGACGAAAGTACAGGTTTTGTGCGTAATCCTGGAATGTGTAAGCAAATATGGGAATATGATGCTAATGAATGGGATGAAATTCGATGAGCTTATATTAAGCTTGGTCCATACCAACCTAAACTAGATGAGTACAAGAAAACTAAATTTGGAAGTCATTCTCGTAAATTTAAACATTCCTAGTTTGCAATTTAGGAATTTAGTACATGGCTTGACTATTCACCTAGTAAAGATGCTGCTTTTTGTCTACCATGCTTTCTCTTTGACAAGCCAACTGGGAATTCTGGGAGTCATGTATTCACTAAGGATGGATTTCGGAATTGGAAGAAAGTTAATGATGGAAATAATTGTTCCTTTTTGAATCATATGGGGAAAGAACCTAACTCTTTCCATAGAGCTTCCGAGCAAGCCATAACAGATTTGATGAACTAGTCTCAACACATACAAAAGGTACTTGAAAATTTCAATTCTGATCAAATTGCAAGCAATCGATTGCGGTTAAAGGCCTCAATTGATGTTTTCAAAGTGCTTGCATTTCAAGGACTTGCTTTTAGGGGATGAGATGAAAGTTCTGATTCAATTAATCGTGGGAATTTTCTTGAAATATTGGATTTGGTGGTATCATATAATGAATATGTTGCAGAAGCGATAGAGAAAGCTCCCAAAAATGCCTCTTGCAAATCACCAAAAATCCAAAAGGAAATCTTACATGTATTTTCAAACAAGGTGAAGAAGGCAATTCGTGAAGAAATTGGTGATGCAAAGTTTTGCCTAATTGTTGATGAAGCTTATAATGAGTCAATGAAAGAGCAAATGGCTATTGTTATAAGATTTGTAGACAAAGATGGTTTTGTTCGAGAATGTTTTTTTGGGGTAGTTCATGTCCTCGATACTACAGCATTAACTCTAAAAAATGAAATATATTCTATCTTGTCACATCATAGTCTGGATATTCAAGATATTCGAGGGTAAGGATATGATGGTGCAAGCAATATGCGAGGTGAGTGGAATGGATTAAAAGCTTTGGTTTCAAATGATTGTCCATATGCTTACTACATTCATTGTTTTGTACATCGCTTGCAATTTGCATTAGTGGCAGCATCAAAAGAAGTTATTCTTGTTCAAAGTTTTTTTAATAGATTATCATCTATTATCAATGTTGTTGGTGCTTCATGTAAGCGTACTGAGCAACTAAAAAAAGCTTATGCTGATCAAATTGCATATTTGGTTGAAATTGGTGAGCTTGAAACTGGAAGAGGACTTAATTAGATTAGCACATTACAACGAGCTGGAGATACTCGTTGGGGTTCTCACTTGAGATCGATTTCTAGCTTGGTAAATATATTTAGTCCAACATGTGAAATTTTACTTAAGATCATCAAGGAAGGAAATACTACTTCCCAACGAGAAGCAGCATACTCATGCTATCATGCTATGATTTATTTTGAATTTGTGTTCATTTTGCATCTTATGAAAGAAATTATGAAGATCACTGATGCACTTTGTCAAGCTTTGCAGTGTCAGTCTCAAGACATTTTAAATGCGATGAATTTTGTTTCATCCACTAAAGCACTTATTCAAAAATTCAGAGATGAAGAATGGGATAATTTACTTACCACTGTGAAATCATTTTGTGAGGCACGTGACATAGATGTCCTAGATTTGAATGCTCGTTATGTTGAGAGAGGAGCTCTAGCTTGTTTTCAACAAGATGACTTCACAATTGAGCATCATTATTGGGTAGATATTTTTTTATGCTGCAATAGATTCTATATTACAAGAATTAAATCATCGATTTAGTAAGCATGCGGTGGAATTGCTTAATCTTAGTTCAGCTCTTGATCCTAAAGAGGCACGTGAGTCCTTTAGAAGCATAGATATTTTGTTGTTAGTAAGCAAGTTTTATCCGAAAGACTCCACAAATCAAGAAATGACACTTTTAAAGACAGAAGTTGATCATTATGAGCACAATGTAGTTCGGCATCCGGACTTCAAGAAGCTATCAAGTATTTTTGAGTTGTGCTAATGGTTGGTAAAAACCTGAAAATCATTATTTTACCCATATATTTATAGATTGATTACACTTGTGCTTACTCTTCCAGTTTCTACTGCAACTACAGAACGAGGATTTTCAACCATGAATATTATCAAGAATAGGCTTCGCAACAAGATGGAAGATGATTTTCTAATGGACTCTATGATTTTGTACATTGAGAAAGAGATTGCTGCAAAATTTGGTACAGAATCAATCATAGACGACTTTCGAGACTTAAAAAAGCGTCGAGTTCCATTTTGATAAATGTGGTGAAATGTTTAAAAAACACTTATTTTGTATGTTATATTTTGTTGACATTTTTATAATATTAAATGTTTAAAAAACACTTATTTTATATGTAGTATTTTGTTGAATATGAAATAGGTGTTAATTTTTATTTTCATAAAAAAAAAAATTTGTTTTAAGCTTTGGCCCCCCCCCCCCCCAGGTGCAAATCCTAGTTCCGTCCCTGTTCATATCCAATGTATTAGACTTTCCAAAGCCAAAAATGGTGCATGTTTGCCTGGAAAACCCTAATGCCATTTTGGTGATAGAATGGTGATCTAAGCTTGAGGAAATTAGCAAATATAGGACTGCTGAATGCAAAGATCAACAACTTATTTGCATAAGCATGCAATTATTAGATTTGACAAATTGAACCACAACTAATGTCCTTGGGGGTCTAGCACCATATTATTAACCCTAAAATATGGTGCATCTTATTTTTTACTTATTTGTCCAACACAAAAAAAAAAAAAAAAAAATCATTTATTATTTATCATGTCCACTGGCTTTCCATTATTTTTTTTCCAACAACGATGTCATTATATTCAGAAAAATAGAGCGACGGTGTTGAAACACATTTACTTCTACTTTAAAATGCAAAATGATTTACGTTTGATTATTTTTTGGCATGTTACTAATATATAAATTTTAATTCATACAAGGAGATCAACTGTTTGGGCATAGATTTTGGAACCACAAGTATGTATCTCATGCTTCTCAATTATTGCCAAATGGCCTTTTGGCCACTTTTACAAATCATATTTTCCATGAAAGACATAAAACAAGCACAAAATAAAAATTCAATCTATAGCCAACTAAGAACACATTTTAAAAAAATAACAATCAACACTCCCAATAATGAAAAGTAAACCACATTATATCACCATGCAAGCCACCCGCTTACTCCAAATCAACAATCCAGCACAACAGTAATTCTGACATATAATTATAGAGTAGTAAGATATTATGAAGTAGATTTTACTCACCCTTTAGCTACTCACTGCCCGTCTCACGAAAAGAGGAACCCAAACTTACAGCAAGCTGCTAATCCTGCAAAAGCTAAGTCTAAATTATAAACTATTAAGATAACCAGTGCATAAAGATAAAGTAAAGAAGGTATGAATAGGATGCATCAATTTACTTCCTCAACAACAAAAGTTTGTAGTGAGAATAATAATTATCATCATCATCATAATTTTTTTTTTTGGTGGTTTTTTCGTTCTTAGTATATTAGGCTAGGAAGTGTTGACCAAATTATAGAGCCCACATCAGCCATGAACAATATAACATATAATTGATTTAATCTTTTTTATTCAATGAATTAATACCATCCAAGCTTCAAGGGGCAAACAAACAACACCAAAACCAGAATTTAACTTTGGTTGAAACAAAAACTGTATAGAATAAACCCACTTTAAACCTACCATAGAAATTATTTCATTTTATCCTTGTGCTAAGTTCCAAAATAAAGAGCAAATTGACTTTGGAAGTTCACAGTACATAGACTTCCACATAAAATGAGTTGCACTCACACAACAGAAATTGTAGCAAGAATTAAACGTGGATATATAATGCAAATAAAATAAATAAATAAAAAACTACAAACCTGGTTTTATTGCAAATAAAATCACAACTACATTTTTTTTTTTCCATACTCAAACCAGTTTTTATATTGAGAACAAATTCTAAAAACAAAGATTGTAAAAGATGGGAAAGTTGAAAAGGAATGAGGATAGAGAGGAAGTAGTAGTTCATGAGCTACTTAGTAATGCTAGGATAAATATCAAATTAATGGGAAATAATGAAAGTAAATTACTAGGATATATATATATATATATATAGACTTACAAGTTCACAATTTCCTTTATTAAACCACATCAATCCTTGATCTCCTTGATTGGCTTAGAGTTAAATCCACACTTAAAACACCAATGGTTAATTACACCTTAAGTACTTAATTAAAACACCAACAACTATATATCTAATAACTTAACCACCTAATAGCCACATATATTGCTTTGTACTTACTTAGTATATAATCATAATACAATTAGCCATTCGCTTACTTACACATATATGTAGTCAATTATGCATATCAATTAAAGCTTAGTTTTTAGGTTTAATCTAATCTATGATCAATGGTTTTATTGCAAATAAAATCACAACTACATTTTTTTTTCCATACTCAAACCAGTTTTTATATTTGAGAACAAAATCTACAAACAAAGATTGTAAAAGATGAGAAAGTTGAAAAGGAATGAGGATAGAGAGGAAGTAGTAGTTCATGAGCTACTTAGTAATGCTAGGATAAATATCAAAATAAAACCAAACAGGATGTTCACAGCCAAAAATACATACTAACCAATTAAAAGAATTTGACCTACCTCAAGTCTTTAAAACTAGTAGTTTTACCTTGGATTGACCATATCCATCTTTACCTCTGCACCCTCTTGGAAGTAACAACCCCTGAACAAAATAGATGGACTTTTAATCTTTTCTCCAACTAGAAAAGAAAAAAGGAATAATGAATATGAGGCTAGTAGATTCTAATGACACTCAAAACTAACCCATGATTTAAGGATATGTCTTGCATCAATAAATACATATACTAACTACCTAACATAAAAAAATTTAGAAAGGATTTGGTGCAAATGTCACATAAGAAAATTTATTGTTTGAACTCTTATATAAAGGCAAATCTCATTGCAATTTTAATTTAAAGATGACAGGATGTATGGTCTCTATTTCTTACTGAATTATAAGTCAAGGAGATCCGATACAAGCAACCATTAATAGGTGTTCAAGCACCCATACCATCAATGTTCAACTAAACCTCATAATTAAAAGGGCTTACTTATCTAGCAAAACTTTAGTTTACAATTAGCTCAGCATCTTAATTCTTTCAACAATAGCACATTAAGAGATCAAAAAAAAAGAGAGAGAGAGAGAGAGAAAATCCTGAAGAAGAAATGAAGTGCACAATTATAAACATCCACCTGTTGGACAAACAATATGAAAAGAAATCAAGAAACAGCTACCCCCCTCACCCCCCCCCCCCTCCCACAGATCCACCCCAAAAAAAAAAGGCTTCTCTAAGAAATTATGCCATTAAGCATATATTTTCTGAACTTACTATTTTCCTAAAATTATATTACAATCCAATATTTTTTTTTTCACATTTTTGACAATTCACAAAAAACCATCAACTATCCAAATTTCTGAACTTATAGGCAGGGGTCATTGTTATGACATGTATAGCAAGAGTAGTTCTAAATATCTATAATCCTATTAGGAGGCTATTTGATGGCACAATTTGTCACTAGTTGCCTTGAGATAGTATACTTTCAACTTTTGATTAGGTATGAATTTCATTTCAACCTCTTATATGGAAAACAAATTCAAAAGAAATGGACCTAGTGAAATTGCCTCTTTGCCACTTCCATAGATCCTTCAATGAATTTATTATTATTTTCATAACCAACCTAGTCATGGTTGTTTATCTATTTTATTTTATTTTTTTGATAAAAAGTTGTTTATTTACAAAAGAATAAACAAATAAAGGTAATAACTCATGCCAAATGAAAATGATCCTAGTAAAAACACACGAAAATATAGGTTATATAATCTGGAAAATTAATAAAATTCGTGATGGATCACATAATCAAATAGTAAATAATAATTAAAAAAATCAACATTAAAGAGTTTCCATCATTACTAGCATGTTTATGATATATTATCATGCCATTGTATGTACTATGAAGATATTCACTCCAAATTCTATCCACTAATTAAAAATCCTTTTTTTATGGGTATGACAATCTTCAATCCAGTTTATAACAACATATACTTAAAATTACATTGAATGAAACTCACCATTTTTGTCCATTGCAAGAATATCCCATTCTGAAAGAAATTTAATTTTAAGGTGAAGCTAAATAAGTTTGTCATTTTCATTTTCATGGACACTACTATCACAAGTGGTTAAAAATTAAATTCCAAAATAGAGCAAACTTTTGTTAGCACTACTGCCACCTACAATTCCTCCAAAATAGAGCAAACTTTAACCAAAATCAAAAATAAAACGCCACAAAATCAACTAAATTTTAACCAAAACCAAAACTAAAACCCACACAGTCAACCAACAGTTATACAAAAATATACACATAACCCAAACCAAACTTCAACCAAAATCAAAACTAAAAAACTAGAAATTTAACAACAAATATATATATATACAAATATTGCTACAAAATAGAAATGAGAGCTAGAGAGACTTACCTTGCTTTGGGTAGGGTTTGTGGTTTTGGGTAGTATTTTTATGTTTCAAATTTTGGAAAAGAAATGGTGGGTTTTGAGTAAAGAAGAAGAGAGGAGGAGGGGAAGTGGTTAAGGAAGAGGGAGAGGGAGAGAAAATGTGGGTGAGAGACAAAACATCTGAAGTAAAGAAGTGAGAGACCAAAAATGAGAGGTCAAAGTGGTGGGAAAGTGAAAAAAATAAGTGGGAAGTCTGAAAATTTTTAAGTGGTGCGAAGGACCTATCCCAGTGCTTTTGGAGAGACCTATCCCAGCGCTTTTGGAAACGCTGGAATAGGGGGCCCTATTCCAATGCTTTCAAAAGCGCTGGGACAAGTCTATCCCCATAAGGAAATGAGTGATCCTATCCCAGCGCTTTTGGAAGCGCTGGAATAGGGTCCACCTATTCCAACGCTTTCAAAAGCGCTGGGACAGGTCTCTCTATTCCCTTATGGAGAGAGGCCTATCCCAGTGCTTTTGGAAGCGTTGGAATAGGTGGACCCTATTCCAGCACTTTTAAAAGCGTCGGGATAGGTCTTTCCATTAGCATTTTCTTGACTAATAGTAATATAAATAGTTCAAATTATAAATAGTAATATTTAATATTTTCTTGATTAATAAGATTGAATATAATACTTCAAATTAATAAAATATAATTTTACAGTACAAATTAATAAAATAAATTATATTAATTAATAAAAATATTTTCTAATAATTCAATTTAACAAAATTTAATTTAATTTAATACTTAATACTAATTTAATATATTTTAATTTAATACTTCAAACTAATTTAATATATTTTAATTTAATACTTCAAATTAATAAAATATAATTCCTCACTAAAAATTAGTAAAATATAATGTAATAGCTAAAAAAAAATGTAAGATGAGACTCAAGAACCAACAAAATTAAAATATAATTTAATATTTTAATTTGGTTGGGTATATAAAACCCATTTACCCATTAAACCCCATTTAACTAATTGCTTCTAACCCAAACCCAACCCAACCCTATTATTATGGGTAAACTCTAACCCACCCAATTACCTAATTATCAAATTACCAAAATGCCC
This sequence comes from Lithocarpus polystachyus, assembly GCA_033629205.1. NCBI lineage: Eukaryota > Viridiplantae > Streptophyta > Magnoliopsida > Fagales > Fagaceae > Lithocarpus > Lithocarpus polystachyus. Next base: position 63,751,570 of record CM066164.1, on the reverse strand, counting down.
CTAAAGTGTAAATGACCAAAGTACTCTAAAATCTTCAAAAATGACCAAAATACTCCAAAACCTCAAAATTACCAAAATAACCACAAAACCTACAAAATAACCAAAATACCCCCGAAACCCAAAAAATGACCAAAATGCCCTTGAAACCTAAAAATGACCAAAATACCCCCTGAAACATAAAAAATGACAAAAATACCCATGAAACCCAAAAAATGACCAAAATACCTATGAAACCAAAAAATGACCATACCCATGAAACCTAAAAAATGACCAAAATACCTATTAAACCAAAAAATGACCAAAATACCCCCGAAACATAAAAAATGACGAAAATATCCATGAAACCCAGAAAACGACCAAAATATCTCTGAAACAAAAAAATGACCAAAATACCCCCAAAACCTAAAAAATTACCAAAATACATTCGAAACCTAAAAAATGGCCAAAATAACCTCGAAGCCTAAAAATTAACCAAAATAATCCTGAAACGAAAAAATGACCAAAATACCTTTGAAACCTTAAAAATGGCCAAAAAAAACCCGAAGCCTGAAAATTGACCAAAATAACCTAGAAACCTAAAAATGATCGAAATACCCCCGAAATCTTAAAAATGGCCAAAATAACCCAGAAGCCTGAAAATTGACCAAAATAACCTAGAAACCTAAAAATGATTGAAATATCCTCAAAACCTAAAAAATGATCAAAGTTCCCTGAAACTGAAACCTAAAAAATGACCAAAGTCCCTGAAACCTATATATATGACCAAAATAACCCTAAACTTTAAAATGACCAAAATATTCTCGAAACCTAAAAAACGACCAAAATACCCCGAAACTTATAAAATGACGAAAATGCCCCTTAAACCTATAAGTCGATAAAAATACACCCTAAACCTAAAAAATTACCAAAATCCCCCCTAAAACTAAGAAATCACCAAAATACTCCCTAAACATAACAAATGACCAAAATACCCCCTATACCCCTATTTTAGTAATTTTAAAGGTTTTGGGTGTATTTTGTTCATCTTATAGGTTGGTCATTTTAGATATTTTGAGGGGTATTTTGGTCGTTTCATAGGTTTAGAAGTATTTTGGTCGTTTTAGGGGTTTCAGGGTATTTTTGGTAATTTTAGAGGTTTCAGGTTGTTTGTGACCATTTTTGAGGTTTTGGGTATGTTTGGGTCATTTCAAAGGTTTAGGGGTATTTTTGTCACTTTATAAGTTTGATGGTATTTTAATCATTTTTTAGATTTTAGGGGTATTCTGGAAATTTTTTAGGTTTAGGGAGGTATTTTGGTCATTTTTAGGTTTCGGGATTATTTTCGTCAATTTTTAGGGTTCGGGATTATTTTGGTCATTTTTTAGGTTCCGGGGGGTATTTTGGTCATTTTTAGGTTTCAATGTTGTTTTGATCAATTTTTAGGCTTCAGGGTTATTTTGGCAATTTTTTAGGTTTTGATGGTATTTTGGTCATTTTTTAGGTTTCGGGGATATTTTGGTCATTTTATGGACTTCAAGGGTATTTTGGTAATTTTTCGATTTTGAGGGTATTTTGGTCCTTTTTTTTGTTTCAATGGGTATTTCAGTCATTTTTTATGTTTTAGGAGTATTTTGGTAATTTTTAGGTTTTGGAGATATTTTGGTCATTTTTTGGATTTCGTGGGATATTTTGGTCATTTTTTGGGTTTTGGGGGTATTTTTTGGACAAATGGATTTGAGTTGATTTTGCCACCGCTAATGATATTCAAGTAATCAAGGGGTTTTCCACCTTTTTTATGCATCGGGGGGGGGGGGGTGCTTTTGTCATTTTCTAGCTTTTAGGATTCATTTCGATGTTTTGGGGATATTGCGGTCATTTTTTATGTTTCGGGGGTGTATTAGTCCTTTTTTGGGTGTCAGGTGTGTTTTGGACATTTTTTTTTCTTTCTAGGGGCGTTTTGGTCATTTATTAGACTTATAGGGGTATTTTGTTCTTATTTAAGTAATCGAGGGCATTTTGGCTAGTTTTAGACACAAGGGGTACTCCGCTCATTTTTGATGCCTTAGGGAGTGCTTAGGTCATTTTTGATGTTTTGGGGGTATTTCAGTCCTTTATTAGGTTCGGGGGTATATTGGTCTTTTTCTAGGTATCGGGGTGTTTTTCCTCTTTTTCGATGTTTTTGCTCCCTATACAAATATAAGTACTTGGGGGGTGTGTAGGGCAAGCGCCGAGGTTTAAGTCCCTAGTAGGAAGTTTCATACACATATAAACTTAGATTAGACTAAAGTAGAAATTCTATCTTATGTAAAAAAAAAAAAAAAACAAATCCCTATAGGTGACCTATCCCAGCGCTTTTAGAAGCGCTGGGATAGGTCTTCCTCCGTAAGGGAATGGAGGGACCTATCCCAGGGCTTTTAAAAGCGCTGGAAAAGGTGGACCTTATTCCAGCGCTTTCAAAAGCGCTAGGACAAGTCCTTCCATTCCCTTACGGAGAAAGATCTATCCCAGTGCTTTTTGGAGCGCTAGAATAGGTTGATCCTATTCCAGCGCTTCCAAAAGTGCTGGGATAGGCCTCTCTTCATAAGGGAATGGAGAGATCTATCCCAGCGCTTTTAAAAGCGCTGGAATAGGGTCCACCTATTCCAGCGCTTTCAAAAGCGTTGGGACAAGTCTCTCAATTCCTTATGGAGAAAGACCTATCCCAGTGCTTTTTGAAATGCTGGAATAGGTTGACCCTATTCCAGCGCTTTTAAAAGCGCCAGGATAGGTCTTTCCCACTAATGGAAATCAGTAACCTTATATGCATCCTATTGCAGCGCTTTGTAAAGCGCTGGTTTTGAGAAGAATTTCCTATACCAGCGTTTTCAAAAAGTGCTGGTACAGGCTTATCTATTACGGCGATTTGTAAAAACGCCGGGAAAAAAACGCTGAGACAGGACGATTTTTTTGTAGTAATGGTTCATAACCAGCCACTATAGCTGAGGGTTGAGTTGTACCTATCAATAATATAATTTAAATCTTGATTTAGATAAGAAAAAAAATAAGAAAAAGAAAGCACCTATATGTTTTTCTGAAATCAAGCCTACATTTTCCATTTAACCCATATATTGTTTTAAGTTAAAAAAAAGGATCTATTTTAAACAATACACTAAGTAATTTTAGTATTTTACCAACATCTTATATTACAAATTAATTTATATTCCAGAAAATTCGAGATCATCCTTTTTTTCCATTATTTGTTCACTCCAGAATTATTACCCTTGTGACCAAATACGGCATCATCCACTATATAAAATTAGCCAAATATTATGATGACCACACTCTTAATTTCTGTGGACAAGGGACATCTTAATAATCATCAACATGATTTATAATACCTTATAGAAAACTAGAAAAATACCTTTAAAGTTCTTCTAATTAATATAACAATATGACTCGTGACGAGTAGCATATAAATGGTCGACCATTACTTGCAAACTGTTACTAACAGTGACGAGTAAGGGTATGGACAAGCGTATGTGCATTAACTTCAAGCAGCAATCAATGACTGAGCAATGAATAGCACAAAACCGTTACCATCGTCCAATAATGCAGAATTAAGGACCGGTTACGAACAGAAAATGTTGGAGTTAATTCGCAATCATTAAGCATTGATTACCCAACTACAACATAACGGTATACTGAGTATTAACTCAGCCTGAGGCTATATAAAGCCCAGCAAAATAGGTAAAAGGACATAAACACACAACTAATATAAAAATTACATTATCGCCAGAGAGAATAAGCTAACTTAAGCATCGGAGGGTCCTTGGCAGGCCCTAAATTAGTGCCCTTATTTATTGAGTGATTTTCGTAACACAAGTTTTACAAGTCATCCATCATACTGACGAGGAGCATACTGACGAGGCAAATTCCTGCTTCATCAGTTTGGCACTGTCTGTGGATAATCGATTGAGTTGCTATTCACTTAGGCAAGTCATCGTATCTCTACCAACAAAGTTCCTCAAGACACATGGACACTTCCACTTCATCACCTCCTATGGACCCAACCGTAATGGCCCAACAGATTCAAGCACTCACTGCTAATGTGCAAGAATTGATGAAACATAATGAAGAATTAAAGTGGAGGGCATGCCCTGGGACTTTGACTATGTTGCAGTCTTGACACAATCGCAATGACAATGATAATGAGGCCCATAGTCCAGAGAATAGTAGAAGGGATACTTCAGAACATACCGCGTAGTCAACTCGTGGTAGTGACCAAATGATGAAAAACATGAGAAAGGAGTTGGACGAGGTCAAGAACGCCATGAGGGAAAGACAACAATAAACCTGGATGGCATGATCAAGAGGACTAACTCACCTTTCACAGCTAGTGTTCTGGAGTGCCCCTTCCCTCCGAAATTTTGTCTCCCTCAGCTGGAGGTCTACGATGGCACTAAAGACCCTCTGGACCACATATGAGCATTCAAAACAATTATGAGTCTCTAGTAGACCCCAAATGAAGTTATTTGCATGACATTCCCAGCAACCCTTAGGGGAGCAGCACGAGTATGGTTTAGTAAACTGCCCGCAGCGTCCATTGCAAACTTTGACCAGCTAAGTGACTCCTTCGCTAGTCACTTCAACGCCATAAGAGGCCCACTTCCTATCTGCTAACTGTGAAACAACAGGAAGGAGAGACCTTGAGGTAATATATGAAGCGATTCAACAAAGCAATCCTAGAAATTGATGAGGCTGACAAGCAGGTAATAATGATGACCTTCCAGGCCGAGCTGATCAACCCTGACCTCGTTTTCTCCTTAGGGAAAACTCCTCCAACCTCGATGACGGATCTGCTGTTTAAAGCGCAAAAATGCATGAATGGGGAAGAAGCGTTAACGGCAAAGGGACTAATGGGCAAACAAAAGAAAGACGAAGGTGCAAAGTCCCAAAGCAAAAAGAAGGAATGCAAAGATAATCTTACGGAAGCTAAGACTAGCAAAAGTAGTCTGGAGGCATCATCAAAGAAGAAGCTGAATTTCACCCCATTGATAATGCCTGTAGACAAGATTCTCATGTAGATAAAGGATGACCCTACCTTGAAATGGCCTAAGCCATTAAGCTCGTCCTTAAAGCGAAGAGATCCGAAGAAGTACTGTCGCTTCCATAAGGACCATGGTCATTATACAGATGAATGCAGGGATTTGAAAGAACAGATAGAAGAGTTGATCTAAAGGGGGAAGCTCCAAAAGTTTGTTAAGAAAGACTATCAAGCTCACCAACGAGCAGAGGAAAAACCTACTGACGAGCAAAGAGAGGAAGATCAGGACAATCTCAAACCCATCGTAGGAGAGATAACGACAATCAATGGAGGACCAGTTGTTGGAGGATCATACAAGTCCCTGAAGAAGGTAGTGTAGAGGTAGGAGAATAGTGTCCATGTCAACCACCTAATGGCAAAACATCGTTGTACTGGGAATGACGACATTGCCTTCTCCGAGCAAGATGTGAAGGGGATCAGGTAGCCCCATGATGACCCCTTAGTCATTATGCTAGCCATTGAGCGGTTCAACACTTGAAAAGTGTTGGTGGACAATGGGAGCTTAGCAGATGTAATGTATATGACGGCTCTCCAGCAAATGAAGTTGGATCCAATACGCCTCAAGCCTTTCGGATCTCCATTAGTTAGCTTCAGCGGAGACCGTGTTTTTCCAAAGGGCATCATTTCATTACAGGTTACAGCAGGGACTTACCCTGCTCAAGTGACGTGGATGGTATACTTCTTGATTGTTGACTACGCTTTGTCTTCCAATGTGATTCTTGGGCGACCAACCCTTAATCGCCTTAAGGCAGTAACCTCCATATATTTCCTGAAAGTGAAATTCCCGACCCCCTATGGAGCTGGAGAAATCATAGGGGACCAACTTTTGGCCCGGGAATGTTACCAGGCGAAGCTGGCATCTAGGGAAAATCACACTTGGATGGTAAAAGAAGAACCACCCAAACCCATGGAGGAGGCGGAAAATGTAGTTCTAGTAGAAGAAGACCCATCTAAAACCACCAAGGTAGGAAAGGAGCTTCAATAGATTTTGAAGGACGAACTGGTGAAGTTTTTGAAAAAAATTTGGATGTCTTTGCATGGAGCCATGAGTACATGTCAGGGATGGACAGACGAGTGATAGAGCACAATCTTAATGTGGACCCAACAAAGAAGCCCATTCAGCAGAAGCGACGAGTATTTGCTCTAAAGCGAAATAAAGCAATCATGGAAGAGGTGGAAAAGCTTTTAACCGCTGGATTCATTAGGGAAGTCTACTATCCAAGATGGCTTGCAAACGTTGTTATAGTAAAGAAGTCCAATGGAAAATGGAGAATATGTGTGGACTTCACTAATTTGAACAATGCATGTCCCAAAGACAGTTCTCCCCTTCCCAGAATTGACCAGCTTGTTGATTCAATGGCTGGCCATGAACTACTAACCTTCATGGATGCCTTTTCAGGTTACAACCAAATCTTAATGACGAAAGAAGATTAGGAGAAAACTGCGTTCGTCACTAGCCAGGGCTTATATTGCTACAAAGTCATGCCATTCGGACTAAAGAACGCAGGAGCCACCTATCAAAGATTGGTGAATTATATGTTCAGTAAGCAGATAGGTAGGAATATGGAAGTCTATGTAGACGATATGCTCATAAAATGCAGGGAAACTAAAACCTATCTTGCAGACCTTTAAGAGGCGTTCGATACTTTGAGAAGGTATAAGATGAAGCTTAACCCTGCAAAGTGCCTTTTTGGAATCTCATTAGGAAAATTCCTAGGCTTCATGGTATCTCAATGAGGAATTAAGGAAAACCCAGAGAAAGTTAAAGCCATACTTGCCATGATTTCTCCTAAGACAGTCAAGAAGGTGCAAAGACTGACGGGGTGAGTAGCAGTATTAAACAAGTTTGTCTTGAAAGCCACTGACAAGTGTCTTCCCTTCTTTAAAGTTCTTAAATAGGCTTTTCAGTGGATGGATGAGTGTGAGGCAGCCTTCCAGAGCCTTATGGAGTTTCTGGCCAACCCTCCATTACTAAGCCCGTTAGTAAAAGGAGAAGATCTGTTTTTATACCTGGTTGTATCACCAACAGTCGTCAGTTCCGCTTTGATTCGCGAGGAATCCAGGATATAAAGGCCAATGTATTACACTAGTCAGGCTTTTTAGGGTGCCGAAGCAAAGTATCCACCCATGGAGAAGATGGCTTTCTCATTAATTATGGCTTCGAGAAAGCTTTGTCCATACTTCCAGGCTCATACCATTGTAGTTATGATAGACCAACCAATCCGAAAAGTAATGAGCAAACTAGATGCTGCAAGTTGTATGGTTCAGTGGACAGTTGAGCTAAGCCAATTTAACATTGAATACAGGCCCTAAACAACAATCGAAGTGCAAGCTTTAGCAGATTTCATTGTAGAATTCACTCTTCTAGGCCCTGATCAGGAAGCAGAGTATTGGACAGCTTGCTCAGATGGATCGTCTATAATAGGACTTGGAGGTGTCAGTGTCATAATGACGTTACCAGAGAATGATGTCCTTAAATATGGGGTTCAACTCCAGTTTCCAGCAGCAAACAAGAAAGCAGAGTATGAAGCAGTCCTTGCCAGCTTAAGGGTTGCAAGAGCCTTGGGAGTCAAAATTTGAAATTGAGGTCTGATTCTAAGCTGATTGTTGGGCAAATAACCAACGAATATGAAGCAAAGAAGGAAAGAATGAAGAAATACCTACAGTTGACGAGCCAGCTCATTGACGAATTTGTTGACGTTAAACTCAAGCTAATCCCAAGGGAAGAGAACTCAGTTATTGACAAGATTGTTAGACTTGCCTCAACCGAAGATGCTCTATCAAGAGAAGGCTTGCCCATGGAGGTTCAGACAATCCCCATTATTGATGGACTGCAAACCCTTTCAATCTAGCAACAAAGTAACTGGATGGAACCAATCATATCCTACATCAAAGACGGCCAACTCCCATTTGACTCATCAGAGGCAAAGAAGGTTAGAGTCTGAGCAGCAAGGTTCACTATTTTGAACAAAGAGCTTTACAAAAGAGGATTCTCGATGCTATACCTAAAGTGCTTGACCCCTGATGAAGCGACATATGTGTTATAAGAAATACACGAAGGTGTCCGTGGTAACCATTCCAAACCTTGATCACTGGTGGGAAAGATGATTAGGGCAAGCTACTTTTGGCCAACTATGTAAAAGGATGCAGCTGAACTTATGAAGAAATGTGATAACTGTCAGCGGTTCGGCAATATGCAGCATATACCTGGGGAATTACTGACGAACATGTTAGGACATATGTGTTTCACTTGTTAGGAACATATGTCATTATTTTATGTAATTAGCTAATCCTTAGACAAAACACACTTTACTAGTATTTGGGTAGATCTAGGATATTTTTAATACTTCAAGAAACAAGATTTCAAGATCAAGTGTTAAAGCCATGCAAGTCTGTCCAAGAAACAAGCTGAAGAAATGCCTATCACTAAAGTTCGATAGCTAGCTTGACAGCTAGCATCTATCGAGCTTAAGAAGCTGTTCCAGCCCCATGGCTCGACAGCTGCTATCTGTCGAGGTTTAAGAAAAACAGAATTTCTGATCTGTTTTCTTCTAATTTGTGAATATGTCTTTGGGCCTTCTTTTCTCATAACCCTAGATATATAAAAGTTATTTTAAGGGTCGTCAAAGTGGACGCAAATTGCACAAGTGTTGAGCAAAGTTTGTTTAAGCAAATTGTGCCCGGAGACAAAATTGCCCTAGTTTATCTTTCTTATGAAGAAGTTGCTGTGTTTGTACACCGTAGGGTTTTGTGACCAAAAATCTTTTGGATCTTCATCGTGTGATAAACTGAAGAACTTTGCAGCCAACAACCTTTTCTAGTTGGTGAATTAAGTTGCGTATTGGGATCCGCACAATTGGTTTGTCAGGTACTGGGAGTTGTGCAATACAAGGAGAGATTGTCACTACAGAACAGGTCCAATTAGGTATTGGGGTAAGTGTTCAACTGTAGGTTGGTATAAGGTACTGAGATTCCTTTACTTGTAACCACTTGTTGTGATAATAGTGGATTCTCGGGAGTGGTAGACTAAAAATCACTCGGTGGAGATTTTGCCGTGTTGGTTTTCCTTATTCGTAAACAATTCATCGTGTCATTTATTTTCTGCTGCATACTTAGTTTAATTGGTGATTTTTTTGTGCTACCACGCGTTTGCATGTTAATTAATTAATAAACTTGACTAATTAATCAATTAATTCATCACAAGGGGTCAATACGTTTTTGGCCTATCAGAACATCTCTTCACTCTGGCCATTTTCTACATGGGGAATAGACATCGTCGGACCACCCCCTTTGAGTTTCTGCTCGTAGCCATTGACTACTTCACCAAATGGGTCGAAGTAGAACCACTAGCAGTAATCACTGAAGATAAGATACAGACCTTCATTTGGAAGAACATCGTCTGTAGGTTTGGGATCCCTAGGACGATCATATCGAATAATGGTCGTCAGTTTGATAATAAAAAATTCAAGGAGTTTTGCGTAGAGTTAGGGATACAAAATCACTATTCGTCACTGGGCCATCCACAAGCTAATGGGCAAACAGAAGTGTACTTTGTTTAAACTCATCATAGCATGACTTGAAGGAGCAAAGGGTGCATGGCCTAAAGAGTTGCCTGGGGCATTATGGGCTTACAGGACAACAGCGAGAACACCAACAGGAGAGACTCCATTCAAGTTGGCCTTCAACATTGAAGCAATTATCCCAGCCGAGATAGGAGTCTCTAGTCTTAGGCAGGCTCATTATGCAAAGGTACAAACAATGATGAACTGAGGCTTAGCGTGGATTGTTTGGCTAAAGTCAGAGATAAGGCAGCCATATGAGTGGCTCGGTACCAACAAAAAATGCAGAAGTGCTATAATAAAAGGGTAAAACTCAGAAGGTTCAACCCCGATGACATGGTGCTGCGAAAAGTCTTTGAAGCTACTAGGGATCTAGCGTAATGGAAGTTAGGGCCTACTTGGGAAGGCCCATACAAGGTCGTCCGTTACTTTAGACGAGGAGGCTATTATTTGAAGGATTTGGAAGGCAATCTACTTCCTCGTCCTTGGAACATGGAACATCTCAAGAAGTACTATAAATTAAAGCTATTGTTTGGTCTAATAAGCTCTATTTGCAAGAGCACCTCGCCTGATGACACATTAGATAAGCGAGATTTAATTGTTTTTTCTAAGTATTTCTTTTCCTTCAAGTATTTTGTTAAAACTATTTTTAGTTTGTTGTTTCCTTGTAATTCCCTCATATATGAGGAATGCATGAAATAATAAGGCTTGTTTAGCCATCCTTTTTTTTCAATAAAGTTTGAAAGAGTTTCAAAACCAAGTTTAATGATGAAAAGGAAGTATCTGAAATCTAGCAACAAGTTTAAATCACAAACATAATAAGAACACGAATGGTAAAAGCTCAAATGACGACTGAAAATCATAAGTGTGGTAAAAACTCAAAAAATGAGTTAAAATCACAAAATATGGTAAAAACTCAAAATGACGAGTTAAAATCATAAATGTGGTAAAAAATTAAAAGATAAGTTAAAATTACAAGCTAAAATCACGAATGTGGTATAAACTCATAAGATGAGTTAAAATCACAGCATATAGTAAATACTCAAAATGACGAGTTGAAAATCATAGATATGGTAATGACTCTAACAATGAGCTGAAATCATAGAACATGGTGAAAACTCAAATCACGAGTTAAATTATTAAGTAGGGTAATGAAAGAGCAAGCATGAATCATAAGAACTTCAAAGTTCAAAACAAGATAAATGCGTTGTTTCTAAAATAAAAGCCTCAAAACAGGAGACACCCATTGTTTCTCAAACAAAAGCCTAAAATCAGGAGGCACCCATCGTTTCTCAAACAAAAGCCTCAAAACAAGAGGCACCCATCGTTTCTAAATTTAAAGCCTCGAAACAGGAGGCATCCATTGTCTTTAAAATGGAACAAAAAAAGAAGAAGAAGATTACTTAAGTTTTTACTTCAAGGAGCACTGACAATCTCCTCAACATGGCCCGCCTCTGTCTGAGCCTCATCATTAGCTCCTTCTGTAGCAACACCTTTTCCTTCAACAACCACGGTAGCTTCAGCAATGGTTTCACCTTCCTTCTCATTAGCCTCGTTAGCAAGGATCTCATTATCAATAGCTTCAAAGTCCAAATTGGCAAATAGCTACGTGGCTATGGTGCTTCATCATTCACTGATGAAGGATCTCGAAGCCCTTGAAGTACTGCTCAAACTGCATGTCAGAGAAGCGATCAGACTCCAAAACCTGGCAATCACCTTCTCACGTTCCTCGTCTGTTCCCAGGAAAGCAGCTTGAACTTCCTCGTCTTTTTGAATGACGAGCTTTTTCTCAACCTTCAGTGCTTCCTTCAGTTCTTTCACCTTCTCCTTGCCCTTGGTCGATTAGTCCATAGCTTCGATCAGATCCTTCCTCAACTTTGAGCTTTCGGCCTCACCAGAATCAACCTTGGAGTTGGCCATTACTACCTTCTCCTCACTATTCACGTAGTCTATCATCAAGCGAAAGGACTCACTAAGAACCTGAGAGAAATAAAAAAAAAAGGTTAGTAATTTTTAATAGGTGCAACCACTTAATGTGTAATGAAGAAACGTTGAGTAAAATACCTAAACTAGTTTGTGAATATGGCTGCTAACCAGTTCGTGAGAAGGGATGGATGAGAGACCCTTAAGCTTGTCGTCAATGATAACATTATGAGCTCTTCCAAGGGTAGTAGCAGGGTCATCCTAGACACTCTTACCAACCTTGGCCTTCCCTTTAGAGCATGTGGTCAGAGGACTGAAGGTCATCATCTCGAGAGAAGGCGTAGGAGAAGAAGAAGTACCAAAAAGTGATTGGAGGGCAGGAGTCTCGTCCTTCCCTTCATCTAGCCTGCATTTCTTTGATCCAGGGGTAATGTGAGATAGGGGTTCATTCTTTAAGCTCTTAACATGGGCATACTTGTCTTTGCTGTACCTAGTAGCCATTTCTGCAAGAAAAAGGTTAGTAAGGTGAAAACCTATAAGGCCAGACAAGAAAAGACGAGGGATTAAAAATCTACTCTTCTCTTTTTGGGCAATTTTCCTCAGAATGTATACAGAAGGCTTGGGTCCAAGACAGCACTCATATAGAGGACGAGGATCAACCAGCTTGTCAAAATCGTCAATTGTGAGGGCAAACTCAAGGGCAGCCTTAATTCTGCAAAAAAGAGAAAAAGAAAAAAGAAAAGAAAAAGAGAGAGATCAGAAGAGCAGTAAACTTAAAACAATCTGTTTAATAAAGAGGAAAAGAGAGACACACAAAGAGAAGGGATTTCCCATTTCCGAAGCAAATACTGGACCTCACCCCACAGGTCGTCAAACATGATTTCTATCCAGATCCAGAAATGAAGAAATATCGTGACTTCTTGTCACGAAAGGAAGTAGGGAAGCTATGGACGATTCTAGACTCCCTATTCCAAGGCAGAAGTTCAAAATACGTATAATGTGTGGAAGGCTTCAAACGGTACAGATAAAGAAATTCATTCAGGGATTACATGTCCCCATCATGGACAGACACCCAGATCGACATACAACCAATGATCGTCCTCCCTGCGTTAGGGACAAGCTGACCAGGTGCAACATTTAGAGCAGAAAGGAGTTGCATAATAAAGGGATGAACTAGAAAACGAAGACCACATGAGAAAGTAGCTTCGTAAAAACTCATCTTGCCATAGGCAAAGGTTCATGCTTTGTCATTAGGACAAGGTAATCTTATAGCTACCCCCTTAGGGAATTGAAACCTCTTACGAATAGATTTCAAATGTCTTGACTCTAAAAGGCAAGATTTAGAGAGAGCACGAAAGGGGATTGAAGATGAAGGAACTTTAGAAGAAGATGGGGGGTTTTGAAGAAGAGGAGGGTTTTGAAGATAATGAAGGTTTTGACACTACGATTTCAAAATCTTTATCAGAAGACTCACCACTTGATGACAAACCAGTTTCTAACTCACTGGACCTAACGTCGCTGTCTCTGTACTTTATGGCAATCATCTCTAGATGATGGGCAATTAGAGAACGACGGAGCAAAGGGTAAAGGCTAATCAAATCAGGACTAAAAGCCCCACAGTCTCGAGGTACAAATAAACCTACGTGGGGACGGCGTCCACTAGAGGACTCAAGGAACACTCCTAACCTAGCAAAGAAGAACGAAACAGAGGGAGCTTCCTTCTTAATGAAATAAAAATCAACCATTAAGGGGGGAAAAGGAGTCTTGCCGTACAGAAGGTGCATGAACTCTCTTTTGGTTTCAGACTCCAAGCTTAATGTATAATGAAGACTAAGGACGAGAATATGAGAAGGCTTTTTGATAGAAAAGGGAAATGAATTCAATGCGTGGGAAACTCAAGGAAAACACACACGTGTGGCCAACATAAACATGGAACGTGGCAATCAGCTGATAAAAATGTTGCCTCATAATAAATATGATGGGACGAGGATCTCAGGGCATGTACAAAGTGACCCGCCCAAAACGGACTTTCCATATTCCTTAGCTCGTCCGGATGATAGACAACAAAGGAATAAGGGGGGCAACTGACGAGTAGCATATAAATGGTCGACCATTACTTGCAAACCGTCACTGACAGTGACGAGTAAGGGTATGGATGAGCGTATGTGCATTAACTCTAGGCAGCAATTAATGACTGAGCAATGAATATCACAAAATTGTTACCATCGTCCAATAATGCAAAATTAAGGACCGGCTACAAACAAAAAACGTTGGAGTTAATTCGCAATCATTAAGCATTGATTACTAAGCTGCAACATAACGGTATACTGAGTATTAACTCAGCCTAAGGCTATATAAAGCCCAGAAAAACAGGTAAAAGGACATAAACACACAACTAATATACAAATTACAATTTCTCCAGAGAGAATAAGCTAGCTTAAGCATTGGAAGGTCCTCGGATGGCGTTAAACCGGTGCCCTTATCTATTGACTGCTTTCCATGACATAGGTTTTACAGGTCATCCATCACACTGATGAGGAGCATACTGATGAGGCAAATTCCTGCTTCATCAACTTGTAATTTTTTGTTTTTCTTAATTAATAGGAACTCCAAGTTTTGTTCGAAGGGTTGAGCTTTTTTCTTGGATTTACATTTGAGAGGGATGTCTCATACATAGATTTTCTGAATAGAGTCCAAAGTGGAGAGCAAAAGCTTCAGTCATAAGGACTATGAGATGTTCCTCATATCTCAGATTTTAATTTCATAGTTTTCAAGGGCATTTTTATTAAACGGAACATTACCACCGGAGTTGTCCATCTTTACACTATGAATAGGAACAAATAAGCCTTTTTTTTTTTTTTTGAAAATAGGCTTTTTTTTTTCTTTGATTGACTAATACAATAGAATTTTAATCTAGGGCTCTATGATGATTACTTTTTATTATTCGGTCAAGATACCAATTAGTATTTTGAATAAGTTGGATTCGAATTCCAAATTTAAATGGTCGACCATTACTTGCAAACCGTCACTGACAGTAATGAGCAAGGGTATGGACAAGCGTATGTGCATTAACTCCAGGCAGCAATCACTGACTGAGCAATGAATAGCACAAAATTGTTACCATCGTCCAATAATGCAGAATTAAGGACCGGCTACGAACAGAAAACGTTGGAGTTAATTTGCAATCATTAAGCATTGATTACTTAGCTGCAACATAACGGTATACTAAGTATTAACTCAGCCTAAGGCTATATAGAGCCCAGAAAAACAGGTAAAAGGACATAAACACACAACTAATATACAAATTACAATTTCTCCAGAGAGAATAAGCTAACTTAAGCATCGGAGGGTCCTTGGTTGGCCCCAAACCGGTGCCCTTATCTATTGAGTGCTTTCTGTGACACAGGTTTTACAAGTCGTCCATCATACAGACGAGGCAAATTCCTGCTTCATCAACTTGTAATGTTTTTTTTTTCTTAATTAATAGGGACTCCAAGTTTTGTTCGAAGGGTTGAGCTTTTTTCCTAGATTTACATTTGACAGGGATGTCTCATACATAGGTTTTTTGAATATAGTCCAAAGTGGAGAGCAAAAGCTTTAGTCACAAGGACTATGGGATGTTCCTCATATCTTAGATTTTAATTTCATAGTTTTCAAGGACATTTTTATTAAACGGAACATTACCACCGGAGTTGTCCATCTTTACACTATGAACAGGAACAAATAAGGTTTTTTTTTTGTTTGAAATAGGCTTTTTTTTTTTTTTTTTGATTGATTGACTAATACAATAGAATTTTAATCTAGGGCCCTATGATGATTACTTTTTATTATCCGGTCAAACTATCAATTAGTTTTTTGCATAAGTTGGATTCGAATTCCAAATTTTTTATTCAATAGCAAAAGACTTTATTTGTTAAACAACTAACCAAAGCTCACAACCTCATATTATATATGCACAAGGAAAAAACTCGGATTAAACATGCACAAGGAAAATACTTGGATACAAATTTTAGGTGTTGTACTTTCAGTTTCCAATTAATTTCAATCATGTAACCTATTAATCAATGCAGTAAAACCATGTGATTTATTGGCTTAAAGGCCAGTGCACTTCTAGCTAGAATTTAATTGGGAACCTAAAGAATAACAATTGTGGAATTATACTTGGGGTTCAAGTATTAGTCCAATTGTAATTGTTCGAATTAGTTCTCCCTCTTCTCCACTATTTACCTATTAAAAGAAAATTTTAAGGAAAAAAAAAAAAGCCAAGTAACGATGCTTAACTTTTACCTTTATGTACACACATAAATGCACACAAACACATTTTGATATATTGCAATCTGAATTAATTATTGAAAATTAAATTATAGGTGGGATGACAGGATGTCTATGGTTATACCTCACTACAAAAAAGATTGTTATTTGCAATGGCCAGAGTTTGTCACAACAACACAAAAAGCCGTCCTAGATTAGTGGAGATGTCTTCTACTCCACAAGCCTGCTGAAAATTTTTTCTACACCATAGACTTTTTACATGGAAGTGGGTTCAATGAGACGTTTTTGAGTGTAATAGGTCTTCAGTTTTCTATCAAGGAATTTTCAGACCTATTGCGGCGCTTCCAAACCACTGTAATAGGTACTTTTTGAGTAATTACCTATTGTGGCGGTTTAATAGCAACGTAATAGTCCCTATATAAAAGAACACTGTTAATTTCATAGAAAATAAGACCTACCCGCGAGAAAATGGGTGTTTAAGTGTTGGGTAGTCCATGCTTTATAAGTGGCGTAAGTAGGAATTGGGAGATTGAATTGTAAAACAGACATGGATTAAGCCCTATCTTTTTTTTTTTTTTTTTTTTTGATAAGTAAGATGAGGATTACTTATCAAAAACTTATTTGATATTAAAGATAGGTGAAGATAGACCTTTGCAGACTATAAAAGTCGTTCCAAATTCCAATTCCCCTCCTTTCCAATAAGGAGGATTCCTAAGCATGGTCATTCTCTAAGAATCTGTTTGGTTGGAGGGTTGGAAAAGTGGAAAGATAGAAAATTGTGAGATGATGGAAAAATAGAAAGATAGAAAAGATTTTAATTTCCCTCATTTTTTTTTTTTTTTTGGTTGGGAGTAGAAAAATGGAGGGATGGAAAAAATGAATTTATATAAATTTACACATATACCTTTATTAAAAAATGATGCCCAATTAAAACTAAAAAAGTAATAAACAACCAAAAAAAAAAATCAATGACCTAAATTTATTAAAAAATAAAAATTATGTCTATAAAAAAAATCACACCTAAAAAAAAAAACAAAAGAAATCAAAAGAAAAAAGAATGGACAACCCTGCCCAAAAAAAAAAGAAAAGAAAAAAAGAGGCAGGCAACACCTGCCCAAAAAAAAGAAAAAAAGAAAAAAAGAAAAAAAAAAAAAAAGGGAGAAGGCAAGTCAACGTCCAGGAGGAAAAAAAAAAGGTTGTGAAGAAAATGAACGTGGATGAAGCTCAAGTGCAATTGCACATGGGCATTTTTGTCTAAAAATAATGCATAATTTCTATATTCAGTTTTCTCTTCATTTTAGAGAGAAAATTTGTTGGTGGGTCTTGGGAGAAAACACCTAAGTCTCACAATTTATTTTCCTTCATTTTCATCCAACCAAATACACTCAAAAAAGTTTTCCTTTTCATTTTCTCTCTAAATTTTCCATCTACTCTATTTCACCCCCAAACAAACACACCCTAAGAATGGTGATTTTACTTGAAATTTGCTTATCTTTTGTCCAAGGGATTAAACCCTATGACGAAACAATCTTGGAGTCATTCTTGGATTTGGAAAGCTTTTATGCTACCTAAGTTCCAGATTTTATCTTGGTTCTGCCTGCATTGCATTATTCCTAGGACGAAAAAATGATTTACTTGATTTGAAAAAAAAAAAAAGATTGTTCTTATCAAGGAAATACTAGGATCAAGGGCTGTCAATCTTAACATTGTTTGCCTCCTATGTAACGAGGAAAGTGAATCAATTGTTCAGGTTTTGAGAGATTGCCAGTTTGCTAAAAATTTCTAGAGTAGCATTGGAATTTTGGAATTCCTTTTGGGATTCAGTTCTCTCGGGAAAACCCCCTTCATTCCTGGTTGAGAAAGGAATGGCACTTGTTCTATCATTCATGCTTAATCTTCTATCCCTTGGTTTATTGTGTTTTTGACAAGCATATGGAGTCTTGGGCCGCATAGAAATGCAGTAATTTTTAGTAACAAATGCCTCAACGCAAGACTTATTAATTCTCAATGTTTAAGTAAAGGCAATATAATCTTTTGCCTAATTACCCTCAGACCGTGCCTCTACAACTAGACTACTGTGCTTTCGAAATGGCAAAAACCATTGGTGAACTGGTTCAAGCTCAAGACCGATGGCACTTTTTTGGGGAGCACAGGTCAGGCTAGTAAGGGAAGGCTTATCCCGAATGAGAAGGGTAACTTGGTGAAGGGATTCTTCAGAGCTATTGGCAAGCTTCTAGTTTGTTGGCATAAGTTTGGGCCTTAGGAGATGGTCTCAATTTGGCTGAGGAGTTAGGAATCGATAATTTAATTGTGGAATTGGATGCTATGGAGATCGTATTAGCTTTAAATAATGTTTCCTATCCTAAACTCTTTTTTGTAGTCTTATAAATGACTACAAAAGTTAGCCCAAACTTTCCATAGCTGTGAAGTGAAGCTAAAGATGGAGCCAGGATTCTAATTGAGAGGACAAAAATATAGAACCTTTTTTTTTTTTTTTTTGAAACTTCAAATTAGTAGCTAATTAGTATTAACAAAATATCAACAAATGAGAAAACATTAGATAATTGTAGCTAAGTAAATAAGAATATAAAAAAGAAAAACAAAGGCAAAATATATATAATAAATAGGCAAAGGGAACTAAACCAAACATCACCTAAGTTCTAAGCTATTAAGTTAAAAAATAATGACTCCAATCCATACACAAACAATTACTAATTATAAATTTATAACTTCTCATCATGAAATTAACTAATTGCATATATGTGCATTGATAATTGAATAGGGTGTCACGGCCTATATGTTGTAGCATTTTGATATATACCTACCAAACTAGAAATAAGAGAAAGCAACCCCACTAGGGCCACTGACCCCACTACGCCATATGCACTAAACTCAATACAAAACACTTAACTTTACTAATGTTGAAGTCAAATATAGAAGTCAAATACAGAATATGATAGAGTGAGAGAATGACCCTAGAAAGTAACCCAAAAGAAAGAGAAAGAGGTTCTTTGAGAGTACCAAATGTAAAATTGTAGATGAGCCTCACCGGCATGGAGTGCAGCTATGGGTGTGGCTTGTGCTGCTGTGTAGCCGAAGCAAAGAGGAGACGAGACTAACATATTTGACCGGTACTAGCCTGGAATTAGAGATTTTGTTTTTAATAGAAGTAAGATATATATGTGATTTGAAGGGCTGAAAAATGGACCAAAGATCAATTTTTTTTGTTGTTGTTTGAGCTTAATTTTGTCGTTTGGGCTGATTTTTTGTTATTGTTTGGGCAAAAATTTCCGTTCTTGTTTGGAAAGTTAATTTTTAGGTTCGAGGGGCTAAGGATTATATGCTGGGGGGCCAAGAAGAATTTTCTTGGCCAAATTCTAAAATCTCAGGTAAATATGTATAGTATTAAAAAAAAAAAAAAAAAAAATCTAGAGGGGCCAAGGTCAATGAATAGCTCCGTCCTTGAGTGAAGCACAACTATCATAAAATCAACAAGTTTGCCGATACTTTAGCTAAGAGAGACTATTCTTTACTTTTAGATTTCATGTTATTTGAAGATCACCTCCTAATGCACTATTTTTATTACTGGTTGATAACTCTTGAGTCTTGTTCAAGTCGTTTTCTAAGAACTTAAATATTTATATATACTGCATTTATTTTAGAAAAAACTACCAAGAAGTTATTTATTTATTTATTATTATTATTTTGAGATAAGAGTTTGGAGGAGTTTTATTTTTTGAAACCAGACTGGGATACCAGACTGAGCATTTATTGAAACAACAAAAAACCCTTAAGGAACATCTGCAAAAACCAAGGGAGCTATATCCCCAGGACAGTCTTCTAGCCAGAATTGTAAATCTAAACCAACACTAGTTCTTTAAGCCAAAGCATTGGCTACACTATTACGAGAGCGATTAACACAACAAAATCTAAACCTACTCAGCTGGGAAGCTTGTTGAAGGATGTCACCAATACGATTTGCGGTGTGGAGGCGCTTTCAGATAAGCTAGGGAGGTGAACAAGGATGTCACCAATAATATGACCATACATGGACTGGTCTGCCGAACCATCTTTTGCTGCTGGAATCACCACAACTGCATCACCTTCAAAGACCACCTCGTGGAGACCGATCTCATTGCAAACTGAACTGCACGTCTACATGCTAGTGCTTACACTTCTGCTACGGACTGAGGAAGACGTATATGCATCGAAAGTGCACCAGTTTGGAGGAGAGTCGATGAGCTTTGTACGCTTCAATTGCCAGCAGAATTGGCCAAGTAAAATTTGAGTTTAAAAGCAAGATATATAACAAAATATTGAGCCATGCTCATGCAATGACTTGGCTACCAATATTAGGTGCTCCTCAGTCCTCTCATATAAGGTCCATCCTTACGTGAGAGAAAGACAAACATCGGATATAAGGAATAAATTTTCCTATTGAGCATCCTTACTGTCAAGCCAATTTGCAAGTCAATATTTATTTATTTTTCAAATATTTGATTTATTCTATATAACTATTGTAGTAACTTTCTAGTGTAGCAAGAACTTCAATGTGTTTTCACTAGTAGAGGCGCCTGCAAAGGGTGAGGCCATCACCAATTGAAATGAGGGACGATTCGATGCGGGGATCAGTTGCTAGAAAGTTGTTCAACTCCATGAAACTTTTTCTGTGATGCTTAATAAATCCCTCCTTGGCATCCTCTTCAGGAGCAGCCACTGATCCAAACCATAAGGTATTATCGTAACCAATTATTCCACCAATCTTAACTAGTTTTAAAAGAAGCTCGTGATAACCGATGTAGTTTTCCTTGTCAGCATCCACAAATGCAAAATCGAATGTCCCTTCTTGTTCCTTCTGCATTTTTAGAAAATCAAGGTCAAGTATGTGCGACATATGTTAAGTTGCCAGAAAAAAACAGCCTAAAAGGAGAGTGAAGCCTAACATATCAAAACTATAATTTATTTCTGCATGTGGATTGTGGAATTTGAAGGCACTGTTGAGGAATTTTGAATATGGTCAATTTCCGCAAGTAGGAATTAAATTAAGACATCATATTCATCAAAATAGAAAATATATACAAATTTTAGCAAGAGAAAATTTTTAATTCTAGATCCACTTTTTATTCTTCCTTTTAGGAACCGGGGAAAAAAAAAACTTTTAATGAAGAGGTTTTCATGTTCTTAGACCCAGTGACAGAGCCCATGTAGAGTTTTTTATTTTTTAAAATAATAATAATAATAATAATAATAATAATAATATTATTATTATTATTATTATTATTATTATTATTATTATTATTATTATTATTATTATTCAGCATTAGCCATATAGTTGTTTTTATTATAAGTAGTAAGTGGCAGAGTTAAGAAATGTTTTTCAAGGAACCGAAAGCTTACATAGTGATTAAGAAAAATTTTGAAGTTAGTAACATATTTAAATTATAATCTATTTTGACAATTCACGGTATAATGACAAAGCAACAAAAACCACAAATTTGTTTAAACTAATTTAACTCCATGTAACTAGCATACAAATGTGGATTAACAAATTCTAAATTAATTTATGTTACTCACTAAATAGTGATCAACCATCAACATATGCCTCTGTTGATGTTATTTTTTCCCATACTAAAACACATGATAATTATGTTGCAAATAACCCTGTTAGACATGCTAGAATGGGATGTACACAGAAAGATCATGTGCTTTTGTTATTAACAACATAAAAGTATTTGCTCCATACTTTTATTACAAACACCTAGAATTACAATTTGCCCCATACTTTTATTATAAGCATCTAGGATTACTATCTTAAGTAAGTACATATACAATTGCATCATTCATTAGGCTAGAAACTTACATTGGCAATCAGATCATTTAAAATTGGCAAGGCTTCTGATTCGATAAAGTTAATCTTATGCTCCACCCCAGCTTTCTGAATAAATGACAATCCAAATTGGTATGCATCCTTATTTGGATCAATAGCTATTATCTACAAAGATGAAAACGTTAATTTAATTTGGCGTTACTATCTAATGATATTTATATCCTCATTAATGTAAAACAGGAGTAACAAAAAATAATAATTGGGTAAATTGCACTAACACCCCCCTAAAGTTTTATGTTGTTTCACTAGGATCCTACAACTATGTTTTTCATCAATTTGATACAGCAACTTTGCCTCTGTACCAAATAGTCTCCTTCTATCAATAATATGTCCATTTGCTAATAGAGAGATCACGTAGCTCTTGCATGAGCCAAAGTTTTTGGTGCCAAATTGTGAAAAAGGAGGGAAACAGTCCAAAAAAACCTTTTAAATGTCCAAATCAGATCTGCTAATGCCCAAATAATATATATTTGGTGAAGAAATGAATACTGTGTGGATAAAGATTCACTAGACCCACGGAGAGAAGTGAGGAAATAAAGGAAGCTAGATCAGTGGAATTTATAAACACCCTATTTTCTAGTGCCATGAACATAGCAGGAAGGCACCAAGCTCCTGTTTTCTAATGTCGTGTGAATTGCACTAAACTCCTATTCTGCTTACGACACTAGAAAACAAGGCCTCTTGTTCCACCTACTTTTTATAGGCTAATTTTTGTTACACATTCATTATAACACTCCCGTATACACATCTTGTGAAATCGTATTTTAAAACATAATTTCAGTTAACATGAAATTGTGTGTCATGCATACACGGTGTCAGGTGTGTAACTATCAGTCTATTACTATTCTTTTTTTTTTTTTTTTTTTTTTTTTAATAAAAGGTAACTTTGGTTATCAAGTAATAGCAACTTGAGTTGTTATTAATATACACATCGTACCAAAATAACCTTGTTGAAGCAATAACAATTCATTTTAAAAAAGGGTAAATTGGTAAAAATTACATGGCATCACAATCATGTCATGAATTAAGTTAGATTACCAAAGGTGTAATTTTAGGAAACAATATTTTCACAACATTTTTTTTTTATAACTACTTATATTACCTATTGTGATTAGAGTAGTATTGTTTTGACATGGGTCCACCACCAACACACTTTTATTATATACCATCCGTGATGGACTATAATAGTAGTTGTGAAAATTATGAATACCATTGTGGATTAAGAAATACACCATTAGTAGTGTTATGAATTCATTTATTTATTTATGAAACACACCAATTCTCATAATCAAATCAACCTCACTAACGAACTGATGTAATTTCCTTTTGTTTTATTTAATGAAATTCTAGTCTTTCTAAAAAAAAAAAAAAAAATCAACCACACCAACAACCCACAAAACCTTCGCAGAGGCCTTTATCAAATCCATCATCAAACTCAAATCAACCAACACCATAGTTTTTTTTTTCTTTGGTAGTATGGGTTGATTTGGTCAGGGGTGTGGAGTTTTCTTTGGTGGTGTCATGAAAAGAAGCAACTTTGGTGGTGATGGGGCCAAGGCGAAGGACATAAAGGGACCAAAGTGCTTGTCCATCTTGGAAAAGGTCTCATGTTGTTTGAGACTAAATTGGTGGAGATGGAAAGGAAAGGTGATATATGTTGCTTATAATGAGCATTTTGGAGGCAACGAGTAGCTGCAGTTTTTGTTGGGGGGGGGGGGGGGGGGGGGGGCGGTGTGGTGTTCTGGGAGAGTACTTGGGAGATAGAGAGATGAAAACAAAGTTTTTGGTTTTTTTAATGGTTTGATAAATTTTAGAAAAATGCTATAGATACAAATTATTTTTAAAAAAAAATTATAAACTACTAACATAGTGAGTGGTTATTGATAAGTGAAAAAGTGATGACATTGGTGGGCTCAAATAAAAGTGATTTAAAATTGGTTACAACAACAATTTGTTAAAATGTTTTAAAATATTTTATATTTATAACGTTAATCTTTCTAAAATATTATTTATTTGGGTGACATGGCAAGATAACTTGGCAAAATGAGTAACGTGGCCACATAGTTAGATGCTTATTTGGTACTTAACCGGTTAGCTCATTAATGTAGATGAACAAAAGAACGATTTTGAAAGTGAAATTAAACTTGGTAGACTAAAATGAAAATTAACTTTATAGACCAAAATGAAAAATATCTCCAAACTTAAGGGCAAAATTAATTGATGAGGAAGAAAAAAATAATTAAGGAGGCCTTAGTGCAATAGCATAAAAATTCAGGGGTATTAGTGTAACTTACCCATAATACGAGAAGATAATATTTTTTGTATGTGAAAAATATGAGCTTTGAAACTTACCTTGCCATCAGCTGGTAGAGCTAGAGCAGTAGTAAGAAGAGAGTAACCAGTAAAGACTCCAAGCTCTAATGCCTTCTTCGCGTTCATAATCTTTAGAAGCATCGAGAGGAATATCCCTTCATCAACAGGCAGGATCATCAAGCTCCTGCCACATTTCAAAAGTAATATTACTATATACAGTAAAGATACGTACACAGCAAATAAATTTGAATTGCTTTTGCTTAGTTCAAAACTTGACGTTAAAGCAATCCTATGGGATATTATGAAACATCCAAAATAACTTTAAAATAGTGTCAGGAAAGAAATTATGAGCAACCACGTGGGATATTGCTTTTCTGTGGCGTCTCTGAGTTCCTTCAATTGCTCATGCTCTCTCTGGAAGCTCTTCTCGTAAACGTACTGCAATATATGAAAGGCATCATTTTTAGAGGAAGTTGTGCTTTACGGAGTTGCAAATTGAAAAGAAATTACAACCTAAGGATCAAAACAAAGTACCATTTCTATAAGTATAGCTACAAATAATGCCGAATAGAATATTTTGGATGCCCCTTGAAAAATAAAAGAAATTAGGACTAATACCTTAAGATGCTATTGGAATATTTATCTACGTGGGTTGAAGAGCATCAGGACCAAAAGTGGCCGGTAGGTAGTTAAAGATTTAAGGGACGTTTGGTTCACTATGATGTGCCTTTAATATGATGCACATTATAATGATGTGACATTAAGATTTTTAGTTTATTTTATTTTTTTAACATTACTATAATTTAAAATTACAAAATATATTACATCATCCTAATCTAATCACCTTCCTAAATAATATAAGTTATATTTTTATATTGAGATTATATTAATGTAAGATTACAATAATGTAATATTACGGTGTAATGTAATATCACTGCAAACCAAATACCTCCTTAAAGGAATCCAAAAACCAAGCACTAGTCTAACATTGGCTATAGAGGAGAGGGAAGGAAAAGAAAAGAAGAGGAGGGAAGAGAAATAAAAATTCCTTATTTGGTTGGCGATAAACTGAGGAAAGGAAAGGGAAATCCAGAAAAGGAGAGAATAAATTCCATGGGAATTGCTATTTTTCTTTCCTTCCCATCACTATTTTTCTTTTCCTTCTATTCTAGCTTGCAATCTGCAAGCCAAACAATATTTTGGAAAACTATTCTCCTTTATTTGCTGTTCTTTTCTTCTCTTTCTCTTTATTTATTTTTTATCCTTCACTCCTCCCCCATTTTTGTCAAACAGAGTATAAAATTATTTATTACAAAAACTTCTTTTTCATAACACATAATTGAAGAATTCAACTATACACATTATTATTATTATTATTATTTTTTTTTTTTTAAAAAAAAAAAAACCTATTATTATCTACGTTTGATTCTCAAAATTGTTGTGGATACCAATAAAGGTAAAATTATTTTTATTTAAACTGAAGTAACGTGCTTAAATCAGTTTACCCTGAAGGAGAAGTATTGCATTATTTATGATACAAATCATAGTTTTAGTTTCAACTAAATAGCTATATATATGAAATTTCCTGTTACGTGTCAATAAATAGCCAGAGTTGGGTATCAAGAATACAATTAATATTTTCTTGATTGTGAAGAAGAAGCTAAAAAATTAAAAAGAACAAAACATTACATAAAAGGAGAAGAAGTTTCCATGGTAGATGTCCAAAGAATAGCCGTTATCAGTGAGTCTTTCAGGAAATTTTTCTTTTATTGAACTAACTTTATAGGCAAATGCTAGACCTGCTTCCGAGGTTTGTTTGTTCTTTCTTCTTCTTTTTATCTTTCAAGCCCGTAAGGGAAGCTCACAATTAAATTTGTGGTCTTCCAGGCCAAATATTTTTATTTTCTTAAATGAAAAATTCTGTGCTATATACGTAACAAGCTCAACAACGTACATTAAGGAGTGAACAAAAAAAAAAAAAAAAAGGCTTGGGGTTTGAGGATGGTTTAGCTAGTTAGTACAGTATAATTTATCGGATGTACTGGGAAACTAACCTTTAGAAGTTCTTCATTTTTGAGGATGCCCTTTTCTGTAGCGGTTCCCATGGCTGAAAAAGTTTTCATGCGTAGTGCTATTTATTCTAAGCAAAGAACAACAACGCCCATCACTGGTATATATATATACTAAACTCAGAATTTACCGGCACCGTTCGAGGCGCTAGGCCATCGTTTTATTCAACCAAATTTTGACCGAGAAATACTATGTTTATAACACTTTCACAACAAATTTTAAGTGACAAGTTATTATAGGTAGAAAAAAAAAAAAGTAATTTCAGTTGTGAGTTCAAATTAGAACCAATAATAACTTACCATCTATAATTTTTTGTAAAAGTATTATGAAAATGTTGTGAATGCAGCACTTCTCATTTTGACTTATACAGTTTCTCAAAAAAAATTTTAAAATTTTTTTTTAACTTGTATTCGCCATACTTATCGGTAATTAGTAAGATAATTTGACATATTCAACCAAACAATAATTGTAGGATCTGCTTGATACAATTTATACGAATATGAATTTTCTCATATTCACAACAAATTTTAAGTGACAAGTTGTTATTAGTAGAAAAAAAAAAAGTAATTTCAGTTGTGAGTTCAAATTAGAACCAATAATAATTTACCATCTATAATTTTTTGTGAAAGTATTGTGAAAATGTTGTGAATGCAACACTTCTCATTTTGACTTGTATAGTTTCTCAAAAAAAAATTTTTTTTTTTTTTTTTTTTACTTGTATTTGCCATACTTATCGGTAATAAGTAAAATAATTTGACATATTCAACCAAACAATAATTGTAGGATCTGCTTGATACAATTTATACGAATTGGATTTTCTCATATTATCAATAATTTAAATATATACAAGCAAAATTAGTAGTATTAATCAATATACTAATTTAAATAGGTACATGATAAAAAATTTAATATACTCATTTTATAATGAATAAATAAAATTTTAAGAATTTCATAAAAAAAATATTTTTAAGTAATCTAGAGGATCTACGTCACAAGTTGTTCATCATGGAGAGAAGAGATAGAGGTGGGAAATAATTTTTACCTAGGATAAGTTAAAAGGTGTGGTGGGCTTTTTGTGTTACGTTAGGCTGGATTACTTCTTCCTGCCGTGCCAGGCCCAAAATATTCTGGATCAAAGAGTTGGGACCAGTCCAATTGCAACTCACCTTGGTCTGGCTTGTGCGCAAGCCATGCCCCGTTTTACCGAAATTTATATTATATGGTCGTGGCAGGCAGGTCTACTTAAGATGATTGCAGCAGGCAAATATAACACAGATGTCAAAGAGATTCGTTTGCTATATTTAAATAACGAGACATTGCAAGGAATACATATTCCAATGAAATGACAACAAAGATGAATATGAAAGGGAAATAAATACAAAGGGGAAGAAAGGAAATAACAGTGAGCTTGTAGAATTAGGAGTACTGTTGGTCTGTCGCGATATGTAAAGGGGTTTAAGTCAAGAAGGAGACAACGTTTCCTCAATGCGAATAATTTCTCCAGAGGAGAGATTAGTGGCTTTAAGGGAGCGATCCTAAATGACTTGTGCCCAAATCAGTGACAGTAGAGAGCGTGGTTTGAGAGGGAGAGAGGGAAACAACCTATTTGGTGCATGCCTACCATCTTGTTCTTTTCGTTTTTTCTTATCTCTATTTTTTCTAAATCTTTCTCCTTTCTCCTTTTTTTTTTTTAGTTAGTATTATTCTTTCCCTGGTTCCTCCTCCTTCTGTTTTCCTTGTGCACAGTGAGTGTCCTTATATAGTACCTACCGTAGTTTGGCTTTTACCTTTTTACCCTCTAACTGCCTTTGTCTGGTGTGTGAGTCCTTGCCGACCATTACTAATTGGTCAAGTGCCCAGCCAGCGCCACTTACCTGCGCTGGCTGGCGCTGGTTGCGCCAAACCAATTCACCAGGCGAGGATAAAATATTTTGTCCGTTTGCTAGCCGTGGCATTCTTACCTACCACGGTAAGGTGCTCTCTCTCTCCTTCCCTCATGGCATGCATTGAACGGTTCCAACTCAGCTTTGCTATTTTTCGGGTGGCATGTCATCTCAGTAGGACACTCACCCAAAAGTAGCCTGAGCAGGATCCTTAAAATAAGTTCTTCCCTCTCCCCTCCGCCAGACCACGCCCCCCTTACCTCTAACCCATGACCCACCTCTTCCTGTATTAGCTAGGTACAAGCTAGTGAGATCTGGGTCTTGTACGTGCTTCGCTTTCATTTCCATCCAAAACCTGCCCACTGCTCATGCGTTTGCCGCGGCCTGGGTGTCTGTCTGCTTATCCTGCCGTTCACTTCTAACTTTTTGTGGCTTGGGTTGTTTCTCTAATTTCTTTATTGACTTGTCGTTTAGGGTCTGGGCTTTTGCCCGATTGTGGGCTTTAGCTCACTTACATCTTTCCGTGTTTCAATCCTTGTGGCCTTGCTGTTGCTTCCTGCCGTACTGTTTTACCATTCATGTCATGGCAATATCAATTCAGGACCATTGGGCCTCTTTCGGCTTGCTGTCAGTTTTCTTTTCTAATGGCTTAATAAGCCCACTGGGCCCTCTTGCCATGTCTGCTTGCGGGCTCCTGTGTCTCATTTACTTTCTTTTGAGCGTTTTTGGCCCTTTCTAATTCCTTGCTTTCCATGGGCCTTTACTAACTTGTTGGGCTTCCTCGGCCCAACTACTCCACACTTCACCCTTAGAGCTCATAAATTTTCTTATGGCCCCGTACTTACTTTACTTTGGTCCAGCCGTAACAAGCATGGCCCATTCTCACCTTTTTTTTTTTTTTCTACATCCGTTACCCATGGTTCGCCATTTCTCTCTTTCCGGGCCTTTTCAGGCTCATTTACTTTTTCAAGGTCCATTTATTTGCTTTACGGACCTATAATCCATTATTCCTGCTGCTTAGGTTTAATGGGCTTTCTATCCACTTTCTAATTCTTTTCTGATGATATTGCTGGGCTTCTTCTTCTTACTAGGCTCCTAAAAATGAGCCTCAACATTTAGCCCCCTAAGCATATGAAGTGCTCTTGTGGTTCATATGTGAATGAAAGACTTTCCTACCCTTTCTGTCTTTTCTTCTTCTTTTCCTTCGCGGGCTTTTTCGAATAGTGGTCCACGACTTATATATATATATATATATGTTCAGATATATATATATATATATATATTTTTTTTTTTTGTTTTCTTTTTCCTACTGTGAACAGTTCTGTCTCTTCGAATTCCTCATTTTAACAGTTATCTTGATGCACAGCTGCTGCTTCATTAATTTCATTCCTTTTCCGATGGCTGACCCATCGTATCTCTTCACGCCACTATTAATGACACTGATACCCAAGGACAAATCCCTTCGCAACCATTCTTTAAGCGCTCTTTCTCCTTTCAACACAAACACTCTCCCTGCTCCCCTTTCTCCACCGTTTTCTATTCCTAAGACACTCCCCTCCATTTTACTCCGATCCAAACTTCACACCATGACACCGGCGAAAGGCCAAAGTTCCTCCCGCCGTAAGGGGAAAGAGGTCGCCTGTGATCCTCCCGCCACTCACGATGTAGGCAAGGAGGTTGTTTATTCCGAATTGGACCACTCCGACGAGGAAGAAAAGCAGCGCACCCTGGACGGTGAGTGTGCTCCTCTCATCGGCCCTTGGTATGATGTCCATCCTCACTTCCCGAAGGTTCCTGGTGAACACAAACACTCTCCCTGCTCCCCTTTCTCCACCGTTTTCTATTCCTAAGACACTCCCCTCTATTTTACTCCGATCCAAACTTCACACCATGACACCGGCGAAAGGCCAAAGTTCCTCCCGCCGTAAGGGGAAAGAGGTCGCCTGTGATCCTCCCGCCACTCACGATGTAGGCAAGGAGGTTGTTTATTCCGAATTGGACCACTTCGACGAGGAAGAAAAGCAGCGCACCCTGGACGGTGAGTGTGCTCCTCTCATCGGCCCTTGGTATGATGTCCATCCTCACTTCCCGAAGGTTCCCGGTGAATATACCCCGTCGCTGCCGAGCCGCGTGTGGCTCGCTCTTTGTCGGCGAAACACAAACACTTCTTGGGCCCTGTTGGCCTCTTCAATCTACAACCTCATCATCCGTGAAGGCATTTCGCTCCTTGTAGCCATCCACTTTGAATTTGGGTCAAGTACTGTCTCGGGTTGGAGAGAATGGGTGGACCGAGAGTTATCAGACACGGGCTTCATGGGTTTGCTCCAACGGGCCGGCGTACTGAAGGTCGTCATTTCCTCTCGCTATTTATCCAACTTCAGGGACCTCTTCAATCTCCGTCATTTAGTTCGTAGATGGTGCACCACCACCCACACCTTCTTCTTTTCTTGCGGCAAAATCACTATAACTTTAGAAGATGTGGTTGATCAGTTGCTCATACCCATCCTCGGCGATGTCGACCCTGGCGCCTTGGAGCTTTCTCTAGAGGAGGAAGCCATTGAGGCTAAATTGAAGAAGAGAATGAGTGGTAACGCGAAGTTGTCATTTTGGGTCAGTTCTACCGCCAAGATTTTTACCGTTGCTCGCCGCACGGCCTTCATCGCCTTCTAGTTGTGTAATTTCATATTCGCCTCCCATCCTTACTACGCCATAAAGCCTTTATACTTTCGATTAGCTATCAAAATATCAGCCAGGGTAAGTTTCCCGCAAGCTCCTATGTTTCTGGGACACTTGTATGTTCAATTAGACATCCTGTGGAGTGACGAGAGCCAGGCAGGTTCCTGCCATATAGTCACCTCCTCTATTCACAGCACTATTTTGCAACACTTATTATATGAACTCTGTGCGAAGCACCTAGCGAAATGCAGACCCGTTCGTTTTACTAAGGAGAAGTATCAATCTTGTCCTTAAGTTATCACTGATTTTTGTGGCAGATTCGAGTTTGATTTTCCGCTAGCTTTCCGTTGGGTTGGTTTAAAGCCCATTGATTATTCTGTTGTTGAATCCTTTGACAAAGAAGTTGGGTTCTCCTGGAGGGCTTATAGGAATTTAGGTGCGGGTTATACATGCGCTGATTCTGTCATGGGCTTATTCGTTGATACCGCTGGCACTCCCACTCCCTTGGATGATTTTAATGAGATAGGAATTACTTATTTGGCGGCTACCAATGCTAGGTGGTTGCCCTATCTAGTTGATGAAGGTCTTAGGTTCGTGCATTATCCTGCCAACCGGGTAAGAAGACAATTTGGGTTAGATCAAGACATCCCCGATAATCTCTCTTTTCTCATGGAGTCTCCTACATCTGTTCGGCCGTTTTTTAGACAGACTGCCATTGCATTTTAGAGCCAGTGTTTCTCTGCAGTTACCGTTCTAGGCTCACTAAGAGAGGGCATTTGCACTCCTGCCATGCACGGATATTGGCAGGCAGTGATGACTTCGTTTGAGCAAGAATTGGTGGGCAGTCATGGTTTCTCTCTT
This sequence comes from Lithocarpus polystachyus, assembly GCA_033629205.1. Lineage (NCBI taxonomy): Eukaryota > Viridiplantae > Streptophyta > Magnoliopsida > Fagales > Fagaceae > Lithocarpus > Lithocarpus polystachyus. The sequence goes on along the minus strand of CM066164.1, from coordinate 63,720,064 downwards.
ATTCCTCCTGAAGGACTTAGTGCAGCCATTTCGGTCAATCCCCGGCTGTTTTTGCCCTCTAAGTCTGTGTTAGCCTATGCCAGGAAATAGAATCAGTCTGCCATCTTTGAGTGGGATGAGGAGAAAAAAGGTTTGTATTGGCACGTCGGTGACTATCCTCTAGGTTGGGAGAAAAGAGTGAAAGTGACGAATATTCCAGTGCCTAAAAAAGGTTCTGCCAAACCCAAGTTTTCCAAAAAAGGTGGTGATCTTTCTGAGGCTTATTCGGGTACTGTACCTTTTGACGTGCGTCCTACTGTTAGCAAGTCCAAGTCCAGCGTTCCGCAACCATCTACCAGTGCCCCTCTTTCTAGCAGGACACGAGGTAGTAAGAGGAAGTCCTTTCCTCCCCCTGCACCTACTACCACTGAGCGGCGAGTAAGTCGCCTTTAGCTTTGCTTTTCCTTCTTAGTCTTTGACTTCCCACAGCTAATCTTTATACACTTGTTGGTTCATCTTCTCATCCTTGCCTTCCGTTCTCGTTGCAATCCAAGTACAAGGAGGATACATTTGCTACTTATCCAATATCGCTTGACGAGCTTGAGTCTGAAGTATGTCTCTTCCCTTTCTTTTCTTTTCTTTTGCTCATATCTCTCCTGCCATACACCATTGTTTGTTTGCCCTTGTTTCGGCATCATTACCAATTATGGACTTTTTTTTTTTATTCATTCCTCAGGACGAACCAGAGCCTCTCTCTGTATATCGTCCCACAGCTGAAGAGCTTTCCGCCTCTATGGGGACACCCCTGAGAGGTTTCTTTGGTGGGACTGGTGTAGTACTTGCAACGCCTGCTCCTTCTGTCGCTGCACCAAGAGTCCCTGCTGAGGTCCCTACCCCTCCTACTGAGTCGGTATCTATGGGCGAGGGTATTCATCTAGAGAAAGTTGGGGAGACTGCTCCTTCCAGCGTTTCTCAGGTTGAGGCCGTTTCTCCTGCCACCCTTTTTGTTATTTCTACCAGTGATCCTTTCTTGACTCTCTCTCAAGCGGCGAAGGATGGTTCCTCCTTCATAGTTACTCCCTCCTCCATTCCGGGCTCCGCTACACGGGGGCCTGATATAGATTTGTCTTCTGAGGGCTCCGAGGATGTTCTTGAAGATCGTAATGATGAGCCTACTATGAAAAAGGGAATTTTTGACTCTAAGGAGGAGGATGAAGGTGCTGAGCTCGTGGTTGAGTCTATGGGTACATATTTCCTTATCTTGTTAAGTCTTCTTTCCTTCCCCCTTTTTTTTTCTCTTTTTTTTTTTTTGGTATCCGTTCTGGTATTACCCTTTTACTTTGCACGTTTATTCTTGCAAAAACTTCCAAGGAGCCAGAAGTTGCAGCAGATGTATCCACTATCACTCCTCTTGCCGCACCCATTGCGCCCATCCCTGTTGCCCTCACAGTCCCTGCTTTCATAGGTCCCGGTCTCTTTTTTTTTTTTTTTTTTACCCTCTCTCCTCCTCCTCTTTTTTTTTTTTTTTTTTTTCATTCGTGAATTCATTCCTTTTTTTTTTTTTTTGACAGGCCCACTTCCTACCGCCCCTTCCCAATTTGAGTTGGGCAGCAGTTTTGCCGTGGTTACAGACCCAGTGAGTGAGGGTGCGGCCTTCTTCACCCGCTTGGATCAGCCTGAGGTTAATGATCTTGGTCCTACAGATTTTTGGGGTTCTAGTCCTCCTTACGTGGATTTCCATGACTTTAGAGTCCCTGAGGACTGTGTTTCTCACCTGGAGGCAATCTATAGCAGCCGCGGTGACTTTATGCAAGGATTCCGTCTGGGCCGTTCTACTAGAGAACATTTCCTGAAAATTCTTGGGAGCATGATGAATGATATCGAGCATAACTTTGTTGACACTATTTCCTCCTAGAGGATTCTTCAATGGAGAGCTACAATTCAAGAGCTTGTAAGTGTTGGCTTTGCCGTGGAGTTTATTCTAGATCACCTCCGTGAGATTGCCCAAGCCCTTTTCATGAGGAGAGTTCAGCTTGCTATTGATGCCATTAACACATGGATTGAGGTTCTGAAGAAGGAGGTGGCAGACTTAGAGGCTCACCGTGAGCGTCTTCTCTCAAGCATTGGTGAGTCCAGCCACTTTGAAGATCAGTCTCTTATCTTTGGGCTTCGTTGATGACGTAGTTTCCCTTCTTCTTAGTTTACTTATCTTTCGGTTTGCCCTGCTCTTTTATATATATATATATATATATATATTTCCTACTGGACTTTACTTCCTCATTCTTCTTCTCTTCTCTTTTCTCTTCTTTTTTTTTTTTTTTTTTATGAGACTGCTATAATTTGGGTTTGTAACTATGACGCTACACTTTGCTACTACTTTCATCTATTACTATGACATGGTATGCTTTTTTGTAATATTTCATACTTCTTTTCATTACGTGAAAGCATGTTACAATCATGTTTTGTGACATAGTCACTTGAGGGAAACAAAAAGAAAGGCATAAAAAAAAAGTAATTACATGGCTTTTGTCTTTAAGCATAATACCGTTTCAACCATTTTCCATTGATGGGATCATTCAAGTTTTTGCCATCCATCTGAGTTAGGCAGTAATACCCACTTGAATGTGCCTCCCTTATCACAAGGGGCTCTTCCCATTTCGGTGCAAACTTAGATGGTCCTGCCATGCCTCGCCTGACATAGTCTGCTACTTTTAACACGAGTTGGCCTTCTACGAACACTCTCTCCTTGGTCATCCTACCATAGGCCTCCGTCATTCTTTGTCCGTATCTGCGGCTACGTTCTTGGGCTTCTTCTCTCTTTTCATCAAGCCCCTCTAAGTGTTCGTATCTTTCTGCCGCAAAGACTCCCCTTTCTTTTTCCTTTTCCCGCATTTGCATAACTTTTAATGATGGAGTCCTTATTTCTGCTGGGCTCATTACTTCTGTCCCGTAGACTAAAGAAAAGGATGAAAACCAAGTGGCTGACTTCGATGAATTTCGATAAGCCCAAAGAGCATCTGGCAGGTGCGTCGCCCATCCGCCTGTGTATTCTTGACTCATTTTGCTAGTGATCTTTATGAGGATCTTGATTGTTGCTTCTGCTTGCCTATTTCCTTGAGAATAGTAGGGCGATGAGCGGTGGTGCTTGACTTGATAGAACTCCAACATTCTCCTTACATCACTGTTGACAAAAGGTGTACCGTTGTCGCTAATGATTCTGTGGGGTACTCTAAACCTCACAATTATGTTCTCCTTGATGAAGTTTGCCACTGCTCCTCTCGTGGCTTTGTGGAGTGGCACCACCTCTGCCCATTTTGTGAAGTACTCTGTAGCCACTAGGATCCATATGTAGCCACGTGATGGTGGGTTGATTGGTCCCACCAGATCAAGCCCCAAGTGTGGAAGGGCTATGGGGTAACCATGTTATGCAAGCTTTGCGGATGGGTGTGGATTAAGTTGGCCTGTACTTGGCAACTATGACACCTTTTTATGAATTCTGCCGTGTCTTTCTTCATGGCAGTCCAGTAATAACCCATTTGTAGTAGGCATCTGTATAACTTCTTCTTCCCTTGGTGTTCCCCGCATTCTCCCATGTATACTTCTTTTAGCATGTCCTTTGCTTCATCGGGGCCCAGGCATCGCAATGGGTCTCCGTCATACTCTTTATTGAAGAGAACCCCATTGTGTAGAAAGTAACGTGTTGCCAATCTTTTGAGCTTATACCGCTCACTGTGCTTTTGTGGCAGGATTCCTTCTGCTAAGTACTGGGTGAATGGCTTTCTCCAGTCTTTGCTGACAAACACTGCATAACTTTCTTCCCTATCTGTCACCAGCTAGCAAGCCTCAAATTGGACTTGGACTTGATCCGCGTCTTTTCCCATACTCGGCCAATAAAAGCCTGCCCTTTGAAGTCTGCGGTAGAGATTGACTTCTCCGCTAGATCTGCAAGTCTTATCATGCACTTCTTTTATCTTTCTCTGAGCTTCCTTTTGCCCCACGCATCTAGACAGGACCCCTCTTGGCATCCTGGGGTACAGCTCTCCTTTTACCAGGACGTAGTCTTTTAGTATTTTTAATTCCATAGTTTCTCCCTCTTTCATCAAGGTCTCTCCCTTATTGGATTCCGCCAGTCCTTTTCACACTGTTCCTCTTGGAACCTTTCCTTCAATGCTTCAATGATAGGCTGTCTCCTCTTACCAAATACTACCCAAGTGTTGTTTCCTTTAAAGATTATTTGTGAGCCCAGTGCGGCCAACGCATCTGCGAACCGGTTTTCATTCCTCGGAGCATGCTCTATTTCGAAGGTCAAAAACTTCTCCTCCATCTTCTAGGCCATTGCTCTATATGGGGCCAGGCTGGGTTCCTTCAAAGAGACACTCCCTTTGGACTGGCAGACCACTAAGTTCGAGTCTCCTATTACTCTTAAGTGTTTGACTCCCATTTCGAGGGATGTGGTTAGCTCAGTTAGGTAAGCTTCATACTCTGCTGTGTTGTTTGAGCACGGAAATTCTAATTTAAAGGATAATGCCACAGCTTCATTCTCTTTATGATACAAAACCACTCCCACTCACCCTAATTAGGCGGTAGAGGATCCATCGAATTTCATTACCCACTATTCTCTGACTTCTTCTACCACGGCTATTTCTCCTGGGACTTCATCATCCAACGGGAACTCTTCTTCTCCTGGGAACTGTGCCAATAGATCCGCTATAGCCTAACTTTTTACCGCCTTGGGTATTCCTGCCTTTAGATCGTATTGCGACAGTTGTAACAGCCATTGGGATATTCTGCTAGAGAGAATTGGCTGTTGCAGTAAAGTTTTGATGACATGGGATTTAGTCATCAGCCATACCTCATAGGCCAAGAAATAATGACGTAGCCTTTGTGAGGCGTACACAATGGCCAGACATGCCATTTCCGCCCTCAGATAACAAGTTTCTGCATCTTTCAGGGCACGGCTGATGTAGTAAACCGAGGTTCATCATGATCTGCTACAGCTTCTTAAAGGCCGCCTGCTACGCGTTTCCCCATTCAAAGCTTTGTCCTTTCTTGAGTAGCTTGCCGAAAGCAGAGGTAATGGATGCCAATCCAGGGATGAATCTTCTAATATACGAGACCTTTCCCAAGAAACTCTTCAGTTCTCTAACTGTAGCTGGCGATTTCATGGTTGCTATGGCTATGGCTGTGGCCTTGGCCGGGTCCATGTTTATTCCTCTGCTATGGACCAGAAAACCCAAAAATTTCCTAGAGGATACCCTAAATGCACATTTGAGAGGGTTCATCCTTAGTTTGAAAGTCCTACACCTTTCAAATACCTTCCTTAATACCTGGACATGCTCTTATCGCCTTCTTGACTTCACCACTGTGTCATCCACATAATATTCTAACTCCTGGTGCATCATGTCATGGAATATGGCCATCATTGTCCATTGATAAGTTGCACCCGCATTCTTTAACCCAAATGGCATTACTGTATAGTAAAAATTGCCTATGGGTGTTCTAAAGGCAGTCTTTTCTGTATCCTTTGGTGCCATTCTAATCTGATTGTACCCATTAAATCCATCCATGAACGAAAACATGGCACTTCCTGCCGCAGAATCTATTAGTAGATCCATATTCGGCAAAGGGAATTCATCTTTTGGGCAGGCTCTGTTGAGATTCCTAAAATCTACGCAACATCTTATCTGCCTATTTTTTTTCTTCACCGGCACTATGTTGGACAACCAGCGTGGATGCTGAATGGGTTTGATGAATCCTGCGGCCAACAACTTCTGTACTTCTTTGGCTATCGGTCCCTCTATCTCAATGTGGAATATCCTAGCAGGTTGGACCACTGGCTTGGCCCCCGGGTCCACATTCAGCGTGTGCATTACTAGCCCAGGATCCAATCCGGGCATTTCACTATAGTCCCAAGCAAAGACATCCTTGTATTCTTTTAACAGTATTATCAATTTCGACTTCTCTTTTTCTGACAATTTTGAACTGATTGAGATAGGCCTTGGCTCCTGCAAATCGGACCCCAAGTTGACTTCCTCTAGCTTTTCTTCTACTATGACTTGCGCGTCTTTTTCTGCCGCAAACTCCTCATCACTATTCTTTTCCTCCAATCCTTCTTGAACTATGCAACACACTAGGCTTTTGTGCTGCCATTCCTGTCTGGGGCCCGCTCGTGTTTCACTTATGGGCTGTGCGTGCCTTCATAATCTGTATACGATTCTGCCGTCAAGGCCCCGGACCCTAAAACATTGTGGTACATCATCTGCTTCTGTGGTAGGTGCTTCTTTCCTCTTCCTTTTCTGAGACAGAAACTTTCTCAGGTCAGGTTCTGGGTCGTCCCGAATATCCTCCCACCTAGGAACAAAGGTACCTCATGGCTTCGACACTGAACTTTCCCCCGATGGTGCCCACTGGCCGTAGAATATGGTTTCTACCAAATAGGCCTCTGCTTGCTCGAATGGCGATGGGTTTGCTGCTATTCGTATCATCCTGCCATTCAACCTTCCTTTCACACACTGGTGGTAGGTGGATGGGACTAATCAGTGTTTATGCAACCATGGTTTTCCCAACAGCACATGGTATGAGACTTCCATTTTTACTATGTGAAACTGGGCTAAAAAGGCTATGGGGCCCACCTTTAACCATATTTGAATATGACTTGCGGTGTATTCGCTGCTTCCCCTGAACCCAGTTACTTCCATTGGGCACCCTTGGATCCTTCTTTCTTTGAACTTCTTGTTACATCAGCTCTAGGGTTCCTTCTTTAATTCTGCGGTGTATTAGTCTGCAGAGCGCCTAACATTCTTCGGTAGGATGTTGCACGTAGTTGTGCAATCGGCAGAAGCGTGGGTCCCTCCGCTCTTTTTTAGTGGGTTCCCTAGAGACTTGATTGGGCTTAAAAACTTCGTCTACTATCCACCTGTCCAAGTGCACATCTAACTCCTTTGGGGTGCATGGTATTGGTGGAGGAGTATCACGCTCCTTCCCATTAGATTTTCTTTTTCTTTCGCCTGTGGAAGCTGTCATGGCCTGTGGGGCATTTCTTTTGTCAGGAGCCGGCCTTACCGACTGAGCGGTCCTCCGAGCCTTTTGCAACAATTGTGCAAACTAGGAAATCTCCAAGTTTTCTAGAACAGCTCGGTATTCCCTGATCATATTCATCATACACATCTCCAACAGTGCCTTCTCCTCACAGTGGTCGTAACAATCGAGTGCTATTTCTCTAAACCTCTTGATATATTCCATTAAATCCTCGCCACTCCATTGCTTGGTAGCTTGCAAAGTTGCGAGTGTCACTATTTCTTCTCCATGAAAGTACTTAGTGCAAAATATGTCCACCATATCATCCCAACTTGGGATTGATCCTAGCTTTAAACCGATGTACCAGGTATAAGTGTGGTCACATAATGACTTAGAAAATTCCCGAAGACATAAGTCCTTGTCTGCCGCATAAGGGCTAAGAGTGTCGATAAACTTGCTTACATGTTCAACGGCACTTCCTTTCCTGACATCATATTGCGTGAAGGTTCACGGTTCATACCTCTCTGGGTATGGTTTGCTGAGCACTCTCAGTGGGTAAGGCGGCCTTCGTGCATAGAACCTTTCTTTTGGTGCTCTGGCTTTTTCATGCTCTAGGAGAGCGCCTACTTTTGCCATGGTAATGTAACGCTATCATGCATTTTGCGGAGCACCTCCAACTGGTGTCTCCTCTTTGTCTGCGGCATGCTCCGGGTCATGCTGGCTCCTCTTGTCTTTCATCTTATCCGTCTTCAGCTGACAGATTTCCTCCATCATTTGTTGTTGTGAATGTTGCAGCGCTTGCAGCACTTCAACAAAGGTATTGACATCGTCATTAGGATTCTTTGTCTGCGGCTGGGGACTAGCTTGTCAGGATATATGCCCTTAAATCCTATTATATGATGCTATGAATGACATTATGTATGACTTAATGTTATGATTAATAAAGTTGTTTTATTATTATCTAAAATAATGATAACATGAATATTTGGACATTATCGTTATAGTCCATGAAATGTATAGTATGTGATTTATGTGATCTAGTCACGGAAGATATAGATCACAAGTTTTTTGTAAACTCAGAATTATAGTTCGCAGTCGGTGATGAAATTAGGCATTTCATCTGCGAAGACTATAACACATCAACTAAGATGATTTGTCTGATCATGGAAATGGAGACTTCTAGTTGATATATTGATATGTTTTAAGAGTTAAGACATATTGAATTGGACCGCTGTAAGATTTATTATTCTTCTAACGACTGTCAAATGAATAATAAATCTCTGGACTTCTATTTGCATGAGCTCTTAATCCTGAGAGAATAATAGACCTGATCATGAGATGTAGGTTGCTTTGATATATCATGAGTGAGATCTAAAGTCATGATCAAAACCTCAGTATGTTGGGCAGTCACATTTAGTGTTGATGGAACATATATTCTCAAGGTGAAATTCATAATCTCTTAACGAAGATATAAACTATTCCCATGAGATAAGTTTAATGGGTTTGGTTAATCAGAGTGTTAGGCCTAACCACTTTAGTAAGAATATACTAAAGTATATATTTATGGAATTGGATTTCATAAATATATGATGAATAACTTAATAGGATTAAACTGGGTACTCAATGATTAAGATGTAGTAATTAACAAAGTGGCAGTCTATATTCATGACTTTGTATTACTACAAATATTTTATGAAGGGGTTGCATGTATAATAAAGTCTTGGGATATAATTTATTAATAAGACCTAGAGTGCAATTATATTTATATAGTGATATTAAATGTAATTAATGGCAACTTTGGGCTTGTCAAGAGTTGATAGAAAAGCCTAAGGCCCATTGGAGCTAGTGTCTTATTGGTCCCTTTTGGTCCCACTCCAAGTCACACACTAAAGCCCAATTGGAAAGGCCTAATAGGCCGGCCCAATTAGATAATCAGTTAGTTATAAAAGGGAGAAACATACAGAATTTTTTATAAGAGAAAAATAGACATCATTGTGAAGTGGCGTGTATGTATGAGTGAAGCCACTCAATCATTCTCTCTTAGAAACTAATTGAAAGACCACACTTCTTGGGCATAAAGTGGAATTGGAGTGAAAATTAAAAGTGTTTCCAAGTACTTCTAATATATTTTTTTTAATTTTACCGCACCAAGGTACGCAATCTCGTTCTTAAATTCTGAAATTTACATAGTGCATGTTATCAATCATGAGTGAAATAGATCCATGTTTGTTGCTTTCGCTATGTGTTTTGTATGAGATACAAAACCAGATTTTCCTACAATTGGTATCAGAGCCAGGTTTTCATATCATGATTGTATAGCATGTGATTGGTTTTTAAAATAAAGGAAAACGGTTTCTTGATGTTGTCAATGCATTTGACACCGTTGTTATTGTTTTGATTGCACCAAATGAATTCATTCACATGGTGTTTACTTTCTTTGAATAGTGCCATGCACGTTTAATATATGAAATATATATTTGTTCATCCAATCCTTTTTGCCTTGGTTGCATGCTTTAAGAATCCGTGTAACCCTCCTGTGCAAGTGTTTATTGATTGCATTTTTTGAATTGTTGTTGCGTTGTTTGACGATATATGCACTGCACCAAGAATTCGTGAATCCATAACCAAGATGAAAGATGGCCTTAACTGCCATGTGCGGTTATTATAAGGCATGCACCGCTTGGTTATTATAAGGCTTGCATGGGCATGATGTCTTAGTTATTATAAGGCTTGGCTTTTGGTTTGCACGGATTGTTTATATATATATATATATATATATATATATATATAATATAGGTTCAAATGCATATTATATATAATCCGTATGGTATATTATATATATATATATATATATATATATTATTTATACTAGCTTCAGCATACGCGCTTCGCACGTGCGATGAGTCTTTTTTTTTTTTAGTTGTCCTATTTTGTAGAAAAAAAAACTGTGTTTTTTTATTTTATTTATATAATTTTATTTTTAAAATTTTAATTTAAAAATGAATAAATCAATTTGAAAATTAATAGGGAAGTGATCCTATTTTTTAGGCAATGTTTTAGTGGGAATTAGAGTTACATTTTTACTAGATTGTCCTTTAGTTTTGTCTTTACTTAAATATAGAGGTGTAGGGGTATTTTTGAACTAAAAAAATGAGGAATCCAAACAGGGAAAACCCCTTAAATAATAGTATATATATATATGTAATAAAATATATATGGGTTTGGTTTTATATTAATATATATTAACGCTAGGATTAAAGTATTTGTTTAATGAAATTTATTCCTAATGAGATTAGGATTATGTTTTCAAGGTGTCTAGCGTTATTATGGTTCTTAATTTTAAAAACCTTTAATTTAAAACATCTAGTGGGAGAGATATACAAGGGTTGGATCTCACGGCCTCCATTATCGGTTCATAGTAGTGTGGGTAAGCATCTCGTCTTGGCGTATATGTCTCACGATCCCAAAGGAGGGTGTTTACTTCATAGTACTAGAAGATTGAACTTACTCGTTTAAAGTAGTGTGAACAAGCACCTCGTCTTGGCGTATATGTCTTGCGATCCCAAAGGAGGGTGTTTTGTTTCATGGTACTACAAGTTTAAACACTATGAAGGGAGATGAAATGTGGCTACACATGATTCTAGATAATGGTGTATACTAGACTAAATGTAATGTTAACCTCCCAAAGGAGCTATGTCATTATTACTTAGAGGCTAAAGGCAAAACGGCATATTATTTTTGTTTGTTAAAAGTTACCATGATAGCATTAATAATGAGAATATTTCTCAACCAATTAATGTGTTTATAATAAACTTGCTACCAAGGAATTATAGACATGAATTGGGTTGTCGTTGCATATATTATTTTATAGTTTTATTAAGGTTCCATATTCTATGCTTATATGCTAAATTGATAATGTCCAGTTTACTTATTATATTCATGTTTATTATTTTTAGATTTAAATCATGGCATCATTTAGCCCACTTGTTGCTATTCTTAATCAAAATAAACTAACTGGATCCAACAATGTTGACTGAAAAAGAAATTTGGACAATTTTCTTAATGCTGAAGAGCACAAATATGTGCTTACTCAACCATGTCCTAGCTTTCCATCATTAGATGCTCCTCTTGAGGAAAAACAGTGATATAATCGTTGGTAAAAATCTAATAAGATGGCCAAGTGCTATATCCTAACATCTATTTCAAATGCTCTACAGCATCAAATGCAGGATGTAGAATTGGCTTCGGACATTATGCTAAGTCTGAAGGAGATGTTTGGTGAGTAAGGCCGTTTTGCAAGGCAAGAAACTATGAGGCAAATTTATAATACCAAAATAGTTGAAGGTACTTCAGTGAGGGAGCATTGTCTTAGGATGATAACATTGGAAGTTTTAGTTGCCGATATTGATGGAGAATCCCAAGTGGATATGATACTTTAGTCACTACCAAAATCATTCAAGGAATTCAGGCTTAACTATAATATGAACAAAAAGGTTAATACATTGTTTGAATTGATGAATGAGTTGGTAGCGGCGGAAGGCATCGTTGGTACTTCTAGTGTTGATGCCAATATGGCTGAAGCTTTTACTTCTCTACCTAAGTCGAAAGGCAAGGGTACAAAGAGGAAGAAGAAAAAGGACTTCACCGAGAGAGATGGTAAACGAGTTGCCTTAGGAGTTGCCAACAAAGGAAAGAAAACCAAAGGAAAGTGTTTTCATTGTGGTGAGAAAGGACATTGAAAGAGGAATTGTCCAATATTTAAGGCTGCCAAGAATAAAGGTATGAAAAGTACATTCCTTCTTGAAATATGTCTGGTACATAATCCCACAGATTCCTGGTGTGTGGATTCAGGTTGTACTAATTATATCTGCAATACTTTGTAGGGGTTCCAGGAGACCAGAAAGATGAATGAAGGGGAATTGTTTCTTACTTTGGTTGATAGGAGCAGAATACCAGTTGTAGTTGTTGGAGTGTTTGATTTATGTTTTGAGTCTAGGGTTTTAATGTTGGAAGACTGTTTGTATGTACCTAATGTTCGTAGGAATTTAATTTCCGCAACTTATTTAGGTAAACATGGATATTATGTTATCCTCAAAGATAATGTTGTAATAAAGAAGGATAAAGTGTTTATCTGTTCTGACAATATTGTGGATGGTCTTTATATTTTAACTCCTGACAAGCATGAATTATACAATTCTGAATTAGATCGTAGCTCTCATGTAAAATCATTAAAGAGAAAGCTTCTTTCTACTAGTGATGCATATCTATGGCACTTGCGTTTAGGTTATATTAATTCAAATAGGATTCAAAGTGTAATCAAAGATGGACTTTTACAGGCCATGGACTTTGATGGATTTTCATTTGTGAATCTTGTTTGGAAGGTAAAATGACCAAACGACCTTTTAATGCAAAAGGTAGAAAAGCCAAAAAGTTGCTTGAATTAGTTCATACAGATGTATGTGGTCCTATGTCAACCCAAGCAAAAGGAGGTTATGAGTACTTCATCACTTTTACGGATGATTACTCAAGATATGATTATGTGTACCTACTGAGACGAAAGTCCAAAACCTTTGAAAAGTTCAAAGAGTTTAGGGCTGAAGTTGAAAATCAATTGGGTAAATGCATAAAGGCCATTCGATCTGATTGAGGTGTCGAATACCTTCTTGGGGATTTTAAGGATTACCTAATTCAAAATGGGATTGTCTCCCAATTGACTGCACCTGGAACTCCCCAACAAAATGGTGTAGCAGAAAGAAGGAATAGGACTCTTTTAGAAATGGTTAGGTCCATGATGAGTTATACTTTACCAATTTCCTTTTGGGAATATGCACTAAAAACTGCAATACAGATTTTGAATTTAGTTCCATCAAAATCTGTTCCCAACACACCTAAAAAATTGTGGAGTGGGCGCAAGCCTAGTATGAAATATCTCCATATTTGGGGATGTCCAGCACATGTGTTGAAAGGGGAGTCTGATAAGTTGGAAGCTAAAACGGAAGTATGCATGTTTTTAGGGTATTCAAAGGAAACCAAGGGTTATTTATTTTATAATCATAAGGATAACAAAGTGTTTGTTAGCACCCATGCCAAATTTTTGGAAGATGATTATGTGAATAATTTTAATCCTAGAAGTAAAGTTGTATTGGCTGAATTAGATGAACCTGTAATTGAACAACCAATGGATGAAACTAGGAATGATGTGGCTGTATTGGATACACCACAAGACATTACTCATGAGATGACTAGTACACAGGTGCCTCGTCGTATTGGGAGAATTGTTCGACCTCCTATAAGATTTATAGGTTTGGGAGAAACTTATGAAGCTATCTCGGAAGAGGCTGAATCGGATCCCTACACTTATGAGGAGGCAATGAATGATATAGATGCACATTATTGGGTCCAAGCTATGAAATTTGAATTAAATTCAATGTATTCCTATCATGTTTGGGATCTTGTAAAGGCGCCTAATGGCATTAAACCTGTTGGTTGCAAATGGGTTTACAAGAAAAAGAGAGGAATAGATGAAAAGGTTGAAACTTTTAAAGTAAGACTAGTGGTGAAAGAGTATACACAAAAAGAAGGTATTGATTATGATGAAACTTTTTCACCAGTAGCCATGCTTAAATCTATCAAAATTCTCTTATCCATTGCTGCTCATTATAATTATGATATTTGGCAAATGGATGTCAAGACTGCATTTCTTAATGGCAATCTTGAAAAAGAAATTTATATGATGCAACTTGAAGGTTTCATAACAAAGAATCAAGAGCATATGGTATGCAAGTTGAAAAAGTCCATCTATGGACTTAAGCAAGCATCTAGGTCATGGAATACCAGATTTGATCAAACAATCAAATTATTTGGTTTTGAATAAAATCTTGATGAACCATGTGGATACAAAAGGCATCAAGATAAAATAGTAATGTTCCTAGTGCTTTATGTTGATGATATTCTACTCATTAGAAATGATGTAGGGGTAATGTCATTGGTAAAAGTTTAGTTGTCAAGCCAATTTGAAATGAAGGACTTGGGTGAAGCTAACTTTATTCTAGGGATCAAGCTTTGGCGAGATCGCAAGAATAAGATGTTAGGCTTATCACAAACTGGGTAAATAGATAAGGTTCTAGAACGGTTTAGCATGCAAAACTCCAAGAAAGGATTACTTCCTTTTAGACATGAAGTTCCTCTGTCTGATGACCAAAGGCCTAAGACTCTAAAGGAAGAAAATAGGATGAGACAAGTTCCTTATGCTTCTGCAGTGGGAAGTCATATGTATGCCATGCTATGTACTAGACCAGATATCTATTATTCAGTTGGCATGGTCAGCCGATATCAATCAAATCCAGGACTTAAACATTGGCAAGTTATAAAGCATATTCTCAAGTATCTACGAAGAACAAGTGATTATATGATTGTTTACCATAGTGAGGATTTGATTCCCATTGGTTATACAGATTCAGATTTTTAGTCAGATCTTGATTTCAGAAAGTCCACTTCAGGTTGTGTGTTCACCTTGGGAGGTGAAGCCATAAGTTGGAGGAGTGTTAAGCAATCTTGTATTGCGAACTCCACCATAGAAGCTGAATATGTTGCTGCTTGTGAGGCGGCAAAGGAAGCTGTTTGGCTCAAGAAATTCCTTTCTGATGTTGGTGTTGTGAGAATGGACCAAGTTCCCATCACATTGTTTTGCAACAATAGTGGAGCGGTTGCACAATCCAACGATCCAAGGAATCACAAGAAAGGAAAGCACATTGAGAGAAAGTACCACATTATTCGAGACTTCGTTGCTCGAGGAGATGTAGTAGTAGCAAAGATTGATAGTGCAAGTAATCTGGCGGATCCTTTTACCAAAACCTTACCACAAAGGACTTTTGAGTCACATTTGGAGGGAATGAAAGTTAGATTAGTGCACAATAGTCTTTAGGGCAAGTGAGAGATTGTTAGAATATATGCCCTTAAATCCTATTGTATGATGCTATGTATGACATTATGTATGACTTAATGTTATGATTAATAAAGTTGTTTTATTATTATCTAAAATAATGGTAACATGAATATTTGGACATTATCGTATAGTCCATGAGATGCATAGTATGTAATTTATGTGATTTAGTCACGGAAGATATAGATTACAAGTTCTTTGTAAACTCAGAATTATAGTTCGTAGTTGATGATGAAATTGGGCATTTCATCTGCGAAGACTATAACACATCAACTAAGATGATTTGTCTTGATCATGGAAGTTGAGACTTCTAGTTGATATGTTGATATGTTTTAAGAGTTAAGACATATTGAATTGGACCGCTGTGAGATTTATTATTCTTCTAACGACTGTCAAATGAATAATAAATCTCACGACTTCTATTTGCATGAACTCTTAATCCTGAGAGAATAATGGACCTGGTCATGAGATGTAGGTTGCTGTGATATATCAAGAGTAAGATCTAAAGTCACGATCAAAATCTCAGTATGTTGGGCAACCACATTTAGTGTTGATGGAACATATATTCTCAAGATGGAATTCATAATCTCTTAACGGAGATATAAAATATTCCTTTAAGATAAGTTTAATGGGTTTGGTTATTCAGAGTGTTAGGCCTAACCACTTTAGTAATAATATACTAAAGTATATATTTATGGAATTGGATTTCATAAATATATGATGAATAACTTAATAAGATTAAACCGGGTACTCATGGATTAAGATGTAGTAATTAACAAAGTGGTAGTCTATATTCATGACTTTGTATTACTACGAATATTTTATGAAGGGGTTGCATGTATAATAAAGTCTTGGGATATAATTTATTAATAAGACCTAGAGTGCAATTATATTTATATAGTGGTATTAAATATAATTAATAACAACTTTGGGCTTATCAAGAGTTGATAGAAAAACCTAAGGCCCATTGGAGCTAGTGTCTTATTGGTCTCTTTGGTCCCAATCCAAGCCACACACTAAAGCCCAATTGGAAAGGCCTAATTAGATAATCAGTTAGTTATAAAAGGGAGAAACATACAGAATTTTTTATAAGAGAAAAAGAGACATCATTGTGAAGTGGTGTGTATGTGCGAGTGAAGCCACTTAATTATTCTCCCTTAGAAACTGATTGAGAAACCACATTTCTTGGGCGTAAAGTAGAATTGGAGTGAAGATTAAAAGTGTTCCAAAGTACTTCTAATCTTTTGTTTTGAATTTCACCGCACTAAGGTACGCAATCTCGTTCTTAAATTCTGAAATTTACATAGTGCATGTTATCAATCATGAGTGAAATAGATCCATGTTTGTTGCTTCCGCTGTGTGTTTTGTATGAGATACAAAACCAGATTTTCCTACACAGCCCCCATTCCGGCGGCGCCTTCCGCTTGGTTAGACTGATGTTGGTGAGGTGTGGTTGGCCTAAACTCTACTTGAGAGGGCACGACGCTCATATTTCGCGTTACCCTAGATTTCGACGGCCTTTGCTTGCGAGGATCTTTGTCCCTGTATGTTTCCCAACTCCTCAGCGAAGACGCCAATTTAAAATGTGGTGGGCTTTTTGTGCGACGTTGGGCTGGATTACTTTTTCCTGCTGTGCTAAGCCCAAAATATTCTGGATCAAAGAGTTGAGACCGGTCCAATTGCAACTCACCTTGGTCCAGCTTGTGTGCAAGCCATGCCCCGTTTTACCGTAATTTATATTATATGGTCGTGGCAGGCAGGTCTACTTAAGATAATTGTAGCAGGCAAATATAACACAGATGTCAAAGAGATTCGTTTGCTATATTTAAATAATGAGACATTGCAAGGAATACATATCCCAATGAAATGACAACAAAGATGAATATGAAAGGAAAATAAATACAAAGGGGAAGAAAGGAAATAACAGTGAGCTTGTAGAATTAGGAATACTGTTGGTCTGCCACGATATGTAAAGGGGTTTAGGCCAAGAAGGAGACAACGTTTCCTCAATGCGAATAACTCTAGAGGAGAGATTAGTGGCTTTGAGGGAACGGTCCTAAATGACTCGTGCCCAAGTCAGTGACAGTAAAGTGCGTTAGTTTGAGAGGGAGAGAGGGAAACAACCTATTTGGTGCATGCCTACCATCTTGTTCTCTTCGTTTTTTCTTATCTCTATTTTTTCTAAATCTTTCTCCTTTCTCCTTTTTTTTTAGTTAATATTATTCTTTCCCTGGTTCTCATCCTTCTGTTTTCCTTGTGCATAGTGAGTGTCTTTATATAGTGCCTGCCGCGGTTTGGCTTTTACCTTTTTACCCTCTAACTGCCTTTGTCTGGTTTGTGTGTTCTTGCCGACCATTACTGATTGGTCAGGTGCCCAGCCAGTGCCACTTACCTGCGCTGGCCGCGCCAAACCACATCACCAGGCAAGGACAAAATATTTTGTCCGTTTGCTTGCCGTGGCATTCTTACTTGCCACGGTAAGGTGCTCTCTCTCTCTCCTTCCCTCATGGCATGCACCGAACGGTTCCAACTCAGTTTTGCTATTTTTTGGGTGGCATGTTATCCCAGCAGGACACTCATCCAAAAGTAGCTTGAGCAGGATCCTTAAAATAGGTTCTTCCCTTTCCCCTTCGCCAAACCATGCCCCCCTTACCTCTGACCCATGACCCACCTCTTCCTGTATTGGCTGGGTACAGGTTGGTGAAATCTGGGTCTTGCGCGTGCTTTGCTTTCATGTCCGTCCAAAATCTGCCCGCTGCTCATGTATTTGCCGCGGCCTAGGCGTCTATCTGCTTATCTTGCCGTTCACTTCTAACTTCTTGTAGCGTGGGCTGTTTCTCTAATTTCTTTATTAACTTGCCATTTCGGGTCTGGGCTTTTGCCCGATTGTGGGCTTTAGCTCACTTACATCCTTCCGTGTTTCAATCCTTGTGGCCTTGCTGTTGCTTCCTGCCGTACTGTTTTACCATTCATGTCGTGGCGATATCAATTCAGAACCATTGGGCATCTTTCAGTCTGCTGTCTGTTTTCTTTTCTAATGGCTTAATAAGCCCACTAGGCCCTCTTGCCATGTCTGTCTGCGAGCTTGTGTGTTCCATTTACTTTCTTTTGGGCATCCTTAGCCCTTTCTAATTCTTTGCTTTCCATGGGCCTTTACTAACTTGTCGGGCTTCCTCGGCCCAACTACTCCACATTTAACACTTAGAGCTCATTAATTTTCTTATGGCCCCGTACTTACTTTACTTTGGGCTTGCCGTAACAGGCATGGCTCATTCTCACTTTTTTTTTTCTACATCCATTGCCCATGATTCACCATTTCTCTCTTTCCGGGCCTTTTCAGGCCCATTTACTTCTTCAAGGTCCATTTATTTGCTTTACGGACCTATAATCCATTATTCCTGCTGCTTAGGTTTAATGGGCTTTCTATCCACTTTCTAATTCTTTTCTGCTGATGTTGCTGGGCTTCTTCTTCTTACTAGGCTCCAAAAAATGAGTCTCAACAAAAGGTTAATAGAATTTAACTCTCAATTTAATGAGAATATGAAGACGTGAAAAAAAAAGGAAGAAGAAGAAAAAGAAAGAAACATAGGATGTTAGTTTCGACTAAAAAAAAGAAAAGAAAAGAAAAGAAAAGAGAATGACATGTGAGATGGATCCAACATAGGATGTTATGTTAGTTTATGAGAGTTGTCCCTCAAAATTTTCTGGTGAACGATCTATGTTACAATCCTGTTTAGCAAAAAATAAAAATAAAAAAAAGAAGATGATTTTAGTTTTTTAGTATTTTTTTCTTTTTTTATATAAAATAATTTACAAAACTAATATTTTTTGAAAATAAATTAGCTTTTATATCTTTGTTGCACATGTAAATAAAAATTACTAAAAGGCTATATCTTTTAATAAATATTCTATAAATAAGCTATCGAAAATTATATGATTCTCAAATAGACACTAAATCGAATTAGATAACATGCATGCCTCTCCAACTCTCCATAGAAAAATTGAAACTCATAGTATGTTGCATACGTAGTCAGCCACTATTGCTGAGGGTTGAGTTATACCTTTCAGTAACCTAATAGGCTAATACAATTCTTTATTCAGATTTCATATAAGAAACGAATAAAAAATGAAAGCACCTATATAAATATATATATATATATATATATATATATATGTCGTTCTAAAATCAAGCCTATGTTTCCCATTTTAACCCATATATTATTTGGGTTTCAAAAGAAAATGGATCTATTGTCCAATATGTTTTAAATAATGCACTAACTAATTTTAGTATTTTACCAATATCTTACATTGCAAATTAATTTATATTCCAGAAAATTCAAGATCATCCTTTTCTCTATTATCCGATCACTCCAAAGAAAATGGGTTTCAAAAGAAAATGGATTTATTGTCCAATGCCTTTCTTGGATGTTTAAAGTGTGAGAGAAAGACTGAAAGTCTGTATATTGATGTATATAACAATGTACAATAGAGAGCCTTATATAGGCTAGGTATGTGTGCAGTACAAGCAATATGAGTAAACTACAAGTATAATATACTGGGCCAAGCCCAATGGGCTAATCTAATCTAAGCTATACACTAACATCCCCCCTCAAACTCGAGGTGGCAAGGAGGAAGCCAACTGGAGTTTGGATATAAGATCTCGAAGACGACCAGGTGGGTGAGTCTTGGTGAAGATATCAGCAGGCTGGTCAGCAGAGGAGATGGAGAACAACTTGAGATTGCCTTTCTTAAGATGCTGGCGAGTGATGTGGCAGTCGATCTCAATGTGCTTGGTGCGTTCATGAAAGACATCATTGTGAGCAATGTAGATAGCACTACGATTGTCACAATAGAGAGGAGTGGCAGTGGGCTGTGGAGCATCCATGTCAGCCAATAGCCAGCGAAGCCAGACAAGCTCGCAGGTGGTGTCGGCAAGAGCACGATACTCAGCCTCAGTACTAGAACGGGAAACCACATCCTGCTTCTTGCTACGCCACGAGACAAGAGAAGTACCCAACAGAAAACAGAAACCTGTGATAGAGCATCGATCAGTCGGATCACCTGCCCAGTCCGCATCTGAATAAGCATGAAGCTCGAGAGAAGACCGAGAGGAGTAGTGGAGACCATGATAAAGTGTGCCCTTGACATATCGGAGAATCCGAAGAACGGCAGCATAATGGACAGAACGAGGGGCATCCATGAACTTACTAACCATACCCACGGCATGTGAAATATCTGGACGAGTAACAGTGAGATAGATCAGACTACCAACCAACTGTCGATAGCGAGTAGCATCAGATATAGGTTCACCATCCAAGGGTGTGAGCTTGGCATTGTATTCCAAGGGAGTGGAAACAGTCTTGTTGTCAGTGATACCGGCTTTGGAGAGAAGATCAAAAGCATATTTTGCTTGGAAAAGATAGTATCCATCAGAGGATGAGGTAACCTCAAGCCCAAGAAAGTAGCTGAGAGCGCCCAGATCTTTCATCTCAAAATGTTGACTAAGAAAGTGCTGAAGAGAGCGGATACCTGCAGAATCATCTCCAGTAATAATCATATCATCAACATAAAGAAGAATAAGAGTGATACCAGCAGAGGATCGTCGGACAAAGAGGGCAGTGTCATGAGGACTCGAAGTGAAACCCTGCTGAGCAACAACGGAGCTAAACTTTTCAAACCAAGCTCGAGGAGCCTGCTTAAGGCCATAAAGAGCACGACGAAGGCGACAAACTTGATTGCCTGAGTGTGGATAACCAGGAGGTGGTTGCATGTACACTTCTTCTTGGAGGTCTCCATTAAGGAAAGCATTCTTCACATCCATTTGATAAAGAGGCCAACGGCGAACAGCAGCCACAGCAATGAGGCATCTGACAGATGTAAGGCGAGCAACAGGAGCAAATGTTTCCTCATAGTCAATGCCATACTCCTGAGTAAAGCCTTTGGCAACAAGGCGAGCCTTATATCGTTCAACAGATCCATCAGCCTTGGTCTTGATCTTGTAAACCCACCTACAACCTACTACAGACTGACCAGGAGGCAAATCAACCATATCCCAAGTGTGATTCTTATGGAGGGCATCTAGTTCTTCATTCATAGCTTGCTGCCAAAGAGGGTCAGTATGGGCCTCACGATATGTGTGAGGTTCATAGAGTGTGGCAAGGGCAAAAGAGCAGTGATAATCAGAGAGATAAGGGGGAGGAATGCTTACCCGAGTGGAACGACGAAGTTCAGGACCAACAGGAGACTCAGAAAAGGGTGGTGCCACAGGATCCAAGTCAGGCGGGTCAGATGCCTTGGACAGAACCGGAGATGAGTCGTCTGGAGAGGCAGCCGATGTCGAAGAATCCTCCACAAGTTCAGGATAGAGAGGGAGGAAAAGATCAGTAAAAATGGGTGACTCTGAGGAAGAGGATGCAGGAAACTGTTGAAGACTCGTGAAAGGACGATGTTCCCAAAACTCAACATGACGGGAGACACGAAGGCGACGAGAAATGGGATCATAACAGCGAAACCCCTTTTGAGACACACCATAACCAAGGAAACAACAGAGACGAGCATGAGGCTGGAGCTTTGTTCGTTCATGAGGAGGAAGAGAAACAAAGCAAGCACAACCAAAAACCCGAAGAGATGAGTAGTCAGGAGTTTGACCATAGAGAAGCTCGAATGGTGATTTGTTGTGTGTAGTTGGTGAAGGAATACGATTAATGGTGTACACAGCAGTGAGTACTGCCTCACCCCAAAAGCGCTCAGGAAGAGAGGCAGAAATGAGAAGGGTACGGACAACATCAAGAATGTGACGGTGTTTTCGTTCTGCACGACCATTTTGTTGAGAGGTGTAAGGACAAGACCGCTGGGGAAGAGTACCATGACTATTTAAAAAGGATAGGAAAGATTTATCATTATATTCTTGAGCATTATCTGACCGAAAAACTTTGATGGTGCGATTAAACTGTGTTTCAACCATTTTATGAAATGTTTGGTAAATAGACACAAGTTCAGACCTATGATGAAGCAGATAAATCCAAGTATATCGAGAGAAATCATCCACAAATATGACAAAATATCTAGATCCCCCCTCAGTGGGAACCGGTGCAGGACCCCAAATATCAGAATGTATAAGATCAAAAGGTGCATAAGAAAATGAGTCACTATTATTAAAGGGCAATTTGGTTTGTTTTCCAAAATGACAGGAAGTACAATCAAAATTTTGAAACTGAACTGAACCTAAATGACCTTGAGAAGCTAACAACTGGAGACGAGATAAGGATGGATGACCAAGACGAGCATGCCATAGATCAGGTGAGGGGGTGGAAGTGGCAGCAGCTGCAGAAACAACTTGTGAAGGAATCTTCAAGTTATGAACCTCAAACATGCGACCAACCTTACGGCCTGTCCCAAGCACTTGACCCGTCCGGGGATCCTGCACATCCACACCATGATTAGTAAATAAAAGATCGACGCCTAATTCACAAAGTTGACCAACAGAAAGCAAATTGAGGGACAACTTTGGGATATGAAAAGTGTCACTAAGGGATAAAGAAGGAGAAGAGATTGTTCCTTTATGACTAACAGGCATAGGAGTTCCATCAGCAGTGTAAATGGTGATAGGGTGTTCTAAGGGTGCCTTATCAGAAAATTGGGATTCATCAGGAGTCATATGGTTACAACATGCAGTATCAAAAAACCAAGGTTGTTTACCTGAGGTGACCAAAAAGGGCAGTGGAGGTTCGGGATAAAACCTGTTGAACTATTGCCTCAATATCAGCCGTAATAGGTGAGGAAGCCAAAGATGGACCTGTAGGAACTGATGAATCTGAAGGACATACAGCAGCTGCCCGAGGAAGAGAAGCTTTATTCTGCTCTTGCATGAATTTCTGCAGTTTCCGACAAACTGAGATGTCATGGCCTTTGGCACG
Source organism: Lithocarpus polystachyus (assembly GCA_033629205.1). Lineage (NCBI taxonomy): Eukaryota > Viridiplantae > Streptophyta > Magnoliopsida > Fagales > Fagaceae > Lithocarpus > Lithocarpus polystachyus. The sequence continues at coordinate 63,697,210 of CM066164.1, read as the reverse complement.
GCAAAACTCGCAGCGAGTACCTTTGGAAGACTGAGAGGTGGAACGCCCAGAGTTTATTCGTGGAGGAGCAGTGAATGCAGCAATGGGAGGCTGTGGAGATGGTGTAGCCAATACATGATCAGATGATGACATGTGATGAGTAGGCCGACGGTTCTCCTCAGATATGAGCTCCTTAACTGCAGCATCAAGAGAAGGAGTAGGAGACCGGCTAAGCAGAGAAGCCCTAGTAGGCTTAAAATCCTCACGTAAACCCATCATGAAGTGCATAAATTTTCGACGATCCCGATATTTGACAAAAAGCTCGATGTCCTTGGAACACACCAGTGGAGGATCTGCAGCAGAGAGTTGTTCCCACATAGTAGAAGTCTGAGAATAAAAATCAGAAATAGACTGACCTGGCTCTTGTCTCATTTGATAAAGTTTTGATTCAATGTGGAACTCCAAGCTTGAATCATTAGTGCAATTATAGCGATCAGCCAGAAATTTCCAAGCAGCCTCAGCAGTCTCAAGACGAGGAAGAAGATTATGAATGGAAGGGATAGAGGTATTGATAAACCAAGACAAGATCTTACTTTGAATACTCTCCCATTCCTCTAGGCGTTCTTCATAATCATCCACTGTAACAACAGTCTTGGAGGCATCTTCAGTAGCTGTGGCTTTCGACTGAGGTTTTGGTACTGGCTTAGGAATTGAACCAGTCACATATCTCCATAGTTTACGACCCTTGAGAAAGACAGTCATATTCTGAGACCATGCATGATAGCTAGTAGGACCATCCAACATAATGCTGATAGGACGTATGATATCTCGGTCACTTTGTTGAACCATAATGAAGAAAATGACCAAAAAAGTGAAATTTAGAGACCTCAAATGAAGAAATGGAGCTCAAAATCGGAATCTACGCGAAAAACTGAGTAAGACAGGTTCTGTTGAAAATTTTTGACTTTGGTCAAAAAGTCAACGAAAAAGTCAACGGTCAACAGTGCGGTCAACGGTCAAATCAACTGCTGACGTGTGCTGATGATGCGGTCACTGACGTGTGCAGGATGACGTCAGCTTAGGGCTGACGTGGACAGATGCAAAAGAGGTCAGGCGCGTGGCGCGCGTGGAGGCGCGTGGAGGAGAGTCCCGGCGCGTGTGAGCGCGTGTCAACTGCTGGCGGCGCGTGGCAGCGCGTGTAGCGCGTGTTCGACAGTCAGAAGATTCAGACGGCGCGTGTGGGCGCGTGTGGGGTCCGTTCTGGCCGTTCTTGGTTGGGTTTTGCTCGGGATTGACTGTTCTGTCACTCTGTGCCTTTGGTTTGGCAGTTTGATGAACAGAATGGTGGGATCCGAGTATTGCTGGGACTGTGGGCGTGACGGCGGTGACTCGCTCCTGACAGTGATTACTGGATGAAGGCGAGGGCAGCAGAAGAACGCCGGAGATGTCCACAGGAACCAGAAAATCAATGGAATGGCTCTGATACCATGTTAAATGTTTAAAGTGTGAGAGAAAGACTGAAAGTCTGTATATTGATGTATATAACAATGTACAATAGAGAGCCTTATATAGGCTAGGTATGTGTGCAGTACAAGCAATATGAGTAAACTACAAGTATAATATACTGGGCCAAGCCCAATGGGCTAATCTAATCTAAGCTATACACTAACAGGTATATTCAGAATTTATATAAGCCATTCAAAACCTGCACTATACACAAGGACTCCATCTTAGCAGTTCAAAGACTTATAGAGGAGCTGAGTAAGTTGCTCATTGACCCTTTTGCTCAAATGAATATATATAATTTTTTCTATGATTCACTGGAACAAAAAAGAATGGCTCAGAAAGGTCTCGACAAGGCTGAGCTGTGGAAGTAAAAAAGAGATATTTTTCATTTTTTACTTAATTCATATATTTATTTAATTCTGTTTGTTATTATTTCATTTATTTCTATATTTACTTTCTATTTATTTATTCTATAATTTATTTATATATGCAATTTATAAAATATAAGATGAAGAATAAGTGTGAGAGGAAATGGATAATGATAAATCAGAAGAAAAAAGAAAAAGAAAAGGGAATGAGGAGAAGATGTGAAAAATGAAGAAATGAAAGGATGAATTAATGAAACCATAAAAAAAAATGAAGAATAGAAAAATGAAACCATTCACTCACATGGAGAGTCACCATACCCAAATTTGTTGTGCTAAAGGTCATGTCCTGATGAGTTTTGGACTTGGCTTAGTTTGACTAGAATTTGTTGTGATAATAGTCTTGTACTCTTGTCCTAGTAAGTTTTTTTCTTTGACCTAATGTGACCCAAATATGTTTTGATTATGGTGTTGATCTAATGAGTTTTGGACCTGACAGATCGAGGGTAGTAGATGATTGGCGTGTACATGATTCAAACTACTCTGTTAGAAATATGTACTCTTGCCCTAACAAGTTTTGTTAATGGTCTTGTTGTGTTAATGGTCTTGTACTCTTGTCCTGGTAAGTTTTAGACTTTGACCTAATGTGACCCCAATATATTTTGATTATGGTTTTTTTCTAACGAGTTTTGGACCTGACAGAGGGTAGTAGATGGTTGGGGTTTACATCATTCAAACTACTCTGAGAAATTCAACTCAGAGAATTCGGAAAGAGAAATTCAAGAATTTAAGAGAAAGATAATACTCTAAAAAAAAATCAAAACATTTTCAGAATAGTGTGATGACTGTTAACTTCCTTGAGGAACTTTCTTGAATTGAAGAAGGATAGAACAACATTGATCATATCCTCCTCGATTATAGACTGAGATTTCTTGTAGAAGGATGCAAAGAAGCCTTCTAAACTAGCGGACTTGTTATTTTTCACAAGAGGATGACATTTCTTGAGTTTAGAAGTAGTGACAAAAACCTGCATCACTTCTTACCTACAAAATATTTGCACAGGTTAGTGTTTTCATAGTTGGCCTGTTTGGATTAGGGGGGAAGGAGGGAGAGTGAAGGAGAGTAGAGTAGAGTTGGCTAAAAATAGGCTAATTTTGAGCTAAATCTACTCTACTCTACTCTACTTCCCCTCCCTCCCCCTCAATCTAAACGGACCATAAAGCTTGTGAGATTCAAGGGATGTTTCAATTAAAGCATGAGAGAAGTAGAAAAATTTTGGTTTTGGGAATTTTGGGAAGCTTGTAGGTGTGGGTCATACTCTCGGCGACCTAATTGAATGCCAATCTACTCAACGGTGATTGAGATTCTGTTTTTCCCTCCTTATGGTAAATTGATCCTCTAGGTTTTTCTCTTCTTTGCTTGCTTTTAAATTATTATTTTTGGGACAAAGTTTAGCTACAAATTTTGAAAATCTAATCGATAAATTGTATGTTCTTTACGCTCTCAATACATATGTCAAATTTTGTATCAATAGGATATTATTTATTATATGATTTATAAACTTATATTTTATGTATAACTTTAAACTACAAAATTTGCAATTAAAATAATTTATTGATGACATAGCTATTGATCTTTAATTTTCTAAAAATTTTGCAAGTATGGAGGATATAAGAAGAAGATGTAATCTAATAGTGGATTTGTCAAAATTCATCCCAATAAAAAGATTTTGAGTACAACCAATTTTATAACTAAACTTTGTCTTTATTTTTTTACAAAGTTTGTCTAAACTTTAGTTGTAGCCTAAGGCTATAACTTCCTTTTAAAAAATTAATATTGCTACATATTTTGAAAAATCTAATCATTAAATTTCATGTTCTTTAAGTTTTTAACGTACACGTCAAATTTTGTATCAATCGGATGTTATTTACTGATGAGTTGAAAATGACACAGGATCATCATTCCTTGTCAATGATGATCCGAACGAGCATTACGCATTTATTGCGTTTTTTGATAATAAAAGGTAACAGACGGAGGAACGGTAATGAGTGAGCTGTGTACTTCAGAGCTCCCATTCATGACACATTAGCCGTTGCTCATAAATGCCGGAATTCATTATCCATAAAGACGAGAAAACAACTATAAAAGAAGGGAAAAACATAATCTACAGGTACACACATATACTCACCCAAAAACCACTCCAAGTCATTTTTCTCTCTAAATCATTTTTCTTTCTTTCTGACTTAAGCATCAGAATGTTTTTGGCAAGAACCACACCGGTGTATTACACTTCTTTCTCAAGCTTTCTTACAGGTTTGGACTAGAGACACGACCAATCACGAGATCGTCCATCCAATGAGACGAGGTCCTCAATTTGGTGATTTTTTGCATCATTAATTTGGTGCCGTCTGTGGGGACGCTAATCATTCAAAGCCATCTTCCTTAAGTGACAAAAGAGAACCTCGTAGCATGAGATGGATGCTGAACAAGCTACACAGCAAATCCAAGCCTTGACAGCTAACTTGGAAGAAGTGACTCGCCAAAATGAAGAGCTGAGGAAAGTCGCTGAATTCTAGAATGAGGAACGACAGTGGATCATGGAAAACCAGAATGAAGAAGAGCGCCAGAGGATCGAAGGAAACCATAATGAGAAAGGATCGGATAGCCAGGAGAATAGGAGGATGAGAATGCCAGAAGAAAACTAGTCCAGAATGGAGAGCGAGCTTCACAACATGAGAAAGGAGATGGACGAACTCAGAAATGTGGTAAAAGACAAAGTCGTGGAGAACTTGGACGAAATGATCCAAAGGACGAACTCTCCATTCACTACAGAAGTGTTGAACCATCCACTCCTACAAAAGTTCGTCTTCCCTAATTGGAGTCCTTTGACGGCTCAAGAGATCCCTTGGATCACATTGAGTCATTCAAGACTTTGATGCTTTTACAGATGATCCCAGACGAAGTAACGTGCAGGGCTTTCCCAACAATGCTAAAAGGTGCAGCCAGGGTATAGTTTGGCAAATCACCTTCAGGCACCATTGCAAACTTCGATCAGCTCAGCAAAGGTTTTGTTCGTCATTTCATTGGCGGACAATAACACAAAAAGCCAACTGGGAATCTTCTTAACAAACAACACGCAGAAGGAGAATCATTGAGACAATATGTGACATACTTCAACAAATAGTTGTTGTAGGTGGACGAAACGGAAGTCCAAGTGATCCTGACGACCTTCCAAGCAGGATTGATACCAGGAGATTTTTTCTTCTCAATCACCAAGAGTCCGCTGAAAACAGTAGCAGAGTTACTTCACAAGGCCTAGAAGTATACGAACGTAAAGGACGCAATAATAGCTAAAGGAGTGATGGCTAAAAGGAAAAAAGATGAAGGAACCAGTCACAACCCTGACAGGAAAAAGAAAACACGAGGTATTGGGCATGCATTGGACAGAAAGAAGAACCTCCCAGATCAAAGACCTAATTTCACCCATTTAGTGATGCCTATAGAGCAAGTGTTGATGCAGATAAATGACGATGGCCTAGACTCATTCATGCCGCAGCAGAAGTAAGAGACAAAAGCAAGTACTGCAAATTCGACTAGGACCACGGGCATCGTACTGATGAATCTAGACATCTTAAGGACCAAGTAGAAACATTAATCCGTCAGGGAAAATTGCAGAAGTTTGTATAAAGAACAAAGCTATACAGAAGACAACAGAGGGACGAGAAAGAAAGGGACCCCGAGACCGAGGGCAACAAAGCACCCATAGGAGAAATAAGGATGATTTTAGGAGGATTGGTAGCTGGAGGATCCTCCAAATCACTAAAAAAGGTGTGTGCAAGAGAAGTGAATAACGTACAAACTCGGTTCCCACCTTAAAAAACGCTTAGATACAGCAAGCCGGACATTGTCTTTTCCGAGAAGGATGCTCATGGCGTTAGATAGCCCTATGATGATCCGCTAGTTATAATGCTTAGGATGGAAGAATTCAACATGTATCGGGTGTTAGTAGAGAATGGAAGCTCAGTAGATATCATCTATCTACCAGCCCTGAAACAAATGAAGCTGAATAAAGAAAGGCTTCGACCATTCACTTCCCCATTGGTAAGTTTCATCGAGGACAGGGTTGTTCCTAAAGGCATCGTTAAGTTAACCATAATTGCAGGCACTTATTCAGCACAAGTCTCCAAGGAGATTGATTTCCTCGTGGTAGATTGCCCATCAACGTACAACATCATCCTTGGACGACCAACACTCAACAAGTTGAGAGCGGTAACATCAACCTATTATCTATAGGTGAAGTTCCCTACAACCCACGGCATAGGAGAAATCAATGGAGACCAAGTCCTCACAAGAGAATGCTATCAATCTGCCTTAGCATCAGGGAGAACCACACATGGATGATAGACGAGCCTAAACCTATTCTCGAACCTTCAAAAGTGCCACAAAAGGTTAAGGTAATCCCTGGAGATCCGTCCATCCAGAGTCTTGAAGATAGGTTCAGCACTTACAGCATCAAAGAAGACGAAGATAACAAACTTCCTAAGAGAAAATCAGGATGTTTTCGGTTAAAAGCACTAGGATATTCCAGGAATCAACAGAGAAATCATCTAACATCATCTCAATGTTAATCCGGAGTGCAAGCCAGTCAGCAAAGACAAAGAATATTTACGCCTGAACGCAATAAGGCAGTAGCAGAAGAGGTGGAGAAACTTCTGGAGGCATGCTTCATAAGGGAAGTATTCTACCATGAATGGCTAGCCAACATAGTGATGGTAAAGAAGAACAACGGCAAGTAGAGGATGTGTGTCGACTTCATAGATCTCAACAAGGCATACCCAAAGCATAGCTTCCCCTTACCCAGGATCAACCAACTGGTGGATTCAACTGGCAAACACAAGCTCTTAAGCTTCATGGATGCTTTCTCCAGCTACAATCGGATCATGATGGACGAAAAAGATCAAGAGAAGACCGAATTCATCACTAGCCAAGGGTTATACTATTATAAGGTGATGCCTTTCAAATTGAAGAATGCTGGGGCCACATACCAAAGGTTGGTGAACCGCATGTTCTCTCATCAGATAGAAAGGAATGTGGAAGTATATGTAGATGATATGTTGGTATTGAGCAATGACGTTGCAGACCACTTGGATGACCTGAGGGAAATCTTTGACACACTATGCAAGTATAAAATGAAACGAAACCCTACAAAGTGTGTCTTTGCTGTCTCATTAGGGAAATTCTTGGGATCCATGGTATTTCAACAGGGCATAGAGGCTAATCAAAACAAGATAAGGGTAATAATGGAAGTAAAGTCCCCTAAAACAATAAAGGAAGTACAGAGCTTAAAGAGGAAAAGTTGCGGCATTGAACAGATTCATCTCTTAAGCGACAGACAAATGCCTACCCTTCTTCAAAGTCTTGAAGAATGCCTTTCAGTGGACTGGTGAATGTGAAGAAGTCTTGACAAAGCTAAAAGAGTACCCAACACAATCGCCATTGTTAAGCCCATTAAGAACAGGAGAGAGGTTGCAACTTTATTTGTCGGTGTCAAATACAGCAGTAAGCTCGGCACTGATCAGAGAAGAGGAGGAGGTGCAGAGCCTTGTGTACTACACTAGCCAAGCATTTCAAAGAGCTGAAGCAAATTACCCAAGGCTAAAGAAGATTGCCTTTGCTTTGGTGGTCGCCTCCAGAAAATTGTGCCATTACTTTCAGGTGCATCCCATCGTCGTCATGACAAACCAACTGATAAGAAAGATGATGAACAAAACAGATGCAGCAGAGCGCCTCATTTAATAGGCTATCGAGCTTGGCGAATTCAACATAGAATATCGTCCTCAAGTAGCAATAAAGCCCAGGTCCTTGCCGATTTCATTGCAAAATTCACTTATCCTCAAGAAGAAGAAAAGCCCCAAAAGAAGACATAAATGCTCCAGAGAGATGGGTCCACCACCAAGAAAGCCGGAGGAGCAGGTGTGGTCCTCATATCACCAGAAGGAGAAATCCTGAAGTACGCGGTCAGATTGCAGTTCCCAGCAACCAACAATGAAGCCAAGTATGAAGCACTTCTAATAGGGTTGAGTCTTGCAAGAATGCTTGAAGCCAAGGTCCTCATTGTCCAAGCTGATTCTCAACTTGAAATTGGCCAGGTAAGAGGAGATTATGAAGCGAAGAAAGAAAGAATGCAGAAGTATTTGAAGATCTTCAAAGAACTTCTAAAGTAGTTCAACAGTGTTAAGTTCCAGCAAATACCTCATGCAAAGAATGCTGAAACTGATTTCTTAGCACAACTAGCCTTGTCAGACGAAGTTGGCATATCTCCTAAGTTATGCATGGAAACACAGGGACAACCCAGCATAGAAGGCGAAGAGGTGATGAAGATATAAGAAGAAGACGAGTGGATGACTCCCATCATTTACTACTTGAAAGAAGGCCAACTCCCAGAAAATAGGAATGAAGCACGGAAGGAACAGATTAGGGCTGCTTGCTTCATCATCGTTGATGACGCCTTATACAGACGAGGACATCCCCTCCCCTATCTCCATTGTGTTAACAAGGAAGAAGCCAAATATGTACTTCGAGAGATACATGAAGAAATTTACGGTAACCATGCGGAAGCAAGATCTTTGGTGGGAAAAGCGCTTAGAGCAGGTTACTATTGGCCAATGCTACATAAAGAAGCCTATGAGCTCGTCAAAATGTGCTACTAGTGCCAACGCTTTGCAAACGTCTAAACGAGACCAGGTGAGCCAATGACGCCGATAACCGCTCTATGGCCTTTAGCGCAATGGGGGATTGACATAATGGGACCACTCCCCATATGGAAGCAGTACAAGTTCCTCATCGTCACAATTGATTACTTCACGAAGTGGGTAGAAGCCAAGCCAACAACGACGATCACAGAAGCCAAGATCACCAATTTCGTGTGGAAGAACATAATCTGCAGATTCGGTGCTCCAAACGTAATCATATCAGACAATGGGAAGCAGTTTGACAACCCCAAGTTTCAAAAAGTTTGCCAAGATCTAGGCATCAAAAACCACTACTCCTCTCTAAGGCACCCTCAAGCTAATGGCCAAACCAAAGTGACGAATAGAAGCTTGCTAAAAATAATCAAAACTCGGCTTAAGGGGACAAAGAGTGCATAGCCAGAAGAGCTGCCTAACGTTCTATAGACGTATAGGACAACCATAAGAGTGCCAACGGGAGAAACGCTATTCAAACTGACATTTGGAATTGAAGCCGTCGTACCAGTGGAAGTAGGACTGACGAACATCCGAGCCAAAGCGTACAAAGAGCAGAGGAACCATTAAGAACTCAACAATAATTTGGATCTGATAGACGAAGTAAGTGATGAAGCTGTGAAGCAGATGAAAAAGTACAAGGGTGCAATGGCCAGATGCTACAACAAGAAGGTGAAGGTGAGAAGATTCAATGTAGGAGATCTCATCCTTAGGAAAGTCTTGCAGGCAACAAAGGACTCGTCCTAAGGAAAGCTAGGCCCAGCATGGGAAGGACCCTACCAAGTCATTTGCCACTCCAGAGAAGGATCATACTACCTGAAGACCTTGGACAGCCAAGAACTACCTCATCCATGGAACATTTAAAGAGATGCTACCAGTAAGAATAATCCGCAAGTATTCCAAAATGTTTACAATGTTTACTTTTATTTTCCTCCTTTTTATTATTATTATCTGATTTACACAAACGAAAGAATGTTTTGTCTCTCTATCAATAAAATATACGCAGAAGTACTATTCAATAAACCTAGGTAGCAGATTCTTCCATTACTATTGGCCAAATCGTCATCAATACATGACATTGAAAAAGTATTTATACGTATTAACAAATACCACTCATGCATGAGAAAAATTATTAATACATAACAAGATCGTCATTCATACATGACTTAAAAGGAAGTTATTAATACATAACAAGATCGTCATTCTTACATGACCTAAAGTAAAAGTTATTAATACATAACAATATCGTCATTCATACATGATTTAAAGTTATTAATACATAACAAGATCATCATTCATACATGATTTAAAGTTATTAATACATAACAAGATCGTCATTCATACATGACTTAAAAAATTGTTATTAATACATAACAAGATCGTCATTCTTTCATGACTTAAAATAATGTTATTAATACATAACAAGATCGTAATTCATACATGACTTGAAATAATGCTATGGCAAGATCATCATTTATACATGACTTAAAATAAAATTGTTGACACATATCATGATCGTCATTCATACATAAAATTATTACTACATAACAAATTCGTCATTCATACATGACTCAAGAAGAGTTGCTAATTCGTAACAACACCATCATTCATACATGACTTAAAGAGAAGTCACACATAACTCAAACCACCACCCAGGCATGACTCAATCAACACATGATAGCATCGTCATAAAAGCAATTGCCAAACAAATTAAAGGATAAAACATACGCTTGGACAGACAAGCCCAAGAAATTGTTCAAAAGATTGTTCAAAAAAGCAAGCAAATGTGCTCAAAACAATGAGCACCAACAACAATAAAAAAAAATAAAAAAATAAAAAAAGAAGGAAAATCCTCAAGGAAGACTAGGAAGGGAAGGATTTGTAGTGACGCTCTCAGCTACATCTGGTATATCCTCGCCCTTTGTTGCCACTCTAGAAGGACGATCCTCCAAATTTTCTTCCATGGCAACCTTAAAAGGGCAGTCCTCCAAAACTTCCTTTTCCACCTTTACCATGTCAAGCTGAAAGAAGTCCATCCCAGGATGATGCTTTGCCAGATACTTACAAAAGAGCTCGAAACCATCCATATAGTAGTCGCAGAGCTTATCTATAAACTCTTCAGAAGCCTTGAACTTTTCCACCGCTTCAAAACCTACCTTGTCGACCTTCATGAGGGCCTCGTCAATTTGCTTATCCTTCAATTTTGAAAATGGCTTCTCAGTGTCGATATTCTTCTCCGAAGCCTTCAGACGACCCCTGTCCTTCTTGGCCTAATCAACAAGAGCGGAGATTTGGATCATCAACGATTCATTCTCGGTAGAAAGAGAAGCAATCCCAAATCAAGCCTCAATTAACTTCTTATTATAGTCCAAATACTTTCCAGAGATGTACAATGACTCTCCCAACACCTGTAATGACAAATAGGTGACAGTTCAAAAAAAAAAAAATGTGCGCATAAGAAGAACGCATACCTACATGAGCTTATGAACGTGTGATGACATCAGCTCAAAAGGAGGCTTTCCCAACAAAGGCTCTAGATCCTCCAGGGAGATTGCATCATGAGCCTTTTGCATCACAGTCCCCGCGTCTTCCCAAAAGGAGGTAATAGAGACCTTACTCGTGACTTTGGCCTTAGAGCCCCCTCCCCCCCCCCCCCCCCCCAGGTGAGATGATCAGCTCCAAGGAAGAAGTAGATAAGGCAGGGCGACGGTCTTGAAACTTAGCCACAGGGGAAGTCATAATAATATCCTCTTTGGATGGTTCGCTCTCTCTGGCATTTCCTCGATAGAAGGCCACTAGATAAACTAGTCCTGGCTTTCTTCTCCTGAACCTTGGCGAGTTTTACTTTGTTAAATCTAGTCGTCATTCCTACTTAAAAAAAATGGAGGAGATAAAAAAATAAAATAAAATAAATAAAAAAGAGGAAGAAGAAGAAAAAGAAAATATCATTGGCACACTCACTCTTTCTGACAGTCTCAATATCCTTTCGAACCTTGCTGGAAGGTTCTGGACCAAGAAAATGTAAAAAATAAAGATTGGGGGGAGATGAGCTCGTCAAAATCCTTGACGGTCTCTAGATACTCCCTAATTAACCTTCTCTAGACGAGCGTGGTATTGCCTCTTCTGCTTAGGATGAACTTTCCCTGCAAGAAAGCCACATCAGATAGCAGATTTAGAAAACAACACGGACATAGAAACATGCAAACACAAGAACGAATAAAGAACGCACCAGACACATGAGTCTCCAACTACGAAGCAGCTTTGGAGCTTTTCTCAGATCCTCGCCAGGAACAGTCTCCCAACCTCCACCAAAGACGAAGAAAAAGTTTTTTTTCCAATTTTGGAGAAAAGATGGGGATTCAAGAATCAGCCTTGAACTCCTATCCCAGGGTTTGAACTCCCAATAACCAAGATCCCTAGAGCGTCTCAAGTAGAACATATGCAAAAATTCATCCATCCTAATGGTATCTCCATCATTAGCTGACATCCACACCACCATGTAGCAAATAACTATCCTCCACAAATTGGGGACAAGTTGAGTAGGAGCAAGCGACAAATGGCTGAATAGCTCCCTAAGAAAGGAATGGATGGGAAAATGAAGACCACTGACGAAGTTAGCCTCGTAGAAGCACACCCCGTCAGCATAAGAATGGCAAGCCCTATCATCGTCACTAAAGATCCTAACCTTGACTGACGAAGGGAATTGAAACCTACTCCTAATCCTACCCTCATCTTTCCCCTTTAAGAAATAGTGGACGTGCCAAGCCTTATAGAGAGTTGACGAAGAAGTGACCTTAAAAGCCCTACAGTCCTTGAATGAAGACAAGCCTGTTTCAAGTTCACTAGACCTAACTTCACCCTCTCTAGACATCATCAAAGGTCGAGCAATCCCCATAGAACGACGAAACAAAGGAAAGAGGAAACGCAAGGAAAACCTAAAAGAACAATCTCTACCCACAAAAAGCCCTACCTCGGGGCCTTGACTACCTACAACCTTATGCAAACCACTCAAACAAGCAAAGAGAAAAGAAATTGATGGACAACCCACAGAATAGTCTACCATTAAAAAACGAAAATAGAGAGAGGAACTTGAAAGACTCACCAGAAGATGGGGAGGGAACGAAGGAGGCTCAATGAAAAAGGAGGCTCTAGAGCAGTTGAAACGTTACAAAGAAGGAAAAAACAGAGCAAAAAATGGAAAGAAAAGAAAATAAGGGAAAAAGGAAGAATAAATGGAAGAACGTGTGCAGGAAGGCCGAGATTTGCTGACATAAAGAAGACATTCTAACCATACACGTGGCGCACTGCAGATAAAACATTGATTCACAATAAATGCACCAAACACAGGACACGAAATGATAGACAGTTATGTTCTTACCTCGTCTTGAAACGAACAAGGGGGCAGCTGATGAGTAGAAAATGACACGGGATCGTCATTCCTTGTTAATGACGATCCGAACAAACACTACGCATTTATTGCGTGCATTGATAATAAAATGTAATGGACGGAGCAACGGTAACGAATGAGCTGTGTACTTCAGAGCTCCCATTCATGACACACTAGTCTTTGCTCATAAACGTCGGAGTTCATTATCCATAAAGATGAGAAAACAACTATAAAAGAAGGGAACAACATAATCCAAAGGTACACAAAAATACTCACCCAAAAACCACTCCAAGTCATTTTTCTCTCTGAATCATTTTTCTTCCTTTCTGACTTAAGCATTGGAATGTTTTTGGTAAACACCACACCGGTGTATTACACTTCTTTCTCAAGCTTTCTTGCAGGTTTGGACTGGAGACACGACCCATCACGAGATCATCCATCCAGCGAGACGAGATCCTTAACTTGGTGATTTTTCGCATCATCATTTACTATATGATTCATAAACTTATATTTTATACATAACTTTAGGCTACAAAATGACATAGCTATTGATCTTTGAATTTCTAGAAATTTCGCAAGTTTGGAAATATAAGAAGAAAATATAATCTAATGGTGGATTGTCAAAATTCAAATCCAACAAAAAAATATTAAGTGAAGTAGTAACTTTAAGTTACAACTAAATTTGTAACCAAACTTTGTACATTATTTTTTGAGTTATGATGTGTGAGGTGGCAAAAGCCGGGCATGTTGTGAAAATATTGTGAGTATTTGTAGTGTTTCCAATTTTGAGCCGGTCTGCAAGGTACAGCTACTTCAACCTTCAAAACTGTTTTCTATCTTTTCTTATTGTTTTTTTAATTTTTTTTTATTGTGTGTGTGTGTATTTTTTTTTTTTTTTTTTTTTTTTTTTTGAGGTAGGGGGAAAAGGTAGGCCGTAGGGAAGAGGGTTGAAGAGGGTTTGAATTAGACAAATTAATTGTAAATTAATAATCAATGGAGTAAGCAGTGAGCAGCAGTGTCCTGTTTTTCTAAGGGGAGATATATTATTAATAATGCTACTATTATTATTAACCATACAATTAATGTCTAGTTCTAGTTCTAGTCGTCCAACTAGTCGCAAACTTCTAGTCCTTTAATAAATAAAACGCAATTTGATAATTTATGGATGGCACCGCACGCGTGGTTGTTAAGTGAGAAATTGGGTCCGTTCACATGATTGCTAATTAATTGAGAGAATTTTCACCCAAAAAAAAAAAATTTAATTGAGAGAATAGGGCAAAAGATTTTGTTAACTACGATTAATTACCGTTAAAGAATTATAGACTTTTACTAAAAGAATTATATTTTTTTTGGTAAGTTAAAATGATTTACGTTGGCTAGGCATAGGAATTATTAAAAAAAAAATATATTGACCAATAAATATGAGTGTCATGTATTGATGTCCTTAAACAAGATGGAATATGTCGGTCTGACTTTTGGTGAAATTTACAGTGGTGTTTGATAGCGATGCGAGTTGTCTAGAAAACAATAAATAATTCAAAAGTATAATAATGCTCCATATTTTTCGCTCTTACATAAAAAGTGATTTTCACCATTAATTTAAATAGTATAATCTACAATAATGTAAGAGAAGGAAATAAAATAGTATTCTAAATCTCAGAGACCATCTTTCAAAAACATAAAATTTGTAATCTCATAGAATTGTATATAATTATTTTGATCATCGATGCCAATACTCAAAAGGTCCGTTCACATGATTTATAGAATTGTATATAATTATTTTGATCATCGATGAAGTGAGAAATTGGGTCTGTTCACATCGATGCCAATACTCACAAGTGATTTTGTAAAAAAATTTGTATTTCTAATGTTACCATTTTACAACATTTTTACAAACTATTATTATTACAAATTCTTACTTGTTTTCATCTAACCCCACTATTAAATTTTTTTTTTCATATATCAATAACCAATCACCACATCAATAGTTTGTACAAGAATTTATAAAATAGTTTGTAATATAATCCAATGTTAAAGAGAGTTGAACTTTAAGACATTAATTTGATCGCTAAATTAAAGCCTCAATAATAATTAATTGAATTATTCCATCAATTTCATTCATCAATGAGTTTGTTTAGAATGTGATGAAAAATTCAGCTTATTTGAGTTTTTAACTTCTTTTTTTTACTATTTTTTATTGTACTATTCAGCTAATTTTTAACTTTTTTTTTTTTTTTACACTTTCAACAAAAAATTTTCAATTTCTACTAAATAAGTTGTTCCTAAATGGATATTGATTGATTAATTTAAAATATTTGAAGGATTCAATTAATTAAATTAAAGTGTATGATACAAACTCTAGGTAGTACATCGATCTAGCTTTGAGGGAGATTCAAAATTTTCCATTAATATAATGCACTCAGACAAGATGATAAGCTGTAGTCCTCTTTTGTCATATTGTTAGGGATTTGTTGTTTTTTGCTAGCTCGTTGCAAAATTTTTCTTCTTCTCATACACATAGGCAAGGTAATGCTTAGCCAGGGACGGAACTACCCTTGGACTAGGGGGGCAATACCTCTCTAATTTTTTTTAAAAAAATATTATTATATATATATGTGTACTAATTTTAACAATTTTGTTCTATAAAATTACATTTTCTTTCCCTTTAACAATATCATTGATTCTTTTAACAGTAATTTCATACTCACAAACTTTTTTATAACATTTTTACAAACTGTTTTGGTAGTAAATTCTTATTGGTTTGCATCTGGGCACACCACTCACATCATTTTTTTACTTACTAGTAACCACTTATCACATCAATAATTTATAAAAAACTTGTAGCTCCAGCATTTTCCTCATTTTAGTGACCATAAAAAAAATTCATAGATCTAAAATCTAAAACAAAATATACAAGTCCAAAAAAAAAAAAAAAATTAGCACAACAACAAAAATTACTAGTGAAACTAAAAACAAAATTAAGCTCAATTAACTAATTTCATTCACAATAAATAACCATGCCCTTTACAAAATTCTAAACAAAAATAATTTTGTTCTTACTCACAAAAAAAAAAAAAAAAAAAACAGCTAAGTAGCAGAATCAGAGTTGAAATTGCCGTACACAACCAGCAGTAAAACCGCCCCCTAACTTAAAATTCTGACTTCATTCTTGTGCTTAGCACATGTCTTAGCCAAAAGAGCAATATTTTCTCTTTCGTTATTAATCTGGATGTAGTTTGATCCTCCCAGATTTTCATAGTTGTTTTTTTTTTCAAAATTTTGAACTAGCTTTTTACATAACTTTTCTCTCTCATACACATAGGTAAGGTAATGCTTTAACACGTGCCTTAGAGCATTCTCATCAAGAATGCTAAATGCTATTTTTTAACATCAAATTTGTAAAAAACACACTCTATCAAGAATGCTAAATGCTATTAGTTTTGATATCTTGCTACAGTGCAATCTCAAAAATGAGAGCGCACTTTTCTCTTTCCTCTGATCTCTCATTCTCTCTCTTTCTTCTGATCTCTCTATCTTTTCTCTATCTCTCCTTCTCACTCTTTCTCACATCAAGCTTTTTTTTTTTTTTTTTGCTCCAAATCAGCACTAGTGTGGAGATCGGTATGCAAATCCTGCTCTCTGTCTCACTCTTTCTCACAACAAGCTTCTTCTTTCTTTCTTTCTTTTTTTTTTTTTTTTTTTGCTCCAAATCAGCACCGGTGTGAAGATCAGCATGCAAATCTTGCTCTCAGATTGACTTCGTTTGAATATTTTTCCTCCGTGTGTTGCCGTGTGTTGATTGTCGTTGGGTGTTTTGCCATGTGTTGATCATCGCTGTGGGTTTAGGTTCAATGTTGGTTTTCCTCCATGTTGTTGTTTTTGTTTGATTGTCGTTCAGTGTTGCTATGCATATCTTTGATGTTTTTGTTTGGTGTTTTTGTTTTTCTAATTGGTGGATGCTGTTGTGGTTTTAGGCTTCTGATTTTGGTGGTTGTGGTTATGATTGTGGTGGTAGTGATTGTTATGGGTGTGGCTGATGGTGGCTAGTGGCAGTGGGTGTGGGTGTGGGTGTGATTTGCTGGGTTGAGATGGAAGATTGTGAGTTTGTTGGATAGACAGGTGGGTATGAGTGTGGTTGGTGTTTTTTTTTTCCCCAATGGTGGTGGATATGGGTTTTCTGGGTTGAGATGGTCTGTGTGAGTTTGCTGGTTGAGAGTGACAGAAAAGGAAGAGAGAGAAAGAAATATATATTGAAGAATAAAGAAATAATAAAAAAGAATATTTAAATAAAGTAGTAAAAAATATAGAATTTTTAATGTTAGGTATATTGTAAAATGAGTTGTTAAAATTGATAAAGTGACTTTTTAAGATGTTAAATGCTAAAATTTTTACAATCTTTGATGAGAATGCTCTTAGACAAGAGAGCAAGGTTTATTTTCTCTTCCATTATTAATTTGAATGGAGTTTGATCCTCCAGATATTCATAGTTGTTTTGTTTTGGATTTTTCTGCTATTAAATAAAAACAAACCAATCTGTTTCTAAAAAAATAATAAATAAATAAATAAAGATAGTAAAATGTATAAATCCCATCCCACGACATCACGGAAGAACTTATCTGATAATTATCTTAAACGTCAGCCTTGGACTGGGAGGCCCTATATATACGATGAAGTATATATATTACTTGTGATTATTAGTAAATAAGCGGCTGGCTCTGCCATGGCTGCACGTTACCACTGGCGTTATGTTTTAGTTATACCTTTTGCTTTTGGTGTCCACCCCCCATCACAAGTCAAACGCTATAATCAAAACTGCAAACGTCATTAATTAACATAGTTGCCCCTTTGCAGAACAAACCAAAATTCATTACAGTTACCTTTTTTTTCTTTTTCTTTTTTTTTCTTTTTTTTTAATGATCAATAGTAAGACAAGAGACAATTTGAAGACTTGACGTATTGGTTGAATACATCAAAATGTACCTACCAGTTGGTAAAAAACTCTTGAAATTTGTTTACAACAATTATAAACAAAAAAATAGCATGATTTATTTCCTGCTTATGATTTCTACTGCAAAATTGTACATGATTATAGGATTCAGCAAACTCATTGAATACCACATAAGCATCTCGCAGAAAAGAAAAAAAAAAACAAAAAAAAAACCCACATATGACATAGCCTCCTAAAAAGACTTAACACACAAGACTTTAAGAAGAACTTCATAACACGGTTGCTATTAACAAAAATAGCAAGATTTGTTTCCGGCTTATCATGCTCTAGTGAAATTCTACAAACTTATAGGATACATCAAACTTATTCATTCCCACATAACCATTAAAAAAAAAAAAAAACCCTCCTAAAAGTCTTATAACACAGGAATTTAATGGAAAAAAAGAAAAAAACAAAGACAAGGGGCAAATTAACATTCAAAACTGATTGATGACAGCCATTCGAGACGGGCTAAGAAGGTGATAAGAGCCATAACGCTTAAAGCTACATCCTTGATGAATTTCATGGCAATCTTCCATTTCCAACAAGACCTTGCAAAAGATATCAACGTTGCATGGAAGGACAAGTGGACCTTGGTTCTCATAACCATATTCTGACTCTGCTTCTTCAAGTAGCATCTTGAATAGAGGGTGGTTCGCATATTCAGTTTTGATCACAAACTTCTGTTTTTGAGGTCCAACATAGACCGAGAAGCAACCTTCAGGAGTGACTCTGCATTTTCTAGCTCGTTTTTCTTCTTCCAGCTCCAAGGTGCCTTTATTGGAAGACCACGATTTGCTCTTCAATGCCAGGGCACGTACTGTTCCTGATGATTTGCTCTTACTGCCTCGTCCGATGGACTTGCATCGCTCCCATGTCTGGATGATCAGCCCCTTCTTCTTCTTTTCGTAAATCACATCCATTTTCATTGGTACAAAAAGTTACCAGAACAGTAGCTAATTATATATAGAATAGTAAGGAAATAACAGATATACGTTAAAGCAAAGGTAAATATATGGACTCAAAACTCACACAACAGAGTCCAAATCACTGGTCAAGTCATGAACAAAGACCACACGAGGGAGGAAAATGCTTTGAAATTATTGGCTTTACGCGTTAATTAACCTCTGTCATAGACCAAATGAATCAAGACCTTGACCCTCGGCCTCATTGTGTTACTCATACCTTTCAATTTGGAAAATTTGAAATCATTCACAATAAGAGATTCCAAGAAAAAAAAGTTGTACACAAAAAATTCACCAAACATAAATTGATAGTGAACCCATAAGGAATCAGGTTAAGGTCGTAGCCATTTGTGTGTTTCCAAGAACTGTAGAATCAAGAAAAGGGTAAGAAGGGAAATGATATGAACCAGAAGTGTCTCACAGGATATGCCCTCACTTCTGTCTTTTTTTTTTTTTTTTTTTGAGGATATCTCACTATGGAGATCAATGGCACCACTAGCTTTCATATATAAAACCCAAATGGGATTAAAATATTCTCAAAAAATAGCCTACTTGTCAACGCTGGCTAGAGCTCCTATATTTATCTACATAAAAATTATCTAATTTTTTTTACTTACAGTGACATGAAGAGGCTAGTTTCTGTGAATGGAGAAACTAATGGAAGTGGACAAACATATTTCAATCTTATTGCGACTAGTCTACTTCTTTTCACTGTTGTCATTTTTCTTCTGGGTAAGGACAAAGGTTTATGAGAGGGAAACTTCGGATTTTTCTTTATTGCTGTCATGTCTAGAAGAAGTGAACAACAACATAAATAAGTGAGACAATTTTTTCCGTAACTGTTAATATAATTAATCTCATGTGACTATTGGCTTGATCCATGTACTTCATAAACTGAGGCTTTGCAAAATGGGGATTCTCTCTCTCTCTCTCCCTCATTTTTCCATGGATAATTAAAGCTGGGGCCTAAGTCATTCCTTTTATTCATTTACTGTTGCCATAAGTCAATCCACAAAGTATTTGTGACGTCGTTGATTTTTCCACAACGTATTTGTGACTTTGTGGATTTTTTATCAGCCTGGACACCAAAGTGGACCTACACGGCTACACTCATTTCAATCATAGACTAAAAACAATATCAAAAAATCAATTGTACCATTTCCCTTATGTGTGTCATCCCGAATAAATTTTGTTGCTATCTCTTTTATTTGTACATATCACGTTAGGATTTGAATTTAAGGTGTCCATGGTGCTTGTTCTTTTATCATTAGTTCAGAGACTTTATTAACTATAATCTGTATGGAACCCACCCACAACTCTTTCTCATAGTTAAATTAATGATACTATTTTTAATAAAGTGATGCTTTGGATGAGTAAGCTTTGTCTTCTTTGAACCTCCACTCCACACCGAGGCCTAGGGTCTAGTAGATGTTGAGTACTTTGTTGTGTACAAGCCTTACAACTTGGAGAAGCCTTTTTTGGTGAGATCATGCTTTGAAGGTTTGAGAAAACTAGCAGGGATGGGAAAAAAAAATGTTTGATTACTATTTTGGTCCTTAAAACATTTATCCTATGTTAAAAATTGTCCTTATCTTTTCAAATATGTCATTCTAGTTTTTAATCTTTAGTCTTGTATTAAAATAGTTATTGGTGACTAGAAAACTCTAAAAGCATTCCCATCAGGTGTGTCAAATGCCAAATATTTGACATTTGACACACTAAACACCAAAAAACACCTCTCATAAGATGTTTCAAATCTCATAATTTTTATCACATGTGAACAGTACCATTCCATCTTTGGAATGGTATGGATTGAAAATGATAAAAAAAAAATTTATTTATTTCTCTCTCATCCTTTGTGACTTTTTTTTCTTCTCCCTCTTTCTTTTTCTTTTTCTTCTTTCTTTCTCCGCCACTCCTTCTCTGTCATCCTCTTTTTCTCTTTTCTTCTTCCTTTTTTCTTCTTCTTTCTCCAGGAGCTTCACCTCTCTTTCTTTTCTTTTCTTTTTTTCTTTTTTTTTTTCTCTCTCTTTTTTTCCTTTTTTCTACCACTTTCTCAGCGCCTCTCTATCTCTTCTTCTTCTTCTTCTTTTTTTGTTCCTGGTCATTCTCTCTCTCTTTCTTCTTTTTTCTCCGCCTAAATCGTTGCCATTGAGATTGGCCATTGCCATGGAGTTTGGCCTCACCGATGAGGTCGACTAGTGGAGATCGCATGTATTATTTTTTATTTTATTTTTTTATTTTTTTTCGGTTGTGGGTTTCATGTGATTGTGGGTGGTGGCGGAGTTATCTTTGGGTTGTTGTGGATTTTTTTTTCTTTTCTAGTTGTGGTTTTTATTTATTTTTTAGGTGGTGTTGGTAGATGTTGATTTGTACCGGTGGTGGTTGTCGGTGTTGTTGTGGCAGTGGTTGTTGGTGGCCGTTGTTGCGGCAATGGTGGTTGTGGGTTTGTTTGATTTGGGATGGGTTTTGAGTTTTGTGAATGTGGTGGGTTGTTGTGGATATATTTTTTTTTTCAGTTGTGCTTTTTTTTTTTTTAGGTGGCGTTGGTCGATGTGGGTTTGTGCCGGTGGCTGTCGGTATTGTTGCGGTAGTAGTTGTTGGTGGCTGTTGTTGCGGCAAAGGTGGTTGTGCCATTGTTGTTGTTGTTGTTGTTGTTGTTGTTGTTGTTGTTGTTGATGATGATGATGATGGAAGGAGTTACTATATTATTTTAATGTGTTATAAATAAGAATAAAACATGTGATGAATGAGATAATGTAAAATGATATGGTAAGATAATAAAGTAGGATTTTGGTGTGTCAAAATGACATTTTTTTTTATAGAAGAGTTGATGGTAATGTTCTAATATGGTAAACAGCCAAATTAAATGCAGCATTCGTGGTTTGCAATATGCTGATATAAGTTGTATTAGAAGAGGGGGAAACCAGGCTGCCCATATTTTGGCCAAATATGCTAGAAATGTTGATAATGAATTGTATTGGATAGAGGACACTCCACCCCCGGTTATAAAAGCCTTGTATCAGGATTGTTTAAACATGAATGAATGAATATTGGATTTGCCTTAAAAAAAAAATTAATACATATATATATATATATATATATATATTAAAGAATTTGACTTTCGTCTGTTTCTTCTCTTTCCCACGCTTTCCTAACTTCCAAATTACAATTACTAAAATAAAAAAATTATACTTTACACTCATAAATTAAAACACATAAAAATAGGATCGAAAAGAAAGTTCCTTAAAAAATACCTCATTTATTAAGCATTTAGTTTTCACTTCTCATCACCATCCTCCTTCTTTTCTTTTTACTTTTCTTTTCTTTTTTTCCTGCAATTTCTTGATATCAAAACCGCACTAACTTTAAAAAAAAGAAAAAAAAAAAAGAAAAGAAAAGAAAAGAAAGAGATGTCAAATACAAAAATTTAAACACAAAAAATAAGGTTTAGATTATTTTGGAAACCTTTTCCCCAATTGCTAAGTTTGTGGTTATGAGGACTCCCTTAGCTACGATTGCTATCGTAATTGGTACTTCCTACAACTTGATGTCAACATTGCACTCTTGCATGATCACTTAATAGAAGAGGTTTATATAAAGTTTCCTCTTGCTAGCTAGGAAGAGCCTAATCAATACTGTAAAGTCAATAAATCACTAATGGCCTTAAACATGCCTAAAGACAATGGTTTGCAAAACTATCATCTACATTTATCAACAAATTAGAGTCATATCGCTCAATTGATTGGCACCTCTCTTAGTGTTTTCAACGGATACATTCAAATAGAGATGGCAATTTAGGGGGGAGGGGGGGGGGGGCGAAGAATGGGATCTTTAACCCTGCTCCGTATGGTTTTGTCTTGTCTTGTCTTGTTGAAGGCTAAAGGATGGAGTCTTCAAACATGATGAGGCAAATTTCCTTGCCCCATCCCTACCTCTTAGGGCCTTGCGATACCTTGCCCTGCCCCACACCTATTACACTTTTTTATATATAAAATATATTTCATTAATATAAATATACTTGAAATTATAAATAAATTTATCACATCAAATCAAACTAATTTTTAGCAAATAATGAATAATATTATCCACAATATTTTACAAGAAAATATCACAACAAAAACAAAAAGTCTTAATATCCATGTATTTAAAATTTTAAATACTTAGTAATATAACCAAGTCTTTAACACTAATAGTCTAATACATAAAAACATGATCCAAGCCCCTAATACATAACAAAATACACATTGCCTAATCCTTCAAAAATAATTTCCACTTTCCTCCACCCATTCCAACCCCATTACCTTTAAAAGGGGAAAAACCCGCACGAGGCGAAACATGGTGGGTGGGTCAAGACAAGGATAGGCAAAATTGTCATCCCTACATTCAGGGTTTAAATCACTCGCCCCAACTATCAAAGAATCCAAATTAAATTCGAATTTATTATGCTTTTTTTTTTCTTTTTTCTTTTTTTCTTTTTATGGATGAGCATCCCTACATAATATGAATGTATACTATAATTACTTATTAAGTAAAAATGTTACATGTGCATAAGCTAGTTCATTTTTTATGGGTTATAAGCTAGTTCATTTAATGGTGATTGTCGGATTTCTATTAAGGACAAAACTTTGATACAATACTTAGGTGTTGTTTCTTAGGTTCCCCTCTTAAGATTCTGCCATGTGACTGTACTTAACTGAAAATGCACTTCCATTTTATGAGAAAAAAGTCACGCGACAAAATCTTAAGAGAAGAACCTAAGAAACAGCATCTAAGTACTGTACCTAAATTTTGTCCTTTCTATTAATTTATACTTTTTTGAAAAAATGCTAAAATTACTATAATTTTACTACAAAAAGCTAACGAATTGATGTGTCACTAGATGTGATTGGGGGTGCTTCAGTAAGATAATAAATTAGTATAACAATTACTTTTTATGGTTGGCGACACATCAATTTATAAGACTTATGTACTAAATTTGAAATATCTTTAATATCAGTCAATTATTTTATTTCTTTTTTTAAGCAGCCTAGTCCTAGGGCAGGCTTGGTAGACAACAGGATAGTGCTTGTGAGAAAGACAAAAAATAGGGAAAACAAAAATCAGTGGAATAATATTATTTTAACCATAAGCTTTGTGTCGACATGTATTGAATTTATAATTTTATAAATACCACTAGGTTCCAAGATCATTGATTGAATGTTGTTATGTTGGTTGATTATATCACAAAAACACTTTTTATTATTATTTAGATACGATAGAATTTAAACCTATAGTGTCCACCCCATAATAATTGCTCTTTATTATTAGACCAAAACATCAATATACCAACTAGTTTTTGATGTAAGCAAGGTTTGAACAATAGTTTTGAATTATGTTCCGTTCCTAGAACGAACAGAAAATTACATACTGGTATGCAAACTGCAACAGCAACCCCCATGTTCCACCTTGGATAAAATTTTGGCCCATTTCAGCATGTTTTAGGTTTTCTAGGTTGTTTTTGTGAATTCTGGATGAAATCCAAGGTTTTGCCAGTATGAAGTTTAGCGTCTAAGAGGAGGTGAAATGAAACAAATGAGAAGATTGCCTATGAAGTTTAACTGCTAAACTAAGAGAAGATGAAATGAAAAGGATGAGAAGACCGGCTAGTAGGAAGTTGTTGAACCGTTGTTGAACCAAGAGAAGGTGACATGAAAAATGATGATAACGAGAGGATAGAGTTTGAGATAATACTTCGATATATGTTCTCTGATAATGAAGAAATAAAAGAAGACGCAGATGGGTGTACGTTTGCCATTAACTTTTTTGTTTAACTTCTAGTTTTTATGCATAGTTTTTTTAAACCTCATTTTATTTTTTTCGCATTTTTTCAAAGTACAAAATACAATTATATTTCAACATACTTTCAATGAAAATCAATTAGTAAAATCTTGAAATAAACTGATGCCAAATGCACACACTGTCAAAGAACTGGGAACAGAACGTAATAAGTAGAAATGAAGATAAGGAGTCAACGTGGGGAAGGTAGGCTTTTCAATGTTTAAGGTTTTTTTTTTTTTTTGTTTAATTTATGAAACGATGTTTAAGTTGAAACGAAGCTTCTCGGAAGGTGCCTTATATATAAATACCTATCCAAGCATATATTATTTTGTTGCAGAGAAAAGTACTATTTATTTTTTTTTCTCGTATTACCGATCAGCGTGGCATATACATATATATAAATATATATATATATATATATATGAGATGGGTTCAAGTTACACCTAGTGTGTAAAATTACACCTTTTTTAAGCTATCGATTTCTTAAAGATTTAACGATGAAAAAAATAGCATTAAATGCTAATTGATTTACACATTATTCACTTAATTAATAACAGTCTTGTTTCTCTCTTCATTCTTATTGTTTAAAACTTCTCTAGTTTCTCATAAATCTCTCTTGCAAAACACACATACACAAACATGGCTGTCCTTTATGAAAAACCATTAAAGGAGAATGAAGACATTCTTCATAAGATTTTCTTTCTGTTTTTTTTCATTGAAACTTGATTGATATATAAAAGAAATATATACAAAATAACACATCAAAAATAGATAACAAAAGAGAGAGAGAGAGAACATTAATGTATATGGGGATTTTGGTGGGGTTGGGGGCAAATGAAACCCCTTACTCACTAGCTTCACCCCTGGTTGACACCTTGACGGAAAGGTAAACCATCTAAATCAATTGACTAGTTTTTTTTTTTTTTTTTTTTTTAACTATAAGAGCCCAGATCTGGGGCGTGTCGTCCACTGCAACCACTTTGGGAGAGTCATGTGTGAGATTTGATTTAGGTGTTTTCATAAAGGGCAGCCATGTTTCTGTTTTTTTCATAAAGGGCAGCCATGTTTGTGTATGTGGGTTTTGCGAGAGAGATTTATGAGAAATTGGAGAAGTTTTAAACAATAAGTATGGAGAGAGAAACAAAACTGCTATTAATTAAGTGAATAATATATAAATCAATTAGCATTTAATGCTATTTTTTTGACCTTTAGATCTTTAAGAAATTTATGGCTTAAAAAAGGTGTAATTCTTGTAGAGTTATATCAAGTGTAACTTGAACTCATCTCATATATATATATATATATATACACACACACTAGCATGTAGTCTGTGCTTACGCACGGAAATATTAACAATTGTGATGATAAGATGTTTATCTTGGTAGATTCAGTTTTCATATTGAGCTTGGAATCTTTTTGGAAGTGCCAATGAAGCGGTAATATATGAGAGTATGAAGCAAAGAAGAGTGGGATTAAACATTGTGTTTAAATCCGGCCTTGCTCTTAGATATCCGAAAGGAAGAGGAGAGGGTAATGTGTGGATCTAGTTGGTAGAGGTTGAGAGAGAAGGAAGAGACATGGGATGACGATATGGCATTAGGAGGAGATGATATTTTACTTTTATAGTCTTTCTCGTTGGACTCCTTGGTTCTGGTAGTAGGTAGGTGAGATGTTCACCCATAAAAGTGTGCAGGTGAGATGTTTTTTCTTAGGCCAATAAGCATTATCATTGTGGTTTTCTTGGCTTCCGTGTTAAATGTTAACGCATCATTTATTTGGGCACAAAAATTAGAAAATGTAGATAAGATACATGACACAAAATTAGAGTCAAATTTATAATCTAATTAGTTTTTTTTTTTTTTTTTTTGAGATTTGGTTAGGACAAGTAACGCAAAATTGAGAATCCAAATCTAGACACATAACACAAATTAAAACTCTAATTTAAAATTCTATTTGAGTTTCTTTCTGCTTCACCTATTATTATACATATAGATAAATATATAATTGTGTTTTTAAATGACTTATGCATATACACGGATTTACACACTAGTTTATATGTATATTAATAGCCTAATCTCAAAAAAATCTAATTAGATTTTGATTAGATTCTCAATTTTACACTATGTGTCTCATTTAATTTTTAATTTTGTGCCAAGTGAACAATTGAGTGTGTCAAAGAGTCCAAATTAAATTGGATTTTAACCGAAATGATTATCGAAATAAAATTCAAACTCAAAATATTAGTTTAAACCCTAAATCTCTTGTTCAATAACTAAAAAATTTATCAATTGAACTAACGGGGTTTCTCAAAAAAAAAAAAAAAAGGAACTAACGGGAACCATTTATTACAAAATCACACTTTTAACATATTACAGTCATATAAATTATTTTCTTCTCAAAAAAAAAAAAATATTCCCTTCTTATTTGTAATAAATTAACAATAAAGTACTGCATTGATCATTGCTGACACAATACTTACATTTTGGAGAATGTCCAAATTAGTGCAGCTATAAGATTTAAATACTTTAATTATTTTAAACTTAAAACCTGAACAGAATATTAGAAAATACTTTCATTATTTTGAAACATAGGTAGCGTTGCGAGGCTAGAGTCGTAGACCCATAAAATACCCTTAGCTAGGTATGATTGGTTTTCATATTTGTCGAAGAAACTGATACCAAACGTCACATGGCCGGTGAAATGAAAGTCAAAGCTTTATAAAACTGATATTTAATTTTATTTCTTAATCAAGTTTTTTTCTTTTAAATAGACTTAGTCCCACTTTGAGTCTTGGACATATCAATCACAAAAGAAATAAAGTGGTTCGTGAATTGAATATCAAAACTCACACACACACATATATGCCAAGGCACTAACCAGATAATTCAACTTGTAAAATATCTTATTTTTTAATAGGGTATTTGAAATTTGAACTCTGCTTAGATTAAAATTCAATTAGCATTTTCCCTTGTTCATAAAAGAGAAATAATTATGTTGGATGCCATAGGTCGAAATTTAATTGTATCTAACAAAGAATAAAAATAAAAACAAAAAAAAAAAATTGTGCCAAGAGCTTTATGGCATTTGAATAACAAAAATTGAAACAGTGAGTTTAAAAATAAAATTTAAGTTTATTTAGTTGTTTATATATTTTATTTTTGATGCCTAAACTTTTTTATTTAAACTCAATATATATGAGTACACTCCAAATTGGATTAAGTTTTGATACAAAACTAGCAATATACATGTGTGATGCACCTGTCAAATTAAAATTTTATTGTTTTAAAAAAAGAAATTGCCTTTTGACTTTGCAAGGTTGTATAAGGATACTCCACTATAGAAGCAAAAATATTAATAACACCTAACCTTTTGATCAATCTCAGATAGCTTTCCACTCCTAATGCCTTTGTGAACACATCTGCTAATTGATTCTTAGTTGAGACATAAAAGGTTTTAAGTGAGTTATGCTCTTATGCAAATTATAAAAAATCCTAACAATTAATTATATTAATAGAATTTTAGTTGGAGTAGAATTTTTAATTTCTTGAAACTTAGGTAATAGACTTTTTGTCAAACTAAATGTTGGAACATTTTAATATTAATTAATTAAAATGAATAAATATTACAACATAAATGTAAAGATGTGGGAGTGAATATGGAAGATGAAGAGTTAGTGAAATTGTTTAATCCCACATTAAAAAGGAGAGAGACCATTTTATTCTTTTTGATTGTGGTTATTAATGGGCTAGTATGAATTGAATCAGATATTGGGCTAGATACCTGCCCAAGGGGGAGGTAAAGAGTTGTCTTAAAAATAGAAATAAATTAGCCTCTTGGATCCTTCTACTTGACAGCCCATTCAGAATAATTACCATATCCGTTGGTGAGTAAATTTCCTGAATTAATATTCCATTTTTATTATGGAAAATGAAGAGTCATTACCCACTTAATGGACTATCCGTTTGGACATTTTCATTCATCAGAAACTCCTTATCTCACCATTAATTGTGTAACTCCAGCCTATCAGATTAATATCTACCAATTAATCTTGTAACACCCACTATATCAAAATAATGGACCTAATTAATCAGATTAATTTGGGTAGTTATTTTGTGAGACTCATTGAGTCAATAAATAGACTTATTCAGACCCAATCCAAGTTACTGCAATATACCCAAAAAAAAAAAAATGGAGAGGTTCTTGTCAAAGAAGGGTGTTCTTTCTAGTGGAGTTTTGGGCTTGAACACTTTGTGCAGAAGTTGTTCTAGCCATACAACACTTGTTGGGTTGTTGTATCCTAGGGGAGACAAGTCAGAAAAGGTCTGCACCAATTACAAAGTTTAGCCAACCAAGAGCTTGAATCTCCTTAAAGAGAGCGAGTGTCATGCCTCAGTTCAAATAGTGTTGTATAATTTTTCTTTTTAAATTAATAATATTTAGAAGTATTATTCAATTTCTCTTTGTGTTATTTCCATTATTATTGTGTTTACACCACCAATTTTAAGGAGATTCAACACATGGAGCCTACACAAGAGAAACCAATTGAGCCTATTGGAGATCTCAACAAGCCCTTTTGCTTTAAGGGAGCCCATTTCAAGAGGTAGAAAGAAAATTTCCTCTTCTACTTGAGTCTTCACAAAGTCCCCTACATCCTCACTAACAAGAATCCATCAAAGGTTTCTATTGATGAGATGAGTGAGGAAGAATTTAGTCTCCATCAAGAAAAAATAGATAAGTATACAAAAGATGAATATAATTGTCGCTCTTATCTTTTGAATTGTCTTATCGATCATTTCTATGATTATTTTGATACAACTTATAATTCTGCCAAGAAAATTTGGAAAGCTTTACAAAGCAAGTATGATATTGAGGAGACTGGTGCAAAGAAGTATGCTACTAGTAGATTTTTCCGTTACTAAATGGTGGATGAAAAATCGGTGGTGGATCAAGCACAAGACTTCCAAATGATTGTGGAAGAATTGAGATCTGAAGGCATAAAGATTGGAGATAATTTGGTGGTAGCTGGCATAGTTGATAAACTATCACAATCTTGGAGGGAATTCCAAAAGACTTTGTGGCACAAACAAAAGGAGACATCCTTGGAGACTTAGATCACACGCATCCGTGTGAAGGAGGAGGCTAGAGGACAAGATGCACTCATGACACAAGAGAGCAATGGTAATTCCACCACAAAGGCAAACCTTATTTCATTCAATAATAATATGCACAAAAATCATATTCCTAGAAATGGTCAATTGAAGTTTAAAAAAAAAGTTTTCAAAAATAATAATAGACCTTAAGGAAGGGGAAACTCGAATGAAAATTACAATAAGAACCAAGAACCCCCTTCACAAGATCAATTTAATAGATCATGTTTTTTCTCTGGCAAGAGTGGGCATATTGCTCGATTTTGCAAATTTCGGAAACGTGAATCTGTCATACAGACTAACATAACCAAAGAGCCTTTAGTGGCTATGACTACAAACATCGATATGGTGCAATATGTTGAAGGGTGGTGGGCAAATTCTGGTGCTAATAGGCATGTCTGCTATAACAAAAATTGGTTCAAGTTGTACATTCCTTTTGAAGAAGAAAAAATTGTTATGCTTGGTGACTTTAGCAAAACCAAGGTTCTTGGGAGTGGTGAGGTTGATTTGAAGTTCACTTCTGGACGTGTGCTAACATTGAAAGATGTACTTTACACTCCGTCCACGAGGAAGAATTTGATGTCAAGTTTTTTACTTAACAAGGCTGGATTCAAGCAAATTATGGAATCTGATAATTATGTAATCACTAAAAATGGATTATTTGTGGGCAAGGGTTATGCTTGTGATGGAATGTTTAAATTGAATGTTGAGAATAATAAAGCATCTACCAGATCAGTTTATATGCTTTCTTCTATTATTTTTGGCATGCTCTTTTGTGTCATATAAATAGTAGATATGTGGGAATCATGAGTAGTTTAGGATTAATTTCAAGACTGTCAAAAGATTTT
Organism: Lithocarpus polystachyus; assembly: GCA_033629205.1. Taxonomy (NCBI): domain Eukaryota; kingdom Viridiplantae; phylum Streptophyta; class Magnoliopsida; order Fagales; family Fagaceae; genus Lithocarpus; species Lithocarpus polystachyus. The sequence continues at coordinate 63,666,463 of CM066164.1, read as the reverse complement.
GAAAAATGTGAAACTTGTAGTCAAGCTAAGATTACAAAAAGGCCTCATAAAAGTATTGTAAGAAATACCGAATTGTTTAAGTTAATTCACTCCGATTTATGTGAATTTGAGGGAATTTTAACTCGTAGAGGAAATAGATATATTACCACTTTTATTGATGATTTCTCAAAATATACAACTATTATTTATTTGTTGAAAAATAAAAGTAATGCTTTTGAAAAATTTCAAAATTTTTTAAAATAAGTTGAAAATCAATTTGGTAGAAAAATAAAAAGAATAAGACGTGATAGAGGCTATGAGTATGAATCAAGTGCATTCAACTCATTTGTTCAGTCTTTGAGAATTATCCATGAAACTACTGCACCATATTCACCTGCTTCTAATGGTGTGGCTGAAAGAAAAAATAGAACTTTAATGGAGTTAACAAATGCCATGTTAATTGAATCTAGTACACCTTTACATTTTTTTGGTGAAACTATTTTAACTGCATGTCATGTTTTGAATAGGGTGCCACATAAAAAATCACATACTACACTTTTGGAGATGTGGAAAGGACATAAGCCAAATTTGGGATATTTGAGAGTATGAAGTTGTCTTGCTTATGTAAGGCTAACTGACCCTAAAATTCCTAAATTAGGTATAAAAGCTACTACCTGTGCTTTTCTTGATTATGCGATTAATAATGCGGACTATAGATTTTTTGATCTTGAAAACAAAATAATTTTTGAATCTGGTGAGGTAATTTTTCATGAAGAAAAATTTCCTTTTAAATTAAAAAATAGTGGGGGTGAAGAAAATACTTTGCCCCAAACTAGTTCTTCTACTTCTCATTTACAAAATCAAGAAAATTTTGAAATGAAACCTAGAAGGAGTAAAAGAGTTAGAGTTGAAAACGATTTTGGTCTTGATTGTAATGTTTTTAACATTGAGGAAAATCCCGAAAATTTAATAGAGGCTTTAACATCACCTGATGCTATATTTTGGAAAGAGGCTATAAATAATGAGATGAAATCTCTAATTTCTAATAGAACTTTGAAATTAGTAGATCTTCCACCAGGTTGTAAGACTATAGGTTGTAATTGGGTCCTTAAAAAAAAGTTGAAACCGGATGGATCAATAGATAAGTTTAAAACTAGACTTATTGTAAAAGGCTTTAAATAAAAAGCAGATCTTGATTTCTTTGATACTATTTCTCCGTTAATAAGAATTACATCTATTAGATTGTTAATTGCTATTGCTGCAATTTTTTATTTGAAAATTTATCAAATGGATGTAAAAACTACTTTTCTAAATGGAGACCTAGAGGAAGAGATTTATATGGATCATCTTGAAGGCTTTGTAGAGCCTGACAAGAAAGCAAGGCATGTAAGTTAACTAAATCCCTATATGGCTTAAAACAAGTACCTAAGCAGTGGCATGAAAAGTTTGATTCCTGCATGATTGAGAATGGTTATAAATCAAATGAATGTGATAATGTATGTATTCTAAATCATGGAATAATTTACATGTTATTATTAGCCTCTGTGTGGATGATATGTTGATTTTTTGGCTCAAATATGCATGTTATAAATGAGACAAAAAATATGCTTAAAAGCCATTTTGATATGAAAGATCTTGGTAGGCTAATTTTATTTTGGGCATGAAAATTACAAAAACATGTGATGGAATATTTCTTGATCAATCACATTATGTTGAGAAAATATAATTTTCATGATCACAAAAGTGTAGCTACTCCTTTTGATTCTAGTGTTCATTTATTTCCTATGAATGATAATGATAAGATTTTTAATCAAAAGGATTATGCTAATTGTTGGAAAAATACATATTTGTTTCACATACAAAACATATGCAATAGAAAATTAACGATTCTACTTCATTTGGAATTGATGGCATGTACTATATAAGTTTCAGATTTTAAGAACAAGAAAACGTACCTTGGTGCGGTGAAATTCAAAACCAAAAGATTAGAAGTACTTAGGAACACTTTTAATCTTCACTCCAATTCTACTTAATGCCCAAGAAGTGTGGTCTCTCAATCAATTTCCAAGGAGAGAATAAGAAAGTATTCAACACTCACATACAAACTATTTCATGTTCTCATGTGATCATAATGAAAACCCACATAGAAAACTTTCTCATGTGAAAAAGCACTTATGAAATTCTGTATGTTTCTCTTCTTATATATTATTGATTATCTAATTAAACTAGCCTTTTGGGCCATTCCAATTGGGCTGTAGTGTGTGGCTTGGAGTTGAACCAAAAGGAAATAAATAAGACTCTAGTTCTAATGGGCCTTGGGCTTTGTCAACTCTTGACAAGTCTAAATTTACCATTAATTATATTTAATACCATTATATAAATATAATTGCACTCTAGGCTTTATCAATAAATTATATCTCAAGACTTTATTATACATGCAACCCTTTCATTAAAATATTCGTAGTAATACAAAGTCATGAATATAGACTTCCACTCTGAAGATAACTACATCTTAATCCTTGAGTACTTGGTTTAATGCTTTATGTTATTCACCATATATTTATGAAATTCAATTCCATAAATATATGCTTTAATAACTCCTTACTAAACTGGTTGGGCCTAACATTCTGAATAATCAAACCCATTAAACTTATTTCAAGAGAACATTTTATATCTCCGTTAAGAGACTATAAATTTCATTTTGAGAATATATGTTCCATCAACACTAAATGTGGCTGCCCAACATACTGAAATTTCAATCGTGACTTATAGATCTCACTCTTAATTTATCAAAGCAACCTACACTTCATGATCAAGTCCATTATTCTCTCAGAATTTAGAGTTGATGTAAATAGAAGTCGTGAGATTTATTATTCATTTGACAGTGGTTAAGAGAGTAATAAATCTCACAACGGTCCAGTTCAATATGTTTTAACTCTTAAAACATATCAACATATCAACTAGAAGTCTCCACTTCCATGATCAAAACAAATCATCTTAGTTGATATGTTATAGTCTTCGCAGATGAAATGCTCAATTTCATCACCAACTACGAACTAAAATTCTGAGTTTACAAAGAATTTATGATTTATATTTTCTGTGATTAAATCACATAAATCACATACTATGCATCTCATGGACTAAGTTAATGTCCCATTAATTCATTTATAGATAGTCTCATATAATTAAATAATTTAATTATTTATGACATGTCAATAAATTGGATTTTAAGACATAAACCCCAACACTAGTATCATTGGTAGTTTGCGTTAGGCTACTAATTGTACTAGACTTGACATTACATATGCAGTATGAGTGCTAAGCAGATTTACTAACAAACCTAGTAAAGATCATTGGCCAGCTATTGAGCAAATCATGAGATATTTAATTGGTACCAAAATCTATGGCTTATTTTATAAAAAATACCCTATTATGATCGAAACTTTTAGTGATGCCGATTGGAATACTTTGTCGGTGATTCTCCCTCTACCACTGGTTATATTTTTACCTTAGGTAGTGGTGCTATTTGTTGAAAATCTAAAAAGCAAAAAATAATTTATAATTCAATAATGGAAGCTGAATTAATAGCATTAGCTTCAGCAAGTGAAGGGGCAAATTGGCTTAAAGATTTGTTATATGAAATTCCACTTTGGAAAAAGCCAATTCCATTTATATTAATTCATTGTGATTGCACTACTGCAATTGGTAGAGTTAAAAACCGTTATTACAATGGTAAATTCAGACATATAAGAAGAAAGCACAATACCATGTGATCTCATTTGAATAGTGGCATCATAACTATGGATTATATTAAATCTAATGATAATCTTGCAGATCCATTTATCAAGGCCTTGGCAAACGATAGGATTTGAAATACATCGAGGGGGAAGGGACTAAAGTCCATAGAATTATGAGCCATGTATGAGGATTCCCAACCCAAGGACCAGAGATCCTGAGAATTAGGTTCAATGAAAAAAAAGAATCATACGATGGTCGTAAGAAATACACTATTTATTTTGTACATAATTTTTTAATTGTTCAGCCCTATGATGTAAATGCATTAATCCTGTAATGTGGAAAGGTTGAGTAAAAAACTATTAATGAAATTTGTAACTTGTATGAGTGGAGTGTTAGAATTATAAGAGGGCCTTTGACAAAATTTCACCTATGTGAGTGTGGGGGTGGGGCCACTCCTTATGAGATTTGGATTTAATCTCAAATACACTCATGAAACTGGGATCAGCACATGGTCGTAAAGTGCTAGCTATAAAAGCTCATGTCAACACCTGAGTTGTTATGTGTAAGTAGTGACGCTTAACTTCCCTAAAGCAGTCATAGTTCAAGTCAGAGATCACTACAACTCTAGAGTTGAGATCGCTGTTTTACTAAGTGAAGGTTCAATGCAGAGCACACCTTCATGATGCATAGTGACCTGTCTTTGCCTGTTAATTTCTCTTTAATAAAAATAATAATAATATTATAATTAGTGGGGGATTTTTGGAGCATTTTAATATTAATTAATTAAAATGAATAAATATTACAACATAAATGTAAAGATGTGGATGTGAATATGGAAGATGAGGAATTAGTGAAATTGTTTAATCCCACATTGAAAAGGAGAGAGATTATTTTATTATTTTTAATTGTGGTGATTAATGGGTTAATATGAATTGACTCAGATATTGGGCTAGATACCTGCCCAAGGGAGAGGTAAAGAGTGGAGGTGTCAAAAATGGAAATGAATCAGCCTCTTGGATCCTTTTACTTGACAGGTCATTCAGAATAATTACTATATCCGTTGGTGAGTAAATGACCCGAATTGATACTCCATTTTTATTATAGAAAATGAAGAGCCATTAACCCATGTAATGGACTATCCGTTTAGGCCTTTTCATTCTTCAGAAACTCCTTATTTCCTCATTAATTGTGTAACTCCAGCCCATCAGATTAATATCTACCAATTAATCTTGTAACATCCACTACATCAGAATAATGGACCTAATTAATCAAATTAATTTGAGTAGTAATTTCCTGAGGCCCATTGAGCCTATAAATAGACTCATTCAGACCCAATCCAAGTTACTGCAATATACAAAAAAAAAAAAAAAAAAAAAAAAGAGATTCTTGTCAAAGAAGGGTGTTCTTTCTAGTGAAGTTTTGGGCTGAACACTTTGTGCAAAATTTGTTTAAGCCATACCACTTGTTGGGCTGTTGTATCTTGGGGGAGACAAGCTAGAGAAGGTCTGCACTGGTTACAAAATTTAGCCAAACAAGGGCTTGAATTTCCTTAAAGAGAGCGAGTGCCGCACCTCAGTTCAAATAGTGTTGTGTAATTTTTCTCTTTAAATTAATAATTTTTCTATTGTTTTTGAAGCATCTATTTCAAGTATTAGTTTACCTCTTAGGAAAATAAGCTATAGGTAAATCATCTAAATCTTTTTTTTCATTTTCTTTTTACTAATTTTGAGTCCCTTTTCATCCAAAAAAAAAAAAAAATTTTCCCTTTAACTTTGTAATTATATTTATTTTCTCTTTTTTTTTTTGTGTGTGGAAATTCTCTTATTTTAGAAATTTTATATTTTTATGGTTTTAAATCTATTTGATTTAAAACTAAGCCTAAAAATTCTATAAATTTCTTATAGATTAGAGAAAAAAAATCTTCTAGTCATATCAGATTTGGTTTTTAAAATTAATAGAGGATGAAGAATTTGTTGAAGGAAGAATGTTTAGTTTATATGAATTAATTTATGTGGATGAAACAAATTATTTTGACACGGTCTGACTAATCATATGGTATGTTAGAACAAAATAACTAAAGGTACACACAATGTTGATCCTTGCATTAGGCTTTGCCTTTTTTCGGCTTGGTGCCTACCATGTTTGGACATACTTTGGTTAGGTACGAGGTTTGACTGATTGGTTAGTTTGGAGATTAGTGGAAGTGCGACTAAGAGGTAAGAGGTAAGGCGTGTGTAACAAAGCTTTGAGACATAGTAGATGGGCCTACTAACGTTATATTTGACAAAGCATATGATTAGGCTCGAATTACTTAAGGCCTGCCTTATTGCAGAGTAGTTTTGTGATTTTGTTAAATTGTCATTAAGAGCAACTCCAAATTCTCTCACAAAAAATAAAAAATATTGTTGAGCATATTTTTTTATACAATATAATATAATATAATATAATATAAAAGTTCGAATTTCAAAACTGGTAAATACGTACTTCGATGACACCTATTCTTTTCTCTAAATATCTTATTATGACGTATAACAACTTCTTACATTTAATTAGCACTATATGGACATATAAAGCCACATGTCAAGTAATTATTTGTACATGTCAAATATTTTGACATGTGTCAATAATAAAATAGAAAGAAAAACGCTTCAAATGTTCACACACACATATAAAGCCACTATTAATTCCTCGAACACACACAAGGGAAACAAATCCACAAGACTCTTTCTAAAAAAAATAAAGAAAACTCCACAAAACCCTCTAATTTTATAGAATATATAATTGTGGAAGTAGAACAGTCACGTATAGTCATATACAATTGTTGGAAAATTTAGACCCCGGTTGATAAAATTAACAAGTTTTATACCCAAGTTGTCAATTAGATTTATTATGAATAAAACTTGTTAAAACAAACAACCATCACTATCAAGTCAACTATCATGCAGCGAAAAAATAAATAAGATAAGATATGATGACCTAGGAAAACTAATGAAACAAACTAGTTTCACTAATAAATAACTTGGGGGGAAACCTTCCTAAAAAGCAATCCACTATAGTAAAGAGAAGTTTCTGATCTAGTACAAAACCTTTGTCCCTAATCCTTGTAGATGAACTTACAGTAGAAATCTTCTACCGCTTCAGAACCCCTAAACTCTTTAATATATGAACGGCACTCTTTTGATACACGAATCCTAGTACGTAACGAACTCCTTTGCACGAATCCCAGTATGTGACTCACTCACCAACTTGAGGAAGAAGAATGTTGGTTGCAAAGTTCTTCACTTTATCAACAATGAAGATTAAGAAGCACTTGGTTACAAAAACCTAAGGCGCAAAGACGCAGTAGCTTCTTTCAAAGAGAATAAGGCATTGGTCACCTTTTGCATATGTTCTCCTTGTATTCTCTTTTGTGACGGTTTCTAAAATAAGCCTTATATGTGTCTAAGGTTGTGAGAAAAGAAACCCTACACACATACATAAGCATAAGTCGAAAATTAGATCTGAAAAACTGATTTTCATAATTTTCGATAGATACATCGATAGATAGTATCTGTCGAGCCTCATTAAATCTCGATAGATAACTATCAGTTGAGCAGTTGTCGAATTTTAATGAATCAACACTTCTTTACTTATTTCTTAGACAGATTTGCATGACTTCAATACTAGACTTGAACTCTTGTTCCTTGAAGTACTAAATCCATCCTAGATCTACCCAATTACAAGTAAAGTGCGTTTTGTCAAAGGATTAGCCAACTACATAAATATTGACATATTTACCTAACAATGATCCACATATGTTCTAACAATCTCCCCTTTTGGCAATTCGTGACAAAACTAAAATAAACAAATGAACATATGAAAGAAGTCATAAATTACTCAACTCATACTCGCTTGTTGAATACAATAAAATCTATACTAACACAAATTCTTGAAAAACTTTACAAGAAGAGAGTTTATGGCAAGTAGACTTTGACAACCTGTATTTCTGAAACACTTTAAACAAAACTCATCAAGGCATTTTAGTGTGAAATAGAAATAATAGATTGCATACAAAATATAAGAAACATGTGTATAAAGATAGGAAATAAACAACACATGTAGAGATAAGTGAAGAAGATATACATCATCATATATATATATCAAAGATAAGCACAATGTATGTAAACATGGTTACAAGACCGGTGTACAAGAAGAAGGAGGTAAGCACTCCACTTAACAAGATGAAACACATCTTCCCCTTATAAAGGCATGTATTTCTCCCCCTAACATGTATAATCTTGTAAAAAGAAACCACATTTTCTCCACAATTTCTCCCCCTTTTTGTCATGATTGACAAACGATACAAGAAGCTAGAAAGCTTCACCCGAGAAACATAAAGATATCAAGGATGATCAAGGGCGCATAAGGAATCCATGTAAATACATGAATATAATGAAACAAGATACTATAGATGACAAGATAAAAAAAAATGCAAAACATGTGAAAAACAAAGCATGCAAGAGGATCGAGAGGTGTCGAGAAGCTATTGAGAAGACCTTGATGGATTGAACTGCTATTGAGAAGCTATAAAGGAGACAGAAACTTTCTCGATGGATCGAGAAGCTGTCGAGAAGCTATTGAGATTGCGATAAACAAAAGCTGAAAAATCTCGATAAATAGCCTAGTTGTCGAGAGGTGTCTAGCAGCTGTCGAGATTGCTTAAAAATAGTTTTTCAAGAAGAGAAAAACACAAATATGAATGCAATCAAGCATGCTACACAACAAAAAATCCAAACAACATGTTAGCTCTCAAAAACATCTCTCAACAAGAAAATATCAAGCATATAGATCCACAACACACACACACACACACACACACACACACACACTAAACAAGTCTAACTAATTTTATATTTCAAAAACAAGTTAAGACAGTTAAATGAGCATACATTAACACAAGTATTTTTTATGATCGTCAAATCACATTGTACCTGCACATGTATCAAAAGTAGCAAAGAATATTGCGTATTGTGTTTGAAAACATCACAATTGCATAAGTGTCAACATGTTATAACGATTTGAGATATGAGAAAATCACTTTAACTCACACACAATCATAACTGTTTGATGGAGACTATTACATTCGAGGTACATCATATAACTCCCACATTTCCTAGTATACACACTTATAAAGCATGTATTTTGTTCTTTATAAAGCATATATAAAGCATATATAAAGCATTTTGTTCTTTTTACTTTTATTTTTCTTTGCATATTTTCTTTTAAGCAAACCATGCATGGACATATAAGAGAGAGAAAAGAAATACCCAATAATGTTAAGCATTTGACATTGCATTTTTGCTATGCCGAAGCATACAAATGTCATTTCATGATTGGCGGGCAATAATGGTGAGATGGTTATTTATGCATTTCTCTTAGGATTTTCTAGTCATTCCCATAAAAAAGAGTAATATGAGTGTTAAGTGCAAGAGATTACTTAATCTTACTTATCACAAAAACGAACCACAAAGCTCACTTGCTTACTGCATAAAAATGCTCATCTAAGTTACAAAAGATACAAAGTTTAGAAAACTTTGTTTCAATGGCTATCCAAGGTACATAAGTACCAATGTACACAAACACACACTGTTTTTGTATTTTTTTTTTATTTTTCTCTTTTTATTTTGAAAAACGAACAAAATAAAGACTAAACAACCAAACAAAAACAGACAAACAACATGAAAGCATGAAAGAAAGATGCATATGTATGAAGGCATAATAGAAAGGTGCAGACGCAAGAAAGCATGATTCCAAAAGCAGATAAGAAATCAAGCTAAGAGAGTCCTACTTTAGATAGAAAGAATTAAAGTAGAGGACAAACAGACAAGACAATTAAGTCTTAGACTTCTTTCTCATCCACATAGCACGAGTCTTTGGCCATGAAGATGAAAAGGCACGTGTCCTAGTATGTCTATTAAAGGACATAGAAGAATTAAGATTCTCCTGAGATTGAGTTAAAAAGCTTAAAGTTTTTAATAACTCTCCAAACAAAGGTGTAGGTCTTTGAAAGGAAACCTATGACCGTTTGGACACTTGATTTTGAGGATACAGCTTAAAGCAATTAAGACGAATGTGTTTAGAAACACCGCAATTGTGACAAACATAAGGCCTAACAAAGGATTTAGAATTAGACAAATCAGTTTTGGATTTCATACCTTTATCACATTTCTCAAATTAGGGCACAAAGATAGTCCTTGATCTAGAAGCTGTGGAAGAGGAGGGGCCGGAGGAATCAGCATATCCTAAGCCAGTCTTATCAGAAATAGGTTTTGAGCACTCAATACCTTATCAAGCTTTGCACTAGACATCCTCTCTATTTGAGTTCTAGTTTGACTAAGGTCAACCTCAAGATTCTTGACCTTCTCTTCTAATGAGACGTTCTTCACAACAAGAGTCTTAACTAGTTTGACTAACATATCACCTTTTTCAGTTTTTACCTCATTAAGCTCTTTTCTATAAAGATGAGAATTTTTTTTTTTTTTTCAGATTTTATGAATTCAGTACATAGCTTGTCATAGGCTTCTTGAAGGGTCTACTTCTTGGGTACTTCATTTCCAGAAGAATCCTCACTGTTACTAGCACTCTCCACAATCACCTTATCGGTTGTGGCAGCAAAAGCTATAAAGTGATCACATTCATCCATATACTTATCGAAAGAGTCATCCTCAGTATCACTCTAGGTAACAACCAAACTTTTATCTTCTAACTTCTTAGCCTTTTCCTTCATAAGATATTTTAGGCACTCTATCCTCATATGACCAAAATCTTTGCACTCATGGCATTTGATGGGGGATTCTCATTCTTGCCCTTCTTGGAGGATTTAAATTTCCTAGAAGGTTTGCCCTTATCCTTTTTCCTAAACTGAAGAAGCTTGATAATCTCATCAGTTATGAAGGTTAGATCCTCATCCTCATCATCATCTTCATCTTCATCTTCAGGGTCCTCAATCTTTTCCTCTATACCCTTAAGAGTCAAGTTTTTACTCTTTCCACCTTTTCCCATTAAGCCTAATTCCATCTCATAGGTTTGAAGGTTCCCTACAAGCTTAGTCAAAGGAAGTTGATCAATATCCTTCACTTCTTCAATGACAGTGATCTTAGCATGGAATCTTTTAGGTAGGGACTTAAGGATTTTCCTAACAATTTTGAATTCCACAATAGATTCTCCAAGATTGAAAGCAAAATTCACAATATTCTTGAGTTTATCATAGAACTCATCAAAGGTTTCATCCTCCTCCATCCTTATTTCTTCAAAACTGCTAGTGAGTTGTTGAAGCTTCGCAGTCTTTACTGCCTTGGTACCTTCATAGGTGGTCTCAAGAATGGTCCATGCTTCTTTAACAACTTCCATGGATGATATTCTCTTGAATTCCTCATTGGTCACCCCACAAAACAAAGCATTCAAAGCCCTACTGTTGAAATTTGCTGCTTTGATTGTTGCTTCATCTCAATCTACTGGCACTTCCTTTGGCTTAATTTAGCTAACTTCAACAGCTTGCTATACCTGTTCACCTAGAGCTTGCAAAAAGGCTGTCATACAAACTTTCTAGTACGTATAATTAGTGCCATCAAATAAAGGAGAAATCAAAAGAGATTATCTATGATCCATGACAACAGGGGTCTAGGACTCAAGAAATTAATCCAATCAGACTATACCCGCTCTGATACCACTTGTTAAAAAATTTAAACCCCGGTTGATAGAATTAACAAGTTTTAAACCCAAGTTGTCAATTAGATTTATTATGAATAAAACTTGTTAAAAAAAAATCAATATCAAGTCAATTATCATGCAGTAGAAAAATAAATAAGACAAGATATGATGACTTAGGACAACCAATGAAACAAACTAGTTTCACAGTAAAAAAGTTAGGGGGAAACCTTCCCAAAAAGCAATCCACTATAGTAAAGAGAAATTTCTGATCTAATACAAAACCTTTGTCCTTAGACTCTATAATCCTTGTAAATGAACTTATAGTAGAAACCTTCTACCACTTTAGAACCTTTGAACTCTTCAATATATGAACGTCACACTTTTGATGCACGGATCCTAGTATGTGACTAACTCCTTTGCACGAATCCCAGTACGTGACTCACTCACCAACTTGAGGAAGAAGAATGTTGGCTGCAAAGTTCTTCACTTCATCAACAATGAAGATTAAGAAGCACTTGATTACAAAAACTTAAGGCATAAAGACACAATAGCTTTTTTTAGAAAGAATAAGGCATCGGTCACCTTTTGCATATGTTCTCCTTGTATTCTCTTAAGTGACGGCCTCTAAAATAAGTCTTATATATGTCTAAAATTGTGAAAAAAGAAACCCTACAAAAATACATAAGCATGGGACGAAAATCAAATCTGAAAAACTGATTTTCGTAATTCTCAATAGATACCTCGATAGATAGTATCTGTCGAGCCTCATTAAACCTCGATAGATAGCTATCTGTCGAGCAGCTGTCGAGTTTTAATGAATCAGCACTTCTTTACTTGTTTCTTAAACAGATTTGCATGGCTTCAATACTAGACTTGAACTCTTGTTCCTTGAAGTACTAAATCCATCATAGATCTACCCAATTACAAGTAAAGTGCGTTTTGTCAAAAGATTAGTCAATTACATACAATATTAACATATGTACCTAACAATGACCCACATATGTCCTAACAACAACAATTTGAAACAATGGAATTATAATAGTCACATGTAACGGAGAGAAAAAAATGACCCTATGATGGTTTCTCTTCCCACTTCGTATAACCTTTTAACTTCCTTTGAGTTATCTTGCACAAATTCCTTTCCATCTCTCATTGCCTAACAAAATACTAACATGTGAGAAACGTGTGTGTCATCTGGTTGGGGTAGTGTGGGAAGTGCCTACTTAAGGGGAAGCAGACGTGCCTATGTGATGTTCCATCGAGAAATCTGATATGGCAATGAACACAGTCTATATTGCTGCCCCCAAGTGGTGCCACTTCGAGCCATACATTGTTATGTTTCCTAAGTGTGATATTCATATATATTACTATGCATATGCAAACAAATGTAAAGAATTTTTGTTTATTGTTGTTGTGAGTTTTAAATGTTTTAGAGACTTTTTAGTTTGAGGAAGTGTAATAGAATTTATAATAGTTCCTTGCTATTCAAGATTTGACATCTGAAAGTAAATGTTAGAGATATGGAACTGTGGATGCCATATGCTGTTAAGTACCATTTTCGTGATAGGGATTGCCCTCCACATTTAAAATGTTTGTATATGACTAATACAATTTTGTTATATTAGTTTTGATTAATAAGTTGTGATTGTAGTAGTAAGCTACCATGTAGGACCAATAAATGTCGTTTGTGTGGTCCCATTTTTGTGAATAAGAGATGGTGCTCTGGAGAGTTTAAGGATATATTTACATGAATTATGGAATTAGAAAGACTTTTTTGGATATACATAACAATCGGTTTCTTTAAAATCTTCCCTCCTCTCCCCGTGTATGTGTTAAAATACTTAGTATTTAAAAAAAAAAACTATAAAATTAGAAAAATCACTCTTTTGCTTTTCTCAATGCAAATCATGGAGCATAACTACGATAATGTTTATGATTTTCTTTAGAATCTTGTCAAACATTCATAAAAATGAAACTTGAAGATGACGTCCAGTGAGGTTATTGTGGATGCAAGTTCAATTTTGCCATTCTTTTTTAGGTAAATATAATGCTTCAAGGTATTTTCTAGCGAAATTGTTCTAAATCATAATTCAATATATAATTAGATAAATGGAATTCGACCATTGTGACAAAAAAAAAAATTATATTGTTGTAAAAATCCAAATGACTTTCATTGGAAGGAATTAAGAATGACACTTCTATACAATAGAAAATGTGTTCAACCGAAAAAACTTACATAAAGTAATAGCAATTTCAAATTATACATGTATATGTATTATGTTTTTTTTTTTATATCTCTTTACTTTGAATTTTTGCAAAGTAAATGATCTTTTCTTGGTTTCTATTTCTTCATTGCTCTCTAATTAATGGCTTAATAAACTGTACAAAAATATTATTTATTTTCTATTTGTTTGTTAACATATCTACTTATAAAGAGTAATTTCTTGTTGAAAGGTTTCTCTAATTTTATGCAAGTGGATCACTAAAGAGAGTTTGAAAACTGTCAATGACTGCTTGAAGGGATCTTATCATTTATTGGGTAATGCCTATTGTAGGAAACACAATTTGTATTTTCATATAAGTAATAGTTGTATTAATTAAACTATTATTGAGTTTCTTTAAATTGAATTTATGTTGTATATGGAAAATAAAAAATATTTTTAAATTATTTTCTTTCAATATGTTGCTTATTTCATATTTTATATTGTATAATAGAAATCATATACATACATGTTGATGCTCTCCCCCCCCCCCCCCCCAAAAAAAAGGTTACATTCACAACAAACAGGTGATTATTGTCCATAACAATAACTATAAAAATAAAAATCTTCAATTTTATAAATTTATTTCTTATGAAAAACAATCGTGCGAAGCACAGGTCAATCATTTGTGAGAGTGTGTGTGTATATACATACATACATACATATATATATATATATATATATATTCAAATCTTTTCCCATTTCTAGAGGCTTGGAAGATCCATATGTTTCTATAAATGTCTCTAGTGTTCAAGTTCAACCATTTTTGCTTTGGTCATTGCCTTGAATTCTCATTAAACCATTGAACTCTGCGACAAAATTCAGATGTGCGATTTGTGTAATTCTCTCTCTCTTGTATCAGGTTGGGGATTTGGGTGACGTGTCGGGTTAAGGATTTTGGTAATATATATATATATATATATATATAAATATTCAAATCCCTTCCTATTTCTCAGGGCTTGGAAGATCCATATGTTTCTATAAATGTCTCTAGAGTTCAAGGTCAACCATTTTTGCTCTGGTCGTTGCCTTGAATTCACATTAAACCATTGAACTCTATGACTAAATTCAGATGTGCGATTCATGTAATTCTCTCTCTCTCTCTCTCTCTCTCTCTCTCTCTCTCTCTCTCTCTCTCTCTCTCTCTCTCTCTCTCTCTTATTGGGTTAGGAGTTTTGGTAAGGTATTGGGTTAGGAGTTCTAGTGAAATGGGGTGCGACAACGTCATCTGCTCCATTTTTAATTCTTTTTTTAAAATTTATAAATATATAATAAAATATAAATTAAATATAAAAAAAGACCAAAAAACATTGTTTTGGGGTGGGGTGAGGGGAGGGAACGATAGTGCTAGACGGAGCTTTAACAAAAAACTGAATTGAAGAGTTTTGAAATTTAGAGGACTAAAATGAATTTTGGTAAAACTTAGATGATAACATTTGCATTTTAGCCAAAGTGTTTTCCAAAGGTTTTGGTTTTAGTTGGGGATTTGGTCAAAAGGGAAGCGAAAGAAATATTTACAAACCAAAAAGTACCTAAATATCTGAACCAAACCTTGATAGCCTTGTTACCAAAGCAGATAGGCCTTGAATTGGTGAGCCACTACAGACCCATAAGTCTTTGTAAAACGATCTACAAGATTGTCTCAAAGATCCTTGTCCTCAGATTGAAACCCCTTCTCCCGTCCTTAATTTTGTCCATGCAATCGGCTTTCCTAGCTGGAAGAAAAGGCTCAGATAACGTCATTATTGCACAAGAACTTATCTCTCCTTAAAGAATAGAAGAGGGAGGGATGGGTTCATGGTGGTGAAAATTGACCTCGAAAAGGCTTATGATAGATTGGAGTGGAGCTTCATTAAAATGGTCTTGGATTATTTTGGTTTTCCTCCCAACATTGTCAATTTGATTATGAGTTGTGTCTCATCTACATCAATAGCAATTTTGTTCAATGGGGATAAGTTGGACTCCTTCCATCCCTTGAGAGGAATTAGGCAAGGAGACCCCATATCCCCGTACCTGTTTTTGTTGTGTATGGAGTTTTTGGGAGAGCATATCTCTCTGCCTTGTGTGAGGAGAAGAGATGGAATAAGGTGAAGGCTTCTAAAAATGGACCAAGCTTCTCCCATGTTTTTTATGCGGATGATTTGATGCTATTTGCCAAAGTGAACTCCAAGAACTGTGATGCAATCTTAGAGGTGCTTGACAATTTTTGCAACATGGCTGGTCAAAAAGTAAATTTAAACAAGTCTCGGGTCTACTTTTTGCCCAATGTGACTAGAAGGAAGAAGAGAACAATTTGCAGAAAGCTAGGGATGGTTGCAACTCAGAATTTGGGAAGATATTTGGGGTTCCCACTGCTACACCAAGGGAGGAATGGTGATGCTTTTAATTTTGTAATTGAAAAGATCCAAAATAAGTTGGCTGGTTGGAAATCCAAGCTACTGTCTAAAGCCGGGAAGTTAGTGTTAGTAAAATTAGTTGCTTCTCCCATAGTTGATTACTACATGTAGTGTCATGCCTTGCCTATAAAAGTGTGCAACGCCATCGACAAATTAATTAGGGACTTTCTATGGGGGACGACAAAGGAAAAAAGGAAACTCCACGTGGTAAACTGGCACACTGTAACCTTGCCTAAGGATTAGGGAGGGTTGGGTTTGTTCCAAATGAGATACAAGAACCAAGCACTACTTGCCAAATTATGTTGGAGATTGGCAAATGAGAATGATTCCCCTTGGGCAAAAATGCTATCTAAGAAATACCTAACCCCCAATAGATTAACTGAGGAAGGAAGGGACCGGCCTTGCTCAAAAATCTAGGCAGCATGCAAGGTTGGAGGCCCTGTGTATGTGAGGAGCCTAAAATGGATTATTAGCAATGGGGAGTTTGAACTTGTGGCAGGACTTCTGGCTCCCCACGGGCACCCTTTGAAGCCTCATTCAAGGCCCCATTGCGAGGGAAGAAGAATACTTGACAGTCCAACAATTCCACATTGCCTCTCTTGGTTGGAACCTGCATAATATTTCTTTTGAGCTTCCTGGCGATCTACTTGAAGCTATTAAGGCTACTCCCTTCTCAAGCAATCCAAATACAAAGGATTCTTTAGCCTGGGCTTTTTCTAAAGATGGCTGGTTCTCGCTTAAGTCAGCCTATCTTTTAGCAAGAGGTTCAAACCCTTTGAACTCGGTGACTTACTATGTCGTGGGTGTGGAAGATACATGCCCCTCCGAGAATTCTCTTTTTTCTCTGGCTTTGTCTCCATAATAGCATCCCCACATGTGAAGTCATGGGTTCAAGGGGTTTAAACCTCAGTCCTACATGCCCCACATGTACTGAAGGAAGTGAATCTATAGACCATACGCTCTGAGACTGCAAAATAGCATCTAAGCTTTGGCAGAAATTAGAGTCTGCCCTTTGTCTCAAGGATTCTTGTAATAAACCGCTAGCGGAGTGGCTGCAAGTGAACTGCAGATTGGAAGTCATCTCAAAGTCCATGGGTATCCCATGGAAAATCATCTTCATCTTGAGCGTATGGCAGATTTGGCTACACAGAAATGAGTTTGTGTTTAGAACTGGGAGGGTTGACCCGAATCTTTATAAAAAACTAGCAGGTTGCCCACGCAATGCGCGGATAATGCTAAAAGCTTTTGTCTAAGGTGGTTTTGGAAAGTGTGGATATTTTCATTACTAAAATCACCTACAATTATAGCAAAAACCTCAGAGCAAATAGCCATATTTTCATTACCAATTAACCTCAAGCATTCGTTGTGCATATCAGACTCCTTGAACCTATCCCTCGTCATAAGACATGTCTAACCAAGGCGCTGATCTTATCAAGCATCTTCAATAATAGTTTAACTATGATAGTGTCAAAGTCACTTAGTGATTCATGTCTAGGCAAAGCAACAAACACAATTTGATTTTGTCAAGGCTCTCTCGGGCCATGATACCCAAACAATGGTACAATGAAATGATGGTTGAGCTAGACATGGTTCAACATATTTTATAAAGGTGTACCTGTAAAACATATTTATCACTTTTTTTTAATACCAAGAAGAAGATAGGTTTTCATACAAAAAGATTCTAAGTTTATATAGATTCTAAGCTAACCTTCAAATAATGAAGACACCACGTAATTTTTTCTTTCCACTTAGTTCTTAATTTGTACCTTTGTGGTTCTCTTTGTTTCTTTCTTTGTTTTTATTTTTGGCAACTGAGTTTTTGTCATTAAGTAGGATATATAGAATATGGGTAGATTTTGATGATTATTTTAGAATCTTGCTGTCAAATAATCCTTAATCCAAAATTTTCTGTCAAATTATTCACTTAAATAATAAAAAACTTTCTTACCCGTAGCTAAGTTGATTTTTTTCACTCGTGTTAGTTATAGAGGTTGATACACCATAGAACCAAAATTGGCATTAGCAACTGTAAAGAAAACACAGTGAGACCAACCAATCCTTGAGAACCAAACAACACCGATTACTTAGCATATAACATGGGGAAAAAAAATGAATGCAAGCTATGTATATGCAAGTGCTTTCATAAAATTTTCCCTATTTAACTGTTTCTAATCCCCAACTAAATACAGAACAAACAAATATGATTAATAGAGTTGTCAAGTCCGAAATAAAATTTATAAATTTTCTTTCAAGAATTTTATCAAACATTATGGCTTCAAAATAAAATATATAATTACTCTTGGGATCTTTGCAATGCGAATCCTACAAAAGTTTGGCCTCAATTGATGTTTTGAATGTGAGCCAATCCATACAAATACACGGGTCTATGCTTCGATTGCACATGCGTGGAGGAGCTTGATTTTTTTTTATTAAGCTTCTTCCTCATTGATCATTCTACCTGCTCAACAAAACCAGATAACTTATCAACTTGCCTTTTCCTTAAGGTCTAGAGTACCAAATTTAACAAATTTTCTTAATCACATCCCCATGTAACATATTTATATCACTTACCCGAAGGCCAAGTCATAAACTACAGAAATTACAATAAAAATCTCAACCAGCAAACAATTCAAATATTAAAAAAAAAAAAAAAAAACAGCATCTAGTCCAATTATCAAAAAACCATTACCAAAGAACAGCAAAGAATGAGCAAACAGAGTATTAGTTTTGTACCTCTTTGATACAGAAGAAGGGTTTGATAATTAGGGGCCAATGTTTTTCCTCCTTGGGTTTAGTCCCACTGACTGCAACAGGTAAAGTTGAAGCTTTAATCTCTCTTTGCCTGAGTTCCCTGAAACATTGCAAACCACAAACTTAGCACCCCAAATAAAATAGAAGATAAAAATGAAAGATAGAGAGGGAGAGAGAGAGTTAGAAATATTTATTTTCATGCAGACACTGATGAAGGAGTTGTCCATGAGCTCGTAAAGGAAGAATGGATCCATCAATGTATAAACCAATCAATTTTTACACTTTTTTTGGCTGCAATTGAGGGAAGAGAAGGGAAAAGAAATGAGAAAAGGGAAAAGAAGGGTAGAGAAATTTATATATTGATGGAAAGGGGGGCTGAAAGAGTTCAATTTTTGCTAGAAGAACTGAAGAGTTAAGAGAGAGAAAGAAGCTGAAGAGCTAAGAGAGAGAAATAAGTGAACTATTTTTTGTTGAAAGGAATTAAGTTCTGAACATAAATGCTGCGTTGTTTTAATTTCAAATGTTGGAATGAAGCAAGGTTGTTTCATAAAGAGGAGTGCAAACTGCAAAGAACTCATATAGAGCGCCACATGGCAGGATCTATTAAACTTCTATGTGAATCCACTATAGAAATTTTGCCTCCATTGGAGTTCTGATTGTGACCCAATCCATATAGATACATCGGTTTGTGCTATGATGGCACATGACATGGAAGAGCTCGATCTATTAGTTAGGCTTCTCCCTCACGGATTTTTCTACATGCCCAACAAAAGCAGATTATTTAATCAAATCAGTCTTAGGCTATCCAAACAATATCAAAATCGATAGCTTTTCTTAATCACATCAGCATGTGACATATTTAAAACTAAACCACTCACCTAAAGACCAACTAATAGATATATATTATTCCATTTCAATGTTCAAACAATTGCTCAAAACCATAACCATCAATAAATATAAGACACACAAACTAAGTTTACTATGTCTATGGAAAAAAAATAAAAGACAAAATCATAAAATAGAGAGAATAAAAAAATAAAAAGGATCCAACCATGGATGGAGTTTCCATTAAGATATTTTGACATCATAATGCTTCAAAATTGGTTAAGATTTCCATGACCTCTAAATTCACATTTTACGGTACAACTTAAGAGGTCCAAACTTAATTAAGTAGATATTTATGTCCAAAAAAGAGATTAATTGATTTGAAGAAAGGAACAAAAACCAATTTGATGAAGCAACCCAACTCAAGTTCCAACTTCCAACCCAACCAAATCTTAATCAAAATTAAAATGAAATAAAATCTTAAAATAAGAGAGAGAGAGAGAGAGAGAGAGAGAGAGAGAGAGAGAGAGAGAGAGAGAGAGCTGAAACTTAATGACTTACATCAAGCAAAGCACTTAACTCTGAAGAGAAGCAAATTGTTTGTTTTGGGCTTTAACCTGTAGAAAGAAATAAAATTCCAGTTAATTACTACAGCTGTAACAAATGTAAGAAAACAGCCAAAGTTTAATGACTTTCATCAAGCAAAGTAAACATATACATGTGTGGCTGTATATGGAGAGTAGCAACATTATGAAAAAAGTAATTTGCAAATGAAACTAATACATATTGCTGCATAATGTGTCTCTCTAAGTGCAAGCTTTCTACTAAAGATGGCCATATTGTTCCTCTCCCTAAGAATATGAGTCCACTTACATTGCACATTACAGATGATCTTCCTATTACAATAAAGTGGCTAAAAAGATATAGAACAAAAATAATGGTATAAATAATCAAACATGCAGTGATGCTTGAGACTTTGGGCTTAGGTTGGAAGATGTTGGTTTTGATTGAATTTTGAGAAGGGCGAGACATGAAAAGGAAATAAATGGGTAATTATTTTGTTTACAAAGAAAAGGAAGAGGACGGATAGAAATAGCAGAAGCAAATAAAACTTGGCAAATTTATTAATGGGTGAAAAGCAATGGATTTGCAGAATAGGCAGAGGTAGAATAGGAGGAGGTGAAAACTAAAAAATGATGGGTTTGTGTAATTGAGGGAGACAGATGTTTAAGTATGCTAAAAAAATATGAAACTATTCTCAAAAAATCTAATTATATATTACAATGTCCTTAAAATAAAATAAAATAAATTTCCAACAAACATACAAAAAATAAAATAATAGATGCAAGAAACCGTTGTTTGCAAGGGACTAAACTTAATGTTGTAATGGGCATAAATTACGAAGTGATTTGTTGGGAATTTTCTTACATACAACTCTCTATACTTGCAAATAAAAATACTACATAAATTTATTAAAAAAAAAAAAAAGTGTTGTTCCAATGAATCTTATGTAAGGTATGGACTTTTGAGCAAAGGGAACCATTCAAATTGAATGTGATGTAAGATCTACCAACTAAAAGTGGATTTAATGATACAAACTTTGCGGTTTTGAGTCCATCAAAGCAACAAACATACATATATGAACATCACAACACAGATAGCAATATAACAATCCAATGCACAAAGTAAATTTGAATTATCAAAACCCACTATGGATCCAACCCCATCAATCTATGATTTCAGTTTCTAATTCACCCCTATTCCAATTCTACGCATCAAGTATTAAAATAATAATAACAATTATATGCAAACTTAGAACCAATAAAAAAATTAGCAGACATTAAATGTAAATGTTTATACGATGATCAACCTAACAACATTTTCAACACCACAAAAAAAAAAAAAGAAAAAAGAAAAAGAAAATAGATTATGAGAATATCATAAAACTTAACAGATCATACCCAAACCTAAGTAGAAGTATATACACACATCGCAATCATTGTAGAAGTATAATTTATTGGAACCTGATAGTGGTCTTTAATAAGGTTTCAGTGAAAGTTAATATTGATTACGGAATTTGCACTGTGCGTTTGTTTTCAAATTTTTGGGAAGAGAAATCAGTACCTTGATTTGTTGAAATTAGAGACTCTAGATTGTGGAAAGATTCCACTTCATCTCTGGAGAAAAAGAAATTGAATGATTTAATTCCAAAATAGACGAATTGAAAAAAATCTATTACCGAAAAAATTAAAAAAAGAATAGTCACATATTAAAACTTGATTTCCTTAGCCCAAATTTTTGAATCCAAATCTAGAACCAAATTGAAAAAATTGAAAGCATATAACAAATCTAATTTACCTAAAAAAAATCAGAGAAAGAGTAGAACCCATCGGAGGCGTTTGTGGGCAGAGGGGAGTTTTACTCTGATCTTAGTGAGAGAAACAAAGAGGCGTTCTCTTCTTTCTTCATGTCCCAGAATCGCCTCTCTCTTTTTCTGTTTCTTTCTCTGTGTCTTCATCGCCTCTCTCTTTTTCTGTTTCTTTCTCTGTATATTCATTGCCTCTCTCTTGATTTCATTGCCTCTCTCCCTGGTCCCCACTCCATGCCTTCTCTGTTTACCGTTCTACCAAGGTTTTGGGTCTGCAAAATCGTTTCTTGAAACTTTTTGATTTTCGTCGCCTCTCTTTCTCTGCTTCTTTCTCCGTGTACTCATTGCCTCTCTCTGTTTCTATCTTGGTGTACGTCTAGGTTTAACCGGTTTTTTTTTTTTTTTTTTTTTTTTTTTTTTTTTATAATGAGGCTATTAAACTGATTATTTTATTTATTTATAATGTGAGGCTTATAAACGTGTTGTACCATTACCAAACAATGTAATGTATCGCTTTTTAAAGTTAAACGTGTCTGAATTTTAAATAGACAGTTATCCTATTTGTCATCAACTCCTTAATCGTAGGAACCCACTTTCTCTCAGCTTCTACTTTTATATATAGTATATGATGTATTCAGAGCAATGCTAAATTTTTCTCAATCGGAATGAGGACCAAGATCCCTCTCTCCAAAACCTGCATCCCTGTGTCATGGCAGAAGCCTCCTATTAGGTGGGCTAAATTAAACACAGATAGATTTGCATTAGGCAATCCTGGCAGAGCAGTTGGGGGAGGCGTGATTCGAGACCACTCTGGGAATTGGATAAGAGGATATAGCAGAGTCTTGGGAACTAATACCAGCTTTATTGCAGAGTTATGGGCACTTAGAGACGACCTTATTATTGCCAAGGACCTGGGGCTTAACAATTTGATAGTTGAATTGGATGCTTTAAGTGTTGTTCATATGATAATTAGTGATAATGCAAACCTGTTAATGGAACCATTGCTGTCTGATTGCAGGAGCCTATACAGAACAATCCCTAACAAACGAATACAACACATATACCGTAAAGCTAGCCAAGGTGCAGACGTGTTAGCTAGATTGGGGTTGAGTGTTGTTTCCTCTTTTGTTGTTTTTGTTGAACCGTAGCATATGGTGGTTAGTTTGTTAGCCTCTGATGAGGCTGACAATTTTTGTAACAGAATTTTTTTGCTTTTGCACAGTATATTTTCAAAACTTTCAAATGGAGATTAATCACTGTTAACAGTTAATCTAAGTTATTGTCCTTTTCTACAAAAAAAAAAAAAATTTGGGAGCCGCTTCAGCATCTAATGATTAACTGATTTTAGACTGTAATTATTAAGACAAGTCATGTCAAAGATTCATATTAAGGTGGGGGCAACTATTTTTTTTATAGGGGGCGAACGTAAAGAATTTTTTTTAACTTTTGGGAGGTCATGGCCCCTGCACAAGGCCATGATACATCATAGTTTTGTCCTTATTATGTTATTTATTTTACTGCAACACGTAGTCTATTAGCCACGAAGGCCTTTTTCATAAATAAGATGATGTTGGAAACAAACATGATATTAGTTTAAAAATATGGGGACAAAAAATGTATTTTAGCTTAAAATTATTAACCCATTGTAATATACTAACCTCATCACGCACACTTTGATATGCAATGAGGCTTTTTTTTTTTTTTTTTTTTCCTTTTTTGGGGTTTAGGGTCATAATTTTCCTTTTTTTTATTTTTTGGATAAGTTTGTTTTGAAAACATGGATTAGTAAAAGAGTGCCTTATTTTATAGCCATTTTAAGTGGAGTTGAATATGCATCTTTACTTGGTTGTCTTCAAGATTTATTCAAGTTAAATGTAAGGTTTAGGAGTATTTATGTACCACATAAAAATCTAGTCCAAAGAAGAGAATTCTCTTATTTATATTATTATCATTTAAGGGGTTTCCCTTATTTGGGATTCTCATTTGTTTATTCAAAAATGCTCCAACTCTCTGTTTAAGTAAAGACAAAATTAAAAGACAATTTGATAAAAATGCAACTCTATCTCCTACTAAAATATTGCTTAAAAAATAGGGTTACTCTCCTATTGATTTTCAAATTGTTTTATCCACTTATAAATTAGATTCTCAAAATAAAAATTATATGTATAAAATAAAAACAAAGGTTTTTTTTTTTTTTTGCTACAAAATAAACATGTAATATTTATTCATTTTTTGAAGTTAGCCTCATGACACCACTAGTTCTAAATGCGTAATATTAATGAGAAAAAGTATAAACCTCAATTTGGAATAAATGAAAAATTGTAACACTATATATATATATATATATACACACCTCATCACCCGTGCGAAGCGTGTGTGATAAGGCTAGTAGATAGTATAGATATATCATGGGATAACATAGTTTTGTCCCTATTGTGTTTTTCATGTGAGTTTTTTTTTTTTTTTTTTTAATACTACGATAGTTATCAAAATTGGAAGTAAGGAATTTGAAGTTTTCAACCATCTTCTAATAGTGCAAAGCAAACTATGATACTAACGTTGTGTTTGACATTAGCTTAAAAAACCAGCTTTTTTTACTATTTAGTTTCTTTTTGCTACTATTCATGAGTCTCATTGTACTTTTTGGTACTATTCATGTGTCTCACTGTATTATTTCAGTTACTTTTTAACTTTATCTATAGTACTTTCAGTAAAAAAAATTTTAGTTTCAACTAAATTAACTGTTTCCAAACAAACTCTAAGATACAAGACTCTTAGCATTTTTCTTTTTCATTATTTATTTATTAAATTTCGAAGGCTCTTGGCATGTTAGTGCACTTTCACTTGCCTTAAATTACAACAAATCAATGGAAAGCTTCTAATGGCACAATACAACTATTAACAAGTTGTAACGTAAAAATGATACATGTCATATCCTAGACTACAACATAGACGGAGTGCCAGGCTTTATTGTATTATTATTTTTGTGAGTAAATTTTTACCGGCTTTAAAATATGAGTAACCACTGCACATCCATTGACATGATGGTTATTTCATAAGTATAAATGCTCGTGGAGTGTGGGGAGTAAGGGTCATGATGGTCACTACACTTAGATTAGGATATAGTAAAATTTCTATTTTTTATATATATATATATATATATATATATAAAGTGGATAAAACATATATTGGACATTTTTGTATAAACTTTAATCCATTGGATTTCATTTGTTTTTAATTAAAAAAAAAAAACACTTTAGAAAAAGTGGGTTAGTGCAATCCATAACTCAAAATAGATCCAAAATTAAATTATTACATGGATGTGTTTAGGGATTAGCCACTGCAGTTGAAAATTGGCTGGCAACTCAGCTCCTTATAAATATTCATTATAATAATCATTAAGAGAATATTCCAAAAATGCTAGAAAATCAAGGGAAAAACATCAAGTTTATAGTCAAACAAAAGAAGAAGAAGAGATTTCAACCTGTTTGATTGAATTTCTATGAAAAAAAATTCTTAGTTGTTTTTATATAACAAAAAGAAAATTACAAAATTATTACTTTCCTAAATTAAAGAGTAAAATAGATTTTTAATAAAGAAATAAGATACTTCAATGTTTTCATTTAAGTAAATGATAATATAATGATACTTAAAACTTCAAATAAGAGATCTTGTGGGTTTTAGTTAGCTTAACTGGTAAATTTCTTGTGGCTGAATAAGAGATGTAGTTGGATTCCCGCATACATTAGAAACCAATTGATGTCTTGGTCTAATGATAAAGAATAACTATTAGGAGCTGATGCTATAAATTGAAACTATCTCTAAATAAAAGTTCTATGACTAGCTTGATCATTAAAATACATTTTGATGGTGTTTAATGGCCAACTTAATAGCCTTAAACACATTTAAACATTTTTTTTATAAATAAAAAATCAAATTTAATTAATGGATTAAAATGAAAATTCTCAAACTTATGGAACAAAAAAAAAAAAAAACCCTTAAAATAAAGAGTCACTACAACAAAATCTATTTTTAGCGACGAAAATTAGTGAGAAAATATTTTTCGTCGCTCAAAATATTTTTTTAGAGACGAAATATGAATTTCGTCACTAATAATGAAAAAAAAAATATAACATTTAGTGATGAAAAATAATTTTCGTCACTATTGTGATCTGGAAAATGGACGCCAGCAGGGAAAACTTTGGCGGGAACTTAGTTAATTTATAGCGACGAAATATTTCATCACTAAAAGTTAAAATTTTTAGTGACTAAATATTTCGTCACTGTATGTATTGCTGTGAATAATATTAGCGACGAAAATCATTTCGTCTCTATAAGGAAGAATTAGCGACGAAAAATAATCGTCACTAAAAATAATCATAGTTATTCATTTCATTGTTTTAGTGACAAAATCACAATTCGTCACTAAAAATATACTATAGCGACGAAATCTTAATTTCCTCTCTACAAATCTTAACAAAATCTGGGTTCTTTAGCGACGAAATTGATCTTCGTCACTAAAGGAGTTTCTAAACCCATTTCAGCAAATATATTTCATTTCCCACTTCTTTTTTGGTCACTTCCCTCCCAAACACAAACTATTTTCCTACTTCCCACTTCCCACTTCCCACTTCCTTTCTCTCACAAACCCAAACATCAGCCGCCGACCCTTCACCTTCCGATGGTTCGCCTTCCAGCGACCCTTTGCCTCACAAACCCATCCCAACCTTCCCTTCCCCTCAAAACTGACGCCGAAGCTGCCGCCGATCTCCTTTCTTCCCTTTTCCCCTCAAACGCTGATCTCTCCATTGACCTCTCCTTCGACCCCCTCCAAACCAAGTCCTGAGCTCATCTCATTGACACAGCCGCTAAATGCTCCGCTTGCAAACATGCCTCCTCTCACCATCAACGAGCTCACTGGGAAGGTCAGATTGTCCTTTTGTTTTTTGTTTTTTGTTTTTTTCTTTTTTACTTTCACTTATGTTTTTTTTTTTTTTAAAACTCTGTTTGGTTACCGAGAAATCCAAAAAAAAAAAAAAAAAAACTTTGAAAATGAAATTTTTTTAATTCATTTTCATGTTTGAAAGTAGAGCCGTACATTGTAATGCTTAGTCTGTATTGCTTTTGACAGTTCCAAAAGTAGTAAATATGGGATTCAAAACAAACCCACCGCTACTTCCTGGGTCTCTCTCATACTGGTACTGCTACCTCTTTCTCTCCCTTTTTTCTTTTTGCTCTTTTCTGCTTTTGGCTTGTAAATGGATGTCTATAACACATGGGGTTGGATGTGGATTGGTGGGGTTTTAGGGTTTATGTGCTTTTCTGTGATATAGGTTTAATCTAGAGAAGTTGTGGTTGGTCTTATATGATGGTGAGAAGTGGTTGTGGTGGTGGGTTTGGGGTGCTTTTTGATGAGAGTGGGATCCATGGATGGTTTGAGTGTGGGTTCTTCTTCTGGTTTTGCTAAGATGCGCCTTTGGGTAGCCATGTTGGTGGGGAATAGGAAAGATTAGGAATAGGTTCAAGGGAAAATGGAGGAATATAAGGTGGTTGGGTACTGGGAGAAGAGAGAGTATATGCGTTTGGGGTACATGGAAAATGGTCAGTGGTGGGGTTCAGTGGTGGAGAAAGTATATAAGTTTATGTTAGTTGGGTTCTTTCTTGGTGTCTTTGACCCTTTGGGTGGGTGGGTTGTTTTGCCTGTGAGGTAGGTAGCTACGTATATCTTTTCATGGTAAATAAACAATAACAAATGCCATGTTTTTCATTCATTCATAATTAAAGTGAAAAAACACTAAATAGTCTGAAAGCTATACCACCTAATTGCACAGTGTGAATGTCCTTTTCACAATTTCAACTAAAACCAAGTCTCTAGACTCTCCACTGCCACTTTTATCAAAAATTAAAATGGCTCCAACTCAGAGGACTTTCTTGGGACTCTTTTATTTTATTTTATTAGAATAGTAAATAGAAGTTTTGTGCTTTTCAAATTAAATCACATGATATTTACTACTTTTTTTCTTTATATGTCATTTTTAGTATTATTTTTTTTATTTTTTTTGATTGATTGCATTCTTCAAGGGGTAACCCAGGTCAGTGAGCCTCAGTCAGCATAATTTGACATGTATTTGTAGCTTTTCTGACTAATTATTCTATTTTGAATGTTAATCAATCCTTACATCTTTTATAACTGATGACACTTGGTTGTATGTAATCTAGCGATAAAAAGTATCCAGGTGGAAGAATAAGGTGATTTGATAGTAATTTGCAGTCCATTGTGATGTGTAAGAATCCTCATTACTATCACAGTCTAGAGATAATACTAAGGATTGTTAGATTTAGTCTGTTGGAAAATAACAAGGTTCTCCAGGAATTTGTAGATACTTATAACATATCAATGCAGTTATATTGATAAGTAATAATTTTGGTTGAATCTTGTTTTGAATTGACCATAATCTTGCTGTTTAACTATAGTTTTGTAACAAGAAATGGCATTTTCTTGTTGGAACAATCTAATTGGGATAATACCTAAAGAAATGGCATGTTGACATTCCTCAAGATTTTGGCTTTGGGGATGAATCAACTTTAGTGTTCGATTCCTCCAGAGATTGGAAATTTGACAACTCTAGTGAAAACGTAAAAAGAATTGGGTTGGTGATCTGTTTAAAGTTAGGCTGTGTTGGGTTCTCAGAATTAATTAACTTTTGTTGTTGCAGAAATCTTCAGTCAAATGGATTGACTGGTTTAATACCTCTTGAGCTTAGCAATTTGAATCATCTCCTAGAACTTCGGCTGGACAGGAATAGGCTTCAAGGAAATGTTCCTGCTGCTAGCAATCCAGATTTCTCATCTGATATACGTGGAAAGTAAGTGGAAGATACTTCAAGTGGAAATGTTTGATTAAGTTCTGAAGATGATGCTCCATTTAGTGTGCAATTCTAGTTGTGGATGTGTGTGTGTGAAGATGGGTACAATATAAATCTTAATATCCCAATAAGAAGAATTGATCAACTGATGCTAAAAAGTATGCATTGCATAATTCCTTGCAAATTTATTGAGTTTTAGTATATGCATATATAATATACTAACTTTCTTATATCGAATCTTGTTGATGGGGACCTTTTTCAATATCGAATCTTTAGAACACAACATGCCAACTTTCTTATATGGTTAGCGTGTCAAATAGAATTTGTTGCATGTGTGGCTGTGTTTGAGTCCCCACATATGCATTTTATCAAGGATGTTCCAAAAAAAAAAAAAATGTACTCCTCTTAGCTAGTTGGTTTATGGCTCTAAAAAATCGGCTTGACCTCTAGTCTCAGTTAACCCGATCAAATTGGTTGGTCCGGTTATAAAAGCTATGGATATTGTTGCTTCTTATTATTCTAATTGCATATTTGTTTTCCAATTTTGTGTTCCTTATTCTTTTCTTTTCTTTCTTAAAGCCCTAGTTAGTGGAATTTCATGTACCAAAATTTTGTTGCGGTAGTCGAATTACCGTCAATACCACAAATGGACAGATTTGTGATGGGAACACAAAGTGTGGGCTTCCAATAATTTGTTTTGTGGGTTTGTTTTAGGTTTGACTTAGTTGGGTTAAGTTTTAATGGGCTGTGTTGGGGTTTTATTGGGGTTGGGTAAAAGGTTCTTCGGCTTCTTATTTGGGTCGGGTTGTGACAGTTCGTAAGATTTTAATATGAATCAGGTTGGGTGAAAGTTTTTTTTTTTTTCAATGGATCAGCGTTTGGAGACCTCTTGGGTGGTGGGACTCTTAGATGGGGCAGAGGACTTTGGCGATGGCCTTTTTTTTATGGTTATTTTTTGGCAATGGTGGCAAGGTAGCTGGGCACTGTGGTTGGGTTTTCACAGATGGTTTTCAGATGGGAGGGTTTGCTATTTGACTTGGGTTATGTGGCTGATGGGCTATAGTGATTTGATGGGATGAGAAACATGGCAAATGATCTTTATTTAGTTTAGATTTTCCAGTGGATGGAATATGGTGGTTTGGTTGTGCAATGGTGGGATTTTGGGTTTGACTTGGGTGTTTGGTGTGAAAAACGACAGCAGGGAGGTTTTTTTTTTTTTTTTTTTCATCCAGTTGACCATCGGTGATGCTCAAATGGATTGGAATTTGCTCTCATACCATGTTGTTGCAGGACAATATCAATAGAAAAATAAAAGAACAAAAATTTTGGTTGTGCTCCCACATCACAATGTAGCTTGATCTTAGCCTTATTCAGTCAACTAATGCACATGACAAATGGATAGAGCTTACTATAAACTGCACACTATTTAGATCAATATCATTATGGCACTCAAAAAAGTATAAGTTCTTTCTTATCACATATGTATAGTTATTGCTATGTGTGTGTCATTTTTTTAATAATTTTTTTATAAAGTTTTTAAATTGTTTATACCATAGTACAATTGAAGTGTTTCCACCCCTAATAAGAACATTTATGTTGGTTCTTTGGCAAATATGTCCTTTGCATAAATCAAATTTTATTTTATGTCATTGAGATATATCACACCCACTCTCATGTGAGAGGGGTATCACCCCCACTACCATCTGAAAGTGATATGATATATCTCAGTGATTCCATGAATCATACACTCACAAGTCACAATCAAGCATTGCCTATTTTGGGAAAGAATCATTTACTTTAGCTAGCATTCTTGGGACAAAGTATGCACCAAGCATAAAACAGTCTCTCGTAAACATAACCAGGAATATGCACCAAGCATTCTTAGGCGAAAGTATATTATGTTGCTGTGTTTCTAGGCCCTAAAGTGAAATAAAATAACACTTCAAAGAAAAAAAGTGAAAAAAAAAGGAAAAAAAAAAAAAAAAACAACAGAGTATTTGAATGGAGTTAATACTGCTGGGCCCAAAAATGTCGTGCTTTATGGATTGAAATTCAATAATTTTGGGCTTAAATTTTTTTTTTTTTTTTTTTTTTTGGCTTTTTGGGCCTCTTGGGTCAGACATGAAAACATTGTCTTAAAGAAAAAAACAATTATTTATTGTGTGTACACACTACAAACAGTAAGTGAATAAGTCAGTGTATTATACTCTACACAGTATACATACACTTAGACATTTAGTCACGTGTGGCTCTAGGTACCTGTCTCAACAAGAAATTCAAGAATATATTTCATTTAGCACTAGGTAGGCAGTGATTGTTCATGGTTTCTAACACATCAGATGTTTTGATAGGTTTTCAAGAGTGGCCTTCTTTTCATATCTTCAAAAGGTCGGTAAAGAATTTTTTTTTTTTTTTTTTTGCTTTTTCTTTCATTAATTTTATTAGAGTATTTATTTTTCCTAAAATATTTTTGATAGCTTTTGAGAAATTTGTTGTTTTTAGTTGCTTTGCTTGGTTAAGGAATCAGTCTACCACTTTTGATTTCTCTCTCTTAATTGAATATTTTGAAATTTCTAACACTTTTGACGAGTCTTGACTTTGACTCCCATTACTCACATGTATCACTATTTGCAAGACTGAAGTACTTATAAATTTAATTTTTCTTTTGCAAGCTAAATACACATTATTTGCAATAACTTTAGATTTTTCCTGAAAGTTGTAAGCTTAGCTTGAGCAAAGTAAGTAAATTCTAGTTAAAAACTTATAAAACTCTATACTTGTAATGTTGAAAATTGGATTTGTGGTGGTATATTGTATTGGAGCAAGCAGGTGGCTTACATAGTATTATAAGATGGTTTAAATTCATATTAAGAGTTTATTTAGTTTCTTACAAATGTGAATGAAACTTGTTAATTAGATGTGATGAATATTACTTTATTCGATTTTAATACTTGTATGCATTGTACTTGTGATGTTATGATTGGTTTTGTGGAGGTATGTTGTCTTGGAGCAATCAGGTGGCTTACATGGTGTTATAAGGTGGTTTAAATTTATATTAGGAATGTTTTTAGTTTCTTGCAAATATGAATGGACCTTGTTGATTAGATGTGATAAATAGTACTTTAATTGATTTCAAAACTTGTAAACACTTTATACTTGTGATGTTTGTAATTGGTTTTGTGGTGGATTGTTGTGTTGGAGCAAGTGGGTGGCTTGCATGGTGTTATAAGGTGGTTTAAATTCATATTGGGAGTGTCACGCCCCAAACCCAAAAAGGTCTAAAGTATGAGAAAGACGTCTCAAGTACTTGTAGAATTTTTCTTTTTGGCAATTCAATCCACATAAATCATATCAAGTACTAATATCAAGAATTACCACAATGATTTCATTGTATATACTCTCAAAGTAAGTTAGAGCTCTAAGCAATAATTACAAAGATCATTGGCCACAAAAGAATAAAGGTCTGAAAATATAATTGCATATCATCAGCTTGTTCCATCAGTGGGAATAACATCACAACCACTATAATATACAAAAGAATGAGTCAAGCCTATTCTAAGATGTACAACATCTAATATCTCCACTACAAAAGTTCAGCCTCCATCAGTAGTTAGTCTAACTACTATTAGCCATCAAAAAGCTGTCTCAAAAGATTGTTATCCATTCTAAAAAGTTCATAAAAATAATGAAATGAGACAGAGTCTAGTAAGTAGCATAATTAATGAAGGTGAGGAAAATGCAAGTTCCATTTTCAATACTAATAATATGATATGACAAGAATAATTTAGTAATGAAACACAAGGTTTCTCAAAATAAATACCATGAAACTATATACCATAATCTGTGAGCACTAACAATATAGTTTCTAAAGCCATAAAATCTAACATACGGTAATTTATCACAAATATACCACCCTACCACATAGACTGGTCAGGGGATCCACCCATTCACAATTGGCATGATATTGTCCTCTCGGGTATGCAGACTCTTGGCCTCATGAACAGCAGCCTCACCCATATCCTTAAGGTTTTTCTCTCTTTCCATGGGCAGCAGAGAGAGTGCGTCAAATAGAACCTCTCTTGCATGTGGTCTCTTGGCCCCATAGACAGCAGTCTCACTCACATACAATCAAGGAACCTCTTCCCCCCATGGGCAGCAGGGAAGAACGCGTCATCCAAAGTGAAAGAGCACTGACCTAGATTTGATTCCGTTATCACAAAGACTACGGCAACCAAATCAAATGATCACTGGGACATCACACATGGCATGTTATTAAAATCATATAAAGCTTACATGTATACATTTCCTTGAAACACATAGTTCACATCTAGGTAATTTTAGAAAAAACCTTAAATAATTTAACTTCCACAAAGTTTGTAAGGTTTTCAACTTCATTCTTGTCAAAAATATTTTCTATCAATTTCCCAAATAGCAAGACAAGATAAGCATCTTTAGATTTTCTAATAAACCATAAATCCATAATTTCCTTATCAAAGAATAAATAAACGATGCTCATTTTTCCGTATCAACAATTCATGCATTTCCCCAAATGCAATACCAAATATGATACATTTTCATATATATAATAATATATAATAGGGTCACAACACAATACTTTTAAGAAAACATATATCCATATATAATTTTTCAAAATGTGTTTGACCCAAAAACAACATTTATTAAACATGGTTATTTTCCAAAAATCCCATTAAGAAGCTACTTACCTCACAACCGCAAAATCCTAATTCTCCAAGCTCCAAAGAGATTAGTTAGAACCTAAACAATATCAATTAAACCTATCACAATAAGCATAGAGCTTGAAATTGCATCTAGTTACAATTTAGGAATTTCCAAAAGAGCACTTAATTAGGCAAGCCTATTATTTAACCTCATCAATAATAATATATTCCACTTTCAAAATTTCTCAACAAATTGACTCACAAGGCATAATTTCCAATTTATAAAGTTAACCCATTTAATATCATCTCCAACATTATGACTAGCTTCCATAAAATTTACACTACATTATTAAGAGACCCGTGAAAGCAAAATCAAAATATCCTCCAAGAAAAGATATTTAGAACTTCAACTAACTCCAAATAAATCCAACGACAAAGGAAAAATTTAATTTACTAACCATCACATGATATAACTCAAAACCCTTAAATTTTCCATCGTACATAAACTTTATGTAGTCATCATTAGCACAAATTATATACCTACTCACCAAATAATTCCACCAATACAAAACCCATACATACAAACACATAAATATCACTTCTAATGCTCACAAATCACATGGGTATTATTGTTAAAGCTTAGATAATAATAACCTCAAGCAAAAGTGTAAAACCCACCAAAAAGATTAGAAATTTTTACCTTAAATAAAGGATGTAAAGGTGTTTATGGGTTCACAAAAATTTTCCGGTGATCTTGTCGGAAAAATGATGGTGGAATGGTGTGATTTGGAATGGAGTCCGGCGGTGAGTGTATGTGTGTGTGTTTAAGTAAAAAGAAAAGAAAGAAAATGAAAGGAAGGGAAGAGATGGCCGGCCAAAAGAGAGAAAAGAGAAGGGAAAAGGAGTGGTGGGGAAGGGGGTTAGGTGGGGGAGGCACGTGGGAACACAAAATTTGACCTTTTTTTTTTTTTTTTTTTTTTTTTTTTTTACTTCGGGACGTTACAAGGAGTGTATATTTGTGTGTGTAATGTATATTTGTTTAAATATTAATATAGACTTATGCATTTATGAATGAGATAAAACTTTATCTAAATAGCTTATAGCCTTAGATGTTAGAATACATTATCATGAGTTGTCTTCATTTTACTAAAGTAACATTCATCTTGCAATTGTAGTCAAACATGGATCAAAGTTGGATGACAATGGGTAAGACACCTGATGGCAGATTAAGTCATCCATATATTGAAGGGGTCAATGCATTCGTTAATTTTGCAAGAGCGGTTGTGGACTTGAGTGGTAATATTCTGTGTCCATGTATTCATTGTGTGAATTGCTATCGACAATCTTCTCGTACTGTGCGTATCTATTTGCTTCATCGTGAGATTATGCAATCTTACATTAATTGGTATAATCATGGAGAATCTCGTATATTGAATGAGAACATTCATGATAATGAAATGTCGGATGGTGATCATATGGATGGTCTCGATGTCTTGGTAGGTGAAAAAATTAGAGGGGAACTAAGAAATGCAACCGAAAATGAGGAAATGCATAACTTTGACAAACTTGAGGAAGATGCAAAGCGTGAGTTGTATTCGGGTTGCACTGATTATAGTATCTTGAAGTTTGTTATTGAGATGTTGAATGTAAAAGTAATGACCAACTTGAGTAAAAGAACTTGGCATAAGACCTTCCTCTTCTCTAGTAACCACCGCTTCATCTAATTCCTCGGTGGAGTATATCCAACGGCTAGAAAATGAGATAATTGAGCTAAAAAAGGCAAGAGTTAGGGATCAAGAGGAGTGAGTTAGGGATCAGGAAGCACGAGCTAAGCAAGAAGAGGTCTAAAAGAATATTATTAACTTTTTGAGGAGCAAGAGTTATGATGATGCTCTTACCTATAGGGGTGGTTCAACTTCAAGTTAAAACACTTTTTAGTTAGTATTTAATTTTAGCAATTGACCCACACTACATGGTGTGACTACTTTTTTTTTATGCATTATTTGAAACTAATTGTATTATATTACACTTGAAAATCTATATTTGCTTTCTATAAAATTATACATTAGGAGTTGTAATTTTAATTCATTGGTGTGGCTACTCTTAATACATTGTTAGAAATGTTTCTTATAACATAGTTAATGTTTTTACTTTACGATTTTAATGTAGTATTGTTTTTATATTTGTGCAGATTTCTTATTGGTGACTTTTATGGGATTTACTTTTGGCATTACTTGAAGACATATGAGGACATCTTCCGTTAGTTCTAATTATATTATGCTACACTTTTTGTATTGTTATAAAACATCTTGAGTTATTGTATGTGTTGCAAACAATTATTGTATGAAAGGAGTTTGAATTAGATACTTGTTTTATTTTTTTATTTATGGAATGTATGGATCTTTTTTTTTATAAATGTGTTATTCAAAATGTGATGCCCCAATTTGATTGTGTGATGTGTGTGGATGTGTGATGAGTCCCACATCGGGTATTTACTGAGTAGATCTGGACTTTATTAACAATTACAAGGAGCCTCAACAGTGACTAGTCCTTTTGAGGTATAGCGCAGATGTGGCTAGCGCTTTTCCTTGGGTTGTTACATATGGTATCAGAGCCGACCCGGTAACCCCGTGTGGGCTCGGAGACACTACCCCACAAAGTGGGCCTTAACGAGGACGTTAGGGATTTGAGTGGGGGAGATTGTGATGCCCCAATTTGATTGATTGTGTGATGTGTGTGGGTGTGTGATGAGTCCCACATCGGGTATTTACTGGGTAGATCTGGGCTTTATTAACAACTATAAGGAGCCTCAATAGTGACTAGTCCTTTTGAGGTATAGCGCAAATGTGGCTAGCGCTTTTCCTTGGGTTGTTACATATGGTATAGGGTGAGGGGATCTAAGCCCAAAAGTCCTGATCCCACATCACAAAGTGAGCGACCAAAGTGAAAGTTCATAAGTGATGGGCAACCCCTAATGTTTGCACAAGCTTTTACCCCAGAAGCTTGTGAAAACTCGGGGACCTAAGCCCGAGTTGAAGTATGTGCACACTGCAGTTAGGAACTGTGGGGGCTCTGTCGTTACAAATGGTATCAGAGCCGAGGTCGGCTCTCCTCTTGAAGGTGTGGTAGGGTGAGGGGATCTAAGCCCAAAAGTCCTGATCCCACATCACAAAGTGAGCGACCAAAGTGAAAGTTCATAAGTGATGGGCAACCCCTAATGTTTGCACAAACTTTTACCCCAGAAGCTTGTGAAAACTCGGGGACCTAAGCCCGAGTTGAAGTATGTGCACACTGCAGTTAGGAACTGTGGGGGCTCTGTCGTTACACAAAATGTGAGGTTTTAATAAAATAATGACATGTTACAGGTTAAAATCAAAGCCATGAAAAAAATAAATACAGAAAATAAGTTTTAGCGATGAATTTTTTCATCACAAATATAGCAACAAAAAATTGTTTTAGTGACAAAAATTTTTGTCACTATATGTGCCTGGATTTTCTTAAAAATAGTTTTAGTAACGAACTTTTTTGTCACTATATGTACCCGAACATAGTTTTAATGACGAAATTATTCATCATTAAATATGATTTAATAAACTAAGGTGTTTTTAGTGACGAAATATTTTGTCACTAAATAGTGTTTTTAGCGAGGAAAACATTTAGCGACGAAACGTTTTCGTCAGTTAGAGTTTTTTTTTTTTTTTTTTTTTTAACAAATCGGACTTTTAGTGACGAATTTTTTCGTCGCTAGGACTTTTTGTGACGGGGTTTTGTGACGAAATGAGTTTCATCGTTAAAAGTCTGATTTCGTCGCTAAAGATTCTTAGTGACGAATTTTTTCGTCACTAAAAATACATTTTGTTGTAGTGAGTAAAAAAATATAATTTAGAGAAAACTTAAAAATTTCTAAAACCTCACTTCCTCACAACCGACATATTAGCCTAAAATCCTTAACCGACTAGTATTCTTACTTCTCATGTGGTTCTCAAATGAGAGGCCAATTTTTATGTAACTCCACTTTTACCGCATAACGATAATAGAGACCCATCACAACTCTCTCTCTCTTTCTTTCTTTCTTTGTGTCTCTTCTTTTCCTTCTTTGTTCTCAAAAAAGATTTATCTCTCTCTTTATTCTTTTTTTCCTCTACCCCAAACAAGCTTGAAGGTTCGAAATTTCTATATTGTATAACAAAAAAAAAAAAAAAAAAAAAGTGAATAAAACATATATTGGACATTCTCGATGTAGAAAATGATTTTATATAAATTTTAATCCATTGGATTTTTTCTTTTAATTTATAAGAAGTGGGTTTTGACTTTTTAGCATGATCTATAACTCAGAATAGATTCAAAATTGAATTATTACATGGATGTATTTAGGGAATAATCACTGCGGTTGAAAATTGGCTGGCAACTCGACTCCTTATAAATATTTATTATAACAATCATTAAGAGAATACTCCCAAAAATGCTAGAAAATCAAGAGAAAAACATGAAGTTTATTGTCAAACAAAAAAAGAAGAAGAGTTTGAGCCTGTTTAATTGAATTTTCTATAAAAAAAATTCTCAGTTTTTTTATATATTAAAAAGAAAATTACAAAATTATTACCTTCCTAAATTAAAGGTTATAAATATTTATTATAATAATCATTAAGAGAATATCCCCAAAAATGCTAGAAAGTCAAGAGAAAAAAATGAAGTTTATTGTCAAACAAAAAAAAAGAAGAAGAGTTTGAGCCTGTTTGATTAAATTTTCTATATAAAAAAAAAAATTCTTAGTTTTTTTATATATCAAAAAGAAATTACAAATTTATTACCTTCCTAAATTAAAGGGCAAAGTAGATTCTTAATAAAGAAAAAAGAATTGCAATTTTTTAATTTAAGTAAATGATAATATAATGATATTCAAACTTCAAAGTAAAACTTGTTTTTGAAATAAAAAATACACTAATTTTAATGCTATCGAAAGCTCTTTGTACTCTATTTTATGTGTTTTTAGCAACAAAAACCAGACTAATGACTAATTTGTTTTAGCAACAAAAAATGAGGCAACAAAAGCTTCTTATGGGTTTTAATTAGCTTAACTGGTAAAGTCTCTTGTAAACGAATAAAAGATCAGAAGTTGGATCCTCGCTTACACTAGAAACTAATTAGTATCTTGGTCTGATAATAAAAAACAATTATTAGAAATAGATACTATAGATTGAAACTATCTCTCATAAAAAAAAAAGTTTTATGATCAATTTGATCATTAAAATACATTTTAATGGCGTTTAATGGCCTTAAACACAATTAAACATTTTTTATAAATAAAAAAAATTAAATTTTATTAATGGATTAAAATGAAAATTCTCAAACTTAAGACTAATTTGTTTTAGCAACAAAAGACAAGGCAACGAAAGCCTCTTGTGGGTTTTAATTAGTTCAACTGGTAAAGTCTCTTATGGTTGAATAAAAGATTAGAACTTGGATCCTCGCCTACACCAGAAACCAATTAGTATCTTGATCTGATAAAGAACAATGATTAGGAGTGGATACTATAAATTGAAACTATATCTTGTTAAAAAAATTTTTATGGCCAATTTGATCATTAAAATACTTTTTGATGACGTTTGATGGCCAAATTAATGGCCTTAAACACAATTAACCATTTTTTATAAATAAAAAAAATAAAATTTAATTAATGGATTAAAATGAAAATTCTCAAACTTAAGACTAATTTGTTTTAGCAACAAAAAATAGGGTAACAAAAGCCTGTTGTGGGTTTTAGTTAGCTCAATAGATAAAATTTCTTGTGGTCTTATAAGAGATTAGAAGTTGGATCTTCACTTACACAAGAAAGCAATTGGTGTCTTGATCTGATAAAGAGCAATTATTAGGAGCGGATACTATAAATTGAAACTCTTTCTCATTAAAAAAATTTTATGATTTATTTGATCATTAAAATACATTTTGATGGCGTTTAATGGCCAAATTAATAGCCTTAAACACAATTAAACACTTTTTTTATAAATTAAAATTTTTTTTGAGTAATGTTAGAGATACAAATTTATTTACAAATAATTTTATAAACTACTGAAGTGGTGAGTAGTTATTGGTAATGAAAAGGTAATGTTAATAGCGGGTTTAAATGCAAACTAATAAGAAGTTAACATCAACGGTTTGTAAAAACAGTGTAGAATAGTTTGTAGCTGTAGTATTACTCACCAAATTTTATTAATGAATTAAAATGAAAAATTTCAAACTTAAGGAACCCAAAAAAAAAAAAAAAAAAAAAACTCAAAATTTAAGGGTCAAAAATGTAATTTAAAGAAAAATTATAAAGTTCTAATACCTCGCTTCCCCCACAACCGACGTGTTAGCCTAAAATCCTAAACCGACTAGTACTCCTACTTCTCACGTGGCTCTCACGTGACAGTCCGGTTTTATATAACTCGCGCCACTTCTACCGCATAACGATCTTAGAACCCCATCGCAACTTTCTTCCATTCTGTGTCTCTTGGTTTCCTTCTCCGTTCTCAAAAAGGATTTTCTTTCTTTACATTCTTCGTTTTCTTCTCTCCCAAACAAGCCCGAAGGTCCGAAACCCTAAGGGCACAGTTCTCAACAATGTTCTTGATCAAGCAAGAAAAACCTGAGATTATTCCCGAGCTTTTCGCAAACACTATTGATATCAGTAGCAGCGATAGCAGTGGCTGTACCGAGTCTTCTGATACCAGCAACTCGAACGCCGAATCGCTCTTTGAGTCTTTCACAATGACTGGAGGCAATAAGCGGCGGAGTGGAGATGTAGAAGAAGGATCGGTATTGAAGAAGCCACGGAAATTCGAAAAGGATTGTTCGGACGTGGTGTTGCCGCCTGGATTTCTCTCTTCTCTTGCTACTTCAGTGAACCGTACTGCGATAAACGCTTTGCCGTTGTCGGTATATGCTCCGCCGGAGAAGCCTGCCGCCGCTGCGGAGAGTAGGGAAGTAAGTAAGGAGGTTCGCGGTTGCAAGCAGTTTTGGAAAGCCGGAGATTATGAAATTTGCAATGGTGTCGATTCTGTTTCGACTTCTGGTAAGTACTGAATACTGTTTCTTTGTTTCTTTTTTTAATGATATTAATTTCGTTGAATTCAAATATGGCAATTAGCCGTGTGATACAGCCGAAACTGTTTGGTTGCTTTAGATAGGGTTTCGAAATTTGTTTTAAGTTTATAGATATGGCTAAATATTAGTGCACGCTTCTTTGTTGCACAGAGTTCACGATTTCAGTTCAAAATCTTGAACTGAAATCGTGACTTGAATTTCAGTGAGTGTGCAACAACTGAGTGTGAAATAAACAATCGCTCGGCAATCAGGAATTTGTTTAAGATGTAACTGTTTAGTTTTTCCTCTAATAAGATTGAGAATTAAACTTTTGTAGCTTCTATATATTGTGTCTAATTTGGTATCTTAGATAGTAGCGAACTGCTATAGCAAAACTTACTGGTCTAGTTTATTTTTGTGGAATTTTTTTTATTTAATTTAATTTTTTATTATTAATTTTTTTTTTTTTTTTTTTTTGCAGCCGGCATGGATCATGTCAGGGTCCATCCTAAGTTTCTGCATTCAAATGCAACCAGCCACAAGTGGGCTCTGGGAGGTAGATATTTACACTTGAATAATGAGAATTATATAGGGGTTATGATGAAGTTAGACATGGTGTAATTGTTAAAAATGTAACTGTTTATGATATTACACAACTTGATAACTTTTTATATGATTTATATTTTTAAAATTTAACTGTTGGATTACATGTTTTCGTTACTTTTAATATGCATGCCAAATTCTATGTTAACGTTACTGACTATATGATTCAAACTAATGTTTTGTGTATAGTTTTAAAGTTAAAAAAAAAAAAAAAAGGCTTGAAGTTTAAACTTTTTTAATAAGATAGTTATTGATATTTTTCAAGTATGGGGGATATAAGGGGATAAGGTAATCAAATGATGATTTGTTAAAATACTCACTTTCAATCAAAGTTATGGAGGTGAGTTGCACCATATGTTATATAGGGATGAATTTATTTATTTATTTTTTATAACCTAGAAATAAATGTGGTATTATGTAAGGAATATTTTACTGACTTAGGTCTTCTAATTGCACAGCTTTTGCAGAGCTTCTAGACAATGCTTTAGATGAGGTATTTATAGTTTCAAAGTTTCTTCTAAAAATAAAAATGCATCACAATAATTTCATAATTTCATTTTTCCTGAACTTCGTTTGGTGGTCAGGTTTGTAATGGAGCTACACTTGTTCACGTAGATGTGCTTCAAAACATGAAAAGTGAGAATAAAAATCATATGTTGCTAGTTGAAGGTAAGTAGCTCTATTGTTTTACTTTTTTTCAATTGTTTCCTGGAGGTTTCTTGATTTATTGTCTTGGTTTTATTAATTATATTATTATGTTCAAGAGTCGTTGGGGAAAATTGATTTAGGATTTGTTTGGATACCGTTTATTTTGCTGAAACTAAAAACTTATTGTTGAAAGTACTGCAAATAAAGATAAAAGTTTGTTGAAATAGTACAGCGAGACCCATAAATAGTATTAAAAAGTGTAGTGGAGCCCATGAAT
The DNA here is from genome assembly GCA_033629205.1 of Lithocarpus polystachyus. Lineage (NCBI taxonomy): Eukaryota > Viridiplantae > Streptophyta > Magnoliopsida > Fagales > Fagaceae > Lithocarpus > Lithocarpus polystachyus. The sequence goes on along the minus strand of CM066164.1, from coordinate 63,624,318 downwards.
AGTAGCAAAAATAAGCTGAATAGTAAAATAATTTTAATTTTTCATTGGTATCCAAACACGCACTTAGCGTCTTTTTAATATTATTTTTTGTAAGCAAAGGCTTTTCTTTGCTTCAATTGAGCATAGTCAATGGCCCAATTTATATGATCTTTTGATTTGTTTTGTGCATGATTTTTAGTTCTGCTATCTCATAGGTTAAATTTCTGATACTTGGGGCGTTTGGTCTATTTTATTTTGCATTTTAATGTGGGCACCATGTTTAGGGTTATGGGTGGGTTTCTTACAATAGGTAATCTTGTTATGAAGAACTTGCCTCTTGTTAATTGGTGTTACCTATGTTGGTGTGATGAGGAAATTGTGGATCACCTTTTACTTCATTGTAAGTTTGCTCATGCATTGTGGAGTGAGGTTTTTCTTATGTTTGGGGTTCAATGTGTGATGCCAACTATACTTGTCTCTCTTCTTTTTGCTTGGAGGAATTGGTTGGGGAGTTATTCTTCAAATGTTTGGAATATGATACTGGTGTGTCTTATGTGGTTAGTATGAAAGGAACACAATGCCCGAACTTTTGAAGACATTGAGAGACCTATTGATCTATAGAAAACTTCAATAGTTAGGACTTTGTTTGAGCAGTCTCATATATGGGGCGCATTATATTTCCTTGTCTAATTTTCTTATTTCTATTAGATTTTTCATTTGATTTGTTTGTATTCTTTTCTTTGCTGTGAGTTTACAATCGTAAACACCCTGCACTTTTCCTATCAGTAAAACTTTATTACCTATAAAAGAAAAGGGCTGTTATAAGATTTTTATGTTTCTTTTTTATGTATTATTTTTAGTATCATTTACGTTAATTTATATTTTCTACTATCTGGATTTCTGCATTCACCTCTATACTTTAGAATTTTTATTGATTTTAATTTTCTTTTACCTTTGAATATTCAATCACGAGTATTACTTTACAAATTAGTTCACTTAATTTTAAAATAAAAGAAAAAAAAAAGAAAAGAAAAGAAATGAGGATGGCAAAGTGAAGTGATGCGTTCAGCTTTATACGAAGACAAAAGTACTGCACTAAATGATTCAATCATGAGTATAACTGTATAAATTAAATCACTTGATTTAATGAAATAATGAAATGAGGAATGGCAAAGTGAAGTTATTTGTTCATCTGAAAATGCATACAAAAGTATTGCAATAAAAGAACTAGTTAGAATATTGTTGAAAATTTTTCTTTGTTCTTTTAAACTCTGGATGAACATTCAAATGCTGATATATGGTGTTACTGTTTTGTTCCAACATTACTTTTTGGCTGCAGATAATGGTGGAGGAATGACTCCTGATAAGATGCGGCAGTGCATGTCTCTTGGCTATTCTGCAAAAAGCAAAATTGCCAACACAATTGGTCAATGTGAGCTCCTTAATTACTTTCAAAGTCTCTTGCTTCAAAAATTTAGTGGATATATAATTGGACATTGAAACATTTTATGTGCAGAAGACTAGATTATTAGAGATGCCATTAATTCTTCTGTTTTTTTCCCCAATTTTCTCCCCAGATGGAAATGGGTTCAAGACAAGTACTATGAGGCTAGGAGCAGATGTCATTGTGTTTTCACGCTGTCAAGGAAATGATGGACAAAGGTAGGTCCTTTGTCTGTTTACTATAAATTTTAATTTCTGGATTTGCTTATTTTGCTCTTGTTATTCTGTAATGCATATGATCATCATTTCTGGTCTTTGAGAAAAAGAAAAAATCATAAAAGTGACTGTATCTCTGATATGGTGAATTGCTGAAAAAGGGATTTATTACTTTATATTTACTTTCTGAGTTCCTGCCAGTGTTTTAAGCTTGGTTGCCTTATCAGTTTCAAAACTAATGGATTTTTATTTATTTGTCTAAGCTTCACTCAAAGCATTGGAATGTTGTCCTACACATTTCTGAGGGGTACTGGAAAGGAAGATATTGTGGTTCCCATGGTAAGAACTGTTGTAACTATTCTTGCATGTGAATGTGTATACATGGATTTTTATGATGAGTTGTTTACAGGGAAAGTATACTTACCAAAATGACAAAAAAGAAGAAATAAAGGTGAATTCGAACAACAATATGTGATATTAGAATTCAATATAAAATTCTCAAAGAATTTGAGAACGAACACAAGATTAGAGAAATGAAAATTAACTTAAGAATCAACACCTAGGCTTGCTTGGACTCAACTCCAAGCAAGAGAAAACAAAACCTACGAATTGGCTTGTAGCTCCTCTTCTTTCCTTTGGGAGTATGGTGTAGCTAGGGGACTTTATGAAATGTAATACCTGAGGCATGCTGCTACTTTTCTGGGGTTAAAGCACTCAATAATGCAATAGAACAAATATAAGATTTCTCCTGCTATAGCTATAGAGTAGAAGTATAGAATGGAATGATGAATGGCAGTTAGCTAGTAATGAGAGGAATTGTTTCTCCCGTATCTTGTGTCCACAACAAAAGGTTTCCAGTAATTGTCATGTTAATTAATCAATGATAGATCTTTTTATTTAAAAATGAGCAAGGATTTAGAGAAACAATGTTGCTTGTTATATATTTTTTTTATAGAATGTTGCTTGATATTTTGATTACTGTTTGTCAAAAAGTTTTGTAATTCTTAGAGCATCAAGTATTTGACTATTGGCTTTATGACTGATTTTCATTTGGAATGATAAGATTCAATATGAGAAACGAGGACAAAGTTGGAACAAGGTGGTGCGCTCTTCTCTGAGTGATTGGAATAGAAATTTAGCAACCATAGTGGAGTGGTCACCTTATGCCAGTGAAGAAGATCTTTTAAAGCAGGTAAGTCTTCTTTATTGGTTTTACTTTTAAAAAAAAAAACAGTCTTCTTTTTTGGTTTCAATTTTTATACATTTCAATCATTCTATGATTGGTCATCATATTTATGATAAATTTTAAGAATTTTATAATGTATTTGGTGTAATTTTATTTTCACTTTGGATGTGTGTGTGCATATGAAAATGATAAATGGTTATCATTTATGATAATTTTTATTAAAATTGGTTATCCTATATATCATAATTATATTCTCACTTGCATGTGTATGTTTGTGCAAATGAAGCTTAAGAATGGACAATTTGAGTTCTAATGAATATGGAAAATTGTTTTTTTATTGCATTGTGCTTTACTGGGCTATTACTGTAGCATAGCTTGGCAATGACCAGTATGTTGCTTTTAACCCTTGCTATGTGGGTCAAACTATGCCTAAAATTTTTTAATGACATGGTCATTTTATATATTTATTAGTGACATCATCATTTCATCATTGTGTCTCATTTAATCATGCTTTAATTGTGACATGTAGTTTGATTCCCTGAAAGATCATGGTACACGAATAATAATATACAATCTTTGGGAGGATGATGAAGGACAACTGGAACTGGATTTAGACACTGATCCACATGTAAGTTTTTAGCTTTCTTGATCTCATATTCTGATTTTGTTTCTTCGAAATTTCATGTAAAACTAAAAGGTGGCATATGCAGTTTCTGATAAGGCTGAATGTTTATAACTTTTGATATGATAGGACATTCAACTTAGAGGTGTCAACCGAGATGAGAAGAACATACAGATGTCAGAACAATATCCAAACTCCAGACATTTCTTAACTTATCGACATTCTCTAAGGGTATGTTGCAAGTTCTCACTTGAGTTTAATTTGAAATTTCATTGTCTTAATCTGTCTGCTGGTTATTCACGCCGAAGATGCCTACTGACTGCTAAGGCCCCCCACTAAATTGAATTTTCTAAATTCTCATATGGTCTGTATTCTACTTACTTGGCTTCCTTATGGCTAGTATTCTGTAGAAAAAAGTCTTAGAACAACATCAAGTTGGGCTTTATTGATGTACAACATTGATGGTTTGGTCTGTTACATAATTGTCAGTTTGTCACTACCATTAAACTTTGGTTCCTCGGCCTCGCAGCTTTCTCTATGAAATTGAGAAATTTTTTGAAAAGGCAATTGATATTACTAAAATTTCAGAAGTGACATTGTGAAAGGTATATGAGTTTCACAACTACAAGTGCGAATTAAACGAGTACTTTCATGATGGTCAATTATGGTTGTCGAAAGTTCTAGCATTTGCTGCTGCACTGCCTGGCAGATATCTAGACCTCTTTGTGGCTCAAATATGATCCCTGATCTCTTATTTAATATTTTTTATTAGTTGGTTGATTATTGGTTTTTTAGAGTTAGATCTGCGATTTAATGAAAGAAATCTTATTATGGATATAATTTATAATAACTTGAGGTTGTAAAATTCTAATAACTACAGTTTTTCTCTTTTTTCCTTTAGTATGTAGCCTGAATGTCATGTGATATTTGACATACTAGTGCTTTTTCTTTTACAGAAAATGATAATTAGTTGTGAGGAACCTCATTTATTTCCTTGATCAAGAAGTTTGCTGTACTAGTCCTTAGATGCTTGCTATGGTTTAATACTGACTCCATTTCTTGATTTTATCTTTTGCCAGAGTTATGCATCAATTCTCTACCTCAAACTTCCACCAAACTTCAAAATTATTCTCCGTGGAAAAGATGTTCAACATCATAACATAGTGAATGATATGATGTTGGCAGAGGAGGTGACATACAAACCTGTGGCTGTGAATCTTCCTGAGGGAATTCCAAAAGATTCAAATGTATGTTGCTTGTAAGATTCAGCATCTGATTTAGCATAGCTTTCTGCCTACCATTTTCCATAACCTGTTTTTTTCCTACTTTTCTGTAAACAGAAGGTTGCTGTTGTGACAATTGGGTTTGTAAAGGATGCAAGAGCTCATATTGATGTTCAAGGGTTCAATGTTTATCACAAGAACCGATTAATTAAGGTTATTTTTCTTGTTCTCCGTATATTATTGATTCTATAGGAATATACCAATGATTAAAACTATCAAGCATGGTTGAGAGGCTAAAGCCTTCATTCATGGTGCAATGGCATTGTGCTTAATATGTTTGAGTAGAACTGTTCAAGTTTCAATTTGTATCAGATTTGTGGTTGTCGAGCGGTTCTACGTTTTTTTTTATGCAATCCATTCATTTTAGGTTTTCGTATAAGACCTTCTTTTGCTTGAGTACAGCTTGGGTCCATCCTTTATAGATTTCAAAATTCTAGAGCACGTACATAAATCACTTACACTTAAAAAAAAAAAAAAAAAAAAAAAACTTTAATTAACCAATGATACATTATGAAGGTTTCATCTTATATTTATTGGAGTTACAACAGTTTTGGTGGTTTTGCTTTTAGAATTATGATTAGCTGCACTTTTTTGTGCTCAAAATGATTGATAAGGGTTCCAAGTAAAAATTTTATCCTGCCGGATTTCCAGAGTGATACATTGCATTTTATTATTTAAACATCGTATTCTGTTTGATTGCCTTCTTTGCAGCCATTTTGGAGGGTCTGGAATGCTGCTGGCAGTGATGGCCGTGGAGTCATTGGTATTGTTTCACTTTGAAATTACTCAATTAGTATAGTTTTTGGCATTGCAACAACTACTTTTAACGTGATTTTTTTTTTCTAATGAATAAGAATTTTTTATTAAACTTTACTGTTGTTATGCCCCTTCAATGCAACAGGTGTATTGGAAGCTAATTTTATTGAACCAGCTCATGACAAGCAGGGCTTTGAGCGCACAACTGTTCTCGCAAGACTTGAGCAACGGTTAAATGCAATCCAAAAGAAATACTGGTGTGTTTTCTTTTGTTTCATGCGATTAGAAAATCTGAGGTGATGAAAACACTTAATTTATGGATTTATTTTTGTCAGGTCCACAAATTGCCAGGAAGTTGGTTATGCAGCAAGACGCCGTCAACCTGGATCTCACAAAGAGAAATCCACTTCAGGCACAGGTTATGGTCTTAGGCAATGCACCACTAATTCTCCAGCCCATGAATCTGTAGAACTATTTACTTCATGGGCAAATCAGAATCGGCGTGGCTCTACTAGCAGGGGTTCTAAACCTAAATCCAGTGTGATAATTCATAAAAGATCACAACCAGTAGGGTCTGCAAGTGAAGATGAAAGTTTACATGAGGCATCACCTTGTTCTGATGAATCTCAGTCTGAGCAAGATCTCACATCAAATGGAATAAGAGATCAAATGTTTACAGGTCTACTCTCAAAGGTAGATTTTCCATTTGACTTCTCTCTTGCATTTTGTTTCTTGCTCTACCTCATGCACCACGTAGAAAAATTGAATTTGTCAGATATTTGGCTTTATTGAGTTGATAGTGTGTACTTTAAGAATAAAAAGAAATATTTCTGTAAGAGATGGTACTAGAATGCTTGCGAGCCACTATCACTATTATTATATATTTGTTGAATCTTCATGTGTTCATGCTATGATATGCCATTCTTTTTCCTTTTAAATTTGGGTGGCTCTATGGTTCATCCCAATAGTCATTTTTTAGTCTTCAATTCTTTTTGTCTCTAAAATGTTTCCATTTATGTTCTCCATGACAGGCACCTGCCATAAACGGTGATGGACAAGTATCCTTTAATGGACGTAGTCTAACCAAGGTGAAAGAAGAGGATCTTGAACCAAGGGAAAGGTTGTATAATTGTTATTGTTGGATTCACTGAGATATTGTTTGATTATGCCTTTTTTGTTTCCATTTTTAACCATTGAAGTATATCCTTTTCCTTTGCAGAATGAAGGAACTATGCAGTCCAGAGATGGCTAAATTGCTAAATGATTTACAGAAGGAAAGAGAACGAAGTAGAATACTTGCAATTCAGGTAAGTAGACAGTCATTTGCCCACTTCATCTTTTCACTAGTTAAGAGTTCCAGATTGTACAGTTTAAATAAGTTTTTAGTGTTGTAGAGCTTGAATCAGTGTGCTTACAGAGATTAAGTGGAATTGGCAATTGTTTTTCATGAGTGACTGGGATATACAAACATTAAAGAGAATTTAAAATGGATAATGAGGAAATCTGCTGAATGCTAATTTTCCCTAGTTCAACCCTCTCTCTCTCTCTCCAGCTTAAAAATAAATAAATAAATAAAAAATAAAAAATTGGAATGGTAGCCAGACTTACCTAATTATTGTCTTAGTGTGTAGATTCATTGAATGATTTAATTACAGAATTCTGCTCACTTATGCAAGCTGGTTGCATGGAAAATACCAATTAAATTTATTACCAATTATACATATATGGATTCTTCCATAACTTTAGAATATAAAAGTACATGATGGCCTTATTAGTATTTCTGGGCTAGGGGTCTAGTTATAGGTATTTGAGTTCGGTTTTGTCAGTCATCTCTAACAGTGGATTATAAAACTGAAGTCTTTTTGGTTTTCCTTTTTTACCATCAGCTTCAGGAGAAAGAACAAAAATTAGAAGATATGGACAAGGAGCAAGAATTTCTGATTGACATGATTTCCAAAGAAAGGGACCAGAAAATAGTGGAAGAGAATAAATTGAGGGAGAAATTAAGAGTAAGCAAAAAAAAAAAAAAAATTCTGATTGTAGATTTTAATACAATGAAAGTGCTTCTTTTGCTGATGAAGTCTCTTTGTTTACCGTAGGATGCATCTAATGCCATTGAACTGCTAATTGAGAAGGTGAAGCAACTAGAAGGCAGGAAGGGTTGAGTTGCAAGTAATGATGAACACTGAAGCACAATTAACATATGATTGAAGAGCCTTTTATTTTTTATAATTGGCTCACACTAAATTCTTGTTTATATGATGTTGTACTAGCTAGGGGTCTTTGCTTCACCGTAAATCTGAAATATATAGAGCGCAAACCCCTCCCTGTGTTTTAGTTTAGTCATTATTATTATTATCCAGAATTCTTAATGAAATTACTAATTTTTTTTAATAAACTATTATAGGTGTACATTGTACTGGCCAATCTAAACTTACATTATAGACACAAAATGTGTACAATATTGTACGTTTTTTGCAAATATGTACAATATTGTACGCATTTTGTATGTCCATAATGTAAGTTTATATTGCTAGTAATTTTCTTTTTTGATAATCAATGAAGTTACTGACATTATTGGGAGGATAAGCTAATTTTATTTTAATGGGTCCTGTTGTGGTGGTTCCATTGCCATTTGGCATGCAATTTTTGTTGACCTGTACAATACATAGATTGCTTGTCAAACTCAACTTGCAGGTCTTCTTTCTCTATTATTTTTATGCAGCAAATGAAATCAATGTGGTGAGAATCATGAGAAGAGAAGAGAAAAGATTCTAGAGTCAGAAATGAGTACCTGTTTGGTAGTACCATTTTTTTTCCCTAGTTCTTCTCGTTCATTTTTATTCATTTTAGCATTTCCTTTTATTGAGCTTTTTTCAAGCAAGTTGTTATCCGGGATTTTTATCCCAAAAATTGAGATGGCTTCCATTTTAAAAATAAATTAGGCTAGAGTAGAATTTCTATCTTGTATGGAAAAAAAAAAAAAAGAAGAAGCAATTTTGGTGTTTTTTTTATTTTTTGCTGAGAAAAAAATGGGTAGAGGGGGCGACCTAAGTTGGCGTGACACTCTACTTACTAGACTTGGGCTTGCAGGAGTAGGGGATTTGGATGAGCTATAGCTGTACACCTAGCCCTATTGGGGACGTGATTTTGGTGTTTTAATATAACCACTACCAGTCTTAATTATACCTTTTTTTCCCCTAAATTTTTCTCAAAATCCCGATTTTGCTCTATAACCCAAAATTTTGTGAGAAGGTACCTGACATGAGAAGAGAGTAACAACCTCATTCATAATCTTTGTGGATTGGTGAATTACTTCATCATGTTTGAAGTTTTTTGTTTTTGTTTTTTTAAAATTTTTAAATATATTTTTAATTGTTGTTTATACCCATTTTCATGATACATTTTGTAAAAGCCCGATTCAACTAAGCCTGACTTCCTTGTGGGCTCAATTCATGTATTACATTATATTTTATTCTTTTAAGTATGACTCAAGCCCATGAGACAAATTGGGAAAAATTGAGGAAATGTGGTTCGGAGAGTATGAGTTGGTTTCTTTTGGACCTCTTGCATGAGCCTAGCCCATGCGTGCTACCAAGTGGGCAAAGGACACTGGTAGTACCTTAGGCTCCTGGATGAGGTCTCGTACTCTAAATTTCCACCTTAAAAGAGTCTTTGTGCTCTGGCTGACAGTAGCCCAACTTTTCTGCTCTACAATTTTTTGTCTAAAACATATAACTGACCCCAAGTGGTTGGTCTTGTCTGCTGCAACAACCAAATGTGGACTTTAAGGGCCTGCCATGTTTAGGAAACATCAGCCCATGAATTTAGGCCACTCCAAATTATGCAAAAAGTAAGCCAAACCTCTTACCCAATTAAAGCAAATCTAACCATAACCTCTTTGATTGAGACCTTGGGGTTCAAAGCCTCTTCAATTGACCAAAAACTCATCACTGAGAGCACCCTAAACTCAGTACAAAAGGCCCCAATCAGATTCAAAATGAACTAACTACTATTTTTTCCCCATGGAGCTGAATCTTTAGAGCAAAAATCTATTTAGCCAGTTAACATTCTCACAATTCTAAAACTTAGGGGTCAAAATATGGATACAGAATAACCTTTCCTCTCTTTCTCACAACTTCTCTCAATTTCTTCTTCTCGCTTACTGTGAGTCGAAGTTTCAGACGTATTGTTTTTATCCACTTTTCTGTATTTTTGTTATTGGCATTTTGAATCTCTTTTGTTAATGCATCATTAGCCTTTGTTCATTATACATTGGAATTTTGAGCTTGACTCTTCACAAATAATCATTTTTTAAGAATCTAAGGGGAGATTTGGGCCATTTTCGCATTTTTGGTCATTGTCGCCAAACGTTCCCGACAACGTTTGTCCTTTTTGATAATTTAATCCTCAAATAGTAGTTTTAATTGGTGCTAATCAAACACTCACATTACTAAACTGCACTTTTTAACAAATTCTATCAAAATTCAAATGCCTCTCAGCCTCTTCAAAGTTGAAACAATCAATATCAAGTTTCAACAATTATTAAAATTTTAAATCATAATTTTTTCAATAAGCCTACTTTCAAAGTAAAGTTCACCTACCTAGAGTCTCGATCAAAGGAAATGAGAAGAAAGGAGTTTGGATAAATATTTTTTTTAAAAGATTGTATAAATTTAATAGAAAGAATAGTGTGTTGATTATATTTTGGGGAGTATACTTTCGAAAAGTTGATTTGCTTGAAAATGAAGTACTAGTTTTTAGCTAAAAATTTGGCTAGTTTATTGGAAATGCTGTCATTATTATATGACATTATTAAATGTCAACGAGCTTCTACAGTGATCGGCACGTATACGCTATACTTATCCGCCTTCCCTTTTCTTAGCTAAAACACCCCCTCTTTATTCCAGTATTATTATTTTTTTAATTGGAGTCATTTTGTATGTTCTTGTAGTATGTCAATCATTTTAAAGGTTTTGATCTTCTCAATAATAATAATGATGATAATAATAAAGGTTTTGAGGGCATTTCGATCCCTTTAGAGATTGAGAGATATTTTTGATATTTATGAGTGAGTAGTAAGGTTTATATGAGTGGCTAATATAACATAATTGAGCTTAAACTCTTAAGTTTTTGGATCAAGTGGCTGACTACATATTATATTAACTACTCAATTGAAGTTTCCCTTGAACATTCTCTCCCCAGCAGTTGGTATCAGAGGCCGATTTGAGAGCAAATGTTTGTTAGTACTAGATTCCACCAAATAGAACGAAGAAGACTCTCATGACTCCTCAAATGGTCGAGTAAAGGTCTATGACACTTGGATTGTTATGAAAAGGATTTATATTCAAGGGGGAGATTAACTGAAGTATTACAAGTGACTTGATAGCTAGAAGATTTTGTTAGGTTTTAAGACTTTAGGAACTAATGTATCAGAATTTCAATTTGTAATATGTTTGCAAACCATAATTAAAACATAGAGTCTAGGTTTAGGCTTGCTCAAAGTGTGTTTAATTGTAAAATTGGAATCGAATGATTGCAGAATTTATTAGACAAAATTTGCAAGGCTCGATCAATTGAAAATTAAACTCGATTGATCGAAACTCGTGCAAATTTAATTTTCTACAGAATTTCCAATTCAGCCCAAGCCCATATGACGTGTAGGGTTTTGTGTTTCACTCCAAGTATAAAAAGGAAAAACCCTATCTACGTTTTAGCGGTCTTTTGAGTGTTGTGTGTTGAATATTCTGTAAGATCTAGAGGTGTTTACCTTCATACACATACATAAAGTTGTCAAGATCAAGTTTCGCATCAAGAACTTGATGATCTCTTCAGTTGTTGCATAAAAAACTTTAAAGAAGATCTGAAACCTTTGAGTGGAGTTTCAAAGTTACAAGTAGGAGAACTTGTGGTTGTAGTGGATCAAAGAAAGAAATAGTTTATGGACTTGGAGCTGTCATGTGGTCATGGTAGTAAGTTTTCTACCCGAGGTAGTAATAGGATGTTAGTGGTTTAAGTTCTATTGTACAAACTTCAATTCTTTCATAGTAGATCTGTTTTACTTTAAGAATAGCTAGGTTAAATGCTCCCCAAGCTTTTTATTGGTCAGGGTTTCCTAGGTTATCATATTGTTATGTTCTTTATTTTTTTGCATTATTTACATGATATGATTTTATTGTGTTAACCTAGAATTGAATAATTTATCTAAATAATCACTTGGCTAAATAACTAGGTTAAACAACTTGTGCTAAGGGTTCTAAAAATGTACAAGTGGCATCAGAGCGGGTTAGCTCTTGTGTTTTTAGATCTTTTGATCTAAGAGTTGATCCTTGATCCCTGCTGTCATGGATTCTTTGAAGTTCTTTTTGCTAAAAATCCAACTTGTCTACTTTTTGTTTATATGGCTTGTTGCATATGTTAAGTCTTTCCTTGAGTATCTTGGTATAATTACATGTGATGATAATTATATGTGTTATACAGCTTTAATCGCCTTAAAGGCATGTGATTCTTGTCTTTGGTACTTGGGTAGTGGTTGTTCCAGGCATATGACAGGAAATAAAGCTCTATTCAAGACACTTTTTGAAGGAAAGATTGGGACAATCACGTTTGGAGATGAGAACAAATCTATGATTAAAGGCATTGGAATTGTGGACAATCCAGGTTTGCCGGTATTTGAAGATGTCTAGTATGTTGATGGGCTGAAGGCTAACTTACTCAGCATCAGTCAGATTTGTGACAATGGACTGAATGTTCTCTTTACCAAGTATGAATGTGAGATACTTGATAGAGGAGGTGACTCCATGTGTATTGGTGTTAGGACAACTGATAACTGTTACGGTATAACACCAAGTATAAGCAACAGGTGTTTTAGTGCGAAGATCAATCAAGTAGACTTATTGCATCAACGGTTGGGACACGCAACTCACAAGCAATTAGAGAAGATCTCTAAGTGTAATGCAGTTATTGGTTTGCCCAAGGTTGAAAAGATAGAGAAGTGCATATGTGGACCATGTTAGATGGGTAAACAAATGAAGTCCAAGCATTCGTCTGTAACTGAGAGTTGTTGCACATTGATCTTATGGGTCCTGCTAGAGTTCAGAGAAAAGAAGTATATTTTAGTTGTTGTGGATGATTTCACTAGATATACTTAGGTTGTGCTTTTGAGAGATAAGGCTGAGGCTCCTAAAAAGATGAGACACTTGTGCAAGAAATTGCAAGTTGAAAAAGGTACTGTGATAGCCAGAATTAGAAGTGGTCATGGGAGAGAATTTAAGAACACAAAACTAGCTACTTTCGACAATGATCAAGGTACACATCAAGAGTTCTCTTTATCCAAGACACCACAGCAAAATGGAATAGTGGAACAGAAGAATAGGATTATTCAAGAAATGGCTCGTGCCATGCTAAATAACAAGAAGATGTCCAAGTCCTTATGGGGAGAAGTAGTTAACACTGCTTGCCATACACTTAACCGAGTGTATTTTAGACCTGATTCCAAGAAAACTCCATATGAACTCTAGAGAGGAAAGAAGCATGTTGTCAAATACTTCAGGATATTTGGTAGTGACTGTTATATTCTACATGATAGGAACCTAGAAAAGTTTGATGCAAAGAGTGACAAGGGATTTTTTTTTTTGGTTACTCTTCCACCAGTAGAGCATACAGAGTGTACAATCTAAGAACGAAAACAGTCATGGAATCTTCAAATGTGGTGATCAATGATGAACTATGTTCAGAATCTCATTCAGAAGACACTCCTCTGGTTCTAGAAAAGACTATGGAGGTTGAGGATTTTCTTCCTGAAGATTATACTGGAAAGCATAGTGATGAAGAACTATAGTTATTGAATGATGTTGTTTCAGAACCATCAGTTTCAAAACCATCCACTCCTGTTCGTGAAACCCAACAAGAACAAAGTGAGCCTAGTTCTTCATTTGAATAAAAAGGTACCTCTACATCTCTAGTTAAAGGTCCATTTGCTAGAGTAAAGTTAAATCACCCTTTCACAAATATATTGGGTAGTCTGAATGATAACATGAGATTGAGGTCTAAAGCCTTGAATGTAATTACTCACTCATACTATCTATCCTAATTCAAACGAAAGAAAGTGGATGAAGCACTTCAAGATGTTGATTGGATTAGTTCTAAGCATGAATAACTTCATCAATTTGTTTAGAATGATGTGTGGGAGTTAGTTCCTAGATCGAAGGGAGTGAATGTAGGAACTAAGTGGATTTTCAAGAACAAGTTAGATGAACATGGTACAGCTATTAGAAATAAATCAAGACTTGTTGCTCAAGGATACACATAAGTGGAAGGGACTGATTTTGATGAGACTTTTGCATCGGTAGCAAGACTGGAATCCTTTAGGATACTCTTGGCCATAGCAAGTCATTTAAATTTCAAGTTGTATCAAATGGATGTTAAGAGTATTTTTGAATGGGATGTTGCAAAAAGAGGTGTATGTTGAACAACCAAAGGGTTTTGTTGATCCTCATAGACCGTATGATGTCTACAAGTTAAAGAGAGCACTCTACAGGTTGAAACAAGCTCCCAGGGCATGGTATGATAGCTTAACTGCCTATCTCACTGAGCATGGATTCAAAAGAGGATTTGCAGATACTACTCTCTTCAAACGAAAGGATAAGAATTATTTTGTAGTAGCTCAAATTTATGTTGATGATATTTGATGGGAAAGCCATAAATTACCATCTCTAGGTCGTCTATAGGGGTCATCCATGAGCCAAAGGGGAAGGATTTAAGTACGTCTTCTATGAACAAAGGGGTCGTCCATAGGCAAAGTGCATGGACGACCATATGACACTTAGGAAATTTTGAAGTGTGGATCCACTCACGTGTCTTGAGAATTCGAACCACAGAATTCTGGAGCGAGAACCAAACCCATACAAATCGCCACAATTCCTCACAAATGCTTAACTTCCTTCAGCGGTTGTAACCTCTATAGCCGTTGAGGAAGTTATGTCAGAACTCACTAATTTCCACAAATCTTGGAGAAGTTACTAAATGAATAACCGCTCCAAAGTTCTCTATAAAGACCGGCCTGCTTCAAATCAAAGTAAGTTTTTCCTAACATTACTCCCCAAAAATTAGAATTTAATTTTCAAGAGAGAAACTAACTTAGTCATCGGAAGGGACTTAGCCGGTCTACCCCGGTGGCCTTTTGATAGTGCGTTCTTCCTTGCAGGCCTTCACAACAACCACCAGCCCATCGAAGTCAAAGCATTCAACCCACTGATTCTATGCGGCATTAGTTGGTGCCGTCTGTGGGAAGATAAATTTGTGTTTTGCAAATTGATCTTTCTTAGATAAAAGGTTGTATGGTTCGGACAAGATCAAGGGCCACAAGCCCAGGCCACCAGGAGAGCAGGGATGTTTCAAGCAATCCCAATTGCGGTTGACAGTCAGCACCTGTCATGCAACCGCTTTCCATCCAACACATACAATCCATGGCAGCCTCCCTAGCAGAGTTAACTCGTCAGAACCAATAGTTGAATAGGGAGATTGGTCTAAGGAGGCAAGTCATGAAAGACATGTGGAAGAGCAATCCCAAATTTGAGAAGATAGAGGAGAAAGCGCTGAACCTGAGAATCAATTGAGGGGCACTACTCCACGGAGGGTGCCACATTTGGAGAGGGAGATGGATGAAATGAGGAAGGCTATGGATGAAATGAGGGAGAACATGAGAAGGACGAATCCAGTGGACGACCTTGTTCACCGAACAGACTCTCCTTTCACGGCTTCCATCAATAGTCACCCCTTGCCTCCAAAGTTCAAAATGCCTTCCTTGGACTCGTATGATGGAACGTAGGACCCATGTGATCACATTGCAACGTTCAAAACCACAATGCATCTTCAGGGGGTTCCAGATGAGATTATGTGTAGGGCCTTCCCTACAACCCTTAAGGGACCAGCGAGAGTATGGTTCAGCAAGATACCCCTTAGTATGGTGGGTTCTTTCGAAGAATTGAGTAAGCTGTTTGTCAACAATTTCATCGAGGGACAGAGACATAAGCGCTCCTCATCCAGCCTTTTAACCATAGAGCAAGTGAAAAATGAAAGTTTACGGTCCTTTATTACTCATTTCAATAGAGAAGCCCTCATGGTAGACGAAATGGATGACAAGCTGTTATTGGCTGCCTTCCATAATGGAGTCAATTCGAATTTGTTCATCCATAAACTCTATGAGCAGGAACCACAAACCATGGCTGAACTCATCCATTCAGCCCAGAATTTCATGAATGCAGAGGATGTGATTATAGCTAAGAAGAGAAAAAAATTATAACGTATGGAGTCCGACCCCCCTCGTCATCCCGAACAGGACCCTCGTCCAAAGAAGGCTCGGATTGGAGAGAAGAAAGAACGAGATAATAGGAAGACGGGCTCGTCCTCAGGAAGAAGTCAAAACTACACACCCTTAAATACCCCACTTGATCAAGTACTCATGCAAATCAAGGATGATCCTTCCTTAAAGTGGCCGGAGAAGATGAAGGGAGACCCCAACAAACACAACAAGAACAAATATTGTCACTTCCATAGGGATCATAGGCATGACACGAACGAGTGTTATGACTTGAAGCAGCAGATAGAGAATCTCATTAGACAAGGAAAGTTAAGGCATTTCGTTGGAAGGGATCACAAAAATGAGAAGTTGAAGGGAAAAATGGAAGAATCATCACGACCCCCACTCAGAGAAATAAGAGTTATCATAGGGGGAACTTCGGTGGGACAGTCTTCCAAGTCAAAGAAGGTGTATCTCAAGGTGGTGCAAAACGTCCAGCTTTCTGGACAATCTCCAAGGACGAGAGGGATAGACGATCCAGCTATTTCATTCACGAACGAGGAAGCTGAAAGAATCCATCACCCATATGACGATGCAATCGTCATTACCTTACTCATCACGGATTATACGACAAGGAGGGTGTTGGTGGATAATGGAAGTTCAGCAGATATATTGTATTACCCCGCCTTTCAGCAAATGAGGCTGGGACGAGATAAGCTTTGTCCAGTATGTTCACCATTAGTAGGATTTGGAGGAATGAAGGTGCAACCTGTAGGCACCATTACTTTACCTGTAGTAGTGGGATCATACCCACAACAGATAGCCAAGGAAGTGAATTTCCTCATGGTAGATTGTTCATCTTCCTACAATGCCATCATTGGAAGGCCAACTTTAAACAGTTGAAAGGCAGTAACATCTACCTACCATCTGTCAATCAAATTTCCTACAGAGTATGGAATAGGACAAGTGAAAGGAGATCAATTAGCAGCAAGGGAGTGTTATTTAGCTATGTTGTCTATGGACGAGCACATGTAGGCAATGAGCATTGAAGAGAGAAGGGTTGTCGTAGAACCCACCGAAGTGCTGTAGGACATTCCTTTAGATGAAGGTAATCCTAAAAAGTTTATCAGAATTGGAAAAAGTATGAAAGAGAAGAAAAAAAAAGACCTAGTTCAATTCCTTAAGAAGAGTATCGTTGTTTTTGCATGGAGTCATTACGACATGCCAAGAATTGATCCAAGTGTAATCACTAATCGATTGAATGTAAACCCCTCCTCCAAGCCTATTCATCAGAAGAAAAGGGTTTTCGTCCCTGAGAGAGATAATGTCATCAAGGAAGAGGTCCAGAAGTTAACCACAGCATAGTTTATCTGAGAAGTCTATAACTCGGATTGGTTGGCCAATGTTGTGATGGTGAAGAAGGCAAATGGCAAGTAGAGGATGTGCGTAGACTTCACTGACTTGAACAAGGCCTGCCCTAAAGATAGTTATCCTTTGCCACGCATTGATCAATTGGTAGATTCCACACAGGTCATCAGTTGCTAAGCTTCATGGACGTCTTCTCAGGATATAATCAAATAAAAATAGATGAGGCAGATCAAGAGAAGACCTCCTTTGTTACCAGTCAAGGTTTGTTCTGTTATAAGGTGATGCCCTTTGGTTTGAAGAATGCAGGGGCAACTTATCAAATGTTGGTTAATCATATGTTCCGTCCACAGATAGGACGGAATATGGAGGTGTATGTCAATGACATGCTTGTAAAGAGCTTGGACGAGGGACAACACTTGGACAATCTTCAGGAAATCTTTGAAACACTTAGACAGTATAATATGAAGTTTAATCTAAGCAAACGTGCATTCGGAGTGTCATCAGGAAAGTTTTTAGGGTTCATGGTTTCACAAAGGGAAATTGAAGCAAATCCAGATAAGATCCAAGTTATATTAAACATGGAACCTCCTAAAATATTAAAGAAGTCCAGTCCCTCACGGGACGAGTTGCAGCCTTGAACAGGTTCGTATCAAAAGCCACTAATAATTGTTTACCCTTCTTCAAAGTCCTCAGGAAGGCGTTCGAGTGGACAGACGAATGTCAAGAGGCCTTCCAAGATGTTAAAAACTATCTTACCACGGCTCCATTACTAAGTTCGTCCGTGTTGGGAGAAGAACTGTATTTGTACTTGGCGATGTCCCCACATGCCGTGAGTTCAACTTTTATCAAGGAAGAAGGGAAGGTACAAAAACCTGTGTATTACACAAGCCGAGCACTTAGAGGAGCGGAAGGATGTTACCCGCTAATGGAGAAATTAGCTTTTGCTCTAATAATAGCTTCTAGAAAGATGAGACATTACTTCCAAGCTCATGTCATCAATGTTATGAAAGACCATCCACTCAAGAAGGCGATGAATAAGATGGAAGCCGCAAGACGACTGATCCAGTAGGCTGTTGAGCTTAGTGAATTTGACATCAGGTACAAACCAAGAAGAGACTTAGGCGGAATGGAAGAGAATAAAAAGTGGATCGTTCATGTAGATGGATCGTCTACACTACATGTAGGGGGAATAAGAGTTATCTTACAATCACCAAAAGGAGATAAGTTGAAGCACAAGGTTCGTTTGCAGTACTAAACAACTAATAATGAAGTTGAGTATGAGGCCCTTCTTAAAGGGCTAGAGTTAGCTAACTCTATGGAAGCAGAGTCGATACTCGTCATGGGAGACTCTTATTTGGTCATAGGCCAAGTAAATGGGATATATGAAGCCAAGGAAGATCGAATGAAGAAATACCTAAATAAAGTGATACGCCTTGTGAAGAAGTTCAAGGAAGCTAATTTCGTTCAAATCCCTAGGGAAGAGAACGTGGAAGTAGATACTCTGGCGAAGGAAGCCTCAGCGAACGAAGCAATGGACGAGGTTGATGAAGTACAATATATGCTACAAATAGACCTTCTAGAGATATTGCAGATAAAAGAAGAAGAAAATTGGATGACCCCGATAGTATCATACCTGAAGGATGGAAGGCTTCTAGAAAGGAAAGACGAAGCCAAGAAGCTCAGTGTTAGATCAGCCAGATACATCCTTATGGACGAGATGCTCTACAAAAGGGATTTCTCCCAGCCTTATCTAAGATGTTTAGCTCTAGATAAAGCGAATTACGTATTGAGGGAGGTTCATGAAGGAGCATGTGGTAACCACTCAGGAGCCAGATCACTCATCCACAAAGTCGTCTGTGTAGGATACTATTGGCCTACTATCCAAGTTGATGCTAAGGCATATGTTAAGGCCTGTGATCAATGTCAACATTACAGCAACATTCCAAGACAGCCGTCGGAGTATTTTACCCCAATGATGGCCCTTTGGCCTTTTGCACAATGGGGTTTGGATATATTAGGCCTCTTTCCAACTGGAACTAGACCGATGAAGTTTTTGGTGGTGGGGATAGATTATTTCACTAGGTGGCTAAAAGCTAAACCCTTGGCAAAAATTACACAATAGAATGTCAAAAACTTCATCTGGAAAAGCATTGTATGTAGATTTGGAGTACCAAGAGTTCTAGTGTCTGACAACGGACGACAATTCGACAACACACCCTTCAAGAAATTTTGTGAATAACTAGGAATCAAAAATCATTATTCCTTACCCTCCCACCCACAGGCCAACAGACAAGCAGAAGTAGCAAACTGATCCTTGTTGAAAATCATCAAGACTCGTCTTGAAGGGGCAAAAGGAGTATGGCCGGATGAATTATCAGGTGTTTTATGGGCTTACAGAACAACAATGAGTTTCCCCCCACAGATAAATTATCAGGTGTTTTATGGGCTTACAGAATAACAGTGAGGACCCCCACTGGGGAAAATCCTTTTAAACTAGCCTATGGGAGTGAAGCAGTCATACCTGCAGAAGTGCACATAGCCAGCTATAGGGTGTTGAAGTATCAAGATAAAGAAAACAAGGAACAACTTCGTCTTAACCTCGATCTTATAGACGAGGTAAGGATGGATACAGAGTAGAGAACAGCAAGGTACAAAAATCTAATGGCAAAGTAGTATGATGTCATGGTGAAACCCAGACGCTTCAACATTGGGGATCTCATCCTAAAAAGGGTTTCTTTGGCCACCAAAAACCTGGCCCACGGAAAGCTGGGACCAAATTGGGAAAGACCTTACAGAGTTATCAACTGTAAAAGGTAAGGATCCTACTACTTGGAAGCCCTGGATGGACGGAAGCTAGAACATCCTTGGAATGTTGAACACTTGAGAAGATACTATCAATAAGTGACCATGCATGAACATTGCCATAAGACAAATGTCATAGACGTTTGAAGTAATTTGTTGCTTGCATTGTTATTTTCTCGTATTTGCTTATTACTACTACTATGTGTTTTAGATATATAAGTATTTTGTGTTACTCATGGACAAATTTGTGTTGTATTAAGTATTCCCTAAAGGCGCTAGCTCTTAAGCATGTGTCATGCTTGTGGATGAATGTTTACATAGTGTGGATTTCCAAGTATATATATGATGTATTTCCAAGTATATGTATGATTGCATGGAAATCTTTCATTTTTGTGATTTCATTCAAAATAATCCACAGAAGACAAACAGCTAAAGACGAATAAAATCCTTGGACACAAGGATGTACCGTCTATAAGCTTTCCTCAAAATAAGGATAAAGCAGGAAAAATAAACGTAAGGTATATCCGTCTAAGCTTAAGACAAGATAAAACCGTAGGCATGATCGTCTAAGCCATGGATGAATAATGTTCGTGTAAAAAACACCACAAGCCCATAGACGAATCTAACTAGCCTAACAATCCAATACGTGGACGAGCATTTGCTGGGAACAATTTCGCTAAGGACGAGTAAATGATTGTCCCAAGTTTGAATAACGAATAAAGCTAACGAAAAGACAAGTCATTCATGGACGAGCTGTATTTAAATGGCGAACATGAAGGATTCATTTTTATTTTTGGTGATGTGAGAAAAAATTCGTCCATATGCTCAAGACGAGATAAAATGTTTTCCTAAATGGACAAACCACAAAACCATGGAAATCATATGGACAATATTAATAAAGTATGGAGGTTTAAAACGTATTCAAACATAATGAAAGGCGAAAATGGAAAACATTCATTCATTCATTCAAAGGAGGGTGGACGACCAACGTCCAAAAACCAGTTATGTAGACAATATAACTGATCGTATATAAAGCTCGTCCATAAAATTGAACGAGATGATTGTACTTGGGTAAGTTTGATAAAAAAGAGAGAGAAAGCAAAGCCCAAAAAACGAGCAATTCTGATGAAATAAAATGATAAATTTTCTAAAGAAAAAGATAAAATTATTTGGATAAACCACTGGGGGCATTGCCCCCAAACTTTGGGTCATATTAGGTCACTTCATTGCTGGCATCGTCCATCACATTGACGTCCTCAGAACTCATTGGAAGCAAGGAACTTTCTGTGGCTAGGGGAATCTTGAAGGAATCAAAGTCCAGATCAGGAAAAGCCTCCTTGGCATTAGCACGAAAGTCCTCGTAGCCAGCTGCATAGTGACTGTTTAGACGATTCTTGTACTCGTCTGACCTCTTGAAAGCTGCAACGGCTTCTTCACATGCCTTCTCCAAAGACGAAGTAAACTCTGAGACCTTTCCTTCTAGATGAGCAATGCGAGTTTCTTTTTCAATGGCATCTGCTTTAAGTTCTTCCACCTCATCCTTCAATTTTGTCTCAATTCCCTGCAAACGATTGAGATCCTCAATCAATCTGATCACCTCCCCCTTTTTTAGTAAAACTTCATTGTTTAGCTCTTTGGCCTTCTCCTTAGCCATCTTGGCTTCTTCACAGAGCTCCTTGTCCTAGCAAGACGCTATGTAGAACTTTGACATGGCCTACACATGGACGAACGAAAGTTAGAAATTTTATTCAAAAACTTGAAGAAAACAGGACAGAGACAAATGAAATTTGTATACCTTAAAGAGGTCATGGATGGCAGAACGTTCAAAGTCTTTCACTAACATGTTGTAACACGAGTTTACCTCGTTGTCAGTAATTATTCCCTTGAACGTCCTCCATGCATAACTCTCGTCCAGCACCAGATTGGGAGAATGTTCAGACGACCTAGAAGGATGAGGCTTGCTAGGAACTTTGGTTAGAGGGGGAGGAGGATCAGTCTGGACAGGGCGGACAGTTTGGATTGTACCACATCCATAGGGTCATCCAGGTCTACCATCGGAGGAGTAAATTTTGGAACCTTGGGAAGGGAAGCCTTGCCAGGTTTTTGCTTCTTAGGTCCTCGACGACTAGGAAGGTCATCAAGGTTCACTGAGCTAGAAAAGGATTTGGCCTTTCTCTTCCCTGTTTGGATGGTAGTCCCCTGGACGACCGAAGGTGTGGTAGTGTCCTCATCACCACTCGTAATGTTCTTTTCCCTATTTTCTCTCATCGTGGCCATTCTTGCGACGAATGAAATAAAGTTAAAAAGAAGAAAGGAAAAAGTAAGAAAAGAGGAATGGATGAAACTTACTTCGACGAGTAGTTTTCTCGTGGCCGAGGTTCTCAACGGTAGGTACTGGGCCAAGACCCCACGCAGCTAGACGACTAAGAGTCACTAAATCATGAAAGGTTCTCCTAGGGAAAGCACGGACTTGATCAATCCGATCCAAGTAAAATTTGTCCAAACGTGGATGAACAATAGCTGCATCAATAAAGAAAAGAGATTAGACGACTGAAAGTTAGAAAACATAAAAAAAAGGGGGAGGGGGATAAAATAAAATGGAAAGGAGACATACCCTCAGGACGAAGGCGACCTAAAGGACTAGTAAAAGGCGGGAAGGGGGCATTACCCACATCAACTAGGTCCCCGGCCCAATTTCCAGAAATAATAAAAAATTCTGTTTTCCAGAGCCTGTTAGACGAGCTACGGCCCTTTATTAAACTATAGTGAGAGCCTCTGGACGAGAACTGGTAAAATTCAGCAGACTTCTTTATCTCCGAGGGCTTATAACAGTAGAGAAACTCGTCCACTGTGATAGGACAGTCCCCCTCTAATGCCTCACGCCATAGCACTAGCATGGCAACTACCATCCTCCATCCATTGGGGTTGAGCTGGTTAGGTCCAACACCCAACCTACAGAGAAGAGCTCTACAAAAAGAATTTAAGGGAAACCTAAGGCCAGCTAAAAGATAAGATGTGTATACTCCTAAACCAGAAGAAGGAGAACAACACCATTCACCTTCCTTGGGTAGACGAGGTTTGAACTCCCTAGGGATTTGGTATCTATCTACAAGGGTTTTCAATTTGAAGGCGTCTAGGGTGGATGCTACCTTAGGGGCATAACTGTATATCACATTCCCTTCCTCCTCCTCATCTTGAGAAGGGCTAGGTGGCTCTCTGGATGGGCTAGTCCCAGCCCCAGAGGCCATCCTACGTTGCATCTCTTGGAATTCCTCTAAAGCAATACCAAGAACCCCAGAAGAATAGTGCTCGTCTGAGGAACTACTACTGTAGCTTGTGCTACCCTCACCACTCTCATAACTCCCAGAAGAAACATCCTGGTACTCGTCTATCTCTCTCTCAAAACTACTACTAGACGAAGACATAACTAAAATAAAGGATTAAGACGAAAACCTAAAAGGGAAGAGGGAATACCTGACAAAACTAGGACGAAGGCTAGACGAAGCTCTTGGACGAGATAGCAAAGGAGATTATGAGAAAGGTGAGGGGCAAGAAAGAGAATGTACCTATTTATAGGGCCCAGAAGCAAGGTCAGCGAAGCGACGCCCGCTGTTAAGAAGGCAACACGTAGCAGTTCCTTTGGAAAAAGCAATCGACGAAGCAGGTCAACCAAGAAAATCATGACACGTGGCCCCATATATATATATATAAAGAAATAAAAGAGAAAGGGTTAGGTCAGGACCATAAAGGTGTGAAATAAATCCCAACAATATCCTTAGACGACCCTTGGACAAGGGGGCAAATGATGGGAAAGCCAAAAATTACCATCTCTAGGTCGTCCATAGGGGTTGTTCATGAGCCAAAGTGGAAGGATTTAAGTATGTCATCTATAAGCAAAGGGGTTGTCCATAGGCAAAGCACACGGATGAACATATAACACTTAGGAAATTTCGAAGTGTGGATCCACTCACGTGTCTTGAGAATTCGAACCACAGAATTCAGGAGCGAGAACCAAACCCATACACATCGCCACAAGTTCCTCACAAATGCTTAACTTCCTTCAGTAGTTGTAACCTCTATAGCCATTAAGGAAATTATGTCAGAACTCACTAATTTCCACAAATCTTGGGGAAGTTACTAAATGAATAACGGCTCCAAGGTTCTCTATATAAAGACCGACCTGCATCAAATCAAAGTAAGTTTTTCCTAACATTATTTCCCAAAAGTTAGAACTTAATTTTCAAGAGAGAAACTAACTTAGTCATCGAAGGGGACTTGGCCGGTCTACCCTGGTCGCCTTTTGATAGTGCGTTCTTCCGTGCAGGCCTTCGTAAAAATGACCAGCCCATCGAAGTCAAAGCATTCAACCTACTGATTCTGTACAGCATCAATATTGTTTTTGTTGTTACTAATGATTCTCTTGCTAAATCTTTTGCATATGAAATGAAGAAGATGTTTGAAATGAGTATGGTTGGTGAACCAACTTATTTCTTGAGATTGCGGGTGAAGTAAACGGATTTTGGAATTTACATCAACCAAGCAAAGTACGCTAGAAATCTTGTCAAGAGATTTGGACTTGAAAAAGTTGCACATGCTAGAACACCAATGGCTGCAAATGCAAAACTAACTAATGATCCTTTAGGTGAGTCTGTTGATGTTACATTATATATAAGTATGATTGGTTGTCTTTTGTATTTAACTGCTAGTCGTCCAGATATTGCTTTCAGTGTTGGTGTATGTTCTAGGTTTCAATCTAATCCTAATGTTTCACATTTGAATGTTGTTAAAAGAATAATAAAATATATTAGTGGAACTTGTGATTATGGATTGTTTTATAGCAAAGAGTCAAATATGTCTCTTGCTGGATACTCAGATATAGATTGGGTCGACAATGTCGATGATAGAAAGGGCACCACTGGTGGGTGTTTTTATGTAGGGGCCAATCTTGTTGCTTGGATGAGTAAAAAAAAAAAAAGGTCTCTCTATCAACTGTAGAAGTAGAATATATTGCTGCTGGAAGTTGTTGTTCATAACTTCTTTGGATGAAAAAGCTTTTAGGTGATTATGGGATATCATAGGACACCATGGTTGACTATTGTGATAATTCTAGTGCTATGATATCTCTAAGAACCCTATTCAACATTCAAAGACTAAGCACATAGAGATTAGATATCACTTTATTAGGGATCTGGTTGAAAGAAAGACTGTGGTTCTTGAATATATCCCTACTGAACGTCAAAATGCTGACATCTTCACCAAACCTCTTGATTAAAGTAAGTTTGAGACACTTTGTCAAGTGATTGGTGTGATTCTGTGTCCCTAGTCATCCTTGGCTCTTTTGGTCCTTGTGCTTCATCTCAATACTCTTTGTGACCATTCTTCTTTTGATGTTTTGTTTCTTTTTGCTTTTAAGATTTGCATTGCATTACATTCATGCATTTCATATTAGGTTGTTTATGTTATTTATTTTAACAAATAAAAAACAAAAAAAAAAAAAAGAGGAGAAAGGAGGGATATGTTTTGAATTATAGATCTTGGATTTGTAATCAAGGTTGGCCTATTATCTTTACATAACATGCTTGTGTACCTTGTTTAGCTTGGATGAGCTTATTTTTCTACACTTTGCTAGTTTTAGCTATGTAGTGCATGTTGTGTGGGAATTGTTTATAGTTTTTGATCACTTGATCTTGATTTTGAAATCACATGTTTCTGTTTGTTAGGATTAGAACTTAAAGAGAAAGGCATAAATAACTATCCCAGCACTGTTTACTAGCCAATTATGAACACCTTAGTGCATATCATAAGATTTTGTGCCCGAGAATGTGTAGCACATGCACAAAAAGAACATAAGGTGTAGCCTCAGATTAATAGTATAATTTGTGTGTACATTATTGGGCTATAATAAAGATGACACAAAGAAATAAAATTTGTGTGTACATTATCTGGCTTAAATAACAATTTCACAATGAAATAAAAATAGTGTGTACATTGTGAGGAAAAAAAAAATTACATGATTGCAAGCTTATACTCTAGGATGAAATAAAAATGGTGTGTACATTGTGAGAGTTATATGATGTAACTCTTTAAGTGATAGTCACTTTCAAATTTATGTGATGAATAATGTAGAAATTGTGATTGATTACTTTCTACATATCACCTCACATGTATCTCATGCTGTTACTAATTGCACACACTACACAAGTTATTCTTTGCTAATCTTAATTCATGAAATTGTGTGTGAAGTTGAATTGGCCATCCAAGATTGAATTTTCCTTGATTTTGATACAAAATATGTTTATTTTTTGAGTTTTAGGGACAAAAAGTGTGAAAATCTTGTTTTCGGAA
This sequence comes from Lithocarpus polystachyus, assembly GCA_033629205.1. Classification (NCBI taxonomy): domain Eukaryota; kingdom Viridiplantae; phylum Streptophyta; class Magnoliopsida; order Fagales; family Fagaceae; genus Lithocarpus; species Lithocarpus polystachyus. Next base: position 63,598,018 of record CM066164.1, on the reverse strand, counting down.
GATCTGGGTTGAATTAAATTGTTTTTGAAAAACTTTTAAACTCATGCTCATGCATTTCATTCATGAAATATGTTGGTTTAAGTGGTTTCTGCATAAAACTTCTCCGTTATTCAAAAACTTCAAAATTCCAGATTTTCAATCAATCGAATGTGTTTTAGACCGATCGAAATTGCGTTAAAAATTTTGGTTTGAATCTGCCTAGCTCGATTAATGCTCGATTGGTGCTCGATCAATCGAATCTATTTTTCGATCGATTGAAGCCTAATTTCGACTGATCGAAATTTGAAAGCCGAGTTTTTAAAAAAGGTTCTCCTCACGTGTTCTTCTCTTTTTCAAAACTTTTCAAAGCCTTTTCTCACTTTCTCTCTTTGACCGATCCATTCTAAGGATTTTTTTTGTCATTTTCTTCCTCAAATTTCTCTAAGGTTTTTGTCCTCAAGCGTTGGTAAGTCTTTTATACCCTTTCTTTTTCAAGTTAAATTATATTTCATGCATTTTTCTTTAAAAAATCGAACATAGGAATTTAAGGATTTTTGTTCATTACAATTGTTTTCAATCATGTTTGTTCAATGGGTTTTTGTTCTTAGATGCTATTACCATGATTCCCATGCATTAATTTCATTCATTTATTGGTTTAAAAACAATTGAAAATTCTAGGGTATGGAATTTTTGTGAAATTGAAGATTTTGTTCAATTGAGATTAATTTGATACAATTGACTTGTGATATTGATAAATTAAGTCATTATATGATGTTTCCTAACTAGTATGATGGTTAATAGATTAATATGGTTAAATTTTTGAAATTGGGTTTTTCAAATTTGGGGTTTTTGGACAACTCTATGTTCAAGTCAATTGATGGTTTATAAAGTAAAATTGAACAAATTTCAATGCATTAAAGCATGCATCATATGTGCATTCATTTCATGCATCATATAGATTGTTATTTTTTGATATTTTTTTTGTTCTAATCCTCTCTAATGCATTCTTCCAATGGTATTTTCTTTGTTTTTGTTTTCCTTTTCTTTAAACCTATAGCATTATGGTTAGGAAGACTAGAGTCAAGAAAACCACCACCCCTTCTACTTCTGAGTTCCAGAGTGATAGGTTTAGAACCCTAAAAGCCCAAGAAACCAATGAGAAGCTTAATATTTTTAGAACAGTTTGGGTTGAGCGTAAGGTCATTTTCGATGAGCTTGATCCTGAGATACGTATGAATTTTGAGCGTAGGGGTTGGTTACCACTCTTAAAGATAGAACATCCTCCTCCGGCTGCATTGACTAAAGAGTTCTATTCGAACCTCTCTATCCACATCGATGATTCCAACATTCAATTTATGAAGAGTTGGATAAGGGGTGAAGAGTATGCCATTACTCCTACTATAGTGGCCTCTGATCTTGGTGTACCTTTGGTACAGCAGCCCGTGTACCCTTACACTAAGACCACTCACCTTGATGACATCATGTCGCTCATCACCGGTACTTCCATTAGTTGAGGTACTGATCCTCGTGTCACTTCACATGGGCTTACTGAGACCAACTATTTGTTTTTTCGAATTTCTTGTCATTGTATCTAGCCTATCTCTCATCTTTATACTATTCCCATTGAAAGATGTGCGTTCTTGTATGCTCTCGTCATTGATGCTTCTATGAGTTTTCCTACTCTTTTCATTCGCTCACTTGTTGAGGTTCATATAAGTAGTGCCAAATCCCATGGTTTTTTCTTTCCGGTCTTTATTCATAGGATTCTTTTGGACTTAGGTTTAGAGGACTTTCCCGCATCCGAACCTGTACATATCATAGCTCCTATAGGTGCCACCTTTCTTAGGTAAAGAGCAGCTCAGTTGAAACCTAGCTCTAAGCGCCCTAGAGTCGAGTCTTCTATAGGTGATGCATCTAGGCCTCCTCCATTTGGTGACCCTTCTGCTGAGACATATGTAGACCCTACAGCTGCTGTGGATCCTCCACCATCTACATCTGGTGACTCTTCCTTAAGTAGTATGCTAGATACTATTATGACCGTTTAGGCGACGCATGGACAACTTCTGTTGGATGTGCTCTCTGAGTTTCAAGCTTTACGAGTAGATTTGGCAAATGCTAGAGGTTCTACTCCACAGGCTCCACCTTTTGATGAGTCTTGATTGCCCTTTGGCAATTCGTCACAAAAAGAGGGAATACATACATACATACACATGGAGATAAGGGGAGATTGTAGATTGTATCTAGGAGTTTTTGATTGACTTTGTTTATTTTGGCTTTGATGTATTTCTTTTTATATGGGTTGTATATGTTAAGGGGAGACAATATGTTTATGTGGTTTTTATGTTTTTGTTTCACATATGTTACATTGATTATTGATTTATATTATGAGGTTATTCATGATATATGTCTTTTATTTTATGTTTTGTGAAATCAAGAAGTTTAATTTGTTTTACTTATATTTTCCATACATGCATTTATGTATTTGTTGAGTGTTTCAAGAATCTACTAGTTAATTCAGCCATGGTTGTTGTCTACTTTAGCAACTGATAGATAGTGGTTTAAGTTGCATTGTAATTAGGGCTTTTTAATTGATTGGGCTGTTTTACTTTGAGCATTTTGCTTCTTTTAATGTGTTTTGTCACAGATTGCCGAAGGGGGAGTTTGTTAGGTTCTAAGACTTTAGGAACTAATGTATTAGAACTTCAATTTGTAATATGTTGGCAAACCATGATTAAAACATAAAGTCTAGGTTTAGGGTTGCTCAAAATGTGTTTAATTGTAAAATTGGAATTGAGTGATTGCAAAATTTATTGAACAAAATCTGTTAGGCTTGATCGATCGAAAATTAGACTCAATCAATTGAAACTCGTGCAGATTTAATTTTATGCAAAATTTCCAACTCAGCCCAAGCCCATATGACGTGTAGGGTTTTGTGTTTCACTCCAAGTATAAAAGGAAAAACCCTAGCTATGATTTAGAGGTCTTTTAAGTGTTGTGTGTTGAATTTTCTATGAGATCTAGAGGTGTTTACCTTCATACACACACATAGAGTTGTCAAGATCAAGATTCGCTCAAGAACTTGATGATCTCTTCAGTTTCTGCATAAAGAACTTTAAAGAAGATCTGAAACCTTTAAGTGGAGTCTCAAAGTCACAAGTAGGAGAACTTGTGGTTGCAGTGAATCAATGAAAGACGTAGTTCGTGGACTCGGAGTTGTCACGTGGTCGTGGTAGTAAGTTTTCTACTCGAGGTAGCAATAGGTTGTTAGTGGCCTAAGTTCTATTGTACAAACTTCAATTCTTTCATAGTGGATCTATTTTACCTTGAGGATAGCTAGGTTAAATCCTCCCCAGGTTTTTTACCGGTTAGGTTTTCCTAAGTTATCATATCGTTGTGTTCTTTATTTTTCCGCATTATTTACATGATATGATTTTATTGTGTTAACTAAGAACTAAATAATTTACCTAAGTAATCACTTGGCTAAATAACTAGGTTAAACAACTTGTGTTAAGGGGTCTAAAAACGTACAGATTCATCACACTTGAAGTGGGAGAGATTTATTGCAATATTAATATATGAATAGTGTGGTTGGTTAATGAGTGAAGTCTTACATTGAATACAAATGAGAAGAGGGAGTAATATTTTTATATATATACTTAGTTGGACTCAAACTCATAGGCTTAAGCCTTTTGGGTCAAATGGTGTCCCTATATGCGAACATAAACCACTCAATTGGAGTCTTCCCAAGGCTTTATCTCCCCAACAAGAGGTCTTCTAATTATTTTAGAGACTTCAAGTAAGGTGGAAAATGAGTTGAGCAAGGTTGAATCGAGTATCGAGTATTAAAAGTCTAAAATTTTTCATTTAATTTTATTTGAAAAATGAGCCAAGCTCAATCTCTTCAACAAACAATATTCCATATTAAAGCTCAATTTATTTTCTTGTTAAACAAACTCGAGCTTGTTCATAAATGACTTGATTAATTTTTTTTTTTCACATAAATAGTAAACACCATGACTATTTTTTTTTTCTATCCCTTCCAAAAAAATCAAACTAATAATTAATAACTAAATTATAGTTGAAATTATATATATATATATATATATATATAATTCAATAATTATAACAGCAGGAATGAGCGATTTGAACTTTGGTTCTTCTAATAAAGGAGAATATGATACACTACTAAGTTACCAGTAGGGGTATGCATAGGTCGGGTTAAGAGGATTTTTTGACCCAACCCACCATGGTGGGTTAAAAAAAATTCAACCCAACCCAACACATCACATAAATTCAGCCTAACCCACATGGGTCGGGTTGAACCTATGGGTTGGACAATTTTTTTTATTACTATTATTATTAAATTGAGCATAAAAAATATAAATATATTAAAAAAACCCAAAAATTAGTATCAATGTAACTCCTTAAAGGCAAACAACACTAATGACTAAATAACAATAGTAATTTACTAGGGTTTGTATGAATTAATTGGCTTTTATATAGGATATGAAGAGTTGGTTATTTAAAAAAATTTATTGATTATATAATATATTTTAAATATATATTAAAATTTATTAATTATATAATACGTTTTAAATATATATTAAATATATGGGTGGGTCGGGTCGAGTTTTACGAGTTTGGAATTTTATGACTTGAACCCAACCCGACGAATTGGGTTGGGTCGGGTCGGTTTTGGCGGGTTGGTGGGTTGGTTGCACACCCCTGGTTACTAGGCTCTTAGTTGAAATTATACTATTTGTGGAATTTTTTTTTACTAATTACTATTTGAGTTAAATAGATATTGTTAGGGTCAAAAATTTGACCATTGGCAAGGCATGAAAAAAAATATTGAGTCTTGTTGATTTATAGTAAGTTTTATCAAGCCTAAGATGAAGGTTTAAGATCAGCTCAAGAAAATGATTTTTTTGTTTTTTTGTTTTCTTGACTGAAAGCTTGACACATGGCATTTAATTGAGACTTAATATATGCTTTCCTTTGAATTTTGTTTTCTTCAGTTGTGATCTGATTTGTCCCGAATTTCGATTTTTTTTAAACTTCCTTAGTCCTTAATCTCAACAAATAAAATCAAAATATATCAAATTAACCAATTAATTATTTAAACTATAAACTGAATCAATGGTATTATGGCACATCATTTAATTTAACTAATTTAATTAACCAATTAATTATTTAATTTAATTAACCAAATATATCAAATTAACCAATTATTATTCAATTAATCAACTTTTACTAATTTTGCTTGGAATCAATAAATATTGTCTTAGGATTTAATTGGGTGCATGCAACCTTACAATAAACTATATCCTCAATGAATAATATTGATGGGGATCGAGGTTAACCTGTCCTTGGATGTTGTCTATGACCAGACCACGACCAAAGAAAGCAATCTAAGAATGACAGTGAACAACATTTGTCCTTTAACAACGAAATGATCCAGTCTGGAATTCCTCCATGAACGATTAGATATATGGATGAATATATGTATATGCATAGTCAATTGAATTACACTTGATAAATCCTACGAAGAATTCTCCAAAAGTTCCACATAATCATACCACGACACATTGCTCTTACTACGTGGAAGGGACTCCTTAGACTTCGCTCCATATACCCCATTTTCTCCGTAAACCGCCCATATCATCCATGATGATAGTGGATCCAAACAAGTAGACCCATTACTAACTCTCTATAAAAGGAACAAATCCTATTCACCCAAGATAAGTTCTAACCATTCACTATTTTCTATCCTTGTGTCCTAGAGAGAAAACTTACTTAACCGTCGAAGGGTCCTTAGCCAGGTCACATCGGTCTCCTTTGATAGTTCTTTCTTTCTTTTCGAGACTCACAGCCATCACTATAGCCCGAAGCATTCCAGTCTACAGATTTTTGGGTATCATCAGTTGGCGCCATCTGTAAGAAGAAGTGCTAAAGAAAAAAGTTTCTAAGTGTTAACTTCTTTGCTATTTCCAAGAAAAAAAGGCTGTATGGTTTGGACTAGGTTAATAACCCCCAGTCCTAAACACCAAGAGAGTGGAAACGCCTTTAGTCACCAAAATCATGTGCCACCACCCCCCATGACCGTCCAACAGTGGTTATAGTCCATGGCAGTAGCGTTAGCAGAATTGACACAACAGAACTAGGAGTTAACTAGAGAAGTTAATAGGCAATGTCATCAGCAACATGGTGGAGAATGAGGCCAAATTTTAGAGAATGATGGGGCTGATGATAATGCTGAAGGAGACCAATCCAGAGGCATTGTCACTCATAGAGTACCATATTTGGAGAGGGAGATAGATGAGATAAAAAGAGCCATGGAAGAGATGTAGGATTCCATGAGGAGAGCAAACCATGTGGATGATCTCGTCCACAGAACTGATTCCCCATTTATTACGTCCATCACAAGTCATCCCTTGCCTTCCAAGGACGCGTGATCTTTGTGATCATATTGCCATGTTCAAAACAACCATGCATCTCCAAGGTATTCCCGATGAAATCATGTGCATAGCCTTTCCTACCACCCTGAAACGCCCAGCTAGAGTATGGTTTAGTAAGCTACTGCCAAATACCATAACTTCATTTCAGGAGTTAAGTGAGTTGTTTGTCAACAACTTTGTTGGGGGATAAAGGTAAAAACGTTCCTCGTCTAGCTTGTTGAACATAGAACAAGGAGAAAATGAAAGTCTACGTACTTTTATCAGCCATTTTAATAGAGAAGCTTTGTTGTTGGATGAGATGGATGACAAGATCCTCTTGGTAGCTTTCTACAATGGAGTTAGTTTAGACTTATTCATTCATAAGCTATACGACCAAGAGCATTAGACGATGGCTGAGTTGATACATTCAGCCCAAGGTTTCATGAATGCAGAAGACGCAATTATTGCCAAGAAGAAGAAGAAAGGTGAATGATTGGAAAATGGCTATATACACCATCTAGAGCAAGGTCCTCATCCAAAGAAAGCCAAAATAGGGGAGAAAAGGGATTGCGACGATAAGAAAGTAGGGTCGTCTTTAGGACGATACTCTAACTACACTCCCTTGAATGCTCCGCTTGATCAAGTATTAATGCAAATCAAAGACTATCCATCCTTGAAGTGGTCCGAGAGGATGAAAGGAGATCCTAGTAAGCGGAACAAAAGCAAATACTGTCGTTTTCACTACGACCATGGGCATGATGCGGATGAATGCTATGACTTGAAGCAACAGATTAAAGCTCTTATTAAGCAGGGAAAGTTAAAGTATTTTCTTGGGCAAGACCATAAGGACGAGAGACAGCTAATGAAAGGCAAAGGAGAAGAACCAGCATGTCCACCACTTGGAGAAATATGGATCATTGTAGGAGGTACATCAACAGGAAGCTCGTCCATGGCCAAGAATACCTACCTACGAGAAGTCCAGAATGTTCAAATATCTGGACGACCACCAAGGATGATCAGAGAAGATGAGTCAGCCATTACTTTTACGGACGAAGATGCAAGATAACTGCACCATCCTCATGATGATGCGATTGTCATTACTTTGAAAATTGCAAATTATACAACTAAAAGGGTATTAATAGATAATGAGAGTTCAACAGACATCCTCTATTATCTAGCCTTCCAGCAAATAAGGATTAACAAAAAGTTACTTCGTCCAGTAAATGTGCCATTGATCGGGTTTAAAGGAATAAAGGTTTTACTAGTAGGCATCATCTCTGTACCAATCGTGGTTGGCTCTTACCCACGAAAAATCAATAAGGAAGTGAATTTCCTTGTTGTAGATTGTTCATCTTCATATAATGCTATTATTGGACGACCAACTTTGAACAGTTAGAGGGCTGCAACATCCACTTACCATTTATCTGTTAAGTTCCCAACGGAGTATGGCATTGGAGAAGTAAGAAGATCAATTAGCAGCTAAAGAATGTTACTTTGTAATGATGGCCATGGACAAGCATATGCAAACAATGAGCATTGAAGAAAGAAGAACATCGGCGGAGCCAATTAAGTTATTGGAAGATGTACCGTTGGACGAGTCCAACCCAGAAAAGTTTACCAAGATTGGAACAAGTATGGGGGAGAAGACGAAGTAGGAACTCATTGGGTTCCTTAAACAAAGTATAGATGTTTTGCTTGGAGCCATGAAGACATGCCTGGGAATGACCTAAGTGTGATTACTCATCATTTAAATGTGTCCTCGTCCTACAAGCCTGTTTGTCAGAAGAAGAGAGTGTTCGCCCCAGAATAAGATAATGCCACCAAGGAAGAAGTCCATAAGTTAGTCACCATGGATTTCATACGTGAATTTTATTACCCTGATTAGCTAGCTAATATGGTGATGGTCAAAAAGGCTAATGGCAAATGGAGGATGTGCATGGACTTTATAGATTTAAACAAGGCATGCACAAAAGATAGCTACCCTCTTCCACGCATTAATCAGTTGGTGGATTCAACAGCTAGACACCAATTGCTAAGTTTCATGGACACGTTCTCAGGGTACAACCAGATTAAGATGGACGAGGCATATCAGGAGAAACATTCCTTCATCACAAGCTAAGGTTTGTTTTGTTATAAATTGATGCCATTTGGTCTGAAAAATGCAAGAGCTTCTTACCAGTGGCTAGTTAACCATATGTTTCGTCCACAAATTGGGTGAAATGTTGAAGTATATATGGATGACATGTTGGTTAAAAGCACTAGGGAGATGCAGCATTTGAACGACCTTCAAGAAACCTTTGATACACTTAGGCGATATAAGATGAAGTTGAATCCAAGTAAATGTGCCTTCGGAGTTGCGTCAGGGAAATTCCTTCATTTTATGGTTTCACAGAGAGGGATTGAAGCAAACCCTGATAAGATCCAAGCGTTTCTGAACATGGAGCCCCTAAAGAATGTCAAAGACGTCCAAAGCCTCACTGGACTAGTAGCTGCCCTTAACAGGTTTATTTCAAATGCTACTGCCAAATGTTTGAAATTTTTCAAAGTGTTAAGAAAAGCATTTGAATGGATGGAAGAGTGCCAACAAGCATTTGAAGACTTGATGGCTTATCTTACTTTAACTCCGCTGTTAAGCCCGTTTAAACCAAGGGGGGAGTTATATCTCTACCTAGTAGTATCCCCTTATGCAGTAAGTTCAGCCTTAATCAGAGAGGTGGGAAAGGTACAGAAACCCGTCTACTACACAAGCAAAGTTGTAAAAGGACGATATCCACCCATGGAAAAGCTTGAATTTTCATTAGTGACAGCAGCAAGGAAGCTTAGACCTTATTTTCAAGCTCACGTAATCAACATCCTGACAGGTCACCTGCTGGAGAAGACCATGAACAAGCTGGAGGCCGCTGGATGACTAATCCAATGGGCAGTTGAATTTAGTGAGTTTGATGTGCAATAAAGCCAAGAGAAGTGATAAAAGCTCAAATCCTAGCGGATTTTATTGCTGAATTCACTCCTACTAGTAGTAAGCATGATGAAGACTAGGGGTCGAAGCAGTGGGTCATCCAGGTGGAGGGCTCGTCCACATAGCATGCAGGAGGAATTGGAATAGTTTTATGCTCACCAGAAGGGGATCATCTAGAGTATGCAGTCCATCTATAGTTTAGACAACCAATAATGAAGCTAAATATGAAGCCCTACTTCAGGGCTTGGAATTAGCTAGGTCATTTGGAGCAGACTCTGTCCTTGTCTAAGGAGATTGGCAGTTAATAATAGGCCAAATAAATGGAACATGTGAAGCTAAGGAGGAACGGATGAAGAAGTATTTGGGTAAAGTTAAGTAGTGCATCAAAAGCTTCATAACAAACCAATTGCAGTCGATACCAAGGGAGCATAATATGGAAGATGATGTCCTAGCTAAGACGGAACCTGCAGATAAAGTGAATGATCAAATCAAAATCCAATACATCCCAAGTATTGAAATTTCAGAAGTACACCAGATAGATGGAGTATCCAACTAGACTACTCCAATCGTCTCTTATCTTAAAGACGGACTCCTCCCAAAGGATAAAGAAGAAGCAAGGAAGCTAAGGGTGAGGGCAACGAAGTTTGTCCTTATGTACGATGTGCTATACAAGAAGGGTTTTTCTCAACCCTACTTGAGGTGTTTAACTCCAAACGAATCTCTTTATGTCCTGAGAGATGTCCATGAAGGGGCTTATGAAACCATTTAGGGGCCAGATCTCTTGTTTATAAGATGGTCTGCATAGTATATTACTGGTCATTTATGCAAGCAAATGCTAAAGTTATGCTAAAAAATGTGATAAGTGTCAAAGGTATAGCAACAAACCTAGGCAACCATCAGAATATCTTACTCCAATGGTGGCCCCTTGGCCCTTTTCCTCGTGGGGACTTGACATACTTGGTCCTTTTCCCTTGGGACGAGACAGATGAAGTTCTTAATGGTAGGGATTGATTACTTTACCAAATGGGTGGAAGCAAATCCCATGGCGAGAATCACTAAGCAAAATGTCAGAAACTTTGTCTAGATCGCTTCAGATTTCCCAAGGTACTCGTCTCGAGCAACGAATGCTAATTTGACAATACACCCTTCAGAAACTTTTGCGAGTAATTGGGGATCAAAAATCATTATTCCTCATCCTCCCACCCACAGGCCAATGGACAATTTGAAGTTGCAAACCGATCTTTACTAAAGATCATCAAAACCCGACTTGACAGGGCAAAAGGGATATGGCCGGATGAACTACCTTACATCCTTTGGGCATACAGGACGATAGTAAAGACTCCAACTGGAGAGACTCCTTTTAAGTTGGCATATGAAAATGACGCAGTCATACCCGCGGAGGTTGGTCTAACTAGCTACAAGGTGGCTCATTACAACAACGAAGAGAATGAAAAGCAGCTTCATCTAAGCCTTGACCTTATGGACGAGGTGAGGATGGATGCAGAACAGAGGGTGGCTCTTTACAAAAACTTGATGTCCACTAGTGAAGCCAAGATAGTTCAACATTGGAGATCTTGTCTTAAAGAAGGTGTCCCTGAGAAGGACCATATAGAGTCATCAAATCTAAAAGATGAGGTTCATACTACTTAGAAGTCTTGAGTGGACGAAAGCGGGAGCACTCGTGGAATGTGGAGCACTTGAGGAAGTACTACCAGTAAAGAAGACTCGTCGGGAAGGTCAGCATGGACAAGTCTAAAGATTGCTAGTGATTTCTAGTAGTTTATCTGTTATCTTTTAGCACTTATGTTTTTCAACGGTATCTTATGTTTTCTAGCATTTGAATTCCCTTAAAAGCATTAGCTACTAGCGTGTGCTATAGACAATGTCATGAACAAAGTCCTTGTATATAAAATAATTTGAATTCCCTAAAAAAGGACTAAGTACTAGCAAGGATGATGTTTTTGGACTGCTACGTACTACGTTCTCTGATGTTTTTGGACAATGTTATGTATAGTTATTGTATATAAATAGGCTTGAATTATCTAATTTAAGTGTTGTGAAATTAACGTCCATATTAAATTAAAGACGTTTAAAATCTCTGAACGCGGAGATATATCGTCATGAGCCATCCTTAGATGAGGAAAAGGCAAATGGCCATAAAACCTAAGACAATAATGATAAGTGCAAAGGGAAGGAACAATCCTTCCAGTACAATCATCCAAAAAATTATGGACGAAGAAAAGCAAGTGTGCGACACTTTTTATGGGCAACATGTCTAGCTTGCTAGATAATCCAAGCTATGGATAAAAAAGAATAACCAAACAAAGTTCCAAGAGTAAGTCTAAGGACGAGGAAAATATACATATATTCCAAAATGAAGTCCTAAACATGGACAAGAAACACTTGAAATTAAATTTGGCAATAACAAAATGGATAAAAGTGCATTCATAAATAAAAAGGGTAGACGACTATCATCCAAAAACCCTTAAGAGAGTTAAGCCTAAACAAGGCAATTGTATCAAGACTCTTCTTTAAACATGGATGAGCCAAATGTACTTGGATAAACTTAAAGTGGTCCAAAACAATAGACCCTTTCAAAAAAAAAAAAAAAAATGAAGAAGAAAAACAAAAGCAAAACAATAAACAAGGAAATAGATGAAATAAAAATCATTTCAAGGGGATAAACCACTAGGGGCATCACCACCAGACTTAGAGTTGTCTTTAGCAGGAAAAGGAGTGGAAGCATCGTCTTCAACATTCAGATCTTCTGAACTTTTCTGAAGCAAGGAACTCTCGGTTGCAGTACGAAGCTTGATGGAATCAAAGTTCATCTCAAGGAACAGCTCAAGAGCGTCCATACGAAAATCTTCGAAGCCCACTGCATTGTTCACGTCCAAAAGATCAGTGAATGCTTTGGATGACTTGAATTCCTTGATTACTTTGTCTTTAGCTTGACTTGAGGTTGATATGAGCTCTTTGTTTTTCTTCTGCAGATGATCCAGACGAGTGTCCTTTTCCTCTATGTCTGTCCTTAATTCCTCTGCCAAATTCTTCAACTCCTCCACCTTAGCCTCAAGCTTAATCATTTTCCCCGTCCTGTGACTTAACTCCTTCTCCATATCATGGATTTTTGCCTCAAGCCTAACCCTGGTATGGTCTAACTCGTAAGCTTCTTTAGACGCTGCCGTAAACTTTGACATAACCTGTATAAAAAGAATTGGATGTAAGACAAGTTGACGAATTCATCAATTTATTGGTGATTAAAGACAAACAAGATACCTTGAAGAGATCATGAACTATGGAATGATCAAAGTCCTTCACAAACATGTCATAGCACACAACAACGTCCTCTACAGTCACAGCTTATTGGAACCTTTCCCAAGCAAGATTTCCGTTCTCAAGGAGATTTATAGGAGCACTTCTAGGAGGTTTGGATAGAGTAATTTTAGGAGGATTAGATGAGTCTAAGTCAAATATCTTGTTAGGTTCTAAAGACTAGGATCTAATGTATTTAGAACTTCATTTTGTATGTTGGCAAACCATGATCAAAACAATGTTGAGTCGTGTGTTAGACTTGCTCAAAGTATGGGGTTTATTGTAAAGTTGGAATCGAGTTTTTATGCAGAATTACTTGTAACTTTCTGTGAGACTCGATCGATCGAAAATTAGACTCGATCGATCGAAAATCGCACAGAACGTTTTTCTGCAGAATTTTCCAACTCAGCCCAAGCCCGTTTTAATGTATAGGGTTTTATGTTTGCCCTAAGTATAAAAGGGAAAACCCTAGCCACGTTTTTAGAGTTCTGTTTTGCTGTGTTTGTGAATCTCATTGTGAGATCTAGAGGTGTTTACCTTCACATACACTTAGGGTTTACAAACTTGAGATTTATGTCAAGAGTTGTGTAGATCATTACAGTTGCAGAATCAAAGAGCACAAAGATATACAAGCAGGTGCGCTTGTGGATTTGCTGAAGAATTCCGGAAAGAAGGAGTCCGTGGATCTCGGAGCTATCATGGGGTCATGGTAGTAAGTTTCCTACAGGCAGGTAGCAATATGACGTTAGTGGTCTAAGTCTATTGTGTAAACTTCAATTCTTTCATAGTGGATTCAGTTTACCTTGAGGATAGCTAGGTCAAATCCTCCCCAGGTTTTTACCGGTGTGGTTTCCTGGGTCATCATATCTTTGTGTTGATTATTTTCCGCTGCTTTATTGTTTTTATATTTATTTGAGTTAACCTAGTTTAATTAAATTACCTAAGTTAATAACTTGGCTAATTCTCTAGGATTAATCTGTTGGGTTAAGGGGTCTAAACGAACTGACAAGTGGTATCAGAGCGGGTAGCTTTTGTGTTTGATCCTTTGATCTTTGAGCTGATCCTTGACCCCTGTTGTCATGGAACATGGACACTCTCTAGTTGTTCCCCCTCACTTTGATGGAAACAACTATGCCTATTGGAAAGTAAGGATGAAAGCATTCCTAAAATCCATTGATGAGAGGGTGTGGAATTCCGTTGAATACGGATGGGAGAAGCCCACTACTCCTGTGAGTGAGTGGCAAACTTCTCAGAAGGAGGCAGCCGCTTTTAATAGCAAAGCAATGAATGCTATTTTTAATGCTGTTTCCATGGAGGAATTTAAGAGAATCTCTAATGTTGAGGTTGCTCATACTGCTTGGAATATCCTCCAGACTGTGCATGAAGGCACAAAGGCAGTTAAGATAAACAAACTGCAGCAATTAACTTCTAAATTTGAATGCATTAGAATGAATGATGATGAATCTTTTGATGAGTTCTATGCTAAGTTGAATGATATTGTTAATTCTGCTTATAATTTGGGTGAAATCTATGATCAACCTAAAATTGTTAGGAAGATTCTTAGATCTTTGACTGAAGATTTTAGACCCAAAGTGACTGCCATTACTGAAAGTAAGGATGTGGACTCCATCCCTGTTGATGAACTTGTAGGATCTCTTCAGTCCTATGAGTTAGACCTCCCTAAAACTAACAAATCCAAATCAATGGCTCTTAAGTCTGTTGATGATGTTGAGGATGGTGGATTTGATGATGATCTCTCTGCTACAGAGATTGCCTATCTTGCCAAGAACTTTAGAAACTTTCTGAGAAATAGTAATAGAAGGGCAAGAGGCAAGAACACTGTTGAACCTAGAAATTTTAGGAAGAATGAACCCACTAAGGTTAATAACTTTGAAAAACCTAAGGAAAAAGTAGGTCAATCTTCTAATAATTCTTTGGGACAACAATGTTATGGTTGTCAAGGGTATGGTCATTTAAAGTCTGAATGTCCTACTTATTTGAGGTCTAAGGGTAAAGCTATGGCGGTAACCCTTAGTGATGACAAAGTTTCCGACAATGAATCCGCAAGTGATGAGGATGGAAACTTTATTGCTTTCACTGCTACCACGGTAGTCAATGAAAGTTTGTCTGTTGAAGAGAACCCTTCTGATGGGGAACTCTCTGAGGATGCAGATCTACAGGAAGCCTACAATAAACTTTGCAAAGTTGCTGCAAAGGATGCTATGAATGTTGAGCTAGGCTTGAAGAAAATCGCATCTCTTGATCTTGAAAAGAAAAATTTACTTGTTAAATTATTTGATGCAAATGAGCTTTTGAATAATGTGAAAACTGAGAACATGCTCTTGCTTGAGAAAGTTAAATGTTTGGAACATGATTTGTCTGTTGCTAGAGAACAAACTAATAGGTCTGCAAGCTCCAAACTTGATCACATGCTGAGTATTCAAAAGTCTCCTTCTGATAAATCTGGGTTAGGTTATGAGGAAAATATTTCTGTACTTGAACCTTCTTCCACTAAATTTGTTCCTTCTTCTGAACCTCCTAAGAGTGAGATTGTCAAACCCGTGGTGAGTGAACCTGTCAAGCCTTTGAATGTTACTCCACCTAGAAAAATTAGGGTTGATCTTCATGCTTCTCATTCTAGAGCTTCTACTTTGACTAAGGGCAAATTGCATGATAAGCCTGCATGGGTTTGTCATTTTTGTGGAAAACCTGGACACATACGTCCAAATTGTTTTAAGTTGCAAGCTGCGAAGCGAGCAAATAAAACTACAGTACCTGTGCCTCAAGCACGTGATCCTATGGTACTGATTGGTGAATTGGTAAAGGCGTTAAACCTTTTTTCCAATCCTGGAGTTGCTCAGAATTCGAATATGAATCATAACTCCAATGCAAGAGTTGCATCTAAGAAGTCTTGGATGCAAAAAGGCTCAACCTAAATGAGTCTGTCTGACATGGTCCTTGTGCTTTATTGCTATATCTTTTGTGACCTCTGTTTCTAGGATTTGCATTGCATTGCATTCATGCATTTCATTCTAGGTTGTTTTTTTGTTATATAAAAAAAAAAAAAAAAAAAATTTTATTGCAAATTGTGTTTTGCTATTTTTCCTTGAATTTGAAGACAAGGTTGGTCTATCAATTATTGCATAACATGTTTATGTACCTTGTTTAGCTTTGATGCACTTATTTATTACACTTTACTAGCTAAAGTCTTGTTGTGCATGTTGTGTGGGAAGATGCTATATTTGTTGATCACATGATCTTGATTTTGAAGTTGTATGTCTTTGATTGTTGGACTTGAACTTAATGAGAAAGGCATAAATAACTATCTCACCACTGTGTATTAGCCAATCATGAACACCTTAGTGCATATCATAAGATTTTGTGCTCGAGAAAGTGTAGCACATGCACAAAAAGAACATAAGGTGTAGCCTCTATTAAAATTGGTGTGTACATTATTGGGCTATAATAACTTCACAAATTCATAAAATTGGTGTGTACAGTATCCCGGCTATTATTAAGTTTCTAATCAATTAATTTGAATAATGAGGCAAATCAAGAAACTTACATGATTGCAAGCTTTTACTCTAGGAGATGTGGGAGTTATATGATGTAACTCTTTAAGGGATAGTCTCTTTCAAATTCATGTGGTGGATTTTGTAGAAATTGTGATTGATCTCTATGTGTATATCACCTCACATGTTTCTCAAGCTTATGCTAGTTGCACACACTACACAAGTTAATCTTTGCTAAAGTTGTGTACATGTTATTTTGTGTGTTTTTGGTTTGACCAACCAAGTTTGAGAATTCTTTGAAAATTGATGCCGAACATGTTTGCTTGTTTATTTTTTTTTGGGTATATTGAGAGAAAATTTTGGTTGAGGAATCTGGGTTGAATACTTGTGTTTTTTGAAAATCATATCATCTCATACTCATGCATTTGATTTTAAAAATCTGCTGCTTTGAGGAGTTTTTGGTTTAAAATATTTGGTTTTTCAAAACACTGTTTTTTCCAGAATTTCGATCGATCGAAAGTGATTTTCGACCGATCGAAAATGTTTAATTTTGTTCAGAAAACTCTCTGGTTGGTTCGATCGATCCAAGCTGTTTTTGGATCAATCGAATAAGTTTTCGACCGATCGAATGTAATTTTCGATCGATCGAAAATCGTGCCGGCTGTTTTTTAAAAAGAAAGATTCTCACGTGGCTCTTCACTTTTCAAACCTTTTCAAAAACTTTCTTTTCTCCCTACCAACTGGTCAGCACCTTTCTTGGGAGTTTTGTCGTTTTCCTCCGATTCTTTTGCTACAATCTCTCTCCCACAGCTGGTAAGACACTTTTACCCCTTTCTTTTGCATTTATTTTCTATTTTCATGCATTTTTTCATGCATATTTGGGTAATTTCGGAATTTTGGGTTTTTCTATTTTTGGGATTGTTTTGGAGTGATTCTTTCTCAAATTCTTTATGGGTTTTTGTGGGGACACCTTTCCTAAGCACCTCATGTGGTTTAATTTGGTTTATTTGGTGCTTTGAAGAAAATTTGAAATTCTAGGGCTTATATTTGAATAAATTGGGGATTGTGTTCAATTGGGTTGAAATTGATAAAATTGGCTTGTTAGATTGATTAATTTGATCATTATATTGAGTTAATTGACTATTGTGTTGATCAATTTATCAATTTGTTGTGTTTTGAAAACTAGGGTTTTTCAAATTGGGTATTTTTGATACACTTTGCTTGCTCAAGCCAATTTTGTTAATTTGAATCAAATTTGAACATGTCACTGCATTAGTACATGCATCATTTTCTGTTCATGCTCATGCATCATATAGATTTGATATTTTCTATATTTTTTTATGCTGTGCTAACTTGCAGTCTGCTCTTGGTTTTGGTTTTTGCTCTTTTCTTTCTGTGTCTGTCTCTTTTCCTTAGCACTATGCCTAGGAAAACTCGAGCCCATAGGACTGTTGATCCTTCTCCATCTTTTGACACCGAGAGATTTCCTAGTGAGTCTAACCAGATTACCTATGAGACCTTTAATCTTAGGCGTCAGATTTGGGCTGAGCGTAGGGTTATCTTAGATGAGTTAGATCCTGAGGTTCGTAGGAACTTTGAGCGTCGGGGTTGGTTACCTCTTCTAGACTTTGAGCATCCTCCTCCTGCTTCTTTGATTAGAGAGTTCTATTCGAACCTCTCTATTCATGTCTACGATAACGACACCTTAGTCAAGGTGTGGTTACGTGGTGTCGAGTATCGCATTACCCCTTCGGTGGTGTCGAATGCTCTTGGGGTGCCCATTGTGGACCATCCCGTCTTTCCTTATGAGGAGTCTCCTCCCCTTGATGACGTCTTGTCGTACATCACTGGTACTTCTATCCAGTGGGGTTCTGATCCTCGGATCTCGTCTGCTGAGCTGTCTGAGTTGCACTATCTTTTCTTTCGAATAGCATGTCATTCTTTGTGGCCGATTACTCATGTTCACACCGTCCCTCTTGAGCGATGTGTGTTTCTATATGCTTTGGTCACTGATGCTCCTATCAGTTTTCCGCATATGTTCCTTCGTTCTTTGAACGAGGTTCATCGGTCTAGTTCTCAGGCTCATGCTTTGTTTTTTCCTGTTTTTATTCATAGGATTCTTCTCTTTCTTGGTTTTGGTGAGTATCCTGCTTCCGAGCCTGTTCATGTTATTGCTCCTATAGGTGCTACCTTTTTGAGGCAAAGGGCTGCTCAACTTCGAGCTAGCTCTAAGCGTGCTAGGGTAGAGCCTACCGGTGTCACTCCGCCCCCTTCTTCTTCTTCTGCAGATCCTTTTGCAGCTGGGACTTCTTCGGATCCTGCTGTTGCTGCTGCTGCTGCTGATGTTCCTCCACCGTTTGATGAGGTTTCTGACCTTCGTCGGACGCTTGACACTGTCGTGACCGTTCAGGCGGCTCATGGTCAGCTTTTGGTGGACATCCTTGATGAGCTTCGTGCATTGCGAGCGGATTTGGCGAGCTCTCGTCGATCGTCTCCACCTCCTTTTGATGATGAGTGAGTGCCCTTTGGCAATTCGTCACAAAAAGGGGGAGTGCATAGTTCATTAGTAGCTAGTTTTTTTGTGTTGAGGGGATTTACATTTTAGGGGGAGTGTTTGTTTTCTTAGTAGTGATACTGCGGAGCTTGTGGAGTTATTAGATTGTATCTAGGTGCTTCACTGTGTAATTACATTTTTAGCTCTTGATTAGGAGATATTTTTGTTGAGATACATTGTTATGTATATGTTTTCTTATTTCACTATGTTACTGTGCTTATTGACTTATATTGATGATGTTATTCATGATATATGTTTGTTATTATGTGTCATGTGAAATTAAGAAATTTTTAATTATGTATTTCCTGTTTTTGTTCCACACATGCGTTTATGTGTTTGTTAAGTGTTACAGGAATATACAGGTTGCTTTCAGTCAAGCTGCTGTCTACTTTGCAACTGTTGGATAGTAGTTTAGGTTGAATTGTTAAGTGGCTATTTTTTGTAATGGGCTTTTTCAATTTGTAACTTTGAGCATTTTTGTTTAGTCTGTGTTTTGTCACGGATTGCCAAAGGGGGAGTTTGTTAGGTTCTAAAGACTAGGATCTAATGTATTTAGAACTTCATTTTGTATGTTGGCAAACCATGATCAAAACAATGCTGAGTCGTGTGTTAGACTTGCTCAAAGTATGGGGTTTATTTAAAGTTGGAATCGAGTTTTTATGCAGAATTACTTGTAACTTTCTGTGAGACTCGATCGATCGAAAATTAGACTCGATCGATCGAAAATCGCACAGAACGTTTTTCTGCAGAATTTTCCAACTCAGCCCAAGCCCGTTTTAATGTATAGGGTTTTATGTTTGCCCTAAGTATAAAAGGGAAAACCCTAGCCACGTTTTTAGAGTTCTGTTTTGCTGTGTTTGTGAATCTCATTGTGAGATCTAGAGGTGTTTACCTTCACATACACTTAGGGTTTACAAACTTGAGATTTATGTCAAGAGTTGTGTAGATCATTACAGTTGCAGAATCAAAGAGCACAAAGATATACAAGCAGGTGCGCTTGTGGATTTGCTGAAGAATTCCGGAAAGAAGGAGTCCGTGGATCTCGGAGCTATCATGGGGTCATGGTAGTAAGTTTCCTACAGGCAGGTAGCAATATGACGTTAGTGGTCTAAGTCTATTGTGTAAACTTCAATTCTTTCATAGTGGATTCAGTTTACCTTGAGGATAGCTAGGTCAAATCCTCCCCAGGTTTTTACCGGTGTGGTTTCCTGGGTCATCATATCTTTGTGTTGATTATTTTCCGCTGCTTTATTGTTTTTATATTTATTTGAGTTAACCTAGTTTAATTAAATTACCTAAGTTAATAACTTGGCTAATTCTCTAGGATTAATCTGTTGGGTTAAGGGGTCTAAACGAACTGACATATCTGTACAGATGGCTGCTTAGTAGGAGCAAAAGGGACGACCAAACTAGGTTTGATGACCCCAGATTTGGATAACTTATGCTTCGTTTTTTTATGGCCTAGACGGCTTGGAAGACTCCCCATGTCAATCGTCTTAGATAGAGTCTTCCTTTTATCCCCCACTGCTAGACAAGGTTAGGAATGAGTCCCTTCTTGCATAGTTTCCTCGTCTGCCAAACCCTTCCCCTTATTTTCCTTCATGGTTTGCATTCCTGTAAAGAAGAAAAATGTTAGAGTTTAGATGAAGCAAGTAATAAAAATGCTAAGAAAACTCACGTCTTACATTGGTAAGCTCGTGGGTACGCGCTTCTTTAGTAGGTTTAGGACCAAGTCCCCAACTTGCAAGACGGTGAAGTGTCACTAAGTAGTGAAACATCCTATCTGCAAAAGAACGAGCTCGCTGGACGCAGTCTAGATGGAATTTGGACAAAGTAGGTCGTCTTACTGCTGTTAAAAAAAAAGGTTAGAAAAGTACAACAAAATAAATGAAATAAGTCGTGAAAAAGGGACTTACCCCCTGGACGAAGATTCCCCATCTCACTAGTATAGGGAGGAAATGGATCACTACCAACCTCAACGGGGTTTCCTACCTAAAACCCGGAGACAAAGAAGAACTCCGTCTTTCACTTCCTATCAGACATGGGGAAGGACTTCACCAATCTACAGTTTTAACCCCTAGTTGAGAATTGATAAAAACCTAGTGATTGACTAATTTCAGAGGGCTTGTAACAGTATAGGAACTCGTCCACAGTGAGAGGATGGTTCCCATCAAATACTTTCCTCCACAAAACTTGCACAGAGATGATAAGCCTCCATGCATTGGGATTAAGTTAGTTAATTCCTAAACCTAACCTAGAGAGTATTTCTTTGGCTAAAGAATTAGAAGGCAACGTAAGTCCTCCTAGAAGGTAAGCCTCATAGATACCTACCCCAAAACGAGGGTGACTACACCATTCACCATGGACGGCAAATTGAGGATTAAGGTCGTCAAGGATCTGGTACCAACTTCTAAGGGAAGTGAGTTTTTTCTTGTCAGTTTTAGAAGGAATGACTACTGCACAGCTATATAGAGTCTCCTCTTCACTTGAAGAAGGAGACAAGGGAACACTGATGGATGTGCCAGCAAGTGACCCAAAAGCCATCGTCATCCTTATCTCCTCTTGGAAAACGTCCAAAGCAACTATAGGAACCCCGAACATGTATTGCTCGTCCATGGTGTTTCCCCCACTACTACTACTATTACTACTACTATCAGTGCTACTACCACTAAGACTACTATCATGGTACTCGTCTATCTCCCTATCATTACTATTGCTAGACAAAATGATTTCAAACATCCTGAAAAACTGAAGAAAAACCTAAAGACGAGAAAAAGAGGATATCTGAATCTAAATGAGGATGACTAAGGACGGAAACTCCTAAACGAGGCACTAGACAACCAAGGTCAAAGGAGAAAATATAGAAAATGTGAAAGGGTAGGAGAGAAATTCCACTATTTGTAGGCGACAAACCCAGTCACTGAAATGATGCAACCAACCAAATGGAGCAACGTGGCACTCCTCTAGAAGAACGAAACGACACTATGAATGAACCTCGAGATTGCACCATATGTCAACATCAGGGACAAGGTCTAAAAAAAAATAATCAAATCAAAATCAAATCACCACAAATCAAAGCAACAATGACGGACAACACAAGGACGAGGGGGCAACTGATGGGGATCGAGGTTAACCCGTCCTTAGATGTCGTCCATGACTAGACCACGTCCAAAGAAAGAAATCTAAGAATGACAGTGAACAACACTCATCCTTTAACAACCAAATGATCCAGTCTAGAATTCCTCCATGGACGATTAGATATATGGATGAGTATATGTATATGCATAGATGATTGAATTACACTTTATAAATCCTATGAAGAATTCTCCAAAAGTTCCACATAATCATACCACGACACATTGCTCTTACTATGTGGAAGGAACTCCTCAGACTTAACTCCATATACCCCATTTTCTCTGTTAACTGCCCATATCATCCATGATGATAGTGGATCTAAACAAGTAGACCCACTAATGACTCTCTATAAAAGTAACAAATCCCATTCACCCAAGGTGAGTTTTGACCATTCACTATTTTCCATCCTTGTGTCCTAGAGAGAAAACTGACTTAATCGTCAGAAGGTCCTTGGCTAGGTCACAACGATCACCTTTGATAGCTCTTTCTTTCTTTTTAGAACTCATAGCCATCGCCATAGCCCGAAACATTCCAGTTTACTGATTTTCGCGTATCATCAAGTATTATTACCCACATTTAATTTAAATTGTACTAAAAATATACCAATTAGAATTAAGAGTTCTTAATCACATATAGTCGGGACTTACTTCATGCAAGTGCATTTTATTGTTAAAACTCGTTTCTTTAATATTTTTCAATCCGGTTGCCTGATTAAGGCTTATGAACTATCATTTTGATCACTATGACTTGAAGATTTGAATCATGTAAATCAATTGGAAAGTAAGTAGTCAAAATAACAATTCATCACTATGAAGTGATATGCAATGCAAGCGGGGTTAAATGAGAGTTAAGTTAGCCAATAGGGAGATCAAACAAATTTTGAAAAAGATGGTTTAACCAACTCATAAAAATTGGTCTTTGAGGTTGAATGATGCATTTTGGGCATACCGCACTACTTATAGAAATATTCTTGGTTTGTTCCCTTATATACTTTTCTAGGTAAAGCTTGTCACTTGCCTTCGAAATTGGAACATAAATTGTATTGGGAACTAAAGATGTTAAACTTTAACTTAGATAAGGTTAGTCCATTGAGAAAATTGAAATTGAATGAGTTAGAAGAAATTTTACATGATGCATATGACAATTCTAAGATTTATAGAGAAAGAATGAAGGTAATCATTATATACACATTAATTATATTAATATTGAGAAAGTAAAAATTAAAACATTGATATAATTTTTTCGTATTAAATTTTAACGCTACTGTTGATGATTACTTTTTATCATCAAATCAAAACACCAATTGATTTTTCGTGTAGGTGGGGATTGAACTCTAGATTTTTTGTTGAACACATTACAAGAAAAATTGTTTATTACCACAACAAAAAATGGTTGCATTAACATCAAAGTCATTGCAATAGTTGATGCGAGTTATTGCTGTTAGATTTTTTATCCTTGTAAACTAGATTGTTTAACCTAATTATTTAGCAAAGTGATTATTTAGATAAGTTATTCAATTTTAGGTTAACACAATAATATCATATCATGCAAATAATACGGAAATATAAAGAGCACCATGATATGATGATCGAGGAAAACCTAATTGGTAAAAAACCTGGGGAGGATTTAACCTAGCTATCCTCAAGGTAAAAAACAAATCCACTATGAAAGAATTGAAGTTTTTACAATAGAACTTAGACCACTAATATCTTATTGCTACCTCGAGTAGAAAACTTACTACCACGACCACGTGACAGCTCCGAGTCCACAGACTACTTCTTTCTTTGATCTGCAGCAACCACAAGTTCTCCTACTTGTGAATTTGAGACTCCACTCAAAGGTTTCAAATCTTCTTTAATGTTCTCTATGCAACAAATAAAGTGATCATCAAGTTCTTGACGCAAATCTATCTTGACAACTTTATGTATGTGTATGAAGGTAAACACCTCTCAGATCTCACAGAAGATTTAACACACAACTCTTTAAAGACTTCTAAAACGTAGCTAGTGATGGTGTATCAAATTAATCCAACTCCACACTCGTCTATAGGGGTCGTCCAAGGAAGGAGCAGAAGATGACCTAGCCCAAAAACCTCGTCCATAACAGGGTCGTCCGTCCATGAAGATCCATGGATGGCCTACAAGGACTCCAGGCGTGATTACCGAATGCAATCTCTGGACGAGGTCTATATCCTTGTTTCAGAATGCAAGTGCAAAATTGAAGGTTATTATCACGAAACCACCTCCAATGACAGTTATGGAATGTATGACCAAATATTATAACTTCCATAGCAGTTATGGAAGTTAACTTTGAACTTTTCGACTTCCTCTAACATAGGAGAAGTTATTGAGTAAGTAACTGCGCACAGTGTGCACTATATAAACAATCATTGCCAACAAAAAAGGTAGGAAAATCCTTTTTTCCAAGTAATTTGGAATTTTGAAAGTTGAGAGATATACTAACTTTATCATCGGAGGGTTTTTGGCCAGTCCTCCCTGGTCACCTTTGATAGTTTGTTCATCTCTTCAGGTTTTTCCAGATTATCTTCTTACCATTGAAGCTCGAAGCATTCAGTCTACTGATTTTATCATGCATCATCAGTTGGTGCCGTCTACAGGGAGAGTTTTTGTTTTGCAATTTATCTTCCTTCAACAAAAGGTTGTATGATTCGGACAAGATCAAGGGCTACTAGCCCAGGCCACCATGAAAGTAAGGATGCCTCTAGCAATCCCAACTGTGATCGACAATCAGCGCCCGTCACTCAACCGCCTTCCATCCAACATATACAGTCCATGGCAATTGCCATGGCAGAATTAACTCATCAAAATCAAGAGTTAACAAGAGAGATTGGTTTGTGGGGACAGCGCCACGAAAGGTACGAGGAAGGACAAGCCCAGAGTCAAGAAGGTAGAGGGAACGCCAAGCCCGAAAGCCAGTCAAGGGGTACCGCTTCACGAAGGGTGCCACACTTGGAAAGGGAAATTGACCAGAAACGAAAGGCTATGGACGAGATGAAGGAGAACATGAGAAGGGCAAATCTCATAGAGGATTTGGTTCATCGAACAAACTCCCCTTTTACGGCTTCCATCAATAGTCATCCCTTGCCTGCTAAGTTCAAAATGCCTTCCTTGGACTCATACGATGGGACATATGATCCATGTGATCACATCGCAACCTTCAAGACTATGATGCATCTTCAGGGGGTTCTAAATGAGATCATGTGCAGGGCCTTCCCTACTACTCTTAAAGGACCAGCGCAAGTATGTTTCAGCAAAATACCTCCAAATACAGTGAGTTCTTTTGAAGAACTGAGTAAGTTGTTTGTCAATAATTTCATTAAAGGGTAAAGGCACAAACGTTCCTTATCCAGCCTGTTAACCATAGAACAAGGAGAGAATGAAAGCTTGCGGTCCTTCATCACTCGTTTCAACAAGGAAGCCCTCACGGTGGACGAGATGGACGACAAGTTACTATTGGCGGCCTTCCATAATAGGGTTAACTCTGACTTATTCATCCACAAGCTTTATGAGTAAGAGCCTCAAACTATGGTTGAACTCATCCATTTGGCCCAGAACTTTATGAATACGGAGGATGCAATCATTGTTAAGTAAAGGAAGAGACCTGAGAAAATGGAAGTAAACCCCATGCGTCACTCCGAGCAAGGTCCTCGTCGAAAGAAGGGACGAATAGAGGATAAGAAAGACCGAGACAACAAGAGGCCCTTCAGCACAGAGTCAACAACACACACAGTTGAACGTACCATTGGAGCAAGTTCTCATGCAAATCAAGGACGATCCTTCTTTGAAGTGGCCGGAGAAAATGAAGGGAGATCCTAACAAACGAAATAGGAACAAGTATTGCCGTTTCCACAGGGACCATGGGCATGACACGGACGACTGCTTTGATCTGAAGCAACAAATAGAAAATCTCATCTGGCAAGGAAAATTGAGGAATTTCCTTGGACGAGATCACAAAGACGAGAGGCTGAAGGGAAAACTGGAAGAGGTACCTCAACACCCACCGGGGGAAATAAGAGTTATAATAGGAGGAACCTCGACAAGACAATCTTCCAAGTCAAGAAATTCGTATTTAAAGGTGGTGCAGAATGTCCAGCTCTCAGGACGATCTCCAAAGACGAGGAAAACTAAGGAATAGGCTATTACGTTCACAGACGAGGATGCTGAGAGGATTCACCACCCCTATGATGACGCGATCGTAATTACTTTGCTTATTGTGGATTATACAACCAGAAGAGTATTAGTGGACAACTGCAGTTCGGCGAACATTTTGTATTACCTTGCTTTCCAGCAAATGAAACTTGGATGAGATATACTTCGTCCAGTGGACTCACCTTTGGTGGGGTTTGGGGGAATGAAGATACAACCCGTGGGAGTAGTAACATTGCCTGTGGTGGTGGGGGCATATCCACAACAAATAACTAAGGAAGTAAATTTCCTCGTAGTGGATTGTTCATCATCATACAATACCATCATTGGAAGACCAACTCTGAATAGTTGGAAGGCAGTAACGTCTACTTACCACCTATCAGTCAAGTTCCTTACAGAATACGGGGTAGGGCAAATGCAAGGAGATCAACTAGCAACAAGAGAATGTTACCTAGCCATGCTGGCCATGGATGAGCAGATTCAGAAGATGAATACTGAGGAAAGAAGAGTTGTGGAAGAGCCCACCAAAGCACTGGAAGACATTCCTTTGGACGAGAATGATCCCTAAAAGTTTACTAGAATTGGGACAAGCATGAGGAAAGAGACAAAGCAAGACCCTGTCCACTTCTTAAGGAAGAGTACTGATGTTTTTGCATGGAGTCATGAAGACATGCCTGAGATTGACCCAAATGTCATCACTCATCGATTAAACGTATACCCGTCTTACAAGTCCGTCCCTCAGAAGAAAAAAGGTCTTTGTTCCGGAGTGGGATAATGCTATTAAGGAAGAAGTCTAGAAGTTGACAACAGCGCAATTTATTTGGGAAGTCTATTACCCAGATTGGTTAGCCAATGTGGTAATGGTCAGAAAGGCAAGTGGCAAGTGAAGAATGTGTGTAGATTTCACTGATTTGAATAAAGCTTGCCCCAAGGACAATTACCATTTGCCGCGCATCGACCAGTTGGTAGATTCAACAACGGGTCATCAGTTGTTAAGCTTTATGAATGCCTTCTCAGGGTATAACCAGATAAAGATGGACGAGGCAGATCAATAAAAAACGTCCTTCATCACTAGTCAGGGTTTGTTTTCTTATAAGGTGATGTCCTTTGGTTTAAAGAATGCAAGGACAACTTATCAAAGGTTGGTTAATCACATATTCTGACCACAAATAGGACAAAATATGGAGGTTTATGTGGACGATATGTTGGTGAAAAGTTTGGACGAGAAAAACCACTTAGACGACCTCCAAGAAACCTTCGACACGCTAAGGCAATATAATATGAAGTTGAATCCTAGTAAGTGCGCTTTTGGAGTCTCATTGGGAAAATTCCTTGGATTCATGGTTTCACATAGAGGGATTGAAGCGAACCCCGACAAAATTCAGGTGATCCTGGATATGAAGCCACTAGGGAATATCAAAGAAGTCCAATCCCTCACTAGATGAGTTGCCGCTCTCAGTAGATTTTTTTCTAAAGCAACTGATAAGTGTTTGCCATTTTTTAAGGTTCTTAAAAAGGCATTCGAGTGGACGGACGAGTGTTAGAATGCTCCACTATTAAGCTTGTCCATGCCTGGTGAAGAATTATATTTGTATTTGGCAGTGTCCCCACATGTAGTAAGCTCAGCGTTGATCAGGGAGGAAGAAAAGGTACAGAAACTAGTCTACTATACAAACCGAGCACTGAGAGGGGCGGAAGGACGATATCCAATGATGGAAAAACTGGTCTTTGCTTTGGTTACAGCTTCGAGGAAATTGAGGCATTATTTTTAAGCACACGTCATCAATGTCTTGACAGATCATCCACTGAAGAAGGAAATGAACAAGTTGGAGGCCACGGGATGACTAGTCCAATGTGCTATAGAACTTAGCAAATTTGATGTCAAATACCAACCAAGGAGCGCGATAAAAGCACAAGTGTTGCCAGATTTTATTGCAGAGTTCACTCCAAGCTTGGGAGAGATAGACGAGCCGAACAAAGCCCAGAGATGGGTCATTCACGTGGATGGGTCCTCTACTCTGCATACAGGAGGAATATGAGTTATTTTGCAATCCTCAGAAGGAGATGAGCTGAAGTACAAAGTTCGCCTGCAATATACACCGACCAATAATGAAGTAGAATATGAAGCCCTTCTTAAGGGGTTAGAGTTGGCAAAGTCCTTGGGAGAGGAGTCATTAAGCGTCCATGGAGATTCTTAGTTGGTTATAGGTCAAGTGAATAGAACATACAAAGCAAAAGAGGAACGCATGAAGAAATATCTCAATAGGGTGAGACGCCTTGTGAAGAAATTTAAAGAAGTTAGTTTCATTCAAATCCCAAGAGAAGAGAACATGAAGGCAAACGCTTTAGCAAAAGAAGCCTCGACAGGTGGACCGTTGGACGAATTTGAGGAAGTTCAATATATGTCAAGTGTAGATCTTCCAAAGATATAGCAGATAGAAGACAAAGAAAATTGGACGACCCCAATAGTGGCTTACTTAAAGGAAGGATGGTTACCAGAGGGAAAGGACGGGGATCTCGTCCTAAAAAGGGTTTCTTTAGCCATAAAAAACCCGGCCCACGGGAAGCTGGGACCAAATTGGGAAGGACCTTACAAGGTTATCAACTGCAAAAGGCAAGGATCCTACTATTTGGAAACCCTGGATGGACGGAAGCTAGAACACTCTTGGAATGTTGAACATTTGAGAAGATACTATCAATAAGGAACGACCATGGACGAGCATTGCCATAGGACGAATGTCATAGACGTTTGAAGTAATTGTGTTATTTTCTAGTATTTGCTTATTACTAGAATTTGTGTGTTACTTATGGAAGAATTTGTGTTTAAGCATTTTTAATTCCCTAAAGGTGCTAGCTCTTAAGCATGTGCCATACATATGGACGAATATTTACAAAGCGTGGATTTCCAAATCTATATATGATGTATTCCTAAATATATGTATGATTATATAGCAATCCATTCTTGTGATTTAGTTCAAAATAATCCACAGAAAACAAACCAAAGGCGAATAAAATCCTTGGATGCAAGGATATACCGTCTGTAAGCTTTCCTTAAAATAAGGATAAAGCAAAAACAAAAAAAAAGGGGGCACATTCGTCCAAACCGAGAGACGAGTTGAAGCCACAACGTGTCAACCCAGTCATGGACGAGGGAATGCTCAACCCAGCCATGGACAAAGAAATGCTCGCATAAGATCCACTAGAAATCGACTAAAATAGCCCAATCTTTGGACAAGTGCAAAAAATTGAATTGTTTTTAAATGGACAAAAATCAGCAACTTATCCAGACAGGTAAATAATCGTCCAACAAATGGATGAGGAATAATGCTGAGCTGATTGAAACCAACAAAGATAACACTATTCATGGACGAGTTATGCTAAATTCAAAGAATGAAAAAGGGAGCTAATCGTGAACAGGTCCTAATCATGGACGAGCCAAAATTAACATTATTCTGGAATGCAAAATAAGTTCGTCCATGAAATGATTTAGTAAATAAAAGATAAAGCAAACATACATTCATTAATCGAAAAGGGTGGACAACCTACGTCCAAAAACCCTTGTACAAAGTTGAAATATACAAGGCAAATTGTTTAAAAAGGTCCTCCTAAAACTATGGACGAAATAAGTGTACTGTAGTTACATCTAATGGTCCAAAACAACGGACCAAATAAAAAAGGGATATAATTAAAATATAAAAAACTGTCTTCACTGGGAAAGATCAATGCTAGGGTCGTCCTGGATTGGTTGGGTGGTGGCATCGTCCTAAATATTAACATCTGAGCTCGTCTGGAGGAGGGAGCTTGTAGTAGCACCACCAAGGTTGAGCTTAAAGAACTGAAGTCAAGCTTAGGGAAATTCTCTATGGCGTCCATCTTGAAGTCTTCAAACCTAGCTGCATAGTTGGTGTCCAATAAATCAGTGTACTGTTTGGATGCCTTAAACTTTGCAACTAAGTCTCCCTTAGCTTTCTCAAGAAAGACACTCAACTCGTCATTCCTCTTTTGGAGGTGATCAAGACGAGTGTCCTTCTCAATGACATCAGTATTCAACTCTTTAATGGGGTTCTACAACTCCTTTGCCTCGTCTTTGGCGTTAGCAGCCACCTCAGCCCACCTTTTACTCTCGTCAACCTCCTGTATCCTTTTCTCCAGCAGGATCCTTATCTTGTCCATTTCCGTTGCTTGTCTGGACGCGGAGATGAACTTAGACATTGCCTGCATAAGAATTGTTGTTAGATAAAATGCATGATTATATTTATGCTAAAACGAGATAAAAAGAAAAGGAATGTACCTTGAAGAGCTCATGAACACCAGAGTGCTCAAACTCCTTTAAAGACATGTCATAGCATGCCGCCACGTCTTGGTCAGTCACAGCCTTCTCAAACCTCTCCCTAGCCAAATCTTCATTTTCTATAAGGTTGTGAGAGACTTGTCGAGAGGGCTGGGACGAGACAAGAACCTGGGCAGTGGACGGGACATCCATGGACGGAGGATCAAGAGGCTCAAAATCAACATCATAGATATGGATGGAGGGCTGCTAAGTAGAGAGGACAGGAAGGCTAGACTTAACAACCCCAGGCTTGGATGACCCATGCTTAGCTTGTTTCCCCTTGCGTCGACTTGGAAGGTTCTCCAAGTCAACCCCATTTGACAGACTTTTCCTCTTGTCACCAACAAATGGACGAGGCTAGGATTGAACCCCCTGCGTAACAACCTCGTCCATTACTTCCTTGCCTTTGTTCTCTTTCATTGTGGCCATCCCTAACAAACAAAATAATAATAATAATAATAATAATAATAATAATAATAATAATGAAAAATGAAATGAATGAAAAGAAAACTTACATCTATGCACAGTGAGCTCGTGGGCAATGGCCTCAGCAGACGGCTCAAGGCCTAACCCCCAGGCAGCAAGGCGTCTAAGGCTGACCAAGAAATGGAAAGTCTTGTCTGTGTATAGATGAGCCTTTTGAACTCGTTCAAGATAGAACCTGTCCAAATGAGGTCGTCTAACACCTACAAAAAAAAAAAAAAAAGGAGAAACTGTTAGATAAGAACGATAAAAAATAATAACAAAGGAAAAACATTAAGATAAACAGCCTCAAGTGAGGAACAAACCATATGCAAACCACATTACGGGACTCAATGTGAGGAAAAATGATAAATTAAATGGCATAAACTCCACACTCCTAGTTCCAATTACTTGTGCCTTCCAAAAGGAAAGAAAAGTAAAATCCTTGTGAGTAGTTTTCTTTTAAAAAAAAAAAAAAAAAAACAAGAGTATCCAAACCTCTTGAATTCAAATAATTTAATTATTTTACCTACCATAATGCTTGAGGGTGCTGCAAAAACACTAACAGAAATGGCAACGCAAATCCATCCCAGGAATTCTACACAAAATTTTTCTTCCACTACGAAGTGTGTGACTAAAAGGATTAAGAAGAACAAACCCATGTTCATAGAAACGAATACTTTGAGGGTTGAGTTTGGCAGTCAAAATTCAACATTAATTAAGTTAGAGCATATATATAAATGGATGAATAAACCTAAACAGCCTAAATATTATTTTACTATTTATTGCAATGACAAATATGAAACAATTATTTATTACAACGAATATATTGTTGCAATAAATTATTTTTTGCAACAACATATATATCATTGCATCAAAGTTGTCAATAAAATATCTAGTGATTATTGAAATTAAATTTTTTGTTGCACAAAATTATTACCTCAAAATTTATTGCAACAACTCGCATGAACTATTGGACTTTGATGTTATTACAATGATTTTTTGTTGTTGTAATAAACATTTTATTTTGCAGTGACTTATAAAAGTTCAAGTTAAAATTGGACAATGCATGTTAATGTGGAATATGATCAACAACGATGAACAAATTTCTTTGATTCATATACGTATTATTACAATACCAACATGTGCTATGCACGGATGCAAAGAGAGAGGAAAACAAGAAATGCAACATGGAAGGAACTTTTTGCCTAAACACTAAACAGTAAACTTAATAAATAACTAGATTATGACAGTACATGTGAATTAAACTAGGCTTTCAATTGGGTTAAGGTCACTCTTGATTTCCATGCATTTCCCAAGCTCCTCTACTTGTTCATGCTCCTTTGCATCATTGTTCACACTCTCACCATTAGCATATGATTAAGCATCAATTGGAAACACTTCAACAGTCCCTAGAGGGGATATGATCGA
Source organism: Lithocarpus polystachyus (assembly GCA_033629205.1). NCBI lineage: Eukaryota > Viridiplantae > Streptophyta > Magnoliopsida > Fagales > Fagaceae > Lithocarpus > Lithocarpus polystachyus. The sequence continues at coordinate 63,565,738 of CM066164.1, read as the reverse complement.
AATATTTTTTAGTTGTTGATCCGTCAGTTTATTTTCCTTTATAACCTTCTTGTTGTTTCTGTATATTGCATATAGCAGCATTTGAAGTAGCCTCAAGATAAAACCCATGAAATTTGGGATCTAGACAATTAAGGCAACAAGAAGAAATTAAGCTGAAATTTAATGACTGAAAGTATCTGAAATAGTGAGAGAATTTGCAAATGGAGATTACTTACAACAATACAAATGTCCTTGAGGAACAAACCATATGCAAACCACATTACGGCACTCAATGTGAGGAAAAATGATTAATTAAATGGCATAAACTCCACACTCCTAGTTTGAATTACTTGTGCCTACAAAAAAGAAAGAAAAGTAAAATGCTTGTGAGTAGTTTTCTTATTTTTTTTAAAAAACGAGTCCAAACCTCTTGAGTTTAAATGCTTTAATTTTTTTACTTACCAAAACTCTTAAGGGTGCTACAAAAACACTAACGAAAACAGCAACGCAAATCCATCCCAAAAATTCGACACGAAATTTTTCTTTCATTGCAATGTGTGTGACAAGAAGGATTAAGGAGAAAAAACCCATGTACATAGAAACAAATACTTTGAGAGTTGAGTTCTGTAGTCAAAATTCAACATCAATTAAGTTAGAGCATAAATATAATTGGGCGAATAAAATCATATAGTTTCTCAATTAATACGCTTTTAGTACTAACCCTTGGAGCCCTTGGCGCATAAGTAATATACAAGATGATACATATCATCTCTATCACATCTAAATGAGTTGATTGTGACGAGAAGCATAGCATTTTTTTTAAGCATTGCGTAGTACAACCCAAGTATCGAACTGAATAATGCCACCACATATGGTACTGATTGGAAACCTTGGGTTGATTTCTTTTAAAAACTTCGATAAAATGTTGGCTTGCAATATAATAATCATTATATACACATTACTTATATCATTATTGAGAAAATAAAAATTAAACATAGATGTAATTTTTATTATTATTAAATTTCGATACTACTCTTAATGATTATTATTTATCATCAAATCAAAATGCCAATTCATTTTTAGTGTAGGTGGGTATTGAACTCTAGATTTTTTGTTCAACGCACTACAAGAAAAAACATTTATTACAACAACAAAAAAAATCATTGCAATAACGTCAAAGTAATTGCAATAGTTGATGTGAGTTGTTGCAATAAATTTTGAGGTAATAAGTTTGTGCAACAAAAACTTTCATTGCAATAATCACTAGATATTTTAATGACAACTTTGATGCAATGATATATATGTTGTTGCAATAAACAATTTATTGCAGCGATCTATCCATTCCAATAAATAATTGTTTCATATTTGTCATTGCAATAGATTGTAAAATAAGTGATATCAGGTTATTGCAATGATATGTTCTTTTTGTGTTTGTCATTGAAATAGATTTTAAAATAATTTATATCAAACAATTACAATGATGTCTTTATTGCAAGAAAATATCACTTTGAAATTTTTGTTGTAATAGATTGCAAAGATAACTGTTATCAAGTATTGTAATGATATTTTTATTTTAAATTTTTATTTTAAGATACTTCAACAAATTTTCCTAATGTAATACCTTTATATGTTATTGCAACTAATTATTATAAATGTGATAATTTATCATTGTAAAGTTATTATTGCAACGATTTTAACTTATAGATGCAATATTGTGTCTAATACCACTGTACTAATGTTGTTGTATTAACATTTGGTGTAATAAGCTTATTTTGCTACTTTTGAATAATATCATTGGCTACATGAAAAGGGAAATGAGCTTTGATCTCCGCTATGTGTACACTATGTAGACAAACGTGTTAGTGTTAAATTAAAATATTGTACTTGAATGCCATGAAAGAATACGCAATGACATATTACTTGCAAAATGGGGTGATTTGTTCACAATTGAATAGCACATAATGATGTGCTTGGATCCATGAATTTGAATCTAGCGTAATGCTCACCACCGTACCCATGGATTCCTCAACATTCCTTACAGGCCGATTGAATGTTGTTTCAACAGATTTAAATAGCGTGAGTAGAATGATAAGCATTCCTCTGCTATATACCCTTCTGCAATAGAGCCTTCTGGATAAGTTTTATTATGCATGTAAGACTTAAGTCTTGACAAGTACCTATTGGAAAACCCAAGATCAACGACTGGAAATTGGTGTGAAAAACAAAACCAAATAGACCAAGTTACTATATGTGTTACCTCTCATGGGATACATCCAACGATAGTGACTGGGCCAGCAACTTTGGCTTTGCTAGCCAAATGCATGACTAGATGTATCATCACTATAAAGAAAGAGGAAGGGAATATCCTTTCCAACTCACACAATGTCACTGCAATTCTTTTCTCAAGAGCCCCAAGTTCGTCCATATTTAGTGCTTTGAAACATATCTCCCTAAAGAAACAAGATAAGTCAATTAAAGGCCTACTCACTTCAAGGGGCAAAGATTTGCGTATTGCTATCGAAAAAAGTTGCTACATTAAGATGTGATTATCATGACTCTTCATCCCACTAATCTTGCATTCTTTGAGTTTAATGCAATGTGAGATGTTTGAAGAATATCCATTTGGCACTCTTACATCCTTCAAAACATGCAGAAAACCATCCTTTTCACTAGCATTCATATGGTAGCAGGCATGTGGCATATGTTTCTGATCATTCCCAACCTTTTCCAAGTAAAGTTCGCTTCTTATACCCATATCCTTTAAGTCTTGACGTGCCTTCAAGTTATCCTTTGTCTTGCCATCCAAGTTCGACAATGTGCCGATTATATTATCGACTACATTCTTTTTAATATGCATCATGTCAAGATTGTGACGCAACACATGGTCCTCCCAATAAGGCAAGGTGAAAAATATACTTCTCTTCTTCCACATAGTTAAGACTTCCTCCCCTCTTTTTCTTTTATTGGGAAAATTAATGTTTTCTTCCTTAACACATGATCAACTACAACATCCGTTTGTAACATGCTTTCCCCTCTAGATACCGTAATAGGAGCTGATCTCGTATCTACATGTCCATTAAATGTTGTTTTTGTTTATGGAATTTATGATCACTATCCAAGAATTGCCTATGTCTAATGTAACTAAATTTCCTTCCATATCTTAACCAACGAGATTGACTATCACAGTTATATGGGGGACATGCAAGAGCACCTTTAGTACTCCAACCTGAGATATCACCATATGCAGAAAAATCATTTATGGTCCACAATAATGCAACATGCATTTGGAATGATTTTTTTGGAAGACACATCAAATGTTTTTACTCCAACATCCCATAACTTCTTCAGCTCTTCTACTAGGGGTTGTAAGTACACATCTATATTGTACCTGGGCGAGGTTAGGCCGAAAATCAATAATGATAACATGAAAGAAGACTTTTTCATGCACATCCATAAAGGGAGATTGTTTGGGATCAAAATGACAGGCCACGTACTATGAGTACTACTCATATTTCCTCACGGGTTGAATCCATCTGCTGCTAATCCAAGCCTTACATTATGAGACTCGGATAAGAACTCTATATACTTAGAGTCAAATGATTTCCAAGCTTCATAATCGGCAGGATGCCTTAGTAATCCGTCATTCACACGACCATTGGCATGCCACTTCATATGATTGGCTGTTTTAGGAGACATAAATAGTAATTGCAATCTTAACTTTAAGGGGAACCACCGTAGGATCTTTGCAGCTTTCTTCTTTCTTTTCTTGGAGAAAGCATTAGTACTTTGTTGGCCTTTAGACTCATTACTTTCCCATCTTGGACGGTTATAGTTTGGACAAGCTTTAAAGTTGGCATTCTCCTTCCAATATAAAATACAATCTTTAGGACAAGCATGAATCTTCTCATAGCTCAAGCCCATACCCTTAATAATCTTTTTAGCCTTATAACAATCTTTTGTTGACTTAGCATTTGAAGGAAGAAAATCGAACAAAAATTGCAGCAACATGGTAAATGATTTGTGTTGGTCCAACCATTAAGACACTTCATGTGGTACAATTGCACAATGGCTGACAATTTGCTAAAATGATTACAACCTTCATAACAAGGTTGATTAGGACCTTCTGCAGGACCTTCTGTGGGTTGTTGCACAATAGGGACTTTTTCCTTTGGCCCAAATGCCATATCTTGTATGGGGAACATGTCATGCAACATGTCACGAAGATTGGCATACTCTATTGGGTTTTCTTGGACATGACTATTAGTAATTTCAGAAGAAGTCTGTGTAGATGATGATTCCCCATTAAAAACCCAAGGGTTATAACTCCTACAACCTTTTGACACTAAGTGAGCCTATATGACATCTATAGGCCACAAATTTGTATGCACACATTTTCTACATGGTCATGAAATCATTCCATCTAGGTGTGCATGGTTAGGTGCAAAATTCAGAAACTATTAAATATTCTCGTGACCTTCTATTCGTAATTTTCATCCAACTCCTCTCCATTGCTATAAAGTGGTTTACAAGAAATACCTATAGTGATTTCATGAAAGCACAAAGCGAGTTAACACACATTTCATTTACACAATTTCACTTTAATTTAAGAAAAAAATCATCTTTAATCATTTACTTTTAGCTATGTTCCTAACAAAACATTGAATTTAAACGCATAGAGAAGTTATCAATACATTTGGTAACTATAACATCATTATGAGTAATAGCCTAAAATGAATTAATCAAATAAAAACAACTCAAAAAGAATCATCCAATATTGCACAAAACAGTCAACACTCTCAATATCAGCTAAAACCACCTTATTACTGCATGCAAGCCACTGCTTGCCCTAATTCAACAACCCACCATAACCAGAGAGAGACAGAGAGAGAGAGAGAGAGAGAGAGTACCTTAATTATTTCACCAACTTCACTTACTTTGCCAGCAATTAGTTGTATCTATGCGAGATTAACGGTCCAAATGAAGCAAAGTGTCAACAATAGGACATATTAGAAATCTTGTACATCAGCTTAATTGAGTATGGGATTAATATATCATGCATGAACTTAGAAGGTAGAGTATCTCAAATCTGTATGATAACCACTTCATATATTAAGTTACTTCTAATTACAATATTAATATCAACATTAACATTTAAGCTTAATAAACTAAATAAATAAAAGCACCACGTCATACAATTAAGGAGATCCTTTTATATTTTTTTTTCTTTTAACTTATCAAATTTAAAAAAAAAAATCGTGTAGATTTAATGAGTCAAGATTACAATTCAGGTTACATTTAAATAGAAAAAAGATTAGTAGGACTCCACTAGTCAGTCCTCTCTCCTTTTCAACAACAGGGGTGGAGATAAACAAGTTCACTGATATTAAGACTATCGATTTCGGCGGTGGTTTTAAGTTCTTAATGTAAAGAAGAAAAATACAAGAGGGCAAAGTGGTATAAAGAGGCAATAACTTTACATACAACTATTTGAAATTGTTTCTGTTTCAATTAGAATGTAATCAGTAAGATATAAGCTAAAACCTTCAAACTAAAGCATCAATTACTAGAAAGATTATGATCCATAGAAGATTTTGATAAGATTGTCTTCATTCGTTTTGAAAAAGTGAGGAAAAGAAAGAGGAGAAAGTTCCTTTTTTTCTACGTAAGGAAGAGTGAGAAAGTTTGGACTAGCAATATAGTGTTTTGGAAAGGAAGTGACCATTGTGTAAAGAAGGGGATCCTTGTCATGACTCATGATTCACCAAGTTAATAATGAATTACAATAATTCTAATCACAACACAAAAATGATAACTAATTAAAGAGAATATCAACTTGACATAGCCTAGACTAATTCAAAAGCAACTTCTTCTTTTTTTTTCTTTTGAACAAAACTCAAAATAGATTATATATCACGAAAATGATATTAAAGCAAACATTCTGCACAAATGCTTTCTTTATAGATTTTGAAATTACAAAACAAAACAAATTTTTATATATCTAACACTAGGGCCTCATCTTTACAGGATACAATCAAATCCAATTACTCACTTACAATCATGACTTCACAGGAATTGAACAAGAAATACAAACATTAACTCTAGTAATCCTGCAACACAAGTACCAACTCAAATCCACTTCCTTCAAGTCACTTCTTTACATTAAAGAGATTATCCCACTCCAATTCAAAGCATTGTTTAGAATTCAGCTTTTCAAAGTTCCATCAATTTTTCCCACTCAAGATATTAGCATAACATTTTTATTATAGGTACAATGTACACAAGAACATTTTTGTTGACATCATGCAGTTTATGTCATTAAATCTCTCTGTCAGAGGCTAACAAGCGAAAGAAAGGTATTATTGTTAGGAACCCTAGTGAACTTGATAAAAGGTCTTTGAAAGAAAGTGACTCATTGAAATCAAAGGCAACAAAGAAGAAAATCGCTGAGTCTAAAGTGCTAAACTAGGCATCAAAGCCTACATTCAACTAATACATCAAAGCCTACCTTCAAGAAGCTGAGTGATTTTAGATACTAGCCAATTGGTTTTAGTTAATAGAGATAGGTCCATTACCTTATATGCAAGCAATTAGGAACTATCCTCTAAATGTCTGCCTGATCTAGAGCATCCAGTACAAAGGCCAACTGTCAGGCAAGAGAATAATATAAAGCTTACAAGAAGAAAAAACCACTATAGATGGAAAACTTTAATTGGAATACTATATACATAAATAGAAGATGGAAGTAACGATCATGAAAACATTGGAAAAACCTAGGCCTCACCTAATGCATTACTGATAGTGTTTCCAAGTATGGTGCAGCGATCAAGACTTGCAAATACTTATACAATATGGCTCCAGTTGACCTAAATACAGAAGTTTCTATGAAAAAATTAAAAGAAAGAAAGCTCAAATAGAATCAAATCAATGTAATCTTTAGGACAATCCTAATTGATAGTAATATGTCTTATACTATATCATAATTTGATCCCAAAAAATAAAATATGGAATTAGGGTCTCATTCAAATTGATTAGAATCTAAAGATGTCCTTCCTTGTGGAGTACAGTAAACAAGACTTTTAATTTCATATAAAACTCCAATTAGGACAGAATAAATAATGTATGTCATTGATGAATTTTCAAGATTGAAAACTAACTTCGAGGACTTTTAAACTAGTGTAAAACCGTAGGAAAAAAATAAATAATGAATGTCATTGATTATTCTTCAAGTTTGAAAACTAACTTCAAATTAACTCTCTATTAAAAGAAAAAACAACTACAAATTAATTCACAACGTCAATAAAGTATTATGGACTTATCCACTGTTTCCCATCCATTTTCTCAATACCCAAACAAACACACAGCAACAACTGATAGGCCAAGAATGTATTAACCCCTTCTAATGAATTAACCAATGAATTAATCAGATTAACATACAATATGCATAGCAGCACAAACAAATCACCAACTAAGTAAATATGTAGCAAAAAATAAATTGACATGGTGATTTGTTTACGAAGGGGGAAAACTTACACGACAAAAACCCCACTGGGTGATTTTAAGGTCACCACTCTCGAGAATCCACTATTATCACAACAAACGGTTACAAGTAAAGGAATCTCAGTACCTTATACCAATCTACAGTTGAACCCTTACCCCCAATACTCAATTGGACTTGTTCTATAGTGACAATCTCTCATTTTTAATGCCCGTCTCCCAGTACGTGACTAACCAATAGATGTGCAGATCTTAGTACGCGACATAATCACCAATTTGAGAAGGATGTTGGCTGCAAAATTTTTAGTTCATCAATACGATGAAGATTACAAAGCTCCTTGGTCACAAAACCCAATGGTGTACAAATGCAGCAGCTTCTTCAAGAGAAAGATGAACTAGGGCAAATTTTGTCTCCGGTCACAATTTCCATGAACAAAACTTTGCTTCACACTTGCGCAACTGTGCAACTAGTGACGGCCCTTAAAACAATCCTTATATATGTTTAGGGTTGTGAGAAAAGAAAGCCTAAACATCTATACACGGATTGGAATGAAATCAGATCTAAAAAACTGATTTTCATAAGTCTCAACAGATACCCTTTCTATCGAGTAGCTATCGAGCCTCGGGCTGAAACAACTTTTTAAACCTCTATAGATACTAGCTATCGAGTTTTAAAATCCAGCACTTCTTCACTTGATTCTTGGACAGACTTGCATGAATTTAACACTTGAACTTAAAACCTTGTTCCTTGAAGTATTAAACACATCCTAAATCTACCCAATTACAAGTAAAGTGTGTTTTGTCAAAGGATTAGCCAATTCTATAATGACATATGTTCCTAACATGATTTATATATGTCCCAACAATCTCCCCCTTTGGCAATCCATGACAAAACCACAACAAACAAATGAACATATGAGATAAGTCGTAAATCACTCAACTCATACTCACTTGTTAAATACAATAAAATCTATCCTAACACAAACTCTTGAAAAAATTTGCAAGAAGAGAGTTCATGGCAAGGAAGACTTTGACAACCTGTATTTTTGAAACACTTTAAACAAAACTCATCAAGGCATCATAGTGTGAAACAAAAATAACAGATTGCATACAATATACAAGAAGCATGTGCATAAAGAGAGAAAAGAAACAACATATGTAGAGATAGGTGAAAGAACTGTAATGACAACCTCATCATATATATAACTTCATAAGTATAAGCTTTGCTATAACAAAGTAAGAACAATGTATCTATAAAAGAAGAAAAGAAAAAAATACATAAGTCCTCACTACATCCCTAAAAAAAATATAAACACTCCCCTTAACAAAAATCTCCTATGCTAACTCTCCCCTTATATATATGACTACTCTCAAACCCCAAAACTACTCCTCCTTTTTGTCACGAATGACAAAGGGTAAGTAAATCAAGCAGTCATCTCATCGTCACTGGGCGAGCTAGGATCCTCATCCACATCATCATTATCATCGTTGGAGTCACCATCATCATCCTTATCCTCAGATGTCCCTAGAAAAGGAAAGGGAGACTCTACGAAGCCACCAAGGCGAGCTTGCCGTCGAGCAATACAGCCGACACGGGTGTTCTCCTGACATAACTCATCACTAAGTGTGTCAAGGCAAGCATCCAATCACTGCAGCATGACTGCCTTGAGGGTTACACCACTCGCTGATGAAGAAGGTGCGGATGTGGAAGGAGCGAAAGAAGCTAGAGGAGTCGTTGTCTCTGTCCGTGGCTACTTTGGTCGAAGTTGGGCCTTGCTCCATCTGACGATAGCAGCGTCTATGGCACACATGGCTGAAAAATGAGGAGACACGGGATAAGAGACAGAAAAATAGTGAAGGATCCTCGTGATAGCCGAAGGAAAAATAAGCTTATCACGGGTTGTCGTATTCCGACATTTATAAGGGATAGAATGAAATGAAAAGGAAAATCTATGGTAAACCTCTCAAGGAAGGACAATAAAAATCGAGCATGAGGCTTTGTGATAGAGTTATAGTGAGACAATGAATGGAGAATGAATGTCATCACCATGTTAAGGTATCTCGTACCTTTTGGAAAACCCGAGCAAGGGGTGTTTTGACGGTCACCCCAAAAAGAAAGTGTCTCATAGAAGAGAGACGATAGTTCGTCTTTGGACATAGTCCTCAGAAAATTGCAACTAAAGTAGTCAAGATGCGCTACCCTAGGAACATGTAGAACCTCAAATACAATATCTGAAGTAACTACAATGCACGTACCTCAAACACGAGTGAATGAGGTACAAAATATTTGAATCCATTGGAGTAAAACTCCTATATAATCACGGAGGGACAAGTGATTAGGACGCCACACAATGACTCCCAACCCTTACTGTAGATGACAGTAGGGAGGTCAGTATCAGAATTATCTGATAAGATGACTTGGCGTTTTGAATGAATGCCTTGTCGAGAGAAGTTCTCCGAAAAGTCCTTTTGGGCTTTATCATCACGGAACCTGACATAAGATGGAGTAGGATCAGAAGAAGATGCCCTGAAATGAAGAGGGTTCCGAGATGGCGAAGATTTGTGTTTAGGTGCCATAGAGCAAACTAACGCAAGAAAGAGAGAGGGAGAGAGAGACAAGCAAAAAAGCAACAAACAAATCAATATAATAATATAAAGAATTGAAGGTACGTATGCATGAAAATGCATGAGCATGTGATATGCAACATAAAAAGCAACATAGGCTCATCCCAAACCAAACCTAACAGCACACAACAATTCAACATATATAGCACACATCTATAATGCATGAAAATATATTTAAAATGTTCATGAGATGCAATGCATGATGATTTTAAATCATTTAAACAAAAACCCATCCCAAAAATTTTTACAAAAACTCCAAAATTTTGAAAACCCCCAAAGTTTACCAAAAATCTCGAAAATTAGGTCAAAAATCATGAAATGCATGATAAAGGAGTGAAAGAGAATCATACCAGAGAAAGGAAGTGATCTCTAAACTGAAAAGATAGTGGGGAAGAGATTTGGAATGAAAGACCATCTTTGATTAGTCTTTGAATCCTATTTGAATTAATATGACTCAAACGTAAATGCCAAAGATATGCATCACTAGTAGAAGGAAACTTTCTCTTTAATGATTTCACATGAGAGTCATTTTCTAATTCAGAATTATATAATTCATGCTTATCAGGAGTTAAAATATAAAGACCATCCACAATATTGCCACAACAGATAAACATTTTACCTTTCTTTACTACAACATTGTCTTTAAGGATAACACAATATCCATATTTACCTAAATAAGTTGTAGAAATTAAATTCCTACGAACATTAGGTACAAACAAACAGTCTTCCAATATTAGAACTTTAGATTCAAAACATAAATTAAAAACTCCAACAGCTACAACCGGAATCCTGCTCCCATCAGCCAAAGTAAGAAACAATTCCCCTTCATTAAGCTTTCTGGTCTCCTGGAACCCCTGCAAAGAATTACAGATATGATTAGTACAACCTGAATCCACACACCAGGAATCCGTGGGATTTTGTACTAAAACATATTTCAAGGAGGAATGAACTTTTCATACCGACATTATTGGTAGCCCTGAATTTTGGACAATTCTTCTTCTAATGTCCTTTCTCACCACAATGGAAACACTTTCCTTTGATCTTCTTTTCTTTGTCGGCAACTCCTAATACAATTTTTTTACCACCTTGCTTGGTAAAGTCCTTCTTCTTCTTCTTCTTTTGACCCTTGCCTTTCGACTTAGGTTGAGAAGTAGAAGCTTCACCCACATTAGCTTCAACACTAGAAGTACCAAAGATGCCTTCCACCGCTACCAACTCATTCACTAATTCAAACAATCAATAAATCTTTTTATTCATATTATAATTGAGTTTGAATTCCTTGAATGATTCCGGTAGTGACTGGAGTATCATATCTACTTGGAATTCTCCATTAATATCGGCACCTAAAACTTCCAGTGTATTCAAATTAGAGATCATTGTAAGACAATGCTCCCTCATTGAATTGCCTTCAGCCATTTTGGTATTATAAATTTGCCTCATGGTTTCTTGCCTTGCAAAACGGCCTTGCTCACCAAACATCTCCTTCAGACTTAGCATAATGTTCGAAGCTAGTTCTACATCTTGCATTTGATGCTATAGAACATTTGAGATAGATGTTAGGATATAGCACTTGGCCATTTCATTAAATTTCTGCCAACAATCATATCGCTGTTTTTCCTTAGGAGGAGAATCTAATGAAGGAAAGCTAAGACAAAGTTTAGTAAGCACATATTTGTGCTCTTCAGCTGTAAGAACAATGTCAAATTTCTTTTCCTGTCAATATAGTTGGATCCAGTCAGTTTGTTTTGATTAAGAATAGTAATAAGTGGGCTAAAAGATGCCATGATCAAATTTGAAAATAATAAACAAGAATATAATAAGTAAACTGGACATTATCAATTTAGCATATAAACATATTGTATGGAACCTTAATAAAATTATAATATAATATATGCAACAACAACCCAATCAGATATGCAATATCCCTCAGCATAAATTAAATACTATGATTGATTGAGAACTATTCTCATTATTAGTGCTATCATGATAACTCTTATCAAACACCAATAATATGCTATCATACATTTGGCCTCTAAATAATAATAACAAGAACTCAGCATAGAGTATACTATAATATTTAGTCTAGTGTATACCATTGTCTAGAATCATGTGTAGCCACATTTCATCCCTTTAACAAACTTATTTTGTAGTACCATGATACAAAACACCCTTCGCATGGAATGCAAAGCTCGAGGCTAAGACAAGGTGTTTGATCAAACCACTATAAACCAAGAAGTTCAACCTTGTAAGACCATGAAATAAATACTCTCCGCATGGAATGCTAAGCTCGAAGCAAAGAAAAAGTATATATTTCACACTACTATGAACTGACAATGGAGCCCATGAGATCCAACTCTTGTATCTCTCTCCCACTAGATGTCTTAAATTAAAAGTTCTTAATTATAAAACATGCATAAACTAATTACACAGAGCCTTGCACTTTATACATGTAAGGTTGAAATTTATCAACCATTTTGTTGGCTTTATTCCGTGCCAATTTGCTTGTATTTCAGCACTTAGAAACCTTGTATTTAGGTGGGGATCATGTAAGGGTAGTGTGTGAGAGAGAGTGAAGAAATGCTCAAGATTGTGCAGCAGAACAGGGACTCGCAACTAGATCTCGCTGGTGTCTCGCGACTGGCAAGCCGCCAGAAGCTGAACCATCGTGCCAGCTGTTGCACTACAGGACAAAAATTTTAGTCTTGCAGTTCAGTTAGTTCGCGGCTTAAACTCGCAACTCAGTCAAGCTGCGAGGCCAAGCCGCCATCCAACTCTGTTTTGGAAAAACTGACTCTTCGCATTCCAAACACCTACCAGTATAAATACCCCTTACACTCACGAAATGTAGAGAGCTTCTAGAGAGAATTTTGGGAGAGAAACCCTAGAGAAAAACAAGATTGACTCATCCACAATCTTTACCATGAGACTCTTCAAATTCCTCTACTTTCAACCTCTCCATTGTTAGATCCTTTAGAGGTTCATTACCCAAGATCTTTTCTCACCACACCCACATCTGTGAGAAGGTTATTTGGTGTTGGGAAGTAGTTAGGAAGAAACCAATTCATATTGGTTGATGCTATGGACTAGTAGCGAGATCCAAGAAGCTAAAGAAGAAATAGGTTCGGCATAACCTCATTGGAGCAAGAAGCTTGGGGGGCTTAGGTACACTAGGTAGATTAGGCTTGGAGGGTCTATTACTGTCCTTGTATCCCAACTAAATTCTTTAGTGGATCATTTGACCGCTTGGAGGGCGGCGGAGAGGTTTTACACCGAGGGCTTCGGTTTCCTCTTCGATAACACATCGTGTGTTGTCCTTGTGTTTGCATCTCTCTTCCCTTTATCTTTGTCATTTAATTTCTGTTATGGATGTGATTTTATTTGACTTAGATTGTTTATCAATTCGGTTTTAAGCTTTTGTTAATTTTCTGCACGTTCATCGTTTGATATAAAGCTTGAATTGATAATTTGTAATTTGGGGGTCTAAACGTTCATAGTGTTTTATACGCTATTTGAACTTTCAATACATTTGAAATTAGTTATAAAAAATTCAAAATTCCCTTCAGATGCATTTTCGCGAGAAGCTAGCGACTGAGCTTTTCCCGTGAAAATGGGTTAAGGCAAAAAAGTGAAAACCCAAAATTCAAACAGAAACTTTCGTGACTATTTCGCGAGTAAAGCTTACCTGTGAAAATTTTTGTTCTTCAGAGGCATTTTTTGCGAGTAACTTCGCGGGAAGTTAACCCGCAAAAAACCTTTGTTTTCCATTTTTAAAGGGAAGTTCTGGACAGTTTTCAACGGTTTCCATGAACAAACAACCACCATATGAACATGATAGATAAAATTTGATATCAAAACTGAATTCCATTGATGCTATAGCCTTAAAGATCAATTTAACATACTAAAATTCAAATTTAAACAACATCATAACATCAATATCAGTTTTTATCAAATCATAGTTTCAACAACCATGCAGAAAATTAAATACATATAATCTTCTAACATCATGAAACTATTATCTCTAATTCCAAAATTCATAAATTATGTTATACAGATTGGAAATTGAAGACCACTCTAATACCAAATGTTGAAAAAATATATATTTGTATCGCATACAAAACATATGCAACGAAAAATTAACGGATCTACTTCATTCGCAATTGATAACATGTACTATGTAAATTTTAGAATTCAAGAATAAGAGAGTGTATCTTGGTGTGGTGAATTTCAAAACTAAAGATTAGGAGTATTCGGGAACACTTTTAATTTTCACTCCAATTCCAGTGATTGAAGAGCCTCGCGACTGGATCTCGTGACTGGCTCGAGACTGGTGAGTTGCCAAAGGTGGCACACATGTGAAGTATGCAGGGGAGCTGAAGGGTCATGCTAGTTGTTGCACTACAGGACAAAAATTCCAGTCTGGCCAGGTAGTTAGCTCACGATTCAAACTCGCGACTCGTTCCAGTTGCGAGCTCAAGTCGCCAAAATGCCCTGTTTGGTTGTAACTGACTCTTTGCATTCCTTATACACCCTACTATAAATACCCCTTATACCCACGAAATATAGAGAGTCTCTAGAGAGAATTTTAAGAGAGAAACCCTAGAGAAAAACAAGATTGACTTATCCACAATCTTCATCCTTGATTCTCCAAATTCCTCTACTCTCACCCTCTCCATTGACATATCCTTGAGAGGTACATTTAACCAAATCCTTATCTCACCATACCCATATTAGTGAGGAGGTATTTTGGTGCTTGAGAACAGTTTAGAAGGGACCAATTCATTTTGGTTGATGCAATGAGAGATTACAGGATCCAGTAAGCTAGAGAAAACAAGGTTCGGTATAACCCTCTTGGAGCAAGAAGCTTGGAGGGCTTAGGTGCACTGGGTAGATTAGGCTTGGAGGGTCTTTTGCTATTCATGTATCCTAACTTTATTCTCTAGTGGATTATTGACCGCTTAGAGGGCGGCGGAGAGGTTTTTCGCCGAGTGCTTCGGTTTCCTCTTTGATAACACATCGTCGTGCTATATTTATGTTTGCATCCTTCTTCCCTGACTCTTTACCTTTTAATTGCTGCAAGCAAAGTGTTTTACCAATTTAGGTTTAGCTTATATTCATATTCCGAACATATATTGTTCAATTATAAGCTTGTATTGGTAATTTGTAAATTGGGGGTCTAAACATTCATAAGTTTTTGACACCTTATTTGAACTTTCATATATATAATATAACTTCTTAAGCGTGTGTTTGGATTGGGCGTTTGTAGCTGCGTTTGGTGTTTTGGACTAGCATGCCATGCACTGTCCATAGACCAACCAGACAAGGAAAAATGCTGCAAGTTGATTACATAGTGTTTTCAGCTTTTAAAATTATTTTGCTATAATGTTTTCAGCAATAAGTTTTCAGTTTTCAGCAAAATAAGTGGTATCCAAACAGACCTATATATCAAATTTTTTTAAAACAATTACAAAGTATGAGAAAATATAAAAATTGTTTATTTAATTACATCAATCAATAAAAGTTTTTTTAACAAAAAATAGAACCAAAGAAATTAAGCACCTGCAAAAATGGCATGTTTGAAAAAAAATAAATAGTAAATGTGACAACTTTCAAACATTTCAAATTCTGCAAGTTATATACAACTAAAGAAACAACATTATAAATAGTAAACACCATAACTACTTTTTTTCTCTCCCTTCCAAAAAAATTAAACTAATAATTAATAACTAAATTATAGTTGAAATTTTATTTATATATATATATATATATATAATTCAATAATTTTAACAGCAAGAATGAGCGATTTGAACTTTGGTTCTTCTAATAACGGAGAATATGATAAACTACTAAGTTACTAGGCCCTTAGTTGAAATTGTAATATTCGTGAATTTTTTTTTTACTAATTACTATTTGAGTTAAATAGATATTGTTAGGGTAAAAAATTTGACCATTAGCAAGGCATGAAAAAAATATTGAGCCTTGTTGATTTTACGGTAAGTATTATCAAGCCTAAGATGAAGGCTTAAGACCAGCTGAAGAAAACTGACTTTGAGTCCCACATCAGTTTGCTAGGAACTAACACATAGGTTTAAAGCTTCCACTAGACTAACAAGACTTTGGCTGTTTTGTTAGTATACCGTTAGTGATATTAGACCTGTTAGTACACTAGATTTTCCATGTTCTAACTTAACTAACTAATCCCTCAAAAAAAAAAAAAAAAATCAGCTGAAGAAAATGATTTTTTTTCCTTGATTGAAAGCTTGACACATGGCAATTAATTGAGACTTAATATATGTTTTCCTTTGAATTTTGTTTTCGTTTCAGTTGTGATCTAATTTCTTTCGAATTTTGAATATATTTTTTTAACTTCCTTGGTCCTTAAGCTCAACAGATAAAATAAAAAATATATCAAATTAACCAATTAATTATTTAAACTATAAACTCAATCAATAGTATTATGACACATCATTTAATTCAACTAATTAAATTAAATAATTAATTATTTACTTAACTTAACCAAATATATCAAATTAACCAATTAATTATTTAATTAATCAACTTTTACTAATTTTGCTTGGAATCAATAAATACTTTCTCAGGATTTAATTGGGTGCATGCAACCTTACCATAAATTGTTTCCTCAATGAATAATATCATTACACATCATTTAATTTAAATTGGACTAAAAATATACCAATTAGAATTTAAAGTTCTTAATCACATATAGTCGGGACTTACTTCATGCAAGTGCATTTTATTGTTAAAACTCATTTCTTTAATATTTTCAATCCGATTGTCAAATTAAAGCTCATGAACTGTCATTTTGATCACTATGACTTGAAGATTTAAATCATGTAAATCAATTGGAAAGCAAGCAATCAAAATAACAATTCATCACTGTGAAGTGATATGCAACGCAAGTGGGGTTAAATGAGAGTTGAGTTAGCCAATAGGGAGATCAAACAAATTTTGAAAAAGACGGTTTAACTAAATCATAAAAATTGGTCTTTGAGGTTGAATGATACATTTTGGGCATACCTCACTGCTTATAGAAATATTCTTGGTTTGTCCCCTATCGACTCTTCTAGGTAAAGCTTGTCACTTGCCTACAAAATTGGAACATAAATCGAATTGGGAACTAAAGATGTTAAACTTTAACTTAGATAAGGTTAGTCCATTGAGAAAATTGCAATTGAATGAGTTAGAAGAAATTTGACGTGCTGCATATGAGAATTCTAAGATTTATAGAGAAAGAATGAAGGTTTTTCTTGACGAACATGTTTAAGGAAATCTTTTGAACCATCTCTAAAAAGTTGTTTTTTGTATAATTCTAGGTTACATTTGTTTCCCAAAATATTGAGATCTAGATGGACTAAACCTTTCATTGTAAACAATGGTTTTCCCTTATGGTGTCATAGAGACTGAGAATTCTAAGAATGATAATATATTTAAGGTGAAAGGATAGCATCTTAAACAAAGAAACAAATTCTATTTTCTCTCTTATCCTATGTACTACTGTGACAAAGAATCAAATTCAATTTTTTTCAAATGAACAATTTGAAGACCTATTGATTCTAACAACTGATTGAAGAGTTGATCATTCAGGCTTTTCTTCAAAATTTCTAACTTAAGGAGGAATCCATTAATTCAGAGAATTTGATTTATCAAGACTTGCCAAGCAATTAGTGATATGCATGAAGTATATAAAATAATGTACTCTTATCTTTGCATATTTAGCCTTACTTTGATATTATTTTGTGACTAAGTATATATTATCTTTGGTTTATAGGTAATAAAGTCTTTACATGCTAATGGGCTTTATTTAAGCAGAAGGATGGAATCTAATTCAGTAGGCTGAACCCAACTTAGACTCAAAGAAGTACAACATGTGAAGAAGCCTGATCAATTTCGGAAAGAAGCCAATTGCAGAAAAAGTCCTACTTGGAATCAAGATATTTTTGTGCATGTCTCAGTTTTTTAGGCATAACTCTCAGCTCAAATGGTGATTGAAGTTGGGCTGGAAAGAAAACTCAAAGGGCTAGGACGTTGTAGTTTAGGTAAAGCCCAGCCTTTTAATTTTACTAGGCCGAAATCACCTCACAACATGGGCCTGAAAATTTGACAAATATCACTATCTGAATTTCCTTACTCTTTTAGGGTTTCTCTACAACGGCTAGAGATATAAAAGGCGCTAGGGTTGAATGTGAAACGAAAGCTGAAAAAAATAAAAATAAAAAATAAATTAGAGGGAAAGGGGCTGCCGCATGTGTTGCTTTCTCTGTGACTTTTCCCCAAGACAACACAATGACTTCTCTCCTTCAGTCCAATTTTTATTTTATTTTTTTATTTTAATGTTTAGTGTTTTATTTCAATGACCATGAGTAGCTAAATTTTTTATTAATGTTGAGGACAAAAACTTGTTAATGATTATCAATATTGTTTATGAGATTTGATTTTTCCAACAGTTATGCAAGCCTATCATGAGAATAGTTCATTTGGATTGGAATAAAGTGAGCAACTTTTTCAACTTATCCACCACCACCAAAATGGCTTTATAACTCTTAGGTGACCTCAGTAATCTAGACACAAATTCCATATATGTGTTTCCACTTCCACTCGGGTATAGAGAGTGGTTATAGCAACCCTAAGAGCCTTTGATGTTCTAGTTTGACTTGTTGGTAGGATAGGCATTGCTCCATAAAAGGTGATAATATTTCTCTTTTCATGTTGTTCCACCAATAAACTTCTCTGAGATCATGATACATCTTGGTACTACCCGGACGCAACATATAAGGTGAACGCCTCTGATATCTCTACTTAAATTAATGAAAAATTAGGCACACAAAGCCTAGTACTAAACCTTAAAGCACTGTCAATGGATATTTTAAATTCAACTCTACTTTCACTGTGCACTTCTTCCATGATTAAACCATAAATCTCTTATTCGATAACAAGAAACTTTACCAATTGAGGTAATAATTAGTTAGTAACTTGTGCAATGCAAGAAACGTTTAACATCAGGGGCGGTTGTTGTTCAAGGGGTTCACGTGAACCCCTTGACTTACAAATAATAATTTATATATAAAAAAAATAATTTTTATTAGTTTACTTTATCATTAAAAATATTTTTGCATACATTGGCTGAAATCTTGCACACCTTGAACATAAATCAATACAACCTAAAACTAAACAACAATTAGACATTTAGTGTATGATTTATGTTAGTACATAATTGAAGAAAAAAAATAGTAGAGTTAACAATTGTTCAAATATTTGATTGGTTAAGTAGACACTTAGTGTAATATTTATGTATGGATGAATATAAATGTTTAGGTTAACAAATAATATAGTGTTAGTGGGTTGCATTTTGTCATTTTAGTTTAAAATGTTTTTATAAAAATAATGACAACTGCAAAAAAATAAATAAATGTCACACCTAACTACATTGACAATAAATAATAAAAACTGATAATGAAAACTCGTAAAAATTGTAAAATTTCATATATTTGCATTTTTTTTTTTACTCAATATATTCAAGTATTTTTTTGCATTAAATTTTATTTAATTTAAATTTCTTAATGACCCCTTTGAAAAAAAAAATTCCTAGAGCCACCACTGTTTAACATAAAATGAATTATTTTCCTAAAAATTAAATTTGATAAATATGATAGTTATTGATAGACATTTTATTATGATTGTATTTGTATATAGAATTATATATTAGATCCTGTTAATGAGTGTACTTAGGGTATTTGTTAATTTACTATTTTAAGAATTTTTTTTTAGAAACCATTTTATGAAATTTTTAATACCACTTTCAGGAAAAATATAAAAATTTGTATAAAAAAAAGTCATTTTCTTTTTTCTTTTTTCATAAAATGTTTCTAAAAATATTTCCTAAATCGATGCACCGAAGGCATTTGTAACTTTTTCCTTATATATTCTATTATTTAAGGAAAATATCATGCACCAATATTCTAATGGCGGGTTTAATTACTGAATATAATTTATATACAATTCAAAAATATATATGAGAATTCTTCTATAAATTATAGACAAGTAGTTATTAGTAATAATTTAAATTAAATTCAGAAAGAATAAAAGGTATTGGTAGACATGGCAAAACAAGACAAGTCGAGTCAATTGGGTTCATGTCGAAAATGAGTTCAGGTAAAAAAAAAAAAAAAACAGGTTATTTTAACCGAGTTAGAAACATATCAGGTCATTCAAGTTACGGGTCAAGTCGACCTATATTTTTTCACGTGATTTTTTTTTTTTTTTTTGTCATTTGATAAGTTATGCATCAAATTATTTGGTGTAAAATGCATTACTTTGAATTCACCACTCATATAAAAAATGAGCTCAACTCAACAAATTAATACTTCTTCAATATACAAATCCTAACATTCCTAACGAAAACAAAATAGCACCAACGAGTCTAGTCTACCCTTTGAACATCTAATTAAAACAAACATACAAATGAATACAAAATTTCAAATGCCCTATTTGACAACTAATTTGACAAAGAATGAAAACAACTAAGAAATTTACAATTTTGAAACTAATTTCATAATTTAATATCAACTGTGGTTGACATTTTGTTTCAACTTGATAATATACATCAAAGTTTGAATGTTTACTTATTTATATATGGTCTCTTTTATAAATATCATGTTATTATTAAATAACACACACTCTAAGAAATATCATCTTTTATTTTGAAAAAAATTTTATTTTGATCATGGATTGTTAGAAAATAGGTCTAAGCATTCATAATTTGTGCCAAATTTCATCAATAATACTTTTTCTTCACTCTTTTCACAATTATAAATTCTTCTCAAACATGCCTATAATTTCAAACATATGTTTTTAACTTTACAACAACCAGATTATTTTGGCATGTATTTTGTTATGTGATATTTAAAAATTTATACTTTTCCCATAATTAAGCAATAGAATACCTCAACCATTCATCTTTCAATTCATTTGCATGCACCTATGTAAAGGTATCAATTGTATTTAAATGACATTAAATATAAATTATATTTGAATGAAGTTATCTGAAAAACATTAAAAATTTGATATTTTTAATATAAAAATAAATAAATAATAATAACGAGCATTGTAAAATTCACAACAAACAATTAAACCAATAATATCTTAATTTTATTATTTTTTTACCCAAAAAAAAGTTTAGAAAAAACGGATCTGGTCACTAGGTAGGCGGGTCGAGTTGAGTTGATTCGTAAAATACGGGTCAAGTCATAGGCCAACCCGCTTTTAGTTTGAGTAGAAATCAGGTTGGGTATTTTATTTGGGTTCAGGTTGGGTCAGGTTAGTGAATCTTGACCCATTTTGCCATGTCTAGGTATTGGTATGTGTTATTATTTTTATATAGGCTTTGGTAAAATGACACATCATCATTGAAATCATCCTCTAGTTACGGGATCCAAGTTTATAAATTTATTGAGACGAATTTATCATCCTTTTTATGGTATATAATTGGTAAAATAAGTAAAATGAAATTTATCGGATACAACTTGGCATCTAATATAGGTAAAAAGTAATAATTTAAATAAAACTAAGAAAGATTAAAAGGGTATTGACATGTGTCATTATCTTATGCTTTGGTACTATAACACATATCATGGTTGTATGCATACTCCAATTATGTGATCCAACTTTTAACATTTATTAAAACTTATATATTATACCTTTCATGCAATTTAATTGGTAATATAATTAAATTGACATTTGTTCTATCCAAAATGGATCTTTTTTGAGATAAAAGATAGAAATCCACATGGATCTAATATAGGTAATAAGTAATTTTTTTTCAAGCATAAGGTAATAAGTAATAATTTAATTAAATTGAGAAAGATAAGTTGTTGACATGTGTCATTATCTTACGGTTTGATAAAATTATACATGTCATCATTATATTCATCCTCCATTTATAGGATCCAATTTTTATAATATATTGTTTCTCAAAAAAAAAAATTAATATATAATTAGATAAAAATAATCAGTGCACATCCCCATAAAATTAATATATAGAAATAAATCCATTAACCTCATTAACATATGATAATCAGTTAATATTTTGACATTAATGCAAAATTTTGAGGGGTGGAAGGCTAAAATGAAAATAATTTACTTTTCCTCTCAGTGAATGTGCCACGTATTAGAACCTTAGATTAATCTCTTGCATTATATATACTTCGCATGCCCTTCATGGTGTAATAGCTATAGTATCTAGAACATTCTTCTCACTTCTCAAATGCTTGCCTTCATGGACTCAATAATTCTCCTTGTTCTTGCATCTCTCTTCACTCATCCACTTTCTCTAATAGCTCAACCAACAAATCTTGTCTCCAAGATTACCGTTGTGGGTGTTGTGTATTGTGATATCTGCTCTAGCAACACTTTTTCTAGACACAGCTCCTTCTTGCCAGGTAAATAACTCTTATTATCTTTATCTAGTCTATTGTTTCTTTCAATTTAGGCAATAAATTATCGATCTCCCTAATATCGTAAATTGTTGGAAAATTGTGAATATAATTATTTAAATGTGAGATTTTTACTTTTCAAATAAAAAGAATAAAGAATAAAGAATTTAATCATTTCAATGTCAGATTTTTAATGGGAGGTAAAAGGAGATATGGTTCGAACTTAAAACAAACACTCTAATACAATGATAAATTAATGATTGTCTTAGAACTTAACATGCTTGGAAATGGTAAATTTAGTCATTTAATTGATGATGAATTGAAAAATATTCTTTCAACTTCTCACATATGTACTCTGGTTTTATTGATTAGGTGCGGATGTTCAAATACAATGCAAATTCAAAGCAAACTCACCCCAAATAACAGAGCATACCACATATTCAGTCAACAAAACAACAGATAAGCATGGAGTATATAAAGTGGAAATAGCAAATATTGATGGGGTTAACTGTGTAGAAGGTTTGGCAGCAACATCATTTTGCCAAGTAACCTTGTTGGGGAGCTCATCTATATCCTGCAATGTTCCTGGTTCGAAGACCACATCAACTGTTATGACATTCAAGTCTAAGGAAGAAAATCGTTGTATATACAACTTCAATACACTAAGTTACAGGCCATCGGAGAAGAATACTGCTCTATGTGCAAACAAACAAGAATTGTCAAGATCTTTTAATGCTTCAAAATCCTTTCTTCCCTATATGTCACCTTATCTATCCCATTCTTCTCGCCTTCCCTCCCTTCAATTTTCCTTTCCTCCCTTTCCCTCTTTTCCCTTCCCTCCACGATCTCCTTTTCCTTCTTTTCCTTTTCCCCCATTTCCCTCTTTTCCCTTTCCCCCACAATCTCCTTTTCCGTCTTTTCCCTTTCCTCCATTTCCTTCTTTTCCCTTCCCTCCTTTTCCCTCTTTTCCCTTTCCTCCATTTCCTTCTTTTCCCTTCCCTCCAGTACCTCCATCTCCCTCTTTACCTCCCCAGCCCTAGGTCTACCTCCTTTTTCCTCCCACTCCATCTGTGATTCCCCATAATCTCCACCTACTTTTCCTTTATATCTTCCTACTGAACCACCAACATTCCATTCTTGAACCCAAAAACCTAGATACCATATATGCCTTCATCTGCTTCTAATAATCCTCAAGACCAAAATCCATAAGAATGTTTTTGCTTTATTTTTTATTTCAATGATATCAGAATTATGTTTGAAAATAATTTCTCAATGCTACAAAAGTTTCTATGTTAATGTTGGAAGACAGATCGATGCATATAGAAACTACAATAAATTTCACCTATTTAGATTGCTACAACAGATAGATGAATTTCTTTCAACTATTATTATGCATTTATATATTCGTTATGCACCAGCCTATATGGATTTTCAATTATGGTAGTACGTCCGCTAACCTAGCAAAAATACAAACATGAATCGTCAATGCATCTAAATGTATAAGACCTTCACTATTTAACATGGAATAAATTTACTAGAAAAACATCTCAAGCTTACAAAAGAAACCACAATGGTTGAGATACAAATAACAAAATCACCCTTTCCAAGAAACAAGTATAACCATAAGACAATCTCTCAGTTGCTCTCCACAAGAATCGTTTTGGAGTATTTACTAAAAGGCATATATTTAGAAAAAAAAAATGTGTATAAAGAGCGCTATTTAGAATTTGATGTAGAAATTCACCACTAATTGGGTAGCTCATCTTAGAGATGTCAGTGGAAAGTCTTCTCAAAGGAGTGGCAATGGAAGGTTCAGCGATCCTACAAAAAAGAGGGGGCTAATTAGAAGGGGTGTAGTGTAGGTGTAGCACCAACCTAAATGTCTCTAACTCTTAAGTTAGGACCCCACAAATAGCCCAGAGAATAACTTAAGAGAACCAAAGTAGTCTAACCTAAGTGTTTCATACCTTGGCAAATGAGGTGTGTGGTGCTTATGGACGAGTAATGCTAGGGATACATAATTTGGCACAATTTTGTGCCACAACTCATCACATGGCTAGCTGTGATTGGTAAATGTGTGATGGTAGGTCATGTGAGGACACACCTTTCCCAACCACAATGTACCATGTGGCGAGTTGTGACACAAAATTGTGTCAAATTATGTGTCCCTAGCATTACTCATTGCAGGACTGCTTGATGGATGATGGTGGAAGGTCGTCTTCTTGTATGGAAGGCCATCTAGGTAAGGACGTCTTCTTATATGGAAGACCTTCATGGTCACCTACCTAAATTGAAGGCTTTCCAAATTTTTCATGTACCAACCGTTTTACTTTGATTCTTGAAAAGAGTGACTCTGTTAACTTTTTCCTTATATATCATTTGACATTTAATATGATTATATTTATACATGCACTTTTATATTCTATTATTTAAGGAAAATATCATACTCCATACTCTGATGGAGGGTATAATTACTGAATATAATTTATATACAATTCAAAAATATATATGAGAATTCTTCTATAAATTATAGACAGGTAGTTATTACTAATAATTTAAATTAAATTCAAAATAAATAAATAAAAGGTATTGGTAGACATGGTAAAACGGGACAGGTTGGGTCAATTGGGTTCATGTAAGGGTCGTCAATGGGCTGGGTCGGGCCGGCCCGGCCCATGTTTACTTGGCCCATGGGTACAATGGGCTGGGTATAATGGGCTATTAACTAGTTAATGAGCTGGGTTGGGCTGGGCCGAAAGAGAAAACCTCAGCTCATGACCTTGCCCATGGGCAATGTCCATTTTGTCTTTAGCGAGCTGGGCTATCGGGTTGGGCCTAATGGGCTACCCATGGGCTTGTATTAGCAAATTATTTTATTATTTTTATAAGGAAAGAATCAATTTTTTATAAGGGAATAATCAATCTATTTTTTTAAAGGAAAGAATTAAAAATTTTAATACTTAATTACAAATTTTTTTACAGTCAAATCTATTTAATTTTTTGTTTCGTTGATGGAAACCTATTTAATTTTTTTTTATTAAGGCCTTAAATAGTTTTTTATTTTTATCTTTTATAAAAAAAAATGTCAAATGGTTAATTCAAAATTGCTAGACTACTAGAAAAATATATATTTAATAAACTAAATTTAGCACAATTACTTTGAGTATCTTAATGGTTGAGAGAGTTCTCTTAAGAAATTCTTCTATAATATCTCAAGATCAATCCTTCATACACTTCCTATATATTTTTGTTATGAATTATAAGTTATTGGGCTGGGCCAATGGGTTAGGCCAACGGGCTAGGCAACGGGTTGGGCTACTAGGCTAGCCCACTGGGTACCTATGGGCATAAAAACTAGCCCACAGCCTGACCTACTGGGTTAGTGGGCTACCCATGGGCCGCCCATTAGCTCAGTGGGCCATTGGGTTTCTGGGCCGGGCTATGGGCCGTGGGCTATTTGATGACCCTTAGGTTCATGTCAAAAACGAGTTCAGGTAAAAAAAAAAAACAGGTTATTTTAAACGGGTTAGAAACGTATCAAGTCATTCAGGTTGTGGGTCGGGTCGACTTGTACTTTTTCACATGATTTTTTTTTTTTTTTTGGTGTCATTTGATAAGTTATACATCAAATTATTTGGTGTAAAATACATTACTTTGAATTCACTACTCATATCAAGAATAAGCTTATCTCAGCAAATTAATACTTGTTCAATAATTATACAAATTCTAACATTCCTAACGAAAACAAAATAGCACAAACGAGTCCAGTTTACCCTTTGAGCATCTAATTAAAACAAACATACAAATGAATATAAAATTTCAAATGCCCTATTTGATAACTAATTTGACAAAGAATAAAAACAACTAAGAAATTTACAATCTTGAAAACTAATTTCGTAATTTAATATCAACTGTGGTTGACATTTTGTTTCAACTTGATAATATACATCAAAGTTTGAATGTTTACTTATTTATACATGGTCTCTTTTATAAATATCATGTTATTATTAAACAACACACACTCCAAGAAATATCATCTTTTATTTTGAAAAACATTTTATTTTGATCATGGATTGTTAGAAAATAGGTCTAAGCTTTAATAATTTATGCCAAATTTCATCAATAATACTTTGTCTTCACTCTTTTCACTATTATGAATTCTTCTCATACATGCCTATAATTTCAAACATATGTTTTTAACTTTACAGCAACCAGATTATCTTGGCATGTATTTTGTTATGTGATATTTAAAAATTTATACTTATCTCATTATTAAGCAATAGAATACCTCAACCATTCATCTTTCAATTCATTTGCATGCACCTACATAAAAGTATCAATTGTATTTAAATGACATTAAATATATAGTATATTTGAATGAAGTTATCCGAAAAATGTTAAAACTTTGATATTTTTAATATATAAATAAATAAATAAATAAATAATAATAACGTGCACTGTAAAATTCACAACAAACAATTAAACTAATAATATCATAATTTTTTTTTACCCAAAAAAAAAGTTTGGAAAAAACTAATCTGGTCACTAGGTAGCCGAGTAGGGTTGATTTGATTCGTAAAAAATGGGTTAGGTCATAGGTCAACCTATTTTTAGTTTGGGAAAAAAATCAGGTTGGGTATTTTCTTTGGGTTTGGGTTGGGACGAGTTAGCTAATCTTGACCCATTTTGCCATGTTTAGGTATTGGTATGTGTTATTATTTTCATTCAGGCTTTGGTAAAATGACACATCATCATTGCATGCATCCTCTAGTTATGGGATCCAAGCTTATAAAATTTATTGAGACAAATTTATCATCCTTTTTATGGTATATAATTGGTAAAATAAGTAAAATGAAATTTATCGTATCCAACTTGGCATCTAATATAGGTAATAAGTAATAATTTAAATAAAACTAAGAAAGATTAAAAGAGTATTGACATGTGTCATTATCTTATGCTTTGGTACAATAACATGTATCATGGTTGTATGCATACTCCAATTATGTGATCCAACTTTTAGCATTTATTAAAACTTATATATTATACCTTTTACGCAATTTAATAGGTAATATAATTAAATTGACATTTATTCTATCCAAAATGGATCATTTTTGAGATAAAAGATGGAAATCCACATGGATCTAATATAGGTAATAAGTAATAATTTTTTAAGCATAAGGGAATAAGTAATAATTTAATTAAATTGAGAAAGATATGTTGTTGACATGTGTCATTATCTTACAGTTTGATAAAATTATACATGTCATCATTATATTCATCCTCCATTTATAGGATCCAATTTTTATAATATATTGTTTCTCAAAAAATATATATATAATTAGATATAAATAATTAGTGCACATCTCCATATAATTAATATATAGAAATAAATCCATTAACCTCATTAACATATGATAATCAATTAATGTTTTGACATTAATGCAACATTTTGAGGGGTGGAAGGTTAAAATGAAAATAATTTACTTTCCCTCTCAATGAATGTGCCACATTAGAACCTTAGATTAATATCTCTTGCATTATATATACTTCACATGCCCTTCATGGTGTAATAGCTATAGTATTGATTCCCTCCTAGAACATTCTTCTCACTTCTCAAATGCTTGCCTTCAGGGACTCAATAATTCTCCTTGTTCTTGCATCTCTCTTCACTCATCCACTTTCTCTAATAGCTCAACCAACAAATCTTGTCTCCAAGATTACTGTAGTGGGTGTTGTGTATTGTGATATCTGCTCTAGCAACACTTTTTCTAGACACAGCTCCTTCTTGCTAGGTAAATAACTCTTATTATCTTTATCTAGTCTATTGTTTCTTTCAATTTAGATGAAAAATTTTCGAACTCCCTAATATCGTAAATTGTTGGAAAATTGTGAATATAATTATTTAAATGTGAGATTTTTACTTTTTAAATAAAAAGAAAAAGAATAAAGAATTTAATCATTTCAATGTCAAATTATTAATGGGAGGTAAGAGGAGATATGGTTTGAACTTAGAACAAACACTCTAATACTATGATAAATTAATGATTGTCTTAGAACTTAACATGCTTGGAAATGGTGAATTTATTCATTTAATTGATGATGAATTGAAAAATATTCTTTCAATATCTCACATGTGTGCTTCCTCAAAAAAAACTTCTCACATGTGTACTCATATTTTACTGATTAGGTGCCGATGTTCAAATACAATGCAAATTCAAAGAAAACTCACCCTAAATCACAGAGCATACCACATTTTCATTCAATAAAACAACAGATAAGCATGGATTATATAAAGTGGAAATAGCAAATATTGATGGGGTTAACCGTGTAGAAGGTTTGGCAGCAACATCATTTTGCCAAGTAACCTTGTTGGGGAGCTCATCTTTATCCTGCAATGTTCCTAGTTCGAAGACCACGTCAACTGTTATGACATTCAAGTCTAAGGAAGAAAATCATTGTATATACAACTTGAATACACTGAGTTACAGGCCATCGGAGTAGAATACTGCAATATGTGCAAACAAACAGGAATTGTCAAGATCTTTTGATGCTTCAAAATCCTTTCTTCCTTATATGTCACCTTATCTATCCCATTCTTCTCACTTTCCCTCCCTTCAATTTTCCTTTCCTTCCTTTCCCTCTTTCCCCTTCCCTCCATGATCTCATTTTCCTTCTTTTCCTTTTCCCCCATTTCCCTCTTTTCCCTTTCCCCCACAATCTCCTTTTCCTTCTTTTCCCTTTCCTCCATTTCCTTCTTTTCCCCTCCCTCTATTACCTCCTTCCCCCTCTTTGCCTCCCTAGGTCTACCTCCTTTTTCCCCCCACTCCATCTGGTGATTCCCCATAATCTCCACCTATGTAACACCCCAAACCCAAAGCAAGGATTTAGATGTTTAACTTGTCTTAGAAATAATCAACAATGATATAATGGAACAGAGCGTAATATTAATCCTCAAATAAACTTCTATAATATCATCAGAGTTCCTTAATAATCCATAAAAACAAAACAACAATAGTATTCTTGTATGAAAAATCTCCAGATAACATCTCAACATAGTTCCAAAAAAATAATCTCATTGTCCTGAAACAATTTTTCTAAAACAACTCAGCAACTATCCAAGCTCCAAACGCAGTCATCAATCTAAGGCTCCACTGATCTACCACCAAAAGACACTCCATAACTTTAATCTGAAAGGATGGAAAAAGGGGTGAGCTAGAGGCTCAATAAGAGACTACAAACATGAGGATGTCCTTCAAAACAAAACGATAATATCATTGACAAAATATAGTCATCACGATACAATTAAAATTAGTTTAAACTGTAATATAATATATTCTATAAAGCTGTGAAAATAAAACACTTCACTATAACGCTGTAAACATTAATAAAATAATAACCACATTTATATGCCAATATGCACCAAATAGGTAGAAACACTTTATTATGAAAATAAACAATTTTCCACCTGAAAGAACAGTAGCAATTAAACAGTAATCCCATATGAAAAATATTAGTCAACCACAGACAAAAGCTGCTAAACACTCGGTGGGTGATTTCCCATGGGAACAATAACACTAACCTCAAAGAGGCAACACTAGCTCCGAAGAGCAACAATAACACTGCACCACACCACACTAACACTACTTCGGCCGAAGACCAACACTTAACCCTGTATTGGCAAAGGTTGCAGACTGTCTAGTTGACCATTTGAAACAATTCTTGACAAATACAATTTCATAATAACATACAATAGATAATAAAATTCGAGTATGTGCAAAGCACTAACAATAGTATAAGTTTTTGGAACTTCATCTTGCAATTATATACATATATAGATAAATATATATTTTTACCACGTGTATAAATATATAAATATATATGTCCTGAAAGACGTCATGTGCTGAAGTCTACTTACCTCTAGTGGCTAAACCAAGCTTCACTTCAATTGCTCGAAACAACGTCAACTAGAACCTAAATAGTAATTAAACAATTCAATAAGGGCAAGTTCTTTAATAACCACAAAGTCCTCTTGATAAAACAATTCCTCAACCACTATGAAGATTCGGCAAGGTAAAAATTTAACATATATTTCTAACATACCCCCAAACCTATTCCAGTTTAAAAATAAT
Organism: Lithocarpus polystachyus; assembly: GCA_033629205.1. Classification (NCBI taxonomy): domain Eukaryota; kingdom Viridiplantae; phylum Streptophyta; class Magnoliopsida; order Fagales; family Fagaceae; genus Lithocarpus; species Lithocarpus polystachyus. Next base: position 63,535,065 of record CM066164.1, on the reverse strand, counting down.
TGTAAAGCATTCCCTAAACTAACATCTAAAATACTCATATATATAATTGTAAAGCTGCCCACAATTGCAAACCCTTTTCAATTCGGCCAACCATGTGAACTAAACCATCAAATGCACTAATAATTGTAATATATATATATATATATATATTCGGCAAAACCAAATGAATCCGTGTACTATACGATATAAGCACTGCTTGAAGAATCATATATTACTCTTGCATGTAATATATGCAAGTTCTTTATATGGGTCCCTTTGATTCAATCCAAATATATATAAAGAATGCAATCCAACCGACCTTTGCATCGCAAAGCTTGGAGTGAAAATCATCATTGATGGCAACTGTTCTATAACTGCCATGTTATTGCACCGCTTGGCATCTTGTCTTGGTAATATATATATAAATATTGATATTCGGCCAACAATGAATTCAAATCGTGACAATCAGCTATATATATATATATCTATACATACTTATATATAAATCTAATAGCACAAAACACTATTTCAGCCAACAACGTGAATGTGAAATTCCAGCAAAACACAATTTCAGCAATCTCAATACCACAAAATTGAATATCAGTTGCTGAAAATTACCTTGATGTCGTCTTGTCAGTTTGGCAGAATTTCTTTCACAGCCGCTTCCAGTTTCAAGGGTCTCTTTCTCCACCTTTCACATGGGAAACCCTAATTTTAATTTCATTATAAAGCTGTTGCACTTGGGCTGAAAGTTTAGAAGCCTATTCCATGATAAGGCTAATTTCAGTTGGGCTGAAAATTTAGAAGCCCACTACACTAAAATAAACTTCCAAGACCCACTTATATTCCCACTAAACACCTTAATATTATTTTTTTTTTTTTTTATTATTGTTATCATTATAAAAATCACAATATAAACTTAATTATCTCCTCCAAAATAATTAAGCAATTTATCAAATCTACTCTCTAGAAGTAATTAAATTAAATTTTAAGTGAGACGGGTGTTACAACCTACTTCTCCTTTAGATCTTCCTATTGAACCACCAACATTCCATTCCTAAACCCAAAAACCTAGATACCATATATGCCTTCATCCGCTTCTAATAATTCTCAAGACCAAAATCCATAAGAATATCTTTGCTTTATTTTTTCTTCAATGATATCAGAATTATGTTTGAAAATAATTTCTCAATGTTACAAAAGTTTCTATGTTAATGTTGGAAGACAGATCGATGCATATAGAAACTACAATAAATTTCACCTTTTTTTTTTTTTAGAGTGTTTCAACCTATGGCGTCCGCTCCTGATGATAGCTCTTTATCATCAAACCAAGACACTAATCAGTTTTTGGTATAGGCGGGGATTGAACCCCAGATCTCTTATACAACCATCGGAGACTTTACCAGTTGTGCTAATTGAAACCCACCAATAAATTTCACCTATTTAGATTGCTACAACAAATAGATGAATTTCTTTCAACTATTATTATGCATTTACATATTCGTTAGGCACCAGCCTATATGGATTTCTATTATAATAGTACATCCACTAACCTGGCAAAAATACAAACATGAATCGTCAATGCATCTAAATGTATAAGACCTTCACTATTTAACATGGAATAAATTTACTAGAAAAACGTCTCAAGTTTACAAAAGAAACCACAATGGTTGAGATACAAATAACAAAATCACCCTTTCCAAGAAACAAGTGTAACCATAAGACAATCACTCAGTTGCTCTCCACAAGAATCGTTCTGGAGTATTTACTAAAAGGCATATATTTTGTTCATAGTGAGTCCCAAAACATAATAAAAAAGGGGTTGTGGTAAGTAGACAACCAACATAAAATTTATTTGTGTTATTGTTATTATATCAATGTACTTGAATGAAGTAGCTCGTAACTACCACCAGCAAGTTGAAACTCCTTTAATATGAAAGAAGTAGATGATAATCCAAATAAAAATTGAAAATAAAAGAGTAGAGAAGGAAGCATAGTTTTGCCTATGGAAAAAACCCCACAAACAAAGTACACCATATATGAAGATTACAATTCACAAAACACAAAAACTTGGTAGTAACCTTTAAAGCTTTAGCATGCACCCCAATGCATTATCGATAAGGTGCCCAAATTAAACATTTACTTTATGACCTATGATTTTATATTCTACTGTCTATAATACTAAATTAAAAAAAAAAAAAAAAGGACATTGGAGAGAGAGAGAGAGACCCTTTACTAAAACCAATTGGATAGAGAATCAAATAATTCAACAAAAGAGGAAACAAATGGAGCCTTTCATTCTCAAAATTTCGACCAATCTAGACGTAAAATTTTTTATAATCTTAAGAATTGAAGTAAATTCAACGGTTTAAAAAAAAAATTTAATTCTGCTTGACTTTTACCTAACCTTCATTTATTGATTACAAATTATTACCTCAGAATTATTGATCTTAGTGCACAAGTGCATGTGGTGACCAAGGTAATAAATAAAAAAAGCCAAAAGATTCCTTTTAGAGCACTGACACCAGTGCTTTTATAATAGAAAAAAAAATATTACATTTAGGCCAATCTCAAAATTCACCCACATCAGCTTATGTAAAGTTCTGTAAAAATACATGATTGCTACAGTATTCATATAAATTTACATTGACACTATTTATTTTGCATTTAGATTTTTATTCTTACTTTACATATCATGAGGATGAATAAAGAAAGTAGATGATGGTTGCCGTAAGTGAAGAAAGAAAAATAATTAAAAAAAATCAAGAAAAAATAATCTTTTAATGAAATGTAGTGTAAAATAGATAAACTAATGTGAGATATTTTGAAATGTGAATATGTAAGATTGAAAAAGTAATATTTCATATTAAATAATTAAAAAAATTGGTAACTTAAATTTAAAGATATGGAAGTTAATATGTGTAGGGGCTCTTTTTGCCCGTGCTAAAGCCTTTTCTGCTATGGGTTGGAGAGTTGGGCCTGACCTACTATCCTAGGAAGACCTTACTAAGGAGCTAGTCTGTTCACAAGATAAACATCCCAAAAGAAAGACATTAAATAACAATAAATACATAAATGTGAATACACATATATCCGTACAAGTATATATAAAGGTATTAATATATGTATTATGGCAGAAAAGTTAGCCAGAGGAGACAGTAAACATATTTAGAGCGACAAAATATAAATGATGGGCTTTTCCGCAAAAAGCGAACTAAAGAGAACCCGAACACTAACTTGGACAACCTTATTACTGGACTTTGCCATTAAAGTTGTACATTTGGGAGAATGGGTCTAGATATCTACTTCTTATTTTGCCAAGATTATAGGGAGTGGGTTTGTCATGAGAGAGGGAATAGATTGCCTATTGATGCATGCTTTTTCTACCGTACTCCCTCTTTTTTCCTTTGTAAGTTCTTTTTCACTCTTTCTCCTTTCTCTCTTATTTTTCAATTCTCTCTATTTCTTGCCTTAGTCATTCCTTCCTCCTCATTTATGGCTATTGTTCCTATTTATACTAAATTAATCCTATGTGGTTTTCCTCTTTTGCCCATGTTGGGTACCAATCATTTTTGCTTGATGTGAATACCCCTTTATAAGTGCCCACTGTTCTATTGGCTGCTCGGCCTCCACTACACCTGAGCATGCCCAGTGTTTTCTCTCTCTTCCACTATCCATCCTATGACAAATTCTTATCCATTTGGTTCTACCATAAGTTTTTCGCTCTCTTATCAACGGTGTTAGGTTCTAAAAGATTAGGAACTAATGTATTTAGAACTTCAATTTGTATGCTGGCAAACCATGATCAAAACAATGTTTAGTCGTGTGTTAGACTTGCTCAAAGTATGGGTCTTAATGTAAAGTTGGAATCGAGTTTTTATGCAGAATTACCTTTAACTTTCTGTATGACTCGATCGATTGAAAATAAGACTCGATCGATCGAAAATCGTGCAGAACGTTTTTCTGCAGAAAATTCCAACTCAGCCCAAGCCCGTTTTAATGTATAGGGTTTTATGTTTTGCCCTAAGTATAAAAGGGAAAACCCTAGCCACGTTTTTAGAGTTCTGTTTTGCTGTGTTTGTGAATCTCATTGTGAGATCTAGAGGTGTTTACCTTCACATACACTTAGGGTTTACAAACTTGAGATTGATGTCAAGAGTTGTGTAGATCAATACAGTTGCAGAATCAATAGAGCACAAAGATATACAAGCAGGTGCGCTTGTGGATTTGCTAAAGAATTCCAGAAAGAAGGAGTCCGTGGATCTCGGAGCTATCATGGGGTCATGGTAGTAAGTTTCCTACACTTGGGTAGCAACAAGATGTTAGTGGTCTAAGTCTTGTCGTGTAAACTTCAATTCTTTCATAGTGGATTCAGTTTACCTTGAGGATAGCTAGGTCAAATCCTCCCCAGGTTTTTACTGGTGTGGTTTCCTGGGTCATCAGATCTTTGTGTTGTTTATTTTCCGCTGCTTTGTTATTTTTGATTATTTGTATTAACCTAGTTTTAATTAAATTACCTAAGTTAATCACTTGGCTAATTCACTAGGTTAATCTGTTGGGTTTAAGGGGTCTAAACGAACTGACAAGTGGTATCAGAGCGGGTAGCTTTTGTTTTTGATCCTTTGATCTTTTAGCTGATCCTTGACCCCTGTTGTCATGGAACACGGACACTCTCTTGTTGTTCCACCTCACTTTGATGGAAACAACTATGCTTATTGGAAAGTAAGGATGAAAGCATTCCTGAAATCCATTGATGAGAGAGTTTGGAATTCCGTTGAATACGGATGGGAGAAGCCCACTACTCCTGTGAGTGAGTGGCAAACTTCTCAAAAGGCGGCAGCCGCTTTTAATAGCAAAGCTATGAATGCTATTTTTAATGCTGTTTCCATGGAGGAATTTAAGAGAATCTCTAATGTTGAGGTTGCTCATACTGCTTGGAAAATCCTCCAGACTGTGCATGAAGGCACGAAGGCAGTTAAAATTAATAAGTTGCAGCAATTAACCTCTAGATTTGAAAGCATTAGAATGAATGATGATGAATCCTTTGATGAATTCTATGCTAAATTGAATGATATTGTTAATTCTGCTTATAATTTGGGTGAAATCTATGATCAACCTAAAATTGTTAGGAAGATTCTTAGATCTTTGACTGAGGATTTTAGACCCAAAGTGACTGCCATCACTGAGAGCAAGGATGTGGACTCCATCCCTGTGGATGAACTTGTAGGATCACTTCAGTCCTATAAGTTAGACCTCCCCAAGACTAACAAATCCAAATCAATGGCTCTTAAGTCTGTTGATGATGTTGATGATGGTGGATTTGATGATGAACTCTTTGCTACAGAGATTGCCTATCTTGCCAAGAACTTTAGAAACTTTCTGAGGAATAATAACAGAAGGGCAAGAGGCAAGAACACTGTTGAACCTAGAAATTTTAGGAAGAATGAACCCACTAAGGTTAATAACATTGAAAAACCTAAGGAGAAAGTAGGTCAATCTTCTAATAATTCTTTGGGACAACAATGTTATTGTTGTCAAGGGTATGGTCATTTAAAGTCTGAATGTCCTACTTACTTGAGGTCTAAGGGTAAGGCTATGGCTGTAACCCTTAGTGATGACGAAGTTTCCGACAATGAATCCGCTAGTGATGAGGATGGAAACTTCATTGCTTTCACTGCTACCACTGTAGTCAATGAAAGCATGTCTGTTGAAGAGAACCCTTCTGATGGGGAACTCTCTGAGGATGCAGATTTACAGGAAGCCTACAATAAATTTTGCAAAGTTGCTGCAAAGGATGCCATGAATGTTGAGTTAGGCTTGAAGAAAATTGCATCTTTGGAACTTGAAAAGAAAAATTTACTTGTTAAATTGTTTGATGCAAATGAGTTTTTGAATAATGTGAAAACTGAGAACATGCTCTTACTTGATAAAGTTAAATGTTTGGAACTTGATTTATCTGTTGCTAGAGAACAAACTAATAGGTCTGCAAGCTCCAAACTTGATCACATGCTGAGTATTCAAAAGTCTCCGTCTGATAAAACTGGTTTAGGTTATGAGGAAAGTATTTATGTGCTTGAACCTTCTTTCACTAAATTTGTTCCTTCTTCTGAACCTCCTAAGAGTGAGATTGTTAAACCCTTGGTGAGTGAACCTGTCAAACCTATTAATGTAACTCCACCTAGAAAGATTAGGGTTGATCTTCAAGCTTCTCATTCTAGAGCTTCTTCTTCTACTAAGGGCAAATTGCATGATAAGCATGCATGGGTTTGTCATTTTTGTGGAAAACCTGGACACATTCGTCCAAATTGTTTTAAGTTGCAAGCTGCGAAGCGAGCAAATAAAACTAAAGTACCTGTGCCTCAAGCACATGATCCTATGGTACTTATTGGTGAATTAGTAAAGGCATTAAACCTTTATTCCAATCCTGGAGTTGCTCAGAATTCTAATGTGAATCATAACTCAAATGCAAGAGTTGCATCTAAGAAGTCTTGGATGCAAAAGGCTCAATCAAATTGAGTCTGTCTGACATGGTCCTTGTGCTTCATTGCTCAATCTTTTGTGACCTTTGTTTCTAGGATTTGCATTGCATTACATCCATGCATTTCATTCTAGGTTGTTTGTTTCTTTGTTAAAAAAAAAAAAAAAAAAATTTTTGCAAATTGTGTTTTGCTATTTTTCTTTGAATTTGAAAACAAGGTTGGTCAATCAAAATTTACATGTCATATGTATGTACCTTGTTTAGCTTTGATGCACTTATTTCTATTGCACTTTACTAGCTAAAGTCTTGTTGTGCATGTTGTGTTGGAAGATGCTATAATTGTTGATCACATGATCTTGATCTTGAAGTCTTATGTCTTTGATTGTCGGACTTGGTCTTATTGAGAAAGGCATAAATAACCATCTCACCACTGTTTATTAGCCAATCATGAACACCTTAGGGCATATCGTAAGATTTTGTGCTCGAGAAAGTGTAGCACATGCACAAAAAGAACATAAGGTGTAGCCTCTAAATAAAAATTGGTGTGTACATTATTGGGCTATAATAATCTCACAAATTCAAATAAAATTGGTGTGTACATTATCCCGGCTTTTATTAAGTTTCTAATCAATAAATTTGAATATTGAGGCAAATCAAGAAACTTACATGATTGCAAGCTTTTATTCTAGGAGATGTGTGAGTTATAGGATGTAACTCTTTAAGTAATAGTCTCTTTCAAATTCATGTGATGGATTTTGTAGAAATTGTGATTGATCTCTATGTGTATATCACCTCACATGTATCTCAAGCTTATGCTAGTTGCACACACTACACAAGCTATTCTTTGCTAGAATTGTGTACATGATATTGTGTGTGTTTTTGGCCTGACCAACCAAGTTTGAGAATTTCTAGAAATTGATGCAGAATATGTTTGCTTGTTTTTTTTGGGTATATTGAGAGAAATTGTTGCCTTGAGAAATCTGGATTGAATACATGTGTTTTTGGAAAACATCTCATCTCATACTCATGCATTTTTTCTCATAAAATCTAATGCTTTGAGGAGTTTTTGATCAAAAATGTTGGTTTTTCAAAACTGTGATTTTTCCAGAATTTCGATCGATCGAAACTGATTTTCGACCGATCGAAAATGTTTTAAATTGCTCAGAAAACTCTCTGGTTGGCTCGATCGATCCCAGCTTGTTTTGGATCAATCGAAGGTATTTTTGATCGATCGAATGTAACCTTCGATCAATCGAAAATCGGAATGACTGTTTTTAACAATGACTCTTTTTCACGTGTCTTTACACTTTTCAAAACTTTTTCAAAGTTTTTGTCTCCCTACCAACCGGTCAAGCACCTTTCTTGGAGTTTTTGTCGCTTTCTTCCAATTCTTTTGCACAATCTCTCCTCTTCAAGTCTGGTAAGACATTTATGCCCCTTCCTTTGCATTTATTTTTCGAAAATCATACATTTTTCATGCATTTTTGTTGTTATTTTCGGAATTATTGTTGTGGCAAATTAGGAAGTGTTTTTGAGTGTTTCTTTCTCAAATTTTTTATGGGTTTTTGTGGGGACACCTTACCTAAGCTCTACATGTGGTTTAATTTGATTATTTTGGTGTTTTGAAGGAAATTTGAAATTCTAGGGCTTACAATTGAGAAAATTGGGGGTTTTGTTCAATTTGATTGAACTTGATGAAATTGGCTTGTTGGTTTGGTAAATTTGATCATTATATTGTGTTAATTAACTATTGTATTGATCAATTTATCAATTTGTTGTGTTTTGAAAAATTAGGTTTTTCAAATTGGGTATTTTTTGATTAATATTGATTGCTCAAGCCAATTTTGTTAATTTGGATCACAATTGAACATGTCACTGCATTAGTACATGCATCATGTTATGTTCATGCTCATGCATCATATAGAATTTTTTTTTTTGCTGTGCTAACTTGCAGTCTGCCCTTGGTATTGTTTTTGCTCTTTTCTTTCTGTGTCTATCTTTTCCTTAGCACTATGCCTAGGAAAACTAGAGCCCATAGGACTTCTGATCCTTCTCCTTCTTTTGACACTGAGCGGTTCCCTAGTGAGTCAAACCAAGTCACCTATGAGACTCTGAACCTTAGGCGTCAAATTTGGGCTGAGCGTAGGGTTATCTTAGATGAGTTGGATCCTGAGGTGCGTCGTAACTTTTCACGTCGGGGTTGGTTACCTTTGCTCGAGTATGAGCATTCTCCTCCTCCTGTCACCTTGATTAGAGAGTTCTATTCGAACCTCTCTATTCATGTCTACGATAACGACACCTTAGTAAAGGTGTAGTTACGTGGTGTGGAGTATCGCATTACCCCTTCGGTAGTGTCTGATGCTCTTAGGGTGCCTATTATGGACCATCCCGTTTTTCCTTACGAGGAGTCTCCACCCCTTGATGACGTCCTGTCCTACATCACTGGGTCTTCTATCCAATGGGGTTCTGATCCTCGAATCACTTCTGCTGAGCTGTCTGAGCTGCACTATCTTTTCTTTAGGATAGCGTGTCATTCTTTGTGGCCAATTTCGCATGTCCACACCATTCCTCTTGAGAGGTGTGTCTTTTTGTATGCCTTGGTCACTGATGCTCCTATCGGTTTTCCGCATCTGTTCCTTCGTTCTTTGAACGAGGTTCATCGATCTAGTTCTACGGCTCATGCTTTGTTTTTCCCTGTTTTTATTCATAGGATTCTCCTTTTTTTTGGTTTTGGTGAGTTTCCTGCTTCTGAGCCTGTCCATGTTATCGCTCCCATCGGTGCTACCTTTTTGAGGCAAAGGGCTGCTCAACTTTGAGCTAGCTCTAAGCGTCCTAGGGTAGAACCTTTCGGTGTCACTCCACCTCCTTCTTCTTCTACAGATACTCATGCAGCTGGGACTTCGTCTGATCCTGCTGTTGCTGCTGCTGCTGCTGATGTTCCTCCACCGTTTGATGAGGTTTCTGACCTTCGTCGGACTCTTGATACTGTCGTGACCGTTCAGGCGGCTTATGGTCAGCTTTTGGTGGACATCCTTGATAAGCTACGTGCGTTACGAGCGGATTTGGCGAGCTCTCGTCATTCTCCTCCGCCTCCTTTTGATGATGAGTGAGTGCCCTTTGGCAATTCGTCACAAAAAGGGGGAGTACATAGTTCATTGTATCTAGGAGTTTTTTTGTGGAGATTTACATTTTAGGGGGAGTTTTTTGTTTACTTGGTAGTGATACTGCGGAGCTTATGGAGTTATTAGATTGTATCTAGATGCTTCACTGTGTATTCTCATTTTTAGCTCTTGTTTAGGAGATTTATTTTGTTGCGATACATTTGTATGTATATGTTTCTTATTTCACTATGCTACTACTCTGCTTATTGATTTATATTGATAATGTTATTCATGATATATGTCTTTATTTTGTGTCATGTGAAATCAAGAAATTTTTATTTATGTATTTCCTGTTTTTTTTTTCCACACATGCGTTTATGTGTTTGTTAAGTGTTACAGGAATATACAGGTTGTTTTCAGTCGAGCTGCTGTCTAGTTTGCAACTGTTAGATAGTAGTTTAGGTTGAATTGTTAAGTGGCTATTTTTATTGTAATGGGCTATTTCAATTTGTAACTTTGAGCTTTTTGTTAAGTTTGTGTTTTGTCACGGATTGCCAAAGGGGGAGTTTGTTAGGTTCTAAAAGATTAGGAACTAATGTATTTAGAACTTCAATTTGTATGTTGGCAAACCATGATCAAAACAATGTTTAGTCGTGTGTTAGACTTGCTCAAAGTATGGGTCTTAATGTAAAGTTGGAATCGAGTTTTTATGCAGAATTACCTTTAACTTTCTGTATGACTCGATCGATCGAAAATAAGACTCGATCGATCAAAAATCGTGCGGAACGTTTTTCTGCAGAAAATTCCAACTCAGCCCAAGCCCGTTTTAATGTATAGGGTTTTATGTTTTGCCCTAAGTATAAAAGGGAAAACCCTAGCCACGTTTTTAGAGTTCTGTTTTGCTGTGTTTGTGAATCTCATTGTGAGATCTAGAGGTGTTTACCTTCACATACACTTGGGGTTTACAAACTTGAGATTGATGTCAAGAGTTGTGTAGATCAATACAGTTGCAGAATCAATAGAGCACAAAGATATACAAGCAGGTGCGCTTGTGGATTTGCTGAAGAATTTCGGAAAGAAGGAGTCCGTGGATCTCGGAGCTATCATGGGGTCATGGTAGTAAGTTTCCTACACTTGGGTAGCAACAAGATGTTAGTGGTCTAAGTCTTGTCGTGTAAACTTCAATTCTTTCATAGTGGATTCAGTTTACCTTGAGGATAGCTAGGTCAAATCCTCCCCAGGTTTTTACCGGTGTGGTTTCCTGGGTCATCAGATCTTTGTGTTGTTTATTTTCCGCTACTTTGTTATTTTTGATTATTTGTGTTAACCTAGTTTTAATTAAATTACCTAAGTTAATTACTTGGCTAATTCACTAGGTTAATCTGTTGGGTTTAAGGGGTCTAAACGAACTGACAAACAGGTAAAGCTTTAAGTCTCTCTCTACCTCTCTCTCTAGCATGCATCAAGTGGTCCCAACCATTTGCTACATATTTTGGATAAAGATAACTTCCCAGCAGAGCATCTCTTAAAAAATTTCATGGCTAGATACTAGAAATAAGCTATTTTTCCCCCTCCACCAAACCACACCATTTGTAATCCCCTAGAACGTGAGCCCACCTCCTTGCATTAACTGGGTATAGGTTGGTGGTGCTCTGACTATGGAAATGTTGTTTGGTTTCTTCACGTTTTATCTTCTTTCTTCTGTTAGGAAATATACATGTTTGTATCGAATACAAAACATACGCAGCAGAAAAATAAACGGATCTACTTCATTCGCAATCGATAACATGCACTATGTAAGTTTCAGAATATAAGAACAAGAGAGTGTACCTTGATGCGGTGAAATTCAAAACCGAATGAAGAAGTACTCGGGAAGACTTTCAATCTTCACTCCAATTCCACTTGATGCTCAAGATGTGTGGTCTCTCAATCAGTTCTATGTTTTCTAGAGAGAATATGAAAGAGTGTCTCTCTTCCTTATTTCATTACCATTATTATGATAAAACATACAAACCATTTTATTCTATATAAAATTCTGTATGTTTCTCTCCACATAACTGATTATCTAATTGGGCTAGCCTTTTGGGCCTTCCCAATTGGGCTTTAGTGTGTGGCTTGGAGTGGGACCAAAAGGGAACAAATAAGACACTAGCTCCAATGGGCCTTAGGCTTTTCTGTCAACTCTTGACAAGTCCAAAGTTACCATTAATTATATTTAATACCACTATATAAATATAATTGCACTCTAGGCCTCATTAATAAATTATATCCCAAGACTTTATTATACATGCAACCCCTTCATAAAATATTCGTAGTAATACAAAGTCATGAATATAGACTGTCACTTTGTAAATTACTACATCTTAATCCTTGAGTACCCGGTTTAATCCTTTTGAGTTATTCACCATATATTTATGAAATCCAATTTCATAAATATATACTTTAGTCTTACTAAAGTGGTTAGGCCTAACTCTCTGAATAACTGTACCCATTAAACTTATCTCAAGGGAATATTTTATATCTCCGTTAAAAGACTATGAATTCCATCTTGAGAATATATGTTCCATCAACACTAAATGTGGCTGCCCAACATACTGAGGTTTTGACCGTTACTTTAGATCTCACTCCTGATATATCAAAGCAACCTACATTTCATGATCAGGTCCATTATTCTCTCAGGATTAAGAGTTCATGTGAATACAAGTCGTGAGACTTATTATTCAATTGACAGTCGTTAGGAGAATAATAAATCTCACAGCGGTCCAATTCAATATGTCTTAACTCTTAAAACATATCAACATATTAACTAGAAGTCACCACTTCCATGATCAAGACAAATCATTGTAGTTAATATGTTATAGTCTTCGCAGATGAAATGCCCAATTTCATCACCGACTACGAACCAAAATTCTGAGTTTACAAAGAACTTGTGATTTATATCTTCTGTGACTTTTCACATAAATCACATATTATGCATCTCATGGACTATTTGATAATGTCCGAATATTCATGTTACTATTATTTTAGATAAGAATAAAACAACTTTATTAAACACAATATTAAGTCATACATCATTTCTCACATAATGTCATACATAATATCATACATAGCATCATACAATAGGATTTAAGGGCACATATCCTAACAATCTCCCACTTGCCCTAAAGACTATTGTGCACTAATCTAACTCTCATTCCCTCCAAATGTGACTCGAAGGTCCTTTGAGGCAAGACTTTGGTAAAGGGATCTGCTAGATTATTTGCACTTTCAATCTTTGCCACCACCACATCTCCACGAGCAACAATGTCTCGAATGATGTGGTACTTCCTTTCAATGTGCTTTCCTTTCTTGTGATTCCTTGGATCTTTGGATTGTGCAACCGCTCCACTATTGTCACAAAACAATGTAATAGGAACTTGCTCCATTCTCACTACACCAAGATCAGAAAGGAATTTCTTGAGCCAAACAGCTTCCTTTGCCGCCTCACAAGCAGCAACATATTCAGCTTCCATGGTGGAGTCAGCAATACAAGATTGCTTCACACTCCTCCAACTTATGGCTCCACCTCCCAAGGTGAATACACATCCTGACGTGGACTTTCTGAAATCTAGATCTGATTGAAAGTCTGAATCTGTATAGCCAATGGAAATCAAATCCTCACAACGGTAAACAAGCATATAATCTCTCGTTCTCCGTAGATACTTGAGAATATGCTTTACAGCTTGCCAATGTTGTGGTCCTGGATTTGATTGATATCGGCTGACCATGCCAACTGAAAAACAGATTTCCGGTCTAGTACAAAGCATGGCATACATGAGACTTCCTACTGCAGAAGCATAAGGAACTTGTCTCATCATATCTTCTTCCTCTTGAGTCTTAGGCCTTTGGTCATCAGACAGAGGAACTCCATGTCTGAAAGGAAGTAATCCTTTCTTGGAGTTTTGCATGCTAAACCGTTCTAGAACCTTATCTATATATCCAGCTTGTGATAAGCCTAACATCTTATTCTTACGATCTCGCCAAAGCTTGATCCCTAGAATAAAATTAGCCTCACCCAAGTCCTTCATATCAAATTGGCTTGACAACCAAACCTTTACTGATGACATTACACCTACATCATTTCCAATGAGTAGAATATTATCAACATAAAGCACTAGGAATATTACTACTTTGTCTTGATGTCTTTTGTATACACATGGTTCATCAAGATTTTGTTCAAAACCAAATGATTTGATTGCTTGATCAAATCTTATGTTCCATGACCTAGATGCTTGCTTAAGTTCATAAATGGACCTATTCAATTTGCATACCATATGCTCTTGGTTCTTTGCTATGAAACCTTCTGGTTGCTTCATATAGATTTCCTCTTCAAGATTGCCATTAAGAAATGCAGTCTTGACATCCATTTGCCAAATCTCATAATCATAATGAGCAGCAATGGATAAGAGAATTCTGATAGATTTAAGCATTACTACTGGTGAAAAGGTTTCCTCATAATCAATACCTTCTTTTTGAGTATACCCTTTTGCCACTAGCCTTGCTTTAAAGGTTTCAACCTTTCCATCTATCCCTCTCTTCCTCTTGAAAACCCATTTGCAACTAACAGGTTTAATGCCGTTAGGCGCCTTTACAAGATCTCAAACTTGATTGGAATACATGGAATCTAATTCTGATTTCATAGCTTGGACCCAATGATGTGCATCTATATCATTCATTGCTTCTTCATAAGTGTAAGGATCAGTTTCGGCCTCCTCTAAGATAGCCTCATAAGTCTCTCCAAGACCTATGAATCTTATAGGCGGCCTAGCATTCCTCCCACTACGACGAGGCACCTGTGTACTAGACATCTCATGAGTAGTATCTTGTGGTGTATCCAATACAACCACATCATCCCTAGTTTCAACCATTGGTTGTTCAATTACAGGTTCATTCATTTCAGCCAAGACAACTCTACTTCTAGGAGTGAAATCATTCATATAGTCATTTTCCAAGAATTTGGCATTTGCACTAACAAACACTTTATTATCCTTATGACTATAGAATAAACCTCCAGCAGTTCCTTTTGGATACCCTACAAAGAATACCACTTCTGTTTTAGACTGTAACTTGTCAGACTTTCCTTTTAATACATGTACTGGACAACCCCAAATATGGAGATGTCTCATACTAGGCTTACGCCCATTCCACAACTCTACAGGTGTTTTAGGAACAGACTTCGAAGGTACTAAATTCAGAAGATACATTGTAGTATTTAAGGCATATCCCCAAAAAGAAGTTGGTAGAGTCGAATAACTCATCATGGACCTAACCATATCTAAAAGAGTCCTATTCCTTCTTTCCGCTACACCATTTTGTTGTGGAGTTCCAGGTGCAGTCAATTGGGATACGATCCCATTTTGTGTTAAGTAATCCTTGAAATCCCCAAGAAGGTATTCGCCACCACGATCAGATCGAATGGCCTTTATGCGTTTACCCAATTGATTCTCAACTTCAGCCCTAAACTCTTTGAACTTGTCAAAGGCTTCGGACTTCCGTTTCATTAGGTACACATAACCAAATCTAGAGTAATCATCAGTGAATGTAATGAAATACTCATAGCCACCTCTTGCTTGGGTTGACATAGGACCACAAACATCCGTATGAACTAATTCTAGCAACTCTTCGGCTCTTCTACCTTTTGCATTAAAAGGTCGTTTGGTCATTTTGCCTTCCAAACAAGATTCACAAACTGGAAATTCATCAAAGTCCAATGGCTCTAAGAGACCATCTTTGATCAGTCTTTGAATTCTGTTTGGATTAATATGACCCAAACGCAAGTGCCAAAGATATGCATCATTAGTAGAAGGAAACTTTCTCTTTAATGATTTTACATGAGAGTTATTATCTAATTCAGAATTATATAATTCATGCTTATCAGGAGTTACAATATAAAGACCATCCACAATATTGCCAGAACAGATAAACATTTTATCCTTCTTTATTACAACATTGTCTTTAAGGATAACACAATATCCACTTTTACCTAAATAAGTTGCAGAAATTAAATTCCTACGAACATTAGGTACATACAGACAGTCTTGCAATATTAAAACTCTAGTTTCAAAGCATAAATTAAACACTCCAATAGCTACAACTGGAATCCTACTCCCATCAGCCAAAGTCAGAAACAACTCTCCTTCTTTAAGTCTTTTGGTCTCCTGGAACCCCTGCAAAGAATTGCAGATATGATTAGTACAACCTGAATCCACACACCAGGAATCCGTGGGATTTTGTACCAAACATATTTCAAGAAGGAATGAACTTTTCATACCCTTATTGGCAGCCTTGAACTTTGGACAATTTCTCTTCCAATGTCCTTTCTCACCACAATGGAAACATTTTCCTTTCAGCTTCTTTCCTTTGTCGGCAACCCCTAAGACAATTTGTTTACCCTCTTGCTTAGTGAAGTCCTTCTTCTTCTTCTTCTCACCCTTGCCTTTCGACTTAGGTTGAGAAGTAGAAGCTTAACCCACATTGGCTTCAACATTAGAAGTACCTAGGATGCCTTCCGCTGCTACCAACTCATTCATTAATTCAGACAAAGAATAAATCTTTTTGTTCATGTTATAATTAAGTCTGAATTCCTTGAATGATTCCGGTAATGACTGGAGTATCATATCCACTTGGGATTCTCCATCAATGTCGGCACCCAAAACTTCCAATGTATTCAGATTAGAGATCATTGTAAGACAATGTTCTCTCACTGAACTACCTTCAGCCATTTTGGTATTATAAATTTGCCTCATGGTTTCTTGCCTTGCAGAACGGCCTTGCTCACCAAACATCTCCTTCAGACTTTGCATAATGTCCGAAGCTAGTTCTACATCCTGCATTTGATGCTGTAGAACATTTGAGATGGACGCTAGGATGTAGCACTTGGCCATTTCATTAGATTTCTGCCAACGATCATATCGTTGTTTTTCCTCAGGAGGAGCATCTAATGAAGGAAAGCTAGGACATGGTTGAGTAAGCACATATTTGTGCTCTTCAGCTGTGAGAACTATGTCCAAGTTTCTTTTCCAGTCAACATAATTGGTTCCAGCCAGTTTGTTTTGATTAAGAATGCTAACAAGTGGGCTAAATGATGCCATGTTCAAATCTGAAAATAATAAACATGAATATAATAAGTAAACTGGACATTATCAATTTAGCATATAAACATATACTATGGAACCTTAATAAAACCATAATATAATATATGCAACGACAACCCAATCCCATACTCAATATCCCTCAGCATAGAGTGAATATTAAATACTATGATTGATTGAGAACTATTCTCATTATTAGTGCTATCATGATAACTCTTATCAAACACTTAATAATATGCCGTTATACATTTGGCTTCTAAATGATTATAGCAAGAACTCAGCATAGAGGATACTATAATATTTAGTCTAGTGTATACCATTGTCTAGAATCATGTGTAGCCACATTTCATCCCCTTAACAGGCTTATCATGTAGTACTATGATACAAAACACCCACCGCATGGAATGCAAAGCTCGAAGCTAAGACAAAATATATATTTCATACTACTATGAACCAACAATGAAGGCCGTGAGATCCAACCATTGTATCTCTCTCCCACTAGATATTTTAAATTAAAGGTTTTTATCTTTAAAACATGCATAAACTAATTATACACAACCTTAGAAAAAATTTAAACACAAAATTTAAGTTTGAAAACACTTAGAAAAAATTCTGATTTTCTTTCTTTCGATCGATCGAATGTGCCTCTCGATCGATCGAAAAAATTAAACAATTCGAACTAAACCTTCTGTCTGATTCGATTGATACTCGATCGATCGAAAGTAAATTTTGATCGATCGAAAATCGTAAAACTCAAATTTCTAGAAATTCTTCTAAGGCAGTTTTCAACCGTTTTGCATGAACAAACAACCATCATACGAAAATGATAGACAGAAATTGATATCAAAACTGAAATCTATTGATGCTATAGCCTTAAAGATCAATTTAACATTCTTAAATTCATATTTAAACAACATCATAACATCAATATCAGTTTTTATCAAATCATAGTTTCAACAACCATGCAGAAAATTAAATGTATAATCCTTTATCAACTTGAAACTATAATCTCTAATTCCAAAACGAACAAAACATGTTATACAGATTCGAAATGAAGACCGCTCTGATACCAATGTTAGGAAATATACATGTTTGTATCGAATACAAAACATACGCAGCGGAAAAATAAACGGATCTACTTCATTCGCAATCGATAACATGCACTATGTAAGTTTCAGAATATAAGAACAAGAGAGTGTACCTTGATGCGGTGAAATTCAAAACCGAATGAAGAAGTACTCGGGAAGACTTTCAATCTTCACTCCAATTCCACTTGATGCCCAAGATGTGTGGTCTCTCAATCAGTTCTATGTTTTCTAGAGAGAATATGAAAGAGTGTCTCTCTTCCTTATTTCATTACCATTATTATGATAAAACATACAAACCATTTTATTCTATATAAAATTCTGTATGTTTTTCTCCACATAACTGATTATCTAATTGGGCTAGCCTTTTGGGCCTTCCCAATTGGGCTTTAGTGTGTGGCTTGGAGTGGGACCAAAAGGGAACAAATAAGACACTAGCTCCAATATGCCTTGGGCTTTTCTATCAACTCTTGACAAGTCCAAAGTTACCATTAATTATATTTAATACCACTATATAAATATAATTGCACTCTAGGCCTCATTAATAAATTATATCCCAAAACTTTATTATACATACAACCCCTTCATAAAATATTCGTAGTAATACAAAGTCATGAATATAGACTGTCACTTTGTAAATTACTATATCTTAATCCTTGAGTACCCGGTTTAATCCTTTTGAATTATTCACCATATATTTATGAAATCCAATTTCATAAATATATACTTTAGTCTTACTAAAGTGGTTAGGCCTAACTCTCTGAATAACTGTACCCATTAAACTTATCTCAAGGGAATATTTTATATCTCCGTTAAGAGACTCTGAATTCCATCTTGAGAATATATGTTCCATCAACACTAAATGTGGCTGCCCAACATACTGAGGTTTTGACCGTTACTTTAGATCTCACTCCTGATATATCAAAGCAACCTACATTTCATGATCAGGTCCATTATTCTCTCAGGATTAAGAGTTCATGTGAATACAAGTCGTGAGATTTATTATTCAATTGACAGTCGTTAGGAGAATAATAAATCTCACAGCAGTCCAGTTCAATATGTCTTAACTCTTAAAACATATCAACATATTAACTAGAAGTCACCACTTCCATGATCAAGACAAATCATCGTAGTTAATATGTTATAGTCTTCGCAGATGAAATGCCTAATTTCATCACCAACTACGAACCAAAATTCTGAGTTTACAAAGAACTTGTGATTTATATCTTCTGTGACTTTTCACATAAATCACATACTATGCATCTCATGGACTATTTGATAATGTCTGAATATTCATGTTACTATTATTTTAGATAAGAATAAAACAACTTTATTAAACACAATATTAAGTCATACATCATTTCTCACATAATGTCATACATAATATCATACATAGCATCATACAATAGGATTTAAGGGCACATATCCTAACATCTTCCTCATGCAATTTCTGCCACTACTATTTGTCTCATTTTGCTTTTCACCCGTATTTGGCCTCTTATGGGAGACGGTGTGGGCATGTTGGGCTTTTCCAAGTTTTAGTACTTGCTGCTAATTCCTATTAGGCTGGCCCATTGGGCCTCTTTCTCTTCACTTCTTCTTTGGGCCCATCCAAGGGCCTTTTCTCTTTCCACATAATGAGGGCCGTCTTATCATGGTTGGCTCTTCCATATAGCCCATAGGCCAATGCATTTCATTCCTTGCTCTTTATAGGTATGCCTTCTCTTTTGGCTTTTATAACCCTATTGTTCCTACCATTACTTTATAATCCCTTCTTTCTTTTCTTTTTTTGCCCATTACTGGGCTTTTCTGCTGTTGGGTCTCTTTTATAAAAAAAGGGGTATCAAAAATATGCAAGATAAGGAGTTAGTCAAATTTGTAATCCTATATTGAAAATGAGAAAGACTCTTTTATTATTTATAAGTATGGTGATTAATGGGTTGAAATGTATTGGAGTTGATATTGAGTCAGGTACGTGCATAGGGGGGAGGTGAATTTTCTTAATTAAAGAGAGTAAGTATCGCACCTCAGAACAAATAGTGTTGTGTAATCTCTTCCAAATAAATATTGTTTAGTATTTTTATTTAGTTCCTCTTGTACTATTTTACTCTTCTTTTTTTTCCTTCTTTTTTTCTTTTTCTTGTGTTTGCACCGACACTATTTGTGGTTGGAGAGATATAACTGATGATGCAAAGTAAAATCAGTAGACTGAATGCTCCGGGCTTCACTGGTGAGGGAATCACTTGGGAATCCTGAAAGGATGAACACATTATCAAAGGTGACCGAGGAGGATCGACCAAAAACTCTCCGATGATAAAGTTAGTATATCACTCAAATTATGGAGTTCTAGTTTATTTGGAAGTTGTTTCCTACATACCTCTCCCTTTCGTAAATGAGCATTTATATAGTACACATTATGAGCGGTTATTTGTTTAGTAACTTCTCCTATATTTGAGGAGATCGAAAGGTTTGGACTTAACTTCTGTAACTGCTTTGGAAGTTATAGTGTCCAATCTCATCTTCCATAACTACCGTTGGAAGCGGTTTTGTAGCAATGAACCTCGATTTATACTTGTGTTCTGAAATAGGGATGCGAGGCTCGTCCAAAACTTTCATAGAGAACATATGCTCAAAATACTTGAAGGTCGTCCAAACATCCTTCTGGATGGACGAGTGTTCTATGCAAAGTACATCTTACTAACGACTCTCATGGATGTGTATGGAGCTACGTATTTTATACACCATCGGTTGCCCCTTTATCCATGGGTCGTCTAGGGAAGTGTATAGCCTGTCGTTGTTCCTTAGACGTGTGTATTTGTGTCAGCAACTGGTTCACCACGTGTCATGATCCTACTGGTAACTGTTCCCGTCGATTCATTTTTCGAGGAGCATGCCACGTGTCAGCTTTTGGTTAGTTATGTCGTTTCAGGTGCTAAAGCCCACTACCTATAAATAGTAGAATTCCTGCGCTGCCCTTCTCATTTCTGAAATTTTCTCCTTTGACATCCCTCGTCTTAGTGCCTCATCTAGAAGTTTCTTGCGTCCATAGTCTATCTTCATCTAGATCCAAGTATTTTCCTCACTCCCATCCTCAGGTTTTAAGTTTTCTCAAAAATGGTTGAGGTTGTCCTTTCTTCGTCTAGCAATAGTGTTGATAAAGCCATAGACGAATATCACAACCCTAACAGTTTTAGTGGTTCTAGTGATAGCAATAGTAACGGTAGCAATAGTAGTAGTAGGGGAAACACCATAGACGAATATATATCTGGTGTCCCTGGAGTTCCCTTGGATATTTTTTAGGAAGAGCTTAGGACGAGAGCTGAGTTTGTGTCTAGGGCTGGCATAAGTGCTCTCTCATCTACTGTTCAGGATGAGGTTGAGATAGTTTACAATTGTACTATAGGGGTCACTTCTAAGATAGACGAGAAAAGATTAGACTCCCTTAAAGCTTGGTACCAAATCCCTGATAACCTAAACCCCAGGTTACCTGTGCGTGGGGAGTGGTGTTGCCAACCCCGTTTTGGTGTTGGCATTTATAAGGCTTATCTCTTGGGGGGTTTGAGGTTGCCTCTTAATGCCTTTGCCAAGGAGTTGCTCACTAGATTAGGTTTAGGTATATGTTAATTCAATCCCAATGCATGGAGGCTAATTGTCTCTATGTAAGTTTTGTGGAGGGAAGTGTTTGAGAGGGACCGTCCTCTTACTGTGGACGAGTTCCTTTATTGCTACAAACCCTCCGAGATTAACCAATCCCTCGCTTCTATCAATTCACAGCCAAAGGGAAAGATTATAGGCTGATAAAGTCCCTGGTCACCTCAGATAGGAACTAGAAGACAGAGTTCTTCTTCATCTCTAGAATCTGGGCTGGACACCTAGTTGAGGTTGACAAGGATCCATTTGCTCCCTACGCAGGACAGTTAGGGAACCTTCGTCCTGAAGGTATGCTTATGGTTGTTTGTTTTATTATTTTTTATTTTTTATTATTATTGATTGTTGTCATCTAACAATTATCTGCTCTCCTTCCTTTTTTGTAGGTGCTAGACGACCTCATTTGAGTAGGTTCTATCTTGAACGAGTTCAAAAGGCTCGTTTGTACATTGATAGGACTTTCCATTCTTTGGTAAGTTTTAGACGTCTTGCAACTTGGGGGTTACGCCCTGAGCCATCCATTGAAGCCATCACCTACGAGCTTACTGTCCGTAGACGTAAGTTTTCTTTTATCTCTTTTCTTTCCTTTCTCCCTTTTTTTTTTTTTTTGACTAACATCTTTCTTTTCAGGGATGGCAACAATGAAAGAGAATAAAGGCAAGGAAGTGATGGACGAGGCAGTCATGCAAGGGGTGCAATCCCAACCTCGTCCATCTGTAGGTGGCAAGAGAAAAAGTTTGTCAAAGGCAATTAACTTGGAGAACCTTCCAAGTCAACGCAGGGAGAAAAAGGCTAAGCATAGGTCGTCCAAGCCTAGGGTCATCAAGCCCAGCCTTCCTGTCCTTCTTACCTAACAGCCCTCTGCCCAAATCCATGATGTTGACTCCGAGCTCAGGGATCCTCCGTCCATGGATGTTTCACCCACAGCCCAGGTGCTTGCCTCGTCTCAGCCCTCTCGACGATCCCTCAAAATCTTATTGAAAATGAAGACCTGGCTTGGGAAAGGTTCGAGAAGGCTGTGACTGATCAGGACGTGGCACTATGCTATGACATATCTTTGAAAGAGTTTGAGCACTCTGGTGTTCATGACCTTTTTAAGGTATATAAACTCCTCTTCTCCTTTTTTTTTTTTTTTTTTTTTTTAATCTTGTCCTATCAACAATATAAACATTTATTTTGTCTAACAAAATTCTTGTGAAGGGAATGTCTAAGTTCATCGCCGTGTCTAGGAAAGCTACAAAAATGGACAAAATGAGGATTCTGCTAAAGAAGAGGATCCAGGAAGTCAAGGACGAGAGCAAGAGGTGGGCTAAGGTGGTGGCTAAGGCTAAAGACGATGCCAAGGAGTTGTAGAACTTGGTTGAGGAGCTGAAGACCGATACTATAGACAAGGATACTCGTCTTGATCACCTCTAAAAGACGAATGATGAGTTGAGTACCCTTCTTGAAAAAGCAAAAAGGGATGCAGTTGCGGAGTTCAAGGCGTCCAAGCAATTCACTGATCTGATGGACACCAACAATGCAGCCGGCTTTGAGGATTTCAGGATGGGCGCTATGGAAAACTTCCCTGAGGTTGACTTTAGCTCCATCAAACTCAACCTTGGTGGTGCTGCTACAAGCTCCCTACTCCAGACAAGCTCAAAAGACATCAACATAAAGGACGATGCCTCCACCCAACTAGCCCAAGACAACCCCAATGCTAATGCCTCTGCTCCCTAAAAATGAGAACTTTAATACTTTATCCTTTTATTTCTTTCTTTTTATTTGGTCCTTTGTTTTTGGGCCATTCAAATTTATGCAATTACATTTAACTCCTCCATAATTTTTTGGACGAGCTTCTTAAACCTTTATCTGTTTTGTTTTTTAAGCTTGTAAGGATTTTTGGGCGATGGACATCCATCCTTAAAACTTTTATGAATGAATGTTTTCATTGCTTTTTATTTTATATTAAACATGTTGTATGGACAAATTTTGTTATTGATCATGCATAATGTTAATTTCAAGCATGGCTCGTCCATGACAAGAATTTCCTCATGTTTAGTTTTGCCATTCTTTTAGTTTTCTAAGAATAACTCGTCTTGTAAATGGCACTGGTTTCTCCAGCTTTACACGTCTCAAGACTTGACAGCTGGTTTTACCTTTGTCCATAGGGATTTATTTTTATGCATAGCTTTTTACTCGTCCAATGCTTGGACTGTTTTAGGCTGTCTGACTAAATATTTGTGTACATATTTCCTCGTCCATGTACTAGACAGAATGTGCACATATTCTCTCATCCATGTATTAGACAAAATATGTACTTATTTCCTTGTCCATGGAGTAGAATGGAAAGCTTCAGGCTTTTCCTCGTCCATTGTTTGGACAAAAGTGCCTCAAGCTTATCTTTCTTTGCTTTATACTTTCTTTTTTAGGAAAGCTTATAGACGTTACATCCCCATCCAAGGATTTCTTTTTATCTCTCTTTAGGCTTTAGTCATTTTGTGAATGAAATGGGGATTAGATTTAGGCATCATATACATTGGAAATCCAAACCATATTTATAATATAACGTCATCCGCAAGTGCGCCTCACGTTTTATGGCTAGTTCCCCTTAAGGAATTACAAATACAAACAAATATGGTCCAAGTTCATGACCTAGTCCACACCCATAGTGCATAATTTAAAAACTAATACTATCAATAAGTTTAAAACACATAATACCAACAGCACGCTAGCAACGAAAAGCAACATAAAGTTTTAGCTCGTCCAGGGTACATCTTTGTCTTTGTGATCTTGTCAAGGATAATGCTATCTAGGCTAATATCTTACTGGTAGTACTTTCTCAGGTGTTCAACATTCCAAGGATGCTCCAGCTTTCTCCCGTCCAAGGCCTCTAGGTAATATGACCTCTGTCTTTTGCAATTGATAAACCTATAAGGTCCTTCCCAATTAGGTCCCAATTTCCCGTGAGCCGGGTTTTTGGTTGCCAAAGAGACCCTTTTCAGGACACTTAGGTTTCACCATTGCATCATATTGTTTGGTCATAAGGTTTTTATACCTTGCTGTCCTTTTTTCCGCATCCACTCTTACCTCGTCTATTAGATCAAGGTTAAGACACAGTTACTCTTCGTTATCCTCATCTTGGTATTTCATCACCCTGTGACTAGCCACGTGCACTTCTGCAAGTATCACTGCTTCACTTCCATAGGCTAGTTTAAAAGGAGTTTCCCCTGTGGAGGTTCTCACAGTCATCCTATAGGCCCAAAGAACGACTGGTAGCTCGACTGGCCATACTCCTTTTGCCCCCTTAAGCTGAGTCTTAATGATTTTTAGCAAGGATCGGTTCGCTACTACTGCTTGGCCGTATGCTTAAGGGTGGGCGGGTGAGGAGTAATGATTCTAAATTCCAAAGTGTTCACAGAAGTCCCTAAAGAATGCATTATCAAATTGTCGTCCATTGTCTAATACCAATACCTTAGGCACCCCAAACAGGCATACAATGCTCTTCTAGACGAAGTTCTTAACATTCTATTGTGTGATCTTTGCTAGGGGTTCTACCTCTACCCACTTGGTGAAGAAGTCAATACCTACCACTAAAAACTTCATCTGCCTGGTTCTAAGTGGAAAGGGACCCAAGATGTCTAATTCCCACTATGCAAAAGGCCACGGGGCCATCATAGGGGTAAGATACTCTAATGGTTGTCTGGGGACATTACTGAACCGTTGGCATTAGTCACATACTTAGACATAAGCCTTTGCGTCTGCTTGAAGGGTTGGCCAGTAATACCCTGCGCAGAGGACTTTATGTACTAGTGCTCTCGCCCCCGAGTGGTTTCCACATGCCCTTTCATGAATTTCCCTCAACACATAGTTTGCCTCGTTTGGAGCTAAGCACCTCAAATGAGGTTGAGAGAAGCCTCTTTTGTATAGTACCTCATCTATTAGGACATACCTAGCTAACCTAATTCTTAGTTTTTTGGGCTCATCTTTTCGCTCTAGAAGCCCTCCATCCTTTAAGTAAGCCACTATTGGGGTCATCCAATTTTCTTCGCCTTGTATCTGTTACATCACTAAAAGGTCTATGCTTGACATATATTGAACTTCATCAAACTCGTCCATCGATCCACTTGCTGAGACTTCCTTTGCTAAGGCGTCTGCTTTCATGTTCTCTTCCCTTGGGATTTGAATGAAACTAGTTTCTTTAAATTTTTTCACAAGGCGTCTTACCTTATTAAGATATTTCTTCATCCGCTCTTCTTTTGCTTCATACGTTCCATTCACTTGACCTATAATCAGCTGAGAATCTCCATGGACGAGTAATGATTCTACTCCCAAGGATTTTGCTAACTCTAGCCCCTTAAGAAAGGCTTCATATTCCACTTCATTATTGGTTGATGTATATTGCAGGCGAACTTTTTACTTCAACTCATCTCCTTCTGAGGACTGCAAAATAACTACTATTCCCCCTATATGTAGTGTGGAGGACCTATCCACGTGGACGACTCATATCTAAGACTTTTTTAGCTCATCTAACTCCCCCTAGTTTGGAGTGAACTCCACAATAAAATCTACCAATACTTGTACTTTTATCATGCTCCTTGGTTGGTATTCGACATCAAATTTGCTGAGTTCTATAGCCCATTAGACTAGTCTTTTTGCGGCCTACAACCTGTTCATTGCCTTTTTTAATGGATGATCTGTCAAGACATTGATTACATGAGCTTGAAAATAATGCCTCAACTTCCTTGAAGCTGTAACCAAGGCAAAGGCTAATTGTTCCATCACAAGATATCGTCCTTCTGCCCCTCTCAATGAGCGACTTGTATAGTAGACCTATTTCTGTACCTTTCCTTCTTCCCTGATCAATGCTGAGCTTACTGCATGTAGGAATACTGCCAAATACAAATATAATTTTTCACCAGGTGCAGACAAGCTTAACAGAAGAGTTGTTGTCAGGTAGGTCTTGAGGTCTTGGAAAACTTTCTGACATTCGTCCATCCACTCAAATGCCTTTTTAAGAACCTTAAAAAATGGTAAACACTTGTCAGTAGCTTTAGAGACAAACCTGTTAAGGGCAGCGACTGCCCAGTGAGAGATTGGACTTCTTTGATATTCTCTAGTGGCTTTATATCTAGGACTGCCTAAATTTTGTCAGTGTTCGCTTCAATTCCCCTATGTGAAACCATGAACCCAAAGAATTTGCCCAACGAAACTCCGAAAGCGCACTTGCTCGGATTCAACTTCATGTTATACTACCTTAGCATGTTGATGGTTTCCTGGAGGTCGTCCAAATGCTTTTGCTCATCCAAGCTCTTTACCAGCATATCATCCATATAAACCTCCACATTCTGTCCTATCTGTGGTCGAAACATGTAATTAACCAACCTTTGATAAGTTGCCCCCGCATTCTTTAAACCAAAAGGCATCACCTTATATCAAAACAAACTTTGACTTGTGATGAAAGACGTTTTTTCTTAATCTGCCTCATCCATCTTTATTTGGTTATACCCTGAGAAGGCGTCCATGAAGCTTAACAACTGATGACCTGTTGTTGAATCCATTAACTGAATAATGCGCGGCAAAGGATAACTATCCTTGTGGCAAGCCTTATTCAAATTGGTGACGTCTACACACATTCTCCACTTGTCATTTGCCTTCTTGACCATCACCACATTGGCTAACCAATCCGGGTAATAGACTTCCCGAATAAATTGTGCTGTGGTCAACTTCTGAACCTCTTTCTTAATAGCATTGTCCCGCTCAGGAGCAAAGACCATTTTCTTCTGACGAACGGGCTTGTAAAACGGGTATATATTCAGCTGATGAGTGATGACACTTTGGTCAATCCCCGACATGTCTTCCTGACTCCATGCAAAAACATCAATACTCTTCTTTAAGAAGTGGACGAGGTCTTGTTTTGTCTTTTCCTTCATGCTTGTCCTAATTCAAGTAAAATTTTGGGGATCATTCTCGTCCAAAGGAATGTCTTCCAGTACTTCGGTGGGCTCTGCAACAACTCTTCTTTCCTTAATACTCAATATCTGAATTTGCTCGTCCATAGCCAGCATGGTTAAATAACATTCTCTCACTGCTAGCTAATCTCCTTACACTTGTCCTACTCCATACTCTGTAGGGAACTTGACTGACAGGTGATAGGTAGATGTTACTGCCTTCCAACTATTCAAAATTGGTCTCCCAATGATGGCATTGTATGATGATGAGCAGTCCACCGCGAGGAAATTTACTTCTTTGGTTATTTGTTGCGGATATGCTCCTACCACCACAGGCAACGTAACTATTCCCAAGGGTTATACCTTCATTCCTCCAAACCCCACCAAGGGTGAGTTCACTGGAAGTAGTTGGTCTTGTCCAAGCCTCATTTACTAGACAGCAAGGTAATATAAGATGTCTGCCGAACTACCATAGTCCACTAACACCCTTCTGGTCGCATAATCTGCAATAAGCAAAGTAATGACGATCGCATCATCATGAAGGTGGTGAATTCTTTCAGCATCCTCGTTAGTAAATGTTGATGATGCATGACAAAATCAGTAGACTGAATGCTTAGGGCTTCAATGGTTGGTAAAATAATAATTTGGAAAAACCTGAAGAGATGAACAAACTATCAAAGGTGACCAGGGAAGACCGGCCAAAAACCCTCCGATGATAAAGTCAGTGTATCTCTCAACTTTAAGGATTCCAAAATTACTTGGAAATGATCTCTGTACCTTTTTATTGGCAATAGTTGTTTATATAGTGCATGCTGTGAGCAGTTACCTGTTTGATAACTTCTCCTATATTAAAGGAAGTCGGAAAGTTCGGAGTTAACTTCCATAACTGCCATGGAAGTTATATTATTTGGTCATACGTTCCATAACTGTCATTGGAGGTGGTTTCGTGGCAATAACTTTGATTTCGCATATGTATTCTAGAATATGGATATGGACCTCATCCAGGGATAGCACGTGATATCCACGCCTGGAGTCATTGTAGGCCGTTCAAGGGTTTTCATGGACAGACGAAACTGGTATGGACGAGCTTTCTGAGCTAAGTCATCTCTACTCCTTCCTTGGACAACCCCTACGGACGAGCTTGGAGTTGGATTATTTTGAGACACTATCAGTTGCCCCCTTGTCCGTGGGTCATCTAGGAAAGTGTGTGACATGATGTTGTTCTTTAGACGTGTGCAACTATACCAACGTTTAAACTCGTTATGTGTCTCGATCTTACTAGTGAAAGTTCACGTCTACTCATTTTTCGAGAAGTATGCCACGTGTTAGCTCATGGTTGGTTGTGTCGTTTCGGGTACTAAAGTCTTCGCCTATAAATAGTGAAATTCCTGTGCTACCCCCCTTCATTTCTGAAATTTTTCTTCCCTGACACTCCTCATCCTAGCGCCTCTTCTAGAAGTTCCCTGCGTCCATAGTCTCCATTTAGATCCAAGTACTTTCCTCACTCTCGTCCTCAAGTTTTAAGTTTCCTCAAAAAAGAATGGCCGAGATTGTCCTTTCTTCATCTAGCAATAGTATTGAGAAAGTCATAGACGAGTTTTATGATCCTAGTAGCTTTAGTGGGTCTAGTGATAGTAGTAGTAGTGGTAGCAATAGTAGTAGTAGTGGGGGGAATACCATAGATGAGTATACGTCTGGTGTCCCTGGAGTTTCTCTGGAGGTTCTTCAGGAGGAGCTTAGGACGAGAACTGAGTCAGGGTCAAGGGAAGGCACTAGTGCTCCCTCGTCCATGGCTTAGGACGATGTGAAGATTGTTTATAGCTGCACTATAAGGGTTGCTTCCAAGACAGACGACAAAAGATTAGAGTCTCTCAAGGCTTGGTACCAAATCCCTGATAAATTGAACCTTAGGTTACCTGTTCGTGGGGAATGGTGTTGCCAACCCCGTTTTGGTGTTGGTATTTATGAAGCTTACCTCTTGGGGGGTTTGAGGTTGCCTCTTAATGCCTTTGTTAGGGAGTTGCTCACTGAGTTAAGCTTAGTTATCTGTTAGTTCAACCCCAACGCGTGGAGGCAAATTTTCTCCATACAAGTTTTATGGAGGGAGGTTTTTAGGGGGGATCGTCCTCTCACTATGGACGAGTTCCACTATTGCTATAAACCCTCCAAAATTAATCAGTCCCTTGGCTTCTATCAATTCATAGCTAGAGGGAAAGACTATAGATTGATAAAGTCCCTGGTCACCTCTGATAGGAACTGGAAGACGGAGTTCTTCTTCGTCTCTGGTTTCTGGGTTAGGAAATAAATTGAGGTTGACAGGGATCCATTTGGTCCTTACACAAGAGAATTGGGGAACCTTCGTGTTAAAGGTATGGTTGACGTTGTCTATCTTGATATGTATATATAAATTTATCATTTTATTATTTTTTTATTATTTATTTTTTTATTGTTCTCGTCTAATGCTTATTCATCATTTTTTTTGTAGGTGTTAGACAACTTCACTTGAGCAAGTTCTATATTGAACGAGTTCAAAAGGCTCGTCTGTACACTGACAAGACGTTCCATTTCTTGGTAAGCCTTAGACGCCTTGCTGCTTAGGGATTAGACCTTGAGCCATCTGTTGAGGCCATTGTCACAAGCTCACTGTTCGTAGATGTAAGTATTTTTTTTTTAACGTACTAATGTTTTTCCTTTCAAGGATGTCTATAATGAAAGAAAACAAAGGCAAGGAAGTGATGGACGAAGGAGTTGGGCAGGGGGTTCAATCCTAGCCTCGTCCATCAGTAGAAGACAAGAGGAAAAGTCTGTCCAAGGGGATTGACTTGGAGAATCTTCCAAGTCGACGTAGGGAGAAAAAAGCTAAGCGCAGGCCGTCCAAGCCTGGGGTTGTCAAGCCCAGCCTTCCAGTCCATTCCACCCAGCAGCCTCCCGTCCATGTTCACGATGTTGATGATGAGCCTTTTGATCCTCCGTCAATGGATATGCCGTCCATAGCCCAAGTGCTTGCCTCGTCGCAGCCCTCTAGACGAGTCTCTCCAAACCTTATTGAAGATGAAGACTTAGCTTGGAAGATGTTTGAGAGGGTTGTGACTGACCCTAACGTGACGGCATGCTATAACATGTCTTTGAAGGACTTTGAGCACTCTGGCGTTCATAACCTCTTCAAGGTGAACTCCCTCTCATTTTTTTTTTTATCTCGTCTTACCAATACTATAATCGTGCTTTGTCTAAAAAAACGATTTTCGCGCAGGCAATGTCTAACTTCATCGCCGTGTCCAGACAAGCAACAGAAATGGACAAGACGAGGATCCTGCTAGAGAAGAGGATACAAGAGGTTAAGGACGAAAGCAAAAAGTGGGCTGAGGTGGCGGCTAAGGCCAAGGACGAGGTAAAGGAGCTGCAGGACCATGTAGAAGAGTTGAAGACTGATGTCATAAAGAAGGACACTCGTCTTGATCACCTCCAGAAGAGAAATGACGAGTTGAGTGCCCTCTTGAGAAGGCCAAGGGAGACACGTTTGCAGAGTTCAAGGCGTCCAAAGAGTACACTGATTCTTTAGACGCAAACTATGCAGCTGGGTTCGAGGACTTCAGAATGGACGCCATGGAGAATTTCCCTGACCTTGACTTCAGTTCTATCAAGCTCAACCTTGGTGGTGCTGCAACAAGCTCCTTTCTTCAAACAATCTCAAAAGATATTAATATTGAGGATGATGCCACCACCCAGCAAAACCAGGACGACCCCAGCACTAATCCTTCCCAATAAAGACAACTTTTACACTTGGTTTTTTTTTGTTATTATTTTTATTTGGTCCGTTGTTTTGGACTATTGAATGTATCCAAAGTACAATTATCTCGTCCATAGTTTTAGGACGATCTATTAAACAATTTATCTTGTTTGTTTCAAATTCATGTGAGAGTTTTTGTCCACCCTTTAACTAATGGACGTATGCTTTATCTTTTATTTAGTGAAAGATTGCATGGATGAACTCATCTTGAATCCCAGAAAAACGTTAATTTTGGCTCATCCATGATCATGTTTTTCATTTTTAGTTCTTAAATTCAGCATACCTCGTATATGAACGGTGGTTTTTGTTGCCTTCACTTAACTCAGCACTAATCTTCGTCTATTTTTGGAAGATTCTTTGCTTCTTTTTTATCTCGTCCATAGATTGGGTTGTTTTAGCTATCTTACCCAATAAGTTATTCATTCGTGCATTTCCTCGTCTATGACTGGGGTAGCACTTTCAAGGCTTATACTCATCTTTATGTGGATGAGTGTGCCTTACCCTTGAAGAAAGTTGTATGGATGAAACATCCTTGCGTAGCACTCTCAAGGCTTTGACTCGTCTTGATGTGGATGAATTTTCCTTCACTTGCTTTTCCTTTAAAGAAAGCTTTTATGGACAAAACATCCTTGCGTCCAAGGATTTTACTCGGCTTGTATAGTAGACTGGTTTCTGTATCTTTTCCTCTTCCCTGATCAGCGCTGAGCTTACTGCGTGCCGGGACACTGCCAAATACAAATATAATTTTTCACCAGGCACAGACGGACCTAGCAGGGGAGCTGTGGTTAGGTAAGTCTTAAGATCTTGAAAAGCCTTCTAGCACTCATCCGTCCACTTGAATGCCTTTTTAAGAACCTTGAAAAATGGCAAAAATTTATCAGTTGCTTTAGAAACAAATCTGTTGAGAGCGGCAACACGTCCAGTAAGGGATTGGCCCTCTTTGATGTTCCTTGGTGGCTTCATATCCAGGATCGCCTGAATTTTGTTGGGGTGTCGGGGTTCGCTTCAATCCCTATAAGTGAAACCATGAACCCAAGGAACTTTCTTGATGAAACTCCAAAAGCGCACTTATTGGGATTCAACCTCATATTATATTGCCTTAATGTGTCAAAGGTTTCCTGGAGGTCGTCCAAGTAATTTTTCTTGACCAAGCTTTTCACCAAAATATCGTCCACATAAACCTCCACATTCCGTCCTAT
The DNA here is from genome assembly GCA_033629205.1 of Lithocarpus polystachyus. Lineage (NCBI taxonomy): Eukaryota > Viridiplantae > Streptophyta > Magnoliopsida > Fagales > Fagaceae > Lithocarpus > Lithocarpus polystachyus. Next base: position 63,502,728 of record CM066164.1, on the reverse strand, counting down.
TTGTGGCCGGAACATGTGAGTTACCAACCTTTGATAAGTTGCCCCTGCATTCTTTAAACCAAAAGGCATCACCTTATAACAATATAGGCCCTGACTAGTGATAAAGGACGTTTTTTCTTAATCTGCCTCGTCCATCCTTATCTGGTTATACCTTGAGAAAGCATCCATAAAGCTTAGCAACTGGTGACCCACTGTTGAATCTACCAATTGGTCGATGCGTGGCAAAGGGTAACTGTCCTTAGGACAAGCTTTATTCAAATCAGTAAAATCTACACACATTCTCCATTTGCCATTTGCCTTCCTGACCATCACTACATTGGCTAACCAATCTGGGTAGTAGACTTCCCGGATAAATTGCACTGTCGTTAACTTCTGGACCTCTTCCTTAATAGCCTTGTCACGTTCCGGAGCAAAGACCATTTTCTTCTGATGGACGGGCTCGTAAGACGGGTATACGTTCAACCAATGAGTAATAACATTTGGGTCAATCCCAGGCATGTCTTCATGACTCCATGCAAAAACATCAGTACTCTTCTTTAAGAAGTGGACGAGGTCTTGTTTTGTCTCTTCCCTCATGCTTGTCCCAATTCTAACAAACTTCTGAGGATCATTCTCGTCCAAAGGAATGTCTTCCAGTACTTCGGTGGGCTCTGATACAACTCTTTCTTTAATACTCATCATCTGAAACTGCTCTTCCATGGACAGCATGGCTAGGTAACATTCTCTTGCTACTAGCTGATCTCCTTGCACTTGCCCCACCCCATGTTCTGTAAGGAACTTGACTGATAGGTGGTAAGTAGGTGTTACCGCCTTCCAACTGTTTAAAGTAGGCCTTCCAATGATGGCATTGTACGATGACAAACAGTCCACTACGAGGAAATTTACTTCCTTGGTTAATTGTTGTGGATATGCCCCCACCACCACGGACAACGTAACTATTCCCACAGGTTGTACCTTCATTCCTTCGAACCCCACCAACGGTGAATTCACTGGACGAAGTATGTCTCATCCAAGCTTCATTTGCTGGAAAGCAGGGTAATACAAAATGTCTGCCAAGCTACCGTTGTCCACTAACACTCTCCTGGTTGTATAACCTGCAATAAGCAAAGTAATGACGATCGCGTCGGCATGGGGGTGGTGAATCCTCTCAACATCCTCGTCCATAAATGTAATAGCTTGTTCCTCAGTTTTCCTCGTCTTTGGAGACCATCCTAAGAGCTGGACGTTTTGCACCACTTTTAAATACGTCTTTCTTGACTTGGAAGATTGTCCTGTCAAGGTTCCCCCTATGATAACTCTTATTTCCCCCAGTGGGTGTCGCAGTACCTCTTCCAATTTTCCCTTTAGCCTTTCATCTTTGTGATCTCATCCAAAGAAATTCCTCAGTTTTCCTTGCCTGATGGGATTTTCTATCTGCTGCTTCAGATCAAAGTACTCGTCCATGTCATGTCCATGGTCCCTGTGGAAACGACAATACTTGTTCCTATTTCGCTTGTTGGGATCTCCTTTCATTTTCTCTAGCCATTTCAAAGAAGGATCATCCTTGATTTACATGAGAACTTGCTCTAGTGGTACGTTCAATTGCGTGTATTGTTGACTCCGTGCGGAAGGGCCTACCTGCTTGTTATCCCGGTCTTTCTTACCCTCCATTCGTACCTTCTTTAGACGAGGACCCTGCTCGGAGTGACGCGTGGGGTTTGCTTCCATTTTCTCTGCTCTCTTCCTTTTCTTAGCAATGATTGTGTCCTCTGCATTCATAAAGTTCTGGGCTGAATGGACGAGTTCAGCCATAGTTTGAGGCTCTTGCTCATAAAGCTTGTGGATGAACAAGTCAGAGTTAACCCCATTATGGAAGGCTGCCAATAGTAGCTTGTCGTCCATCTCATCCACCGTTAGGGCTTCCCTGTTGAAACGAGTGATGAAGGACCGCAAGCTTTCATTCTCTCCTTGTTCTATGGCTAGCAGGCTGGACAAGGAACGTTTGTGCTTTTGCCCTCCAATGAAATTATTGACAAATAACTTACTCAATTCTTCAAAAGAACTTACAGAGTTTGGAGGTATTTTGCTGAACCATACTCGTGCCGGTCCTTTAAGTGTAGTTGGGAAAGCCCTACACATGATCTCGTCCGGAACTCCCTAAAGATGCATTGTAGTTTTGAAGGTTGCGTTGTGATCACACGGGTCACACGTCCCGTCGTACGAGTCCAAGGAAGGCATTTTGAACTTTCCGGGCAGGGGATGACCATTGATGGAAGCCGTAAAAGGGGAGTCTGTTTGGTGAACCAAGTCTTTCACGGAATTTGCCCTCCTCATGTTCTCCTTCATTTCATCCATAGCTTTGCGCATCTGGTCCATTTCCCTTTCTAAGTGCAGCACCCTTCGTGAAATGGTACCCCTTGACTCGCTTTCAAGCTCGACATTCTCCCTACCCTCTTGACTCTGGGCTTGTCCTTCCTCGATCCTTTCTTAACGCTGCCTCCGTAAATGAATCTCTCTAGTTAACTCTTGATTCTGACAAGCTAACTCTGCCATGGCGGTTTCCATAGACTGTATGTGTTAGATGGAAGGCGGTTGAGCGATAGGCACTGATTTTCGATCACGGTTAGGATTACTGAAGGCATCCCTACTTTCTTGGTGGCCAGGGCTAATGGCCCTTGATCTTGTCTGAACCATACAGCCTTTTATCGCAAGAAGATAATTGTAAAGTACAAACTCGATCTTCCCACAGACGGCGCCAACTGATGATGCACGACAAAATCAGTAGACTGAATGCTTCGGGCTTCAATGGTTGGTAAAACGATAATTTGGAAAAACTTGAAGAGATGAACAAACTATCAAAGGTGACCGGGGAGGACCGGCCAAAAACCCTCTAATGATAAAGTCAGTGTATCTCTTAACTTTAAGGATTCCAAAATTACTTGGAAATGATCTCCGTACCTTTTTATGGGCAATAGTTGTTTATATAGTGCATGCTATGAGCAGTTACCTGCTTGATAACTTCTCATATATTAGAGGAAGTCGGAAAGTTCAGAGTTAACTTCCATAACTGCCATGGAAGTTATATTATTTGGTCATACGTTCCATAACTATCATTGGAGATGGTTTCGTGGCCATAACTTTGATTTCGGATACGCATTCTGGAATAAGGATATGGACCTCGTCCAGGGATAGCACGTGATATCTATGCCTGGAGTCATTGTAGGCCGTTCAAGGGTTTTCATGGACGAACGACTCTGGTAAGGACGAGCTTTCTAAGCTAAGTCATCTCTACTCCTTCCTTGAACGACCTCTACGGACGAGCTTGGAGTTGGATTATTTTGAGACACTATCAAATGTAATAGCCTGTTCTTTAGTTTTCATCAACTTTGGGGATTGTCCTGAGAGCTGGACGTTCTGTACTACCTTTAAGTACGTCTTCCTTGACTTGGAAGATTGTCCCATTGAAGTCCCTCCTATGATAACTCTTATTTCTCCCAATGGGGGTCATGGTTTCTCTTCTAGCTTTCCCTTCAGCTTCTCATCTTTATGGTCTCATCCAAGAAAATTCCTTAGTTTTTCTTGCCTGCTGAGATTCTCTATCTGCTGCTTCAAATCAAAGCACTCTTTCATGTCATGTCCATCGTCTCTATGAAAACGACAATACTTATTCCTATTGCGCTTGTTAGGATCTCCCTTCATCTTCTCTGGCCATTTCAAGGATGGATCGTCCTTGATTTGCATGAGCACTTGGTCAAGTGGAGCATGTAGGAAAAACTGGTTTTGTATCTCATACAAAACACACAGAAAAAGTAACAAACATGGATCTATTTCATTCATGATTGATAACATGCACTATGTAAATTTCAGAATTTAAGAACGAAATAGCATATCTTGGAGTGGTGAAATTCAAAACAAAAGATTAGAAGTACTCAGGAACACTTTTAATCTTCACTCCAATTCCACTTTACGCCCAAGAAGTGTGGTCTTTCAATCAGTTTTCGAGGGAGAATAATTGAGTGGCTTTACTCACACATACACACCAGTTCACAATGATGTCTCTTTTTCTCTTATAAAAAATTCTGTATGTTTCTCCCTTTTATAACTAACTGATTATCTAATTGGGCCGGCCTATTGGGCTTTTCCAATTGGGCTTTAGTGTGTGGCTTCGAGTGGGACCAAAAAGGACCAATAAGACACTAGCTTCAATGAGCCTTGGGCTTTTCTATCAACTTTTGACAAGCCCAAAGTTGCCATTAATTTTATTTAATACCACTATATAAATATAATTTCACTCTAGGTCTTATTAATAAATTATATCCCAATACTTTATTATACATGCAACCCCTTCATAAAATATTCGTAGTAATACAAAGTCATAAATATAGACTGCCACTTTGTTAATTACTACATCTTAATCCTTGAGTACCCGGTTTAATCCTTTTAAGTTATTCATCATCTATTTATGAAATCTAATTCCATAAATATATACTTTAGTATATTTTTACTAAAGTGCTTAGGCCTAACACTTTGAATAACCAAACCCATTAAACTTATCTCAAGGAAATATTTTATATCTCCGTTAAGAGATTATGAATTCCATCTTGAGAATATATGTTCCATCAACATTAAATGTGATGGGAACTTGCTCCATTCTCACAATGTCGCAAAACAATGTGATGGGAACTTGCCCCATTCTCACAACACCAAGATCAAAAAAGAATTTCTTGAGCCAAACAGCTTCTTTTGCCGCTTCACAAGCAACAACATATTCAGCTTCCATGGTGGAGTCTGCAATGCAAAATTGCTTAACACTCCTCCAACTTATGGATCCACCTCCCAAGGCGAACACACAACCTGAAGTAAACTTTCTAAAATCAAGATCTAACTGAAAATATGAATCTGTATAACCAATGGGAATCAAATCCTCACTATGGTAAACAAGCAAATAATCTCTTGTTCTCCGTAGATACTGGAGAATATGCTTTACAGCTTGCCAATGTTTAAGTCCTGGATTTGATTGATATCGGCTGACCATGCCAACTGAATAACAGATATCTGGTCTAGTACATAGCATGGCATACATGAGACTTCCCACAGCAGAAGCATAAGGAATTTGTCTCATCATATTTTCTTCCTCTAGAGTCTTAGGCCTTTGGTCATTAGACAGAGGAACTCCATGTCTAAAAAGAAGTAATCCTTTCATGGAGTTTTGCATGCTAAACCGTTCTAGAACCTTATCTATATACCCAGTTTGTGATAAACCTAACATCTTATTCTTGCGATCTCGCCAAAGCTTGATCCCTAGAATAAAGTTAGCTTCACCCAAGTCCTTCATTTCAAATTGGCTTGACAACCAAACCTTTACCGAAGACATTATCCCTACATCATTTCCAATAAGTAGAATATCATCAACATAAAGCACTAGGAACATTACTACTTTATCTTGATGTCTTTTGTACACACATGGTTCATAAAGATTTTGTTCAAAACCAAATGATTTGATTGCTTGATCAAATCTGATGTTCCATGACCTAGATGCTTGCTTAAGTCCATAAATAGACCTTTTCAACTTGCATATCATATGCTCTTGGTTCTTTGCTATAAAACCTTCAAGTTGCATCATATAGATTTCTTCTTCAAGATTGCCACTAAGAAACGCAGTCTTGACATCCATTTGTCAAATCTCATAATCATAATGAGCAGCAATGGATAAGAGAATTCTGATAGATTTAACCATGGCTACTGGCGAAAAAGCTTCATCATAATCAATACCTTCTTTTTGTGTATACCCTTTCGCCACTAGTCTTGCTTTAAAGGTTTCAACCTTTTCATCTATCCCTCTCTTTCTCTTGTAAACCCATTTGCAACCAACAAGTTTAATGCCATTAGGCCTTTACAAGATCCCAAACATGATTGGAATACATTGAATCTAATTCAGATTCCATAGCTTGGACCCAATGATGTGCATCTATATCATTCATTGCCTCCTCATAAGTGTAGGGATCCGATTCAGCCTCTTCTGGGATAGCTTCATAAGTTTCTCCCAAACCTATAAATCTTATAGGAGGCCGAACAATTCTCCCACTACGACGAGGCACCTATGTACTAGTCATCTCATAAGTAATGTCTTGTGATGTATCCAATACAGCCACATCGTTCCTAGTTTCATCCATTGGTTGTTCAATTACAGGTTCATCTAATTCAGCCAATACAACTATACTTCTAGGATTAAAATTATTCACATAATCATCTCCCAAAAATTTGGCATGGGTGCTAACAAACACTTTGTTATCCTTATGATTATAGAATAAATAACCCTTGGTTTCCTTTGAGCGTAATTGGTCTCTCAAGTTTTAAGTGAGCTCTATTTGTCTTGCAATTTTTAAAAATAAGCAGCACTAGTTCTTCTATTAAGTTCTATTAGAAGTATTGCTTACATGGCTAACAGAAAAGTGACATGGCTAATGGTGCAAGCTGGCATACTGTGACCAATTGAGGCTAGTTTTGAGTTCTTATTTATATTACCATATATCGATGATGAGAATGATGCCTAGTTGAGTGTAAGTGTTAGGAATCCTTAAAGCTATATAGGTAATAATTGTTGTAATATTGCATTTAGTTAGTTACAATTTCTAGCATGTTAATCACATTGAACACATGTTAGAATTATTAATGCATATGAGGAATAAGAGAACAATTAGAATAAGGTCATGTGGGCCAATAGAATAGTTTCTGTTCTATAAATATCTACTTGTAATCACAATTTTACTTCTTTGAAGAATAAACCAATTCATTACTTAGTGCATATCCTCTCTCTCTCTCTCTCTCTCTCTCTCTCTCTCTCTCTCTCTCTCTCTCTCTCTCCATATATATATATATATATATATATATCTCTCTATGGATGATGACTACTTCTAATTATGTCAATTTTCCTACAATTCACATACATATATTCCCCTACAATTCTTACCCATCTCCATTAGGAACCACTAGATTCCTAATAATGTGTGTGTCTGCCGTGTATCGTTGATGGCTAACCACATTTGTGGGGGTTTGTGTGTCTTACTAGTTATTGTTTTGTGTGTTTGTTTTTCAATGACATCAAATAGATGCTTCTTCAAATTCCAATACTTCAAATAGCAATCCACCTACACCATCACTAAGGGTTCCTTCGGTTGAAATGGTGGAAAAGTGGGAGGATAGAAAAGAGTTTAAATTTCTCTCCTTTTTGTTTAGTTGGGAGCGAAAAAGTGGAGGGATGGGAAAAGTGAGTTTGTATAAATTTACTCATATACCTTTGTTAAAAAATGATGACCAATTAAAACAAAAAAAAAATGATAAACAACCAAAGAAAAAAAAAGTAATCACCCAATTTATTAAAAAATGAAAATCATGTTCCAAAAAAAAAATCATGTCTAGTTAAACAAAAAAAAAAACAAAACAAAATAACTATCACACTCACCGCCCAGGAAATCAAAAAAAAAAAAAAAAAAGGCAACGTCCAAGAAATGGGGAAAAAAAAAAAAAAAAAAAGAAGAAGAAGAGGCAACGTGCCCACTGCCCAGGAAAGCACAAAAAAAAAATGGAATTGGACGAATTGTCCATGTGCAAGTGCACATGGGCATTTTTGTCTATTAAGCAGCATCATTTTCTCCCTTCAATTTTCTCTCCATATTGGAGAGAAAACTTTTTGGTGAGTTAGAGAAGAAAACACTCGGGTTCCACCATTTATTTTCCTTTCTCCCCACCCAACCAAACACACTCCAAAAAAGTTTTTCTTTCCATTTTCTCTCCAAAATTTTCCATCACCTCCTAACAAATATACCCTAAATGACCCTATAATGTTGATGATGAACCAAACCCATGCAGTTGGAGTTGATAAACTTGATATCGATACTTGAAAGTCTTCCAAGGAGGCATCCCAAATGTAGGAACATTTTATTAAGTTAGAAGATTGTGATCCCACAATCTAGGAACATTTTGTTAATTTAGAAGACTGTGATCCCAACAATAAGGCATCTGGTGTTGTAAGAAGCATGTGATATCCCGTACGTATAAACCTAATAACTAGCCATGCATGCATCATTTTATCAATGATTGTCTTTCTTGTTTTGATCATAATAATGATATTCATGGAAAATTAATAGTTTTGATAGTGAAGTTAGAGCCTTTATTTGTGGAGTTGAGATATATCTTTTTGCTTGTAAGCCTAAAAATTTTCAAAGGAATTTTATGTTGTTATGTCACTATTATAATTTATAAGTCTATACTCGGCACAATAAATTGTTGCAAAAATCATGTTACCAGTTCTCGATGTTTTGATAGGCAACAGGTATAAAATGATTTTAAGCTTCTATAATTGTGCATATGCCCTCGGATTAAGAGTCAAATTTTGGGATTCAACCCAAAATTTTGATTTTTGTTCTTTGGAGTGAAAATAAACTTTTCACCATCGGGGAATTTCGATTTTAGGCTATTTTTATAAAATCCATGGCTATTTCCTTATTTACATATCATATCTTAATTAAATGGAGATAAAAAAATAATTTTTTTTAAAAAGGACACTTACTTAAAAGGAGATTAATAAGGGTCATGATGCATGAAATTTTTATAAGTAGAGACTTACAGTAATTGGGCAGAACTTGAAGACTTTTTCGCAAATAAAATTTTTAGGCGTCCACAGCATGACATCTCATCTTTCCGTCGTGCGCGTGCCATCACCTACTATGCTACCTTCTACTTTCATTTCTCTTCATGCATCCATGGTGCCACCTCCTACTTTCCATTGCATACAAATATTTTTTCCTAGTCAAAACATTAGAGTTTTGATTCCATTCGGTAATACATTTACTTGAGAGGGACGAAGTAATTGTGGAAACTAAAATCTTGGCAAAACTATGCAGCAAGTGTTCTATACAGAATCTGCCCTCAGCTTAAACAGTTTATGGTTTTTGTTTGTGTAAATATTGATTTCACGTATGATTTCCCTTGGCTATATCTATTCTTAGTCATGTTATGCAAAATATTCAATGGCTCATTTTTCTTACTCTTTTTCTTTGAATTACGTGGCTGCAAATTCAATTTCTAGAGCAATTGAGTAAATTTTGATTGACATAAGCTTCAAGCAAGAACATGATTTACATTTTTTTATTTTTGTTTTTTATATTGATTTTGTAAATCAAATCAACCACCACCCTTGACCCCTGAACACGATTTACAATTGAGTTCTAAATTTTGTTTGATCTTTTGGTACGGAATTCTATTCATATTTTGTCATTTCCAGTAATCTTGTTTGAATTGTCTAGTTATTTCAAGAATTCTTTCAATGATTACAATTCAATCTCAAGATCTTTTCAATCTTGTTTCCTTGACTGTGCTTGAAAATGATTGCTTGTGTTCATGATGGAATTTATAAGGTTATGCTAAGGTAGAATTGATTGAAATAAGCTTATTGTTATTTTTTATTTTTTTTATTTTTTTTTTTTTTTTGGGGTTGTAATCACCCATGTCTGAACTCCTTTGGAATTAGGCTCTTCATTCCTCTACTTTTAGGTAAGAGATATGTGAGATGAGTTTTGGATGTCAGATCTTTTTACCTTTTTAATTTCCTTGGGGGGAATCCACTTGCCTCTCCAAATGCATGTTAGGGATTTTTTTTTTTTTTTTTAAATTTTAGAAGTTGCCACCAACTATTGGTTTTTCTAGTTGTGATTGGTCACCTATTGTCTAATTAGTTACCTAATTAGTTAAAAGCTATCTTAAGGATTCCTAAACTATTAGGGCAAGATAAAGTCTTAAACCAAAGACCTTAGACTCGAAAGTTTGGTTACATGTGAGGAAGTTGTTAGACATCTTGCAACGTCTATCCAAAGGACAGTACATCTTTTTAATTTAATCTAAAAAAATTCACATTTTAGAAAATAACTAAGATACTTGACATTTGTTTTTTACAAAAGGGTTTATGGACATATAGATAACATGTGGTATTGATTACATATGAATATGTATACAAGCAACATGTAAGGATACTTACAAATATTCTAGGAATATTATTTATCAAGTTACATAGCTAAAATGTGAATATTATTTTTAGAGCAGGAGTTCTTCTTATTGTTTTTTTAAAGGGGATATTCCTAGAGTTCTTTTAAAAATTAATATTCTTTGATAAATTGAAAAGATGAGTATTTTATTTTTGAAAATCTCTTGAGTCTTTGATAAATTGAAAAGGAGTATTTAGAAAAGCGACTTTCTCATGAGTTTTGAGAAAATTGATTTTTGATGAAAGAAATCACAAAAAGGGTGGAAAATCATTTTTAGAAAAAAAAAATGTGTATAAAGAGCTCTTTAGAAACTGATGTAGAAATTCACCACTAATTAGGTAGCTCGTCTTAGAGATGTCAATGGAAAGTCTTCTCAAAGGAGTGGCAATGGAAGGTTCAGTAATCCTACAAAAAAGAGGGGGCTAATCGGAGGGGGTGTAGTGTAGATATATCACCAACCTAAATGTCTCTAACGCTTAAGTTAGGAGCCCACAAATAGCCCAGAGAATAACTTAAAAGGGTCAAAGTAGTCTAATCTAAGTGTTACCTTGGCAAATGAGGTGTGTGGTGCTTATGGACGAGTAATGCTAGCGACACATAATTTGGCATAATTTTGTACCACAACTTGTCACGTGGCAAGTTGTGATTGGTAAATTTGTGATGGTGGGTCATGTGGGGATCACCTTTACCAACCACAATGTACCATGTGGCGAATTGTGATACAAAGTTGTGCCAAATTATATGTCCCTAGCATTACTCATTGCTGGACTGCTTGATGGATGACGGTGGAAGGTCGTCTTCTTGTATGGAAGACCACTAAGTAAGGACATCTTCTTATGTGGAAGACTTTCATGTTCATCTACCTAAATTGAAGGCTTTCCAAATTTTTCATGTACCAACCGTTTTACTTTGTTTCTTGAAAAGAGTGACTCTGTTAACTTTTTCCTTATATATCATTAGACATTTAATATGATTATATTTATACATGCATTTATATATTCTATTATTTCAAGAAAATATTATACACCAATATTCTAATGGAGGGTTTAATTACAGAATATAATTTATATACAATTCAAAAATACATATGAGAATTCTTCTATAAATTATAGATAGGTAGTTATTACTAATAATTTAAATTAAATTTAGAATGAATAAAAGGTATTGGTAGACATGGCAAAATGGGATAGGTCGGGTCAATTGGCACTACAAGAAAAACAAGCTATTGCGGTGGGCCTATTGCGGCGGGTGCGAAAACTGCCGCTATATGTCACCTATTGTGGCATATTTTTAGCCCGCCGCTATACATGAGATCTATTGCGGCAGTTTTTGTGACCGCCACCATAGGTAGTGTTTTTTGCAGCATCCAACAGCAGCGGGACATAAAACTGCCACAATAGACCTGTTTTAGTAGCGATAACTGAGATATAGCGGCGCTTTAAAAACTCCGCCGCAATAAATATATCATTTTGAGCAGATGCTATAGCAGCGATAGAGAAAAACGCCGAAATTTACGAGATGTAACAGCGTTTTTTACGACCACCGCAATAGGAATCCTCTTTGCAACGCCTTTTCTCAGTTATAGCGGCGGGTTGGACCACTGCAATAGACCTTTAAATTTCCCAGCCCCAAAAGTTCCTTCTTAATTTTTCGTCTTTCCACTTAAAGAACAAATGGTAAATTACACCCGATTAGCGTGAAAAGCTACATACATGTTAAGAACATATAGAACATGTAATCCAATAGTTGGATTTTCAAAATATGAATTCAATAACAAGTTATTGGTTGGTGTAACATTTTTTAGAGTTACATCAAGTGTAACTTGAACCCAACCCAATATTTCTTAATTCAATGTAAATTTTGACAAATCTACCGTTAGATTACATTATCTTCATATATTTTTCTTACTTACAAAATTTCAAGATGATCAAAGATTAATAGTTGTATAATAAATTAATTGTTTCAATTCAAGTTTTTGTAGTTTAAAATAACGCATAAAAGATAAGTTTAAGATCAAATTATAAATTACACCCGATTGGAATGAAAATTGGCATGCACATTAAGAACATATAGAACATGTAATCCAACGGTTGGATTTTCAAAATATGAATTCAATAATAAGTTATTGGTTGGTATAAGATTTTTTAGAGTTACATCAGGTATAACTTGAACCTAACCCTATATTTCTTAATTCAATGTGAATTTTGACAAATCTGTTAGATTACATTATCTTCATATATTTTTTATGCTTACAAAATTTTAAGATGATCGCAGATTAATAACCATGTCATCAATCAATTGTTTAAATTCCAGTTTTTGTAGTTTAAAATAACGCAAAAAAGATGAGTTTAAAGATCAAATGGTAAATTACATCCGATTAGCAGGAAAATTGGCATGCAAGTTAAGAACAAATAGAAAATGTGATCCAACGGTTGGATTTTCAAAATATCAATTCAACAATAAGTTATTGATTGGTGTAACATTTTTTAGAATTACATCAAGTGTAACTTGAACCCAAACCTATATTTTTTAATTTGATGTGAATTTTGACAAATATACCGTTAGATTACAGTATCTTCATATATTTTTCATGCTTACAAAATTTTAGGGTAATCAAAGATTAATAGCCGTGACATAAACCAATTATTTAAATTTAAGTTTTTGTGATTTAAAATAATGCAAAAAAGATGATTTTAAAGATCAAATTGTAAATTACACCTGATTGACATGAAAATTGGCATGCACGTTAAGAACATATAGAACATGTAATCCAACAGTTGGATTTTAAAATATGAATTCAATAATAAGTTATTGGTAGGTGTAACATTTTTAGAGTTACATCAGATGTAATTTGAACTCAATCCAATATTTCTTAATTCAATGAAAATTTTAACAAATGTACTATTAGATTACATTATCTCCATATATTTTTCGTGCTTACAAAATTTCAAGGTGATCAAAGATTAATAACCATGTCATCAATCAATTGTTTAAATTCAAGTTTTTATAACTTAAAATAACTCAAAAAAGATAAGTTTAAAGATCAAATGGTAAATTACATCCGATTGGTATGAAAATTGGCATGCATGTTAAAAACATATAAAAAATGTGATCCAACGGTTAGATTTCCAAAACGTGAATTCAACAATAAGTTATTGGTTGGTGTAACATTTTTTAGAATTACATCATGTGTAACTTAAACCCAACCCTATATTTCTTAATTCAATTTGAATTTTGATAAATCTACCGTTAAATTATATTATCTTCATATATTTTCGTGTTTACAAAATTTCAAAGTGATCAAAAATTAATAGCCATGCCATCAATCAATTGTTTAAATTCAAGTTTTTATAGTTTAAAATAACGCATAAAAGATGAGTTTAAAGACTAATGGTAAATTACATCCAATTGGCATGAAAATTAGCATGCATGTTAAGAACATATATCACATATAATCCAACGGTTGGATTTTCAAAATATGAAATCAATAATAAGTTATTGGTTTGTGTAACATTTTTTAGAGTTACATCAGGTGTAACTTGAAACTAACCCTATATTTCTTAATTCAATGTGAATTTTGACAAATCTACCGTCAGATTACATTATCTTCATATATTTTTCATGCTTACAAAATTTCAAGGTGATCAATGATTAATAGCCATGTCATCAATCAATTGTTTAAATTCAAGGTTTTGTAGTTTAAAATAATGTATAAAAGATGAGTTTAAAGATAAAATAGTAAATTACATCCAATTGGCATGAAAATTAGCATGCATGTTAAGAACATATAGAACATGTAATCCAATTATTGGATTTTCAAAATATGAATTAAATAATATGTTATTGGTTGGTGTAACATTTTTTTGAGTTACATCAAGTGTAACTTGAGCCCAACCCTATATTTCTTAATTCAATGTGAATTTTGACAAATCTACCGTCAGATTACATTATCTTCATATATTTTTCATGCTTACAAAATTTCAAGGTGATCAATGATTAATAGCTATGTCATCAATCAATTGTTTAAATTCAAGTTTTTGTACTTTAAAATAATGCATAAAAGATGAGTTTAAAGATAAAATAGTAAATTACATCCAATTGGCATGAAAATTAGCATGCATGTTAAGAATATATAGAACATGTAATCCAATTATTGGATTTTCAAAATATGAATTAAATAATATGTTATTGGTTGGTGTAACATTTTTTAGAGTTACATCAGCTGTAACTTAAGCCCAACCCTATATTTCTTAATTCAATGTGAATTTTGATAAATCTACTGTTAGATTACATTATCTTCATATATTTTTCATACTTACAAAATTTTAAGTTGATCAAAGATTAATAACCATGTCATTAATCAATTGTTTAAATTCAAGTTTTTGTAGTTTAAAACAACGCAAAAAAGATGAGTTTAAAGATCAAATGGTAAATTACATCCGATTGGTAGGAAAATTGACATGCATGTTAAGAACATATAGAAAATGTGATCCAACGATTGCATTTTCAAAATACCAATTCAACAATAAGTAATTGGTTAGTGTAACATTTTTTAGAATTATTGTTGGGATTAGTGCTCTTAAATCCTATTATATGATACTATGTATAATATTATGTATGACATTATGTATGACATGATGTATGACTTAATATTGTAATTAATAAAGTTGTTTTATTATTATCTAAAATAATGGTAACATGAATATTCAGACATTATCATATAGTCCATGAGATGCATAGTATGTGATTTATGTGAAAATTCACAGAAGATATAATTCACAAGTTCTTTGTAAGATCAGAATTTTAGTTCGTAGTCAGTGATAAAATTGGGCATTTCATCTGCGAAGACTATAACATGTCAACTAAGGTGATTTGTTTTGATCATGGAAGTGGTGACTTCTAGTTGATATGTTGAAATGTTTTAGGAGTTAAGACATATTAAATTGGACCGTTGTGAGATCCATTATTCTCCTAACGACTGTCAAATGAATAATAAATTTCACGACTTATATTTACATGAACTCTTAATCCTGAGAGAATAATGGACATGATTATGAAGTGTAAGTTGCTTTGATATAACAGGAGTGAGATCTAAATTAACAGTCAAATCCTTAGTATGTTGGACAGCCACATTTTGTATTGATAGAACATATATTCTCAAAATGGAATTCATAGTCTCTTAGTGAAGATACAAAATATTCCCTTGAAATAAGTTTAATGGATTTGTTATTCAGAATGTTAGGCCTAACTACTTTAGTAAATATTTATTAAAATATATATTTATGGAATTGGATTTCATAAATATATAATGACTAACTTAAAGTATTAAACCGGGTACTCAAGGATTAAGATATAGTAATTTACAAAGTGGCAATCTACATTCATGACTTTGTATGACTACGAATATTTTATGATGGGTTGCTTGTACAATAAAGTCTTAGGATATAATTTATTAATAAGGTTTAGAGTGCAATTATATTTATATAGTTGTATTAAATATAATTAATGGTAACTTTGGACTTGTTAAGAGTTGACAGAAAAGTCCAAGGCCCATTGAAGCGAGTGTCTTATTTGTTCCATTTTGGTCCTACTTCAAGCCACATACAAAAGCCCAATTGGAAAAGCCCAAAAGACTAGCCTAATTAGATAATCAGTTATTAAGAGAGAAACATACGGAATTTTGTAATAACATGAAATGATATATATGTGAGTGTAGGACACTCTCTCATTCTCTTTAGAACATACACATATAACTGATTGAAAGACCACACATCTTGGGCACAAGTGAAATTGGAGTAAAGATTAAAAGTTTTCCTAAGTACTTCTGATATTTGTTTTGAAATTTATCGCACCAAGATGCACACTTTTGTTCTTGAATTCTAAAATTTACATAGTACATGTTATCAATTGCGAATGAAGTACATCCGTTATTTTTCCGCTACGAGCATACATATTTCCATCAATTACATCAAGTGTAACTTGAACCCAATCATATATTTCTTAATTCGATGTGAATTTTGACAAATATACCGTTACATTACATTATCTTCATATATTTCTCATGCTTACAAAATATCAAGGTGATCAAAAATTAATAGCCGTGTAATAAATCAATTGTTTAAATTCAAGTTTTTGTAGACCAAAATAACGCATAAAAGATGAGTTTAAAAATCAAATTGTAAATTACACTCAATTGGCATGCACATTAACAACATATAGAACATATAATCCAACGGTTGAATTTTCAAAATATGAATTCAATAATAAGTTATTGGTTGGTGTAACATTTTTTAGAGTTACATCAGGTGTAACTTGAACCTAATCCTATATTTCTTAATTCAATGTGAATTTTGACAAATCTACCGTTGCATAACATTATCTTCATATATTTTTCGTGTTTAAAAAATTTCAAGGTGATCAAAGATTAATAACCATGTCATCAATCAATTGTTTAAATTCAAGTTTTTTTATTTAAAATAACGCAAAAAAGATGCGTTTAAAGATCAAATAGTAAATTACATCCGATTGGCATGCATGTTAAGAACATATAAAAAATGTGATTCAACAGTTGGATTTCAAAATATGAATTCAACAAAAATTTATTGGTTGGCATAACATTTTTTAGAGTTACATCAGGTGTAAATTGAACTCAAGCCTATATTTCTTAAATCAATGTGAAATTTGACAAATCTACCATTAGATTATATTTTCTTCACATATTTTTTGTATTTACATAATTTCAAGGTGATCAAAGATTAATAGTCATGTCATCAATCAATTGTTTAAATTCAAGTTTTTATAGCCTAAAATAACGCATAAAAGATGAGTTTCAAAATCAAATGGTAAATTACATCCGATTGGCATGAAAATTATCATGCATGTTAAGAAAATATAGAACATGTAATCCAACGGTTAGATTTTCAAAATATGAATTCAATAATAAGTTATTAGTTGGCGTAACGTTTTTTAAAGTTACATCAGGTGTAACTTGAACCCAATCCTATATTTCTTAATTCACAGTGAATTTTGCGAAATCTATCGTCAGATTACATTATCTTCATATATTTCATATGCTTACAAAATTTAAAGGTGATCAAAGATTAATAACCATGTCACCGATCAATTTTTTAAATTCAATTTTTCAGTTTAAAATAACGCATAAAAAATGAGTTTAAAGATCAAATGATAAATTACATCCGATTGGCATGAAAATTAGCATGCATATTAAGAACATATAGAACATGTTGGATTTTCAAAATATGAATTCAATAATAAGTTATTGATTGGTGTAACAATTTTTAGAGTTACATCAGGTGTAACTTGAACCCAACCCTATATTTTTAAATTCAAAGTGAATTTTGACAAATTTACCGTTAGACTACATTATCTTCATGTATTTTTCATACATACAAAATTTCAAGGTAATCAAAAATTAATATCGATGTCATCAATCAATTGTTTATATTCACGTTTTTGTAGTTTAAAATAACGTAAAAAAGATGAGTTTAAGGATCAAATGGTAAATTACATCCGATTGACAAGAAAGTTGGCATGCATGTTAAAAACATATAGAAATTGTGATCAAACGGTTGGATTTTCAAAATATCAATTCAACAATAAGTTATTAGTTGGTGTAACATTTTTTTAAAAATTAAATCAAATATAACTTGAACCTAACCCAATATTTCCTAATTCGATGTGAATTTTGACAAATATACCGTTAGATTACATTATCTTCATATATTTTTCATGCTTACAAAATTTTAAGGAAATCAAAATTAATAACATTGTTATCAGTCAATTGTTTATATTCAAGTTTTTGTAGTTTAAAATAACGCAAAAAAAGATGAGTTTAAAGATCAAATGGTAAATTACATCCATTTGAAAATGGGCATGCAAGTTAAGAACATATAGAAAATGTGATCCAACGGTTGGATTTTCGAAATATCAATTCAACAATAAGTTATTGGTTGGTGTAACATCTTTTAGAGTTACATCAAGTGTAATTTCAACCTAGCTCTATATTTCATAATTTGATGTGAATTTTTCATTTCTTAATTCAATGTGAATTTTGACAAGTCTATCGTCAAATTACATTATCTTCATATATTTTTCATGCTCACGAAATTTGAAGGTGATCAAAGATTAATAACGATGCCATCAATCAATTGTTTATATTCAAGTTTTTGAAATTTAAAAAAACGCAAAAAAGATGAGTTTAAAGATCAAATGGTAAGTTACATTCGATTTTCAAGAAAATTGGTATGCACGATAAGAATATATAGAAAATGTGATCCAATGGTTGGATTTTCAAAATACGAATTCAACAATAAGTTATTGCTTGACGTAACATTGTTTAGAGTTACATCAGGTGTAACTTGAACCCAATCATATATTTTTTAATTTAATGTGAATTTTGACAAATCTACCGTTAGATAACATTATCTTCATATATTTTTCGTGCTTACAAAATTTCAAGGTGATCCAATATTAATAAAGATGTTATCAACTAATTGTTTAAATTCAAGTTTTTGTAGTTTAAAATAACACATAAAAGATGAGTTTAGAGATTAAATGGTAAATTACATTTGATTTGCATGAAAATTGACATGCATGTTAAGAACATATAAAAATGTGATCCGATAGTTGGATTTTCAAAAAATGAATTCAACAATAGGTTATTGGTTGGTGTAACTTTTTTTAGAGTTACATCAGGTGTAACTTGAATACAACCATATATTTCTTAATTCAATGTGAATTTTGACAAATCTACAATTAGATTACATTATCTTCATATATTTTTCGTGCTTAAAAAATTTAATGGTGATCCAAGATTAATAACGATGCCATCAATCAATTGTTTAAATTCAAGTTTTTGTAGTTTAAAATAACGCATAAAAAATGAGTTTAAAGAACAAATGGTAAATTGCATCCGATTGGCATAAAAATTAGCATGAATGTTAAAAACAAATAAAACATGTAATCCAACGGTTGGATTTTCGAAATATGAATTCAATAATAAGTTATTGGTTGGTATCACATTTTTTAGAATTACAATAGGTGTAACTTGAACCCAATCCTATATTTCTTAATTCACTGTGAATTTTGAGAAATATACCGTTAGATTATATTATTTCCATATATTTTTCATGCTTACAAAATTTCATAATGATCAAAGATTAATAACCATGTCATCAATTAATTGTTTAAATTCTAGTTTTTGTATGTTAAAATAATGCATAAAAGATGAGTTTAAAGATTAAATTGTAAATTACTTCCGATTGTCATGAAAGTTATCATGCATGTTAAGAACATATAGAACATGTAATCCAACGGTTGGATTTTCAAAATACAAATTCAATAATAAGTTATTGGTTGGTGTAACATTTTTTGGAGTTACATCTGGTGTAACTTGCACCTAACTCTATATTTTTTAATTCAATGTGAATTTTCACAAATCTACCGTTAATTACATTATTTTCATATATTTTTCGTGCTTACAAAATTTCAAGGTGATCAAAGACTAACAACGATGTCATCAATCAATTGTTTAAATTCAAGTTTTTGTAGTTTACAATAACGCAAAAAAGATGAGTTTAAAGATCAAATGGTAAATTACATCCGATTGGCAGGAAAATTGGCGTGCACATTAAGAACATATAAAAAATATGATCCAACAGTTGGATTTTCAATATATAAATTCAACAATAAGTTATTGGTTGGTGTAACATTTCTTAGAATTCTATCAAGTGTAACTTGAACCCAACCTTATATTTCTTAATTAGATGTGAATTTTGACAAATATACCGTTAGATTACATTGTCTTCATATATTTTTTATGCTTATATAATTTTAAGGTGATCAAAGATTAATAGCCGTGTCATAAATCAATTATTTAAATTCAAATTTTTGTAATTTAAAATAATGCATAACATGTGAGTTTAAAGATCAAATTGCAAAATAGACCCGATATGCATTGAAATTAGCATGCATGTTAAGAACATATAGAACATGTAATCAAACGGTTGGATTTTCAAAATATGAAATCAATAATAAGTTATTGGTTGGTAAAACATTTTTTAGAGTTACGTCAAGAGTAACTTGAACCCAACTCCATTTTTCTTAATTCAAGGTGAATTTTGACAAATTTACCGTTAGATTGAATTATATTCATATATTTTTCGTACTTACAAAATTTCAAGGTGATCAAAAATTAATAACCATGTCATCAATTAATTGTTTAAATTCAAGATTTTGTAATTTAAAATAACACAAAAAAGATGAGTTTAAAAATCAAATGGTAAATTACATCTGATTGGAATGAAAATTGGCATGCACATTAAGAACATATAGAAAATGTAATCCAAAAGTTGGATTTCCAAAACATGAATTCGACAATAAGTTATTGGTTGGTATAACATTTTTTAGAGTTACATTAGGTGTAACTAGAACTCATCCCTATATTTCTTAATTTAATGTGACTTTTGACAAATCACCGTTAGATTATATTATCTTAATATATTTTTCTGGTTTACAAAATTTTAAGGTGATCAAAGATTAAAAGCCACGCCATCAATTAATTGTTTAAATTCTAGTTTTTGTAGTTTAAAATAACGCAAAAAAGATGAGTTTAAAGATCAAATGGTAAATTGCATTCGATTGGCATGAAAATTAGCATGCATGTTAAAAACATATAGAACATGTAATCCAACGGTTGGATTTTCAAAATAAGAATTCAATAATAAGTTATTGGATGGTGTAACATTTTTTAGAGTTACATCAGGTGTAACTTGAACCCAACCCTATATTTCTTAATTTAATGTGAATTTTGACAAATTCACCGTTAGATTATATTATCTTCATATATTCTTCGTGTTTACAAAATTTTAAGGCGATCAAAGATTAATAATCATGTCATCAATTAATTGTTTAAATTCTAGTTTTTGTAGTTTAAAATAACGCATAAAAGATTAGTTTAAAACTCAAATGGTAAATTACATCCGATTGGTATGAAAATTAGCATGCATATTAAGAGCATATAAAACATATAATCCAACGGTTGGATTTTCAAAATATGAATTCAATAATAAGTTATTGGTTGGTGTAATATTTTTTAGAGTTACATCAGGTGTAACTTGAACCAACCCTATATTTCTTAATTCAATTTGAATTTTCTGAAATCTACAGTTAGATTACAATATCTTCATATATTTTTCATGCTTACAAAATTTCAAGGTGATTAAAGATTAATAACGATGTCATCAATCAATTGTTTATATTCACGTTTTTGTAGTATAAAATAACGCAAAAAATATGAGTTTAAGGATTAAATGGTAAATTACATTTGATTGGCAAGAAAATTAGTATGCATGTTAAGAACATATAGAAAATGTGATCCAATAGTTGGATTTTCAAAATATCAATTCAACAATAAGTTCTTGGTTGGTGTAATATTTTTTATAATTACATCAAGTGTAACTTGAACTTAGCCTTATATTTCTGAATTCAATGTGAATTTGGACAAATATATCGTTAGATTACATTATCTTCATATATTTTTCATGCTTACAAGATTTCAAGGTGATCAAAGATTAATAGTCATGTCATCAATCAATTGTTTAAATTCAAGTTTTTGTAGTTTAAAATAACGCATAAAATATGAGTTTAGAGATTAAATGGTAGATTACATCCTATTTGCATGCAACTGGCATGCATGTTATGAACATATATAAAATGTGATCCAACGGTTGGATTTTCAAAATATGAATTCAACAATATGTTATTGGTTGATGTAACATTTTTTACAATTACATCAGGTGTAACTTGAATCCAACCCTGTATTTCTTAATCCAGTGTGAATTTTGACAAATCTACCGTTAGATTATATTATTTCCATATATTTTTCGTGTTTACAAAATTTCGAGGTGATCAAAGATTAATAACGATATCATCAATCAATTGTTTATATTGAAGTTTTTGTAGTTTAAAAAAACGCAAAAAAGATGAGTTTGGAGATAAAATGGTAAATTACATCCGATTGGCAAGAAATTTGGCATACATGTTCAGAACATATAGAAAATGTGATCCAACGGTTAGATTTTCAAAATAATTCAACAATAAGTTCTTGATTAGTGTAACATTTTTTAGAATTACATCAAGTATAACTTGAACCAAACCCTATATTTCTAAATTCGATATGAATTTTGACAAATATACCGTTAGATTACATTATCCTTATTTATTTTTCATGCTTACAAAATTTCAAGTTGATCAAAGATTAATAGCCATGTCATCAATCAATTATTTAAATTCAAGTTTTTGTAATTTAAAATAACGCATAAATGATGAATTTTAGAGATTAAATGGTAAATTACCTCCAATTTGCGTGAAAATTGACATGCATATTAAGAACATATAGAAAATGTGATCCATCGGTTGGATTTTCAAAATATGAATTCAACATTAAGTTATTAGTTGGTGTAACATTTTTTATAGTTACATTAGGTATAACTTAAATCCAACCTTGTATTTCTTAATTCGAAGTGAATTTTGACAAATCTATCGTTAGATTACATTATCTTCATATATTTTTCATGCTTACAGAATTTGAAGGTGATCAAAGATTAATGACAATGTCATCAGTCAATTGTTTTTCTTCAAGTTTGTGTAGTTTAAAATAATGCAAAAAAGATGAGTTTAAAGATAAAATGGTAAATTACATCTAATTGACAAGAAAATTGGCTTGCATGTTAAGAACATATAGAAAATGTGATCCAACGGTTGGGTTTTCAAAATATGAATTCAACAACAAGTTATTGGTTGGTGTTACATTTTTTATAGTTACATCAGGTGTAACTTGAACCTAACCCTATATTTCTTAATTCAATGTGAATTTTGACAAATCTACCATTAGATTAGATTATCTTTATATATTTTTCATGCTTAAAAAATTTCATGGTGATCAAAGACTTACAACAATGTCATCAATCAATTGTTTAAATTCAAGTTTTTGTAATTTAAAATAACGCAAAAAAGATGATTAAAGATCAAATGGTAAATTACATCCAATTGGCTAGAAAATTGGCATGCACGTTAAGAACATATAGAAAATGTGATCCAACGGTTGGATTTTCAAAATATGAATTCAACAATAAGTTATTTGTTGGTGTAACATTTTTTAGAATTAAATCAAGTGTTACTTGAACCGAACTTTATATTTCTTAATTCGATTTGAATTTTGACCAATATACCATTAGATTACGTTATCTTCTTCAAATTTTCCTTGCTTAAAAAATTTTAAGGTGATCAAAGATTAATAGCCGTGTCACAAATCAATCATTTAGATTCATGTTTTTGTAGTTTAAAATAACGCATTAGTGGTGAGTTTAAAGATCAAATTGCAAATTAGACCCGATTGGCATGAAAATTTGTATGCACATTAAGAAGATCTAGAACTTGTAATGCTACAGTTGGATTTGCAAAATATGAACTTAATAATAAGTTATTGGTTGGTAAAACATTTTTTAGAGTTACATCAAATGTAACTTAAACCCAACCCCATTTTTCTTAATTCAAGGTGAATTTTGACAAATCTACCTTTAGATTACTTTATCTTCATATATTTTTCATGCTTACAAAATTTCAAGGTGATCAAAAATTAATAACGATATTGTAAGTTCGTTTAGACCCCTTAAACCCAACAGATTAACCTAGTGAATTAGCCAAGTGATTAACTTAGGTAATTTAATTAAACTAGGTTAACACAAATAAATATAAAAACAATAAAGCAGCGGAAAATAATCAACACAAAGATATGATGACCCAGGAAACCACACCGGTAAAAACCTGGGGAGGATTTGACCTAGCTATCCTCAAGGTAAACTGAATCCACTATGAAAGAATTGAAGTTTACACAATAGACTTAGACCACTAACGTCATATTGCTACCTGCCTGTAGGAAACTTGCTACCATGACCCCATGATAGCTCCGAGATCCACGGACTCCTTCTTTCCGGAATTCTTTAGCAAATCCACAAGCGCACCTGCTTGTATATCTTTGTGCTCTTTGATTCTGCAACTGTAACGATCTACACAACTCTTGACATAAATCTCAAGTTTGTAAACCCTAAGTGTATGTGAAGGTAAACACCTCTAGATCTCACAGAGAGATTCACAAAACACAGCAAAACAGAACTCTACAGAACTCTGAAAACGTGGCTAGGGTTTTCCCTTTTATACTTAGGGCAAACATAAAACCCTATATATTAAAACGGGCTTGGGCTGAGTTGGAAAATTCTGCAGAAAAACGTTCTGTGCGATTTTCGATCGATCGAGTCTAATTTTCGATCGATCGAGTCTCACAGAAAGTTACAAGTAATTCTGCATAAAAACTCGATTCCAACTTTACAATAAACCCCATACTTTGAGCAAGTCTAACACACGACTCAACATTGTTTTGATCATGGTTTGCCAACATACAAAATGAAGTTCTAAATACATTAGATCCTAATCTTTAGAACCTAACAAACTCCCCCTTTGGCAATCCGTGACAAAACACAGACTAAACAAAAATGCTCAAAGTTACAAATTGAAAAAGCCCATTACAAAAAAAATAGCCACTTAACAATTCAACCTAAACTACTATCCAACAGTTGCAAGGTAGACAGCAGCTTGACTGAAAGCAACCTGTATATTCCTGTAACACTTAACAAACACATAAACGCATGTGTGGAACAAAAACAGGAAATACATAATTAAAAATTTCTTAATTTCACATGACACATAATAACAAACATATATCATGAATAACATCATCAATATAAGTCAATAAGCACAGTAACATAGTGAAATAAGAAAACATATACAAAACAATGTATCTCAACAAAAATATCTCCTAATCAAGAGCTAAAAAATGTAAATACACAGTGAAGCACCTAGATATAATCTAATAACTCCACAAGCTCCGCAGTATCACTACTAAGAAAACAAACACTCCCCCTAAAATGTAAATCCCCTCAACACAAAAACAAGCCACTAATGAACTATGCACTCCCCCTTTTTGTGACGAATTGCCAAAGGGCACTCACTCATCATCAAAAGGAGGTGGAGAAGATCGACGAGAGCTCGCCAAATCCACTCGCAATGCACGAAGCTCATCGAGGATGTCCACCAAAAGCTGACCATGAGCCGCCTGAACGGTCACGACAGTGTCAAGCGTCCGACGAAGGTCAGAAACCTCATCAAACGGTGGAGGAACATCAGCAGCAGCAGCAGCACCAGCAGGATCCGAAGAAGTCCCAGCGGCAAAAGGATCTGCAGAAGAAGAAGAAGGGGGTGGAGTGACACCGGTAGGTTCTACCCTAGCACGCTTAGAGCTAGCTCGAAGTTGAGCAGCCCTTTGCCTCAAAAAGGTAGCACCTATAGGAGCAATAACATGAACAGGCTCGGAAGCAGGATACTCACCAAAACCAAGAAAGAGAAGAATCCTATGAATAAAAACAGGAAAAAACAAAGCATGAGCCTGAGAACTAGACCGATGAACCTCGTTCAAAGAACGAAGGAACATATGCGGAAAACTGATAGGAGCATCAGTGACCAAAGCATACAAAAACACACATCGCTCAAGAGGGACGGTGTGAACATGAGTAATCGGCCACAAAGAATGACATGCTATCCGAAAGAAAAGATAGTGCAACTCAGACAGCTCAGCAGACGAGATCCGAGGATCAGAACCCCACTGGATAGAAGTACCAGTGATGTATGACAAGACGTCATCAAGGGGAGGAGACTCCTCATAAGGAAAGACGGGATGGTCCACAATGGGCACCCCAAGAGCATTCGACACCACCGAAGGAGTAATGCGGTACTCGACACCACGTAACCACACCTTGACTAAGGTGTCGTTATCGTAGACATGAATAGAGAGGTTCGAATAGAACTCTCTAATCAAAGAAGCAGGAGGAGGATGCTCAAAGTCTAGAAGAGGTAACCAACCCCGACGCTCAAAGTTCCTACGAACCTCAGGATCTAACTCATCTAAGATAACCCTACGCTCAGCCCAAATCTGACGCCTAAGATTAAGGGTCTCATAGGTAATCTGGTTAGACTCACTAGGAAATCTCTCGGTGTCAAAAGATGGAGAAGGATCAACAGTCCTATGGGCTCGAGTTTTCCTAGGCATAGTGCTAAGGAAAAGAGACAGACACAGAAAGAAAAGAGCAAAAACCAAAACCAAGAGCAGACTGCAAGTTAGCACAGCATAAAAAATATAGAAAATATCAAATCTATATGATGCATGAGCATGAACAGAAAATGATGCATGTACTAATGCAGTGACATGTTCAAATTTGATTCAAATTAACAAAATTGGCTTGAGCAAGCAAAGTGTATCAAAAATACCCAATTTGAAAAAAACCCTAGTTTTCAAAACACAACAAATTGATAAATTGATCAACACAATAGTCAATTAACTCAATATAATGATCAAATTAATCAATCTAACAAGCCAATTTTATCAATTTCAACCCAATTGAACAAAATCCCCAATTTATTCAAATATAAGCCCTAGAATTTCAAATTTTCTTCAAAGCACCAAATAAACCAAATTAAACCACATGAGGTGCTTATGAAAGGTGTCCCCACAAAAACCCATAAAGAATTTGAGAAAGAATCACTCCAAAACAATCCCAAAAATAGAAAAACCCAAAATTCCGAAATTACCCAAATATGCATGAAAAAATGCATGAAAATAGAAAATAAATGCAAAAGAAAGGGGTATAAGTGTCTTACCAGCTGTGGGAGAAAGAGATTATAGCAAAAGAATCGGAGGAAAACGACAAAACTCCCAAGAAATGTGCTGACCAGTTGGTAGGGAGAAAAGAAAGTTTTTGAAAAGGTTTGAAAAGTGAAGAGCCACGTGAGAATCTTTCCTTTAAAAAAAAACAGCCGGCACGATTTTCGATCGATCGAAAATTACATTCGATCGGTCGAAAACTTATTCGATTGATCCAAAAATAGCTTGGATCGATCGAACCAACCAGAGAGTTTTCTGAACAAAATTAAACATTTTCGATCGGTCGAAAATCACTTTCGATCGATCGAAATTCTGGAAAAAACAGTGTTTTGAAAAACCTAATATTTTAAACCAAAAACTCCTCAAAGCAGCAGATTTTTAAAATCAAATGCATGAGTATGAGATGATATGATTTTCAAAAAATACAAGTATTCAACCCAGATTCCTCAACCAAAAATTTCTCTCAATATACCCAAAAAGAATAAACAAGCAAACATGTTCGGCAACAATTTTTCAAAGAATTCTCAAACTTGGTTGGTCAGACCAAAAACACACATAATAACATGTACACAATTTTAGCAAAGATTAACTTGTGTAGTGTGTGCATCTAGCATAAGCTTGAGAAACATGTGAGGTGATATACACATAGAGATCAATCACAATTTCTACAAAATCCACCACATGAATTTGAAAGAGACTATCCCTTAAAGAGTTACATCATATAACTCCCACATCTCCTAGAGTAAAAGCTTGCAATCATGTAAGTTTCTTGATTTGCCTCATTATTCAAATTAATTGATTAGAAACTTAATAATAGCCGGGATAATGTACACACCAATTTTATGAATTTGTGAAGTTATTATAGCCCAATAATGTACACACCAATTTTAATAGAGGCTACACCTTATGTTCTTTTTGTGCATGTGCTACACTTTCTCGAGCACAAAATCTTATGATATGCACTAAGGTGTTCATGATTGGCTAATACACAGTGGTGAGATAGTTATTTATGCCTTTCTCATTAAGTTCAAGTCCAACAATCAAAGACATACAACTTCAAAATCAAGATCATGTGATCAACAAATATAGCATCTTCCCACACAACATGCACAACAAGACTTTAGCTAGTAAAGTGCAATAAATAAGTGCATCAAAGCTAAACAAGGTACATAAACATGTTATGCAATAATTGATAGACCAACCTTGTCTTCAAATTCAAGGAAAAATAGCAAAACACAATTTGCAACAAAAATTTTTTTTTTTTTTTTTTTTTTTTATATATAACAAAAAAAAACAACCTAGAATGAAATGCATGAATGCAATACAATGCAAATCCTAGAAACAGAGGTCACAAAAGATATAGCAATAAAGCACAAGGACCATGTCAGACAGACTCATTTAGGTTGAGCCTTTTTGCATCCAAGACTTCTTAGATGCAACTCTTACATTGGAGTTATGATTCATATTCGAATTCTGAGCAACTCCAGGATTGGAAAAAAGATTTAACGCCTTTACCAATTCACCAATCAGTACCATAGGATCACGTGCTTGAGGCACAGGTACTGTAGTTTTATTTGCTCGCTTCGCAGCTTGCAACTTAAAACAATTTGGACGTATGTGTCCAGGTTTTCCACAAAAATGACAAACCCATGCAGGCTTATCATGCAATTTGCCCTTAGTCAAAGTAGAAGCTCTAGAATGAGAAGCATGAAGATCAACCCTAATTTTTCTAGGTGGAGTAACATTCAAAGGCTTGACAGGTTCACTCACCACGGGTTTGACAATCTCACTCTTAGGAGGTTCAGAAGAAGGAACAAATTTTGTGGAAGAAGGTTCAAGTACAGAAATACTTTCCTCATAACCTAAACCAGATTTATCAGAAGGAGACTTTTGAATACTCAGCATGTGATCAAGTTTGGAGCTTGCAGACCTATTAGTTTGTTCTCTAGCAACAGACAAATCATGTTCCAAACATTTAACTTTCTCAAGCAAGAGCATGTTCTCAGTTTTCACATTATTCAAAAGCTCATTTGCATCAAATAATTTAACAAGTAAATTTTTCTTTTCAAGATCAAGAGATGCGATTTTCTTCAAGCCTAACTCAACATTCATAGCATCCTTTGCAGCAACTTTGCAAAGTTTATTGTAGGCTTCCTGTAGATCTGCATCCTCAGAGAGTTCCCCATCAGAAGGGTTCTCTTCAACAGACAAGCTTTCATTGACTACCGTGGTAGCAGTGAAAGCAATAAAGTTTCCATCCTCATCACTTGCGGATTCATTGTCGGAAACTTCGTCATCACTAAGAGTTACAGCCATAGCTTTACCCTTAGACCTCAAATAAGTAGGACATTCAGACTTTAAATGACCATACCCTTGACAACCATAACATTGTTGTCCCAAAGAATTATTAGAAGATTGACCTACTTTTTCCTTAGGTTTTTCAAAGTTATTAACCTTAGTGGGTTCATTCTTCCTAAAATTTCTAGGTTCAACAGTGTTCTTGCCTCTTGCCCTTCTATTACTATTTCTCAGAAAGTTTCTAAAGTTCTTGGCAAGATAGGCAATCTCTGTAGCAGAGAGATCATCATCAAATCCACCATCCTCAACATCATCAACAGACTTAAGAGCCATTGATTTGGATTTGTTAGTTTTAGGGAGGTCTAACTCATAGGACTGAAGAGATCCTACAAGTTCATCAACAGGGATGGAGTCCACATCCTTACTCTCAGTAATGGCAGTCACTTTGGGTCTAAAATCTTCAGTCAAAGATCTAAGAATCTTCCTAACAATTTTAGGTTGATCATAGATTTCACCCAAATTATATGCAGAATTAACAATATCATTCAACTTAGCATAGAACTCATCAAAAGATTCATCATCATTCATTCTTATGCTTTCAAATCTAGAAGTTAATTGCTGCAACTTATTTATCTTAACTGCCTTTGTGCCTTCATGCACAGTCTGGAGGATATTCCAAGCAGTATGAGCAACCTCAACATTAGAGATTCTCTTAAATTCCTCCATGGAAACAGCATTAAAAATAGCATTCATTGCTTTGCTATTAAAAGCGGCTGCCTCCTTCTGAGAAGTTTGCCACTCACTCACAGGAGTAGTGGGCTTCTCCCATCCGTATTCAACGGAATTCCACACCCTCTCATCAATGGATTTTAGGAATGCTTTCATCCTTACTTTCCAATAGGCATAGTTGTTTCCATCAAAATGAGGAGGAACAACTAGAGAGTGTCCGAGTTCCATGACAACAGGGGTCAAGGATCAGCTCAAAGATCAAAAGATCAAACACAAAAGCTACCCGCTCTGATACCACTTGTAAGTTCGTTTAGACCCCTTAAACCCAACAGATTAACCTAGTGAATTAGCCAAGTGATTAACTTAGGTAATTTAATTAAACTAGGTTAACACAAATAAATATAAAAACAATAAAGCAGCGGAAAATAATCAACACAAAGATATGATGACCCAGGAAACCACACCGGTAAAAACCTGGGGAGGATTTGACCTAGCTATCCTCAAGGTAAACTGAATCCACTATGAAAGAATTGAAGTTTACACAATAGACTTAGACCACTAACGTCATATTGCTACCTGCCTGTAGGAAACTTACTACCATGACCCCATGATAGCTCCGAGATCCACGGACTCCTTCTTTCCGGAATTCTTTAGCAAATCCACAAGCGCACCTGCTTGTATATCTTTGTGCTCTTTGATTCTGCAACTGTAACGATCTACACAACTCTTGACATAAATCTCAAGTTTGTAAACCCTAAGTGTATGTGAAGGTAAACACCTCTAGATCTCACAGAGAGATTCACAAAACACAGCAAAACAGAACTCTACAGAACTCTGAAAACGTGGCTAGGGTTTTCCCTTTTATACTTAGGGCAAACATAAAACCCTATACATTAAAACGGGCTTGGGCTGAGTTGGAAAATTCTGCAGAAAAACGTTCTGTGCGATTTTCGATCGATCGAGTCTAATTTTCGATCGATCGAGTCTCACAGAAAGTTACAAGTAATTCTGCATAAAAACTCGATTCCAACTTTACAATAAACCCCATACTTTGAGCAAGTCTAACACACGACTCAACATTGTTTTGATCATGGTTTGCCAACATACAAAATGAAGTTCTAAATACATTAGATCCTAATCTTTAGAACCTAACAGATATCATCAATCAATTATTTATATTCACATTTTTGTAGTTTAAAATAACTTGAAAAAGATGAGTATAAAGATCAAATGGTAAATTACATCCGATTGGCAAGAAAATTGGCATACATGTTAAAAACATATAAAAAATATGATCAAACGGTTAGATTTTCAAAATATCAATTCAACAATAAGTTATTGGTTGGTGTAACATTTTTTTAGAATTACATCGAGTGTAACTTGAACCTAACCCTATATTTCTTAATTCGATGTGAATTTTCACAAATATACCGTTAGATTATATAATTTTCATATAATTTTCATGCTTACAAGATTTCAAGGTGATTAAAGATTAATAGCCTTGCCATCAATAAATTGTTTAAATTCAAGTTTTTGTAGTTTAAAATAACACATAAAAGATGAGTTTAGAGATTAAATGGCAAATTACATCCGTGATGCGAACCTCAATCGACTCGCTTTGAGACCCAACAAACAATATTGGAATATTTTCCAAGAAAGCTAAAATTCAGATTTTTGATAGAAACTCTGACCTAACTTTTATAAGAGAAACGCGAACCAAAGATATAAGTAACAGACCTTGACCCAATGATTATAAAGGAATCATGAACCAAAAGTATAAAATTTGAACGCCACAAGGGAGAATTCTTGATAAGTTCACAGTTCTTGATGAACCAAAGAAAAGAGCAAAGCCTCACCTTTTTCAGATTTTTTATTCAATAATCCCATCTATTACAATGAGTGCATGCTATTTATAAGACATGACTGAATGTAGAAAATATAAAAAACGTACTAAATAATAAAACCCTAATTAAAAGCTGATTTGGTCTGAAAAAAACAGATCCAAAATAGAAAAAAAGCTAAAAAACGTTCTAAATAATAAAAGTCTAAAATTAAGGAAGATCTGGTCCAAAATTAGGAGATCTAAATTAAGAAAAATATCTATTAACTGATTTGGAGCTGGAAAGTCAATCAGCCATAAATCCATGCCATAAATAACGCCCAATTAAGCCAAATCAGTCCTCAATAGCTTGAATTAAATTTATTATGGCTTTATCTTCCTTTGAGCTCTGCCTGGAATGTCCTGCGTTAGAATCAGCCCAAATCTTTTGAATCAGCCCGTTAAGTGCTTCTTTGATCTTTTTGGATCTTGCTCTTGTAATTAGCCCAACTGGAACATGCAATGGACCCCTGAATGCTTGTTGATTCTCAACATTCCCCCTCTCTTCAAAA